>ML675613.1:50291644-50547353 GCA_007922155.1 Mesoclemmys tuberculata
GCAGTCTTACGCCCGGCCCTCTGGCAGGGCGGGCGGGCAAGCAGTCTATTGCCCCGGCCCGAGGCAGGGCGGGCAAGCGAGCAGTCTATTGCCCCGGCCCATGGCAGGGCGGGCAAGCGAGCAGTCTATACAAGAGCCTGGGGTGCAGGAAGATTCACCGTATTCTCGAGGGAAAGGGGAAGAGGGAGGGGGATGCAGGCCCACCCGACTCCACTGCGTCCCAGCCCAGGGCCCTATCAGCGGCACAAGTGTCGCCACTGATTCGGCGGGGCTCCTGCCGCAACACGCCGTCGGGGCTGGGCCCCTATTTCAGCCACTGGGTTGGGCTGTCCCTGGGCTACTTCCTCCCCAGGTTCCCACAGACCCGTTCCCGGGAGGCTGTATGGATACTGGGCCCACGGCTGGCTTACCAGTCCCTCCTCGTCGAGGGGCAGCAGGTCGGGGAGTTCCTCGGCGAGGGGCAGCTCCTCGAGGTCTGGTTTGGCCTCTGGGGAGTCAGCGGCGGGCAGCTCGTCCAGGTCCAGCCCAGCCTCCGGAGGGGCCTCCCATCGGGGTTGGTCAGGTTCCTCCGACCAGGCTCAGGGTTTGGGGGGCGCAGGCCAGTCTCGGGGGCCCGTGGGCCAGTCCCAAGCACCCGGCCCTGGAGGCCCTACCCACTCCCGGTCCCAGGGAAGGTCAAGAGGCCGGCAGGGCTCCGATCTGAAATGGTGGATGTTCCCTGTCTCGGCTGGGCTGCAGGGTGGAACCTCTGCCTCCCTCGGTTGTTTTTCCCTCACTGAGGCCTGGGCCCTGGCTTTTATACCGCCCCTTCCTGTAGGGGCTCCGCCTCTTGGCCCCTGGTTGGGCTGGCGGGTTGGCCCAATCAGGGTCTGTCCTGGCGGTTGCCGGGCAGACTGGCGGGTTGGTCCAATCACAGCTGGTTGCCGGGCAGATTTGTCTGGCCAGCCATACCTTCGGCTGGTTGCCTGTGGCCCTCCCTCGGGTCCCAACTCCGGGGGATGCCGCAGCGCCTTCTTACAGTCCTGCTTTGAGCAGGGGGTTGGACTAAGTGACCTCCTGAGGTCCCTTCCAACTCTAGTCTTCTATATTCTATGACACAGAATGTACTTGTGGACTCACTGAGCAGACATTTTGCTATTAACCACAATGGGAACTTCATGATTCGGTAGTACATGACATCTTCACCCAAGGGGGAACTCAACCAGAGACATGTTTGTTTCACAAATTAACAGCAAATGCACTACATATTGCTGTGGGGAAGGCGTAGGGCACCTTTCTCTGGGTGACGCTTTCCAACTCTCCTGGTCAGAGCAACTCAACTACACCTTCCCTCCTCTGCCACTCCTTCTTTGGGTACTTGACAAGATCCAACCAGAGTGATAGTCATTCTGATCACCTCCTGCTAGCCCAAACAATTCTGGTTTCCCACTCTTCTCCGCATGTCAGTCCACCCTCTGATTCACTTCCATGACTTCCCTGATCTGCTGACCGAGTTTAACAGCAAGATCAAGCATCCCAATCCACATGCACTCCACCTCAGAGTGTCGTATTTGGATGGGCATCTGCTTTAGAATGCACATGCTTTCAGGACATACAAAACATCTTCTTCAGCAGCAGGAAGGATTCAACTATGCAATGTTACCGAGTCAAGTGGAAACATTTCTCATCTTGGGTCCAACAAAAGTGACTTATACATGAGCTGGTGGGGTTACCCCCATACTGGATTATATTCTGTCCTTGAAGTCATCAGGTCTCGCCCTCAACTCTTTGAGAATCCATTTGGAGCGATTAGTACTTTCCACTCTCCAGTGGTAGGTTGTTCCATCTTTATGCATCCACTAACCACTAGGTTTTGGAAAGGCCTCATCAGAACCTTCCCACGCATCCAAATGATCGCACCCCAATGAGACCAGAATCCAGCTCTTTTCATGCTAATGAAACCACCCTTTGAACCATTAGCATCATGCTCCATATCCCTCCTTTCCATGAAAGTCACTTTCCTTGTTGCTGTCATTTCCGCTAGAAGGGTTGGTAAGCTCAGAGCAAAGATGGCAGACCCACCTTTCACAGTTTTCCACAAGGACAGAGTTTCTCTACGTCTACACCCCAAACTTTTACCAGAGATGGTCTCCCAGTTTCACGTCAATCAATCCATTCACTTATTTGTTTTCTTCCCAAAGCTTCACTTATCTGCAGAGGAATGTTTACTCCATTCCCTAATGTCTGACAATCCCTGGCCTTCTACCTACAGAGAACAAAACATATCAGGAAGTTCAGGGGACAAGCCATCCACACCCAAAGAACCTCTAAATGGATTTCGGGTTACATTAAACTCTGCTGCCAACTATCTGGCCGACATCTCCCCACAGGGGTAAGGGATCACTCCACAAGAGTTCAAGCCTCAACCACAGCGTCCCTTCAGGATATGTCACTTATAGATATTGGGCAGCCATGTGGAGTTCTGTGCACACCTTTGCAGTGCACTATGCTTTAGTACAGGACTCAGTGGCGGACACTTCCTTCTTTGCGCAATTATTCCATCCTCATCCTTGCACCCTCCTCCAAGATAGGTACTGCTTTTTAATCATCCTCAGTGGAATACAGTAGGGATCATCATTTGAAGAAGAAGAGGAGGTTACTTATCTGTAACTGGAGGTTATTCAAGGTGCGTAGTCTCTATCTGTATTCCATTTCCCGTCGTTCTCCTCCTCTGCTACGGATCTGTCTGATTTGCGGTGGAGAAGGAATTGGAGATGTGGTCGGTCCACCCCACCCTTTATCACCTTAGATGGAAGCATGAGGAAGCCAGGGTGTGTGCGCGGACCACCTTGTACTAAGCAAGGAAGCAAACATTAAATAAGATGAAACATCTATGAGATGGAGAGATACAAGGAGATTATTCTGGTTGGCAGGAGATACAGACTTATAATAAAAGTGGCCAGATTGTGTGAAAGGCCAGAAGGTCAGTTCTAGGTGAGCAGAACATACATGGAGGAGAGAGAAGATATATGAAATTTGCTGTAGTGAATCCATGAAAGCTTTGAAAAATTTGGAGAGCACTTTTGAATTGTTAGCTAAACTGACGGTGGAGCAAGAGGAGATATCCATAGAGAGGTATGTAATATGATAATGCTTATATATGTGAGAAAGTGGTGACAGTGGCATCAGGCGCAGATTAACAACAGATCTGGGCATGATGTTCCTAAGGGTGTGTTTACACAGCAACAAAAAATCTTTGTAGACTTCCAGGCTTGGGCTGGAGCTTGGGCTTTAGGACCCTGCAGGGTGGGAAGGTCCCAGAGCTCAGGCTACAGCCTGAGGCCGGAAGTCTGCATGGCAGTGAAACAGCCAGGCAGCCCAAGCCCTGCAAGTTTGAGTCAGCTGGCACAGGCCAGCTGTGGGTTTTTCTTTGCTGTGTAAGATATACCCTAAGAGCCCTGGTCTCCCAGGCAGCACCAGCCTTGCACGTTTAGTAGTAACAGACAGTGTGATCTGAGAGGAGAAGCTGTTGTTGAAAGGTCACAGATTCATCTTTTGGTGTATCACTAGTTCTGCTGTTGTATAGCGCAGTGCCATCTCTAGTCACCCTTTGTGACTCGGCGCAGCATTTCTAGACCTAGCATACTGACAGCCAGGCGAAGGAACCACAGCCTCCAACTCTGAGATCCATCATGCAGAATTGATTAGAGGATTTCACCACAAGAATAGAAATTATTTTAGCCCATCCAAGGTTAAAAGCAGGGGAGTGGAATTGTAAATTTTTATAATGGATGTCTTCTGTCTACTCAGATAGTTTTTTCTTCAAGAAATGGACAATATGGTGAATGGAATGTTAGGCAGGAAAAAAAAGAAAAAGAGAACAAATGACCATTTAATTCCATGTCTCGGTTGGAGTGAACTATGTGCTATCTATTATAAGTAAAAATTTGTACTGTAGAAGCCAACGGATTTATGTCTATAACAGAAACAAATTAATTTCAGACAATCCAGTGAGGGGGGAAGAGAGCATCTCATTTATCTCAACATTTGTTTGCTCAACATTACTTTCTGAGACATATTTAAAGTTTTGCAATTGCAAGAGATGCTGATCAGTGCCCTTGGACTTCAGAACTGAGGCAGCAATCTGTTGTATCATAACGTTTGTAGAAAAAAGCCAATAATGATGATAATTAGGTAGATAATGTTATCTGGTATTTACCACAATAGACTGGGAATCAGAACTCGTGGATTTCATTCCTGACTTTGCCACTGAGGCCTGGTCCACACTTACAAATTTTACAGATATAGATATGTTGGTTAGATGTGGGGTGAGTTTTTAATCAACATAGCCATAACAGTATAGATGTAGTTATATCGGTATAACTGTGTGTATGCTGGTCAGTGGAACTGGCATAATTTATACTGGTACAACCAATTTTATACCCACTCTTAATTGTTTACCCTGGAAGGTTTTGCAAATATAGCTATACCTGTATAACTATATTGGCAAAACCACCAAGTGTAGAAAGGCATAATTTACTATACTGATCTTGGGCAAGTCATTTCACAGCTCTCTGTCTCAGCTTTACCATCTGTAAAATTGACATAATTATACTTAGCTATCTCATAGAAGGTTACATTTTAATTAATTAGTGACAGAAGAAAGGGGCTATTCAAGTGTAAAGTATTGTTATTTATGATGATTTTATTTTTTGTGTTAAACCAGATATTGTTCTCTTATATCTGCTAGACCACAGATCCTGAGCTTTCCCTCATCCCTGAATCAGACAGATTGATGATCAATTACAATGAAGTATTTTTATACCCTTTAGGAGTCACTCCTTTTCAGTCTCCTTATTTTTTATTCTTGTCTTGCAAGTGGGAAGGCTGCCTCCAGCCATCTTATTTGTATTATTCATGGATTCCACGCCTGTATAGCCTTCAACCTCTTCCTTGGCTCTTGCAGTCATAGCATGGCTTGGTCAATCGTTCCTAATGGCCAAGGCTAGAGAGGAGGTTGTGATTCCAGAAGGACTCTCCATGGGCTTTCCTATCCTCTTCAGTAATAGCTGCTGCATCCAAGTTGTTCCACTTGAAAGCTGTGTCTAAGGCTACACAGCTCTGCATAGGTCCACGCTGGGCTTTTCTGCATCCTCTGCTTCCTTAGAATCTCCTTAAGGGTTGGGGAGAAGTGTTATCAGATCCAGAACAAAATCTCATCCGCCAGCTAAAACTCTGTCTCAGGAAGATTGAGATTTGGTCACAAATGCATTCACCACTAAGAATCTAAGTCCTCCTAGGGAAAAATGGATTCTAAAGGGCTCTCTTTATTCCTGAAATCAGGATGGGAAACTTTCCTTCTACCCTTCAGTTCTTAAGATTATGGAAACACTTTGCACATCTCTAAACTTCCCAAAGACTTTTCAGACCAGTGGTTCTCGTCACAAAAACTTGATTAAGATGTTATGTCATGCTCTAAGCCTGGCTTGTGGAATATAATGTCTCACTTCAGAAAATTAGAAGGAGTCAAACACCGGAAAGATTTTTTATTTGAATGCTTTAAAGTTTTCTGTTACATTTAATTTCTCACGTGCTCAGTGCTGACATCTGCTGGTGCTCAGAGATACAGCAAAATAAAGAGGATTTTATTGTTTTCTTTTAACATCTTTTCCCTAATGAGTGTGAGAGACTTTTTCTGGATTTTTTTTAGTTGTTAATAACTTTAGTGACTTGGTCCATGATTCCCTCTATCTAGCAGCTAACACTTTTAGCTTTTCTTCAGTAGCTTGCAAGGCCTTGTAGATTAGACTGTGGGAGAAGGTATAGCTTCCTAACTCAGGATTTTAGTCCTCCTTTTATTTCATAGGTGTCTAGATTCTTGATTCTTTTGTACGTAAGAACCACCATTTTCCATCCAGAAATCTACCATGAAATATGGACCTAAGAAATCCCAGTTGCCCTTTGTGATCTCAGTAAAGGACTTGTAATAAATGATTCTGAAAATCTGCTTTCATCAAATCCATAGGGGGCAGACAGTAAGGAGGAAGGATTTCCAATTGGTTGGCCTATGGATTTCCTCCCTCAGTTTGTGTTCTGTCCATTGTGTCCCAGATTAATTTTCTCAAATTACTCCAGTTTCCTCCTCTCCCCAGGGTAGTGGCATGTCACCTTTCTCTTTCTTCAGCCAATAAGGAAGATTTTCTTCAGAGGTGACCCACTTCTTAGAGGTTGGAGATCATCTCAGTGCTAAAGGAACAATATTTGCTAGGAATTTATTTCAGGTACTTTGTAGTCTCCAAAAGAGCTGAGTGGGGAACAGACCTATCCTGAGCCTTAAGGAAACCAAAATTTAAGATGGAATCCCTCCATTTCACCCTGACTTCTACAGACCACACATCCTTATAGCCTCATCTGATCTAATAGATCTAAAGTGTAAGCTCTGCAATGGGGTATTTAAACCCCACACTGGGGCAGAAGGGGTTAGGGAGCAGGTCTGGGCCCAGATGGCTCTAGCTAGAGGAGGAGCTTAAAAGAGAGCTAGACAGCTCAGAAAGGGAGGGAGGATGGTAGAGGAGGAGAGATGACATATCTTAGGAGCATCTGGATAAAGATGAAGCTGGAGTTCTGGTTACAGGAGAGCTTCTGCCAGGAACAGCTACCCCAGGCCCTAGAGCAGGGGTCTCAAACTCAATTGCTATGGCGGGCCACATTTCCCTTAAGTTGAGTTCAGGGGGGCCACGCATAACACACACTGCTCTGCTCATACTTTCGTGCTCTACTCTCCGCCGAAAAATCTCCCCGCAGGGTAAAATTCGGCGGCACAGTAGGGGAGAGAGAGAGACTTGCAGACTCCACTCTCCGCCGTTAAATCTGCCTGTGGGGCCACATTCGGCGGCCATTTCCCTTTTAACTCTGACGTTGCCTTTTTAACAGCTCAGGCAAGATGTCCCACAACTTGCCTGAGCTCCGTTCAGAAAACGCTCACAGAACAAGCCTGCGGCCGGATTTGGACTGCGGGCCACATGACACAAGCCCGCGGGCCGCAGTTGGCCCGCGGGCCGCGAGTTTGAGACCCCTGCCCTAGAGGAAGGGCTGGACTTTCCCTAAGACTAGGGACTCCATTGCTCTAGCTTCTAGAGAGATAATTGATTAGGCATTTGATCACGCCTTGAACCAGGGAAGCAAATGGTAGAAAGTGGTCAAGAGAAGCAGCTCCAAAGCACTCTGGAGTGGTTGTTATCACTTCTTCTCACAGGGCTCTGAGTCAGAGCCCAGTAGAAAGGGAGGGCCTGGGCTCCCCTATCAACCACCCCTTTTTTTGTAGGGGCATAAACCCCTTCCTATCCCTCCCACTGTTCATGGAGAGAAGGAGAGGATTAGAGACATTGTAAACCCTGTGTCAAGGGCATGCCGTGCACAAGGGTTTGGAGGTTGGCTGAAAATCCTTTCTTTCATGGGGAAATTGGACTACCCCAAAGGGGGCAAACTCAACTGATGACCAGGCAGAAGGGCTGAATCACTACCTACCAAAAGTGAACCACCATAGTGTTATAGTGATTGCTGGTGAGGGATGCTGGAGACAGAGGAGGGGTGGAACCCAGGACCAAACAACTGTGCAGCAACACTGGTAAACCCAGTTCTCATTGCAAGCTCATTTGGATTTTATTAAAGCCATGTCTGAAGTTCCAGCAGCCCTGCTCAGGAAAGGCCTTTGCACGATCAGCTACTTTAATTACTTACTCATATGGATAAAGTGTCAAGACCAGGCTCTGAGGATAATCAGTGAGACAATGGGCATTTTTGACCTGGGCCCATGGTGAATCACAAGAAGAATGCTTCCTGTCCCTCTGGGCACTTGAATCATGTGAGTTTGCTAATGAGCACAAGTCAAGGAAGGATATTTCCATTCAAGGTGAGACTTGTGTAGCTATAAACCAGTTCGCAGTTCTAATTCTGTGGTCACGCTCAGTCACCCAGAGATCTGTTCTCTCCTTTTTCAGCATGATGGTATTCTGTCACACATTGCTTCTATCTGCTGCAGCTTTCTTCAACAACCAGTACTTGTCTCCTGGCCCGAGGGGAATATTTGAACTGTCCTGTAGACCTCTGAAAGAAAACGAAGCTCTCTCTTCTATGGTAGCAAAACTAATAGGTTCAGTTGAAAGGCAACTCATTTCAAGGACAAAACAGGCTACACATCACAGCCAGTGTAGCCTGACAGGATGATTCTTTTGACTCAGAGAGTATGCTCAGAGAGAGAGATTTTCCACACAAATAGACTTGAACTAAGGATGGTTAAAATAGCATTGCTGGCCTTTTGAAAATAGATCAAGGGAAAGAATATCTCATAAAAATAGGCAACACAGTGGTGGTTACCTCTCACAGGGGACACAACAATCCAAGTCTTCTAAGAGAAAGCCATCTTTCTCTTCAGATAAATGGAAGAGTACTGAATAAAAGCCCTCTGGGTCCCAGGTGATGTGAACTGCCAAGCAGACTGGCTTGTTAGGTCAAAAATGTTGCCAGTTATCTCTTCTAATAGAAGCTTTCTTCACCAGATTTTTTAACACTGAGGACTCTGTCTATGGACCTGTCTTCAGCAAAACAAAATATTAGATGTCTTCAGTAATGTGGCATGTATCCAGGGCCTCCGTAGTATGACACATTTGCCATTCCATGAGACATCAACCATGTTTATGATTTCCTCCTATATTCCTTGCTTGGAAAATACTTTATAAATAAAGTAGTATATATATATAAAGGCAGTTCTTCACAGGACTCAACTGATCCTTTTGGCTTTGGAGGAGCCACATAGGACCTTCTCTACTGATTGCCTGAGTCTGTCTCTCAGGTGGTTCAGTTCCCTCTCCTCTTGTGTCCAGATCTGGTAAAATACGGACAAATGTTGCACCCAAATCCAGATGCCCTAAATCTCATGGCCTGGTTTGTGACAGGGCATTGGGGATTTCTGATAAGGTGGATCAAACTATGCTTCACTCTCACAAAAGAGCAGATTCTTCATTGCCTGCTATTTAGTATTGTCTATTTTCTCAGCATGGTATAGGGCTGGAAGGTTTCAGTCAAAAAGGCCAACGTCCCATTTATCTTAGACTTCTTTGAAGAGGGTTTTCTTAAGAGTTTAGCTCCTAGTTCCTTAAAGGTACACATATCAGTTCTTAGTGCCTTAAAGAACTCCATGCATAGAGGAACATGGGTTCCTTCTTCTAGTATCTAAGTTCCTCACAAAAATATCCTTTTTTTACTCCCTCCCAGATCTTCAGTAGGCCTTTTGAGTTTGTCTTATTTACAAAAATTATATGAGAGCCCCTACTGCATCCTTTTTAACCTTGTCGTCATTCAGTTTTAACTTCCTGAATTGTAAGGCAGTGGCTTTGATAGCAATCATCTTTTCTAGAAGGTGGGAGAGACAAAATCTGATTCCAAGGAAGTGGGTTCAATTGGTAGTCAACATGCCATTCTGATTCATTGAACTAGAAAAATCCAGGGCTGTGTATTTTGATCCAGTCACTGAAAGCAAATTAGCAGGTAAATGAGAATAAAATGTATCTCTTGCAGCAGAAGAACTCCAGGCATCTGAGTATGGGTTTTCCTGTTGATCCCGGAAAATCCTCTGTCAGACAGTAGGTATACCCTAATCAGTCCCATTTTGGATGCCTTAGAATGCCTTTCTTGTGGGCTACTTCCTGCTTTCTCCCCTGTGCACAAAGTGAAAATCCCATTTTCTCTTCCCTAACAGTAACATAAAAGAAAAAATGCTTGAGTCTCATGCTATCCATGGAACTACAAAAACCTGCTTCTCAAATCACTGTTGTTCTGAGACAGTGTATAAAAACACATTGCAGGCCAGACCTCCCATTTCTAACTTGCACAACATTGCTGTCAACCTCAAGCCCAAATATGGAACAAATACCCAAAAAAGAGGCTCATTAGAAAAGCAGTGTAATAAATCTCAGAATGATATGGCAATAATTTCCTTAACATAAATAACATTAATTTCTGTAACTACAGTATCATGATGCAGGATGGCTAATGTTTCATATTTTTCCTGTGAATAATTTGTAACATCAGTTGGGTGTTTGTGTTTGATGAAGGTAGGTTTGAGCCTATAATGATGATTGTTTGTTACATGGGACTGTTAAGAGAATGTACAACAGGAATAAGAGTCTCAGCACAGCTGTTAAATTCAGGTTCCCCAAGAGGGTGAATGTCACTATCATATCCCAGTTTGTTTGTTTTTCATAGAAGTAGATTGAATGCTGGGAGCCAATAGGTGAGTTTGATTTTACCAATGTACTAGCTATGCTAAAAGCCCTTTGAGCTCTGCAACACTTTCTGCAACAAGTGCCATGAAATCTGTGCTATAAAGTTGCAGACTCCATGGCAACATTCATCAGCCTCACCTTCCAGCAGAGGTGAATCCAGGAGGGCTTTTGTGGACAGCCTCACATTCTGTAATCATTTCCACTGCTGATGAACATCTACACAAGGGAGCGATACCATGGTGACTCAGTGGGAAGTATCTGCTGCCTTGACCAAAACGCTCACTTCTTTAGTTCTAGCCCAGGGGTCGGCAACCTTTACTATCAAAAGAGCCATTTTGCCCCCTCTTCCACTGACTAAAGAAAAATAGTCTGGAGCCGCAAAACATAGCTTACCGCGGCTGAAGAGCCGCATGCGGCTCCGGAGCCGCTGGTTGCCGACCCCTGTTCTAGCCTATAAAATACTATTCATCATCTTTCATCCCTAACTGCAGGGTCTTGTAATTTTAGCGGTAATGTCTGCTTGTTAAATGTTTCTTTTTACTATGAAATTGAATGTGTAAAACTGCTATAAAAATATGCAAAATTTTATAAAAATAACAAACAAAACATAGTTTACCCCTCAGGCTGGCTCTATTCTCCAGCAGGTAAATGTGACCTTTTCAGCAGAGATAATGCTTGTTTTCACATGCCAAACATTTTGTCCCAGGATGGTAGAGTATTTTATTTTCTAGTTTTGGAAATCAAATGTCATTTATGAAATTAGCTGTTATTTTTCTGATGTGAACATGATTGATGGAAACAATAAAACTTTGAACATACAGTATCAAGTCAGCATTTTAAAGAATGTGCTCTGTATAAAATGATATTCCTATTTAATTCTTCCTTTAATTTTCCAACATAGATAACAGTACCCAGACCATCAGTGGCATCCACCCAATCCGCCTCTGAGAGCTTTCATTATGGCCATCAGCTAGAGAAGAGGGACAGAGACACTCAGCCTATGGAACACATTGTGGAATTTTCCTCTCCTAAAGAGAATTTGCCTGGATTGGTAGTGACAGAGGATGCACTTCCCACTAGTACCAGCAGAACAGATCTGGTGCTTCGGTTAAATCATATCAGTCATGAGGTGCTTGAGAGGGAAGGACACGTCAAAGAATGTGTCAGACAACTAGACTGTGGCCAAAGGGACCTACTTGAACAATGTAGCAGTAGGGACGAAGAAGAACCTGAAAATCACCCTGTAGAAACTGAAGAAGGAAGGCTTCTAGTGGTTTCTGAGGATGCCATTGAAATGTCTCACAAAGAGCAAAGTTCTTTTCCACCAGGGAGCTCAAAATTTATGGAGGAGGAACCTCCAGCTGCTATTGAATCTGATGAATTGAAGCCAAGGAGTTCCTGCTTGATGCTAAATTCAGATGCAAAGTATGAGGTATTGAAGTCAGCAGCAGCTGAGACATCAGAAGTTTCACCCTCAAGAGTCATTGACTTATTTGCTGATAGACAGGAAAGCCAAATAGTAGCTGTGCAGGGAAATGGTTTCCATGATAATGAGGAAATTTATCATAGTGATGACTTGGAATGCCACCAGATGGAGCTTAATACATTTTTTCACCAAGAAGGCAATAAAGAGAAAAATGCCCATAGAAATGGAGAGCTGTTCCATTGTATTTCAGAGAATGAGAGTTCTCATCAATCTAAAAAAGACTTGGTTAGGTCACCTTTTGTGGTCAGACAAAGTCGCATACCAGTTTTAGCACAAGAAATAGACTTGACATCAGAATCCACTTCTCCTGTTTCAGCAAAGGAAAAGCTTCTCCTAAAGAAGGCCCATCACACAGACTTGGTCAGGCTACTTGTGGAAAAGAGACAGTTCAAATCTTTCCTTGGCGACCTCTCTAGTGCCTCTGACAAGTCACTGGAGGAAAAAATGGCTGCTGCTCCTGTACCGTTTTCAGAGGATGATGTCTTATCCTCCTTTTCTAGATTGACACTGGACTCTCATTTGGGCAAACAATCTGAGGATGGCTCTTTGTCACCAAGCAGCTCTCAGTCCAGAAAGAGCAAGATTCCAAGGCCGGTATCCTGGGCTACAACTGATCAAATCATCAGTTCACCCTCAGCTCAATTCTTTCCTCGTCCACCACCAGGAAAACCACCAACTAGGCCTGGGGTGGAAGCCAGGTAATAAGAACGAACTAGAAATACATATTTTATTTTAAAATAGCTTTGATCTAGCTTGCAAAGAGTAGTGTGAGAATATGCATCATGCAATTGTCCAAAACTGCTGTCATTTGTAAACCCGTCTCTTTTTTAAAATCCTGGATTTGAGTGATCTGACCACAAAAAAAGCATTTGAGAAATATTTTAACTGCTTTTTTTTTTAAGAAAAAAAGCTTTAGCACAGACATTAGATATTAACAATATCTTGCAGTGTTACAGAAGAATGTGACAGCCTTCCACTGAACCCTCCAATAGATATGTATAGCCAGGATTTTCAAACCTGGGTTCTTAAAGTTATATCTGTATTTAGAAACTTAAATAAAAATTACCTGATTTTCAGAAGGGCTGAAAACTCACAAAACCCATTAGCAAAGCACTCTTATTTAGAAGCCTAATGGTTTGAAAATTTTGGTGAACAAAATTAGTTAGGATCAGATCATGCTGATTATGCACAGGAATGGAAAGGAGGGCAGAGAGGACTTCAGAGCTCTCCTTCACCCTTGGACATCTATGCATGGGCAGCCAAAATCCTATTTTGTGTAAGACTAGACTAGAAGGATAAGGTGAATGTTGAGGTCACCAGTGATGCAATACCCTTTAAAGGAAGTTGTAGAGGGAAGGCTTTGCCATCTTCCACACTGACTGACAGACTGCAGCCACAGAGGGTAGACAGGGAGTGTATGCTACCCCTCCAAAAAGAATTGATAAGCACCACCTTTCAGTATGCTCCTTCCAGGATTACTAGAAAAATAAGTCTGCCTGTATGCACTTTGGCACCTCTGTCTAGTACTTATAGAGACATCCTTATGATGTGTTGGGGGTTACACAAACATGGATACTATCCATTTGAACTGGACACAAACCAAAATCCTAGATTCAGATACCCTCTGAACGTTAGGTAAATTCGGATCCAGATGTGAACTCTGCAGTTAGGACCCATCTCTAGTCTCCAGTTATACCCTGTTTCTGTATATTCGTTGTAACGGACAAAGCACAGTAAGGTGGTGGAAATAATCTCTCTGCATTTCTTTTTAAGATTACGCAGGTACAGAGTTCTAGGGAGCAGCAACTCAGACTCAGACCTTATCTCTCGTCTGGCTCAAATCCTTCAGAATGGATCTCAAAAACCAAGGAGCTCCACGCAGTGTAAGAGTCCAGGATCGCCACATAGCCCAAAAACGCCACCCAAAAGCCCTGTCATCCCCCGACGCAGCCCTAGTGCCTCCCCTAGGAGCTCTTCCTTACCCCGTACAGCCAGTTCTTCACCATCCAGGGCTGGAAGGCCCCACCATGACCAGAGGAGTTCATCCCCACACCTTGGGAGGAGTAAATCGCCTCCTAGCCACTCAGGATCCTCATCTTCTAGGAGGTCCTGCCAACAAGAGCACTTCTGCAGCAAACCAAGCAAAAATGGTCTGAAAGGATCTAACAGCTCCTTCCACCACTCCTCAAACACTAAAATCCCCACAGGAAAGAGCAAATCGTCTAGTAAACTAAGTAGATAGGAACTATGCCTTGACAGGTGTAAAAGCCTTCTAATCTGATGCATGTTGTGTCTGTGTACTGTGTATTTAAACAAACAAAGAAAAACCCCAACCCTCCCCCCAAAAAATCAGTGTTGAATCCTCAATTTTGAAAGAAAGTAAACATGATAAATTAGTTGACAAGTCAGTGTGTGTAAACAAGTGGCCAGGCATTGCCTAAGGACAGGCAGCAAGCAGATCGGGGAGAATGGTAGAGGCCGGAGAAGGACAGTCAAAACTGTGTGGAACATTTGAAGTTAAAATTATCTCTCAAGTGAGTGATCTAATAGGGATTTTTTTTTCATTGTTTTTATGTTGTATACTTAGGAGATTTGGCCTAATTATTTAAGGCCTTTCTCAAAGAATATATAACAAAACCTGAAACATCTGTTTTTATTTTCACAATGACACCACCACTTCCGAGATAGGTACTGCTCAGGCTGAGCACATTTCTTTCTGAGTCATTCAGTGTCCATGCCATTTCCCTGCTCCTTGTTCTGTTACTACTACTAATATATATATATATATATATTTATGGATTGGTCATGGTACAGATTCCCGTCAAAAAAAATTACACACTTTACACATTCTTTATACTGATATTTTAAAAATAAACTTTAACATTTTCTGAGTTTTTATATTGATATCTTGCAGGGTATTAGTCCTTTGTTACTTAGTACCCAAGAACTTTAAACATGAGTCATGTTGCTTTTTTCTTTTTGGAGCCATGGCTCTCCTCTCCAGGCCTATATTATGTAGATTCTGGAGACAGTAATTTCAGTCTGAGTTACGGATAAGGAAGGAAGAGTCTTCACCCTGGAGGATTGTTGCAGACTTACTATACACTGCTGTATTTGGTCAGAAGTATGTGAACAGTTTGTCTGAAAGGTTGTCTGAGTGCAAAAGAGAGTCCTTGTTACAACTATCACTTTCCTATTAGTTAGGGACTACTTAAGACCTTATGACCTTATTCATAAAGTTACTGTATTGACATCCAAGATAACAATGCTGAGAAGGAGCAAAGAGAACTACAAACTCAGATTCATTTTTTACCTTGGAATTTAGCCTAATTCTAGAACATGAACTATATATGTGTTCTCAGTGCTGAAAGGTGAGTGTAGAGCATGTACACTTGATAGGTTATAGACAAGAGGAATAAAGGCCTTCACTTCCACTTCCTTCAGAATCTTAATGAGGATATTTGGCAATATAACCCAGAAAGAAAACAAATCTCAGACAACTTAATTGTTGGGATTTTTGTTTTCCCTCTAGACCAAATGTCTGGTTGAGAAGCCAGGCCTCTTTTCTGTGAATAAAGTCCATGGTGTCTATTTTCCACAAATTTCCTTTAATACTTACTTAATATGCTGTAGAGGATCATTGTAGGACACTTAGAGGTACAGCAGCCTTTACTATGTTCAGAAATCGCCAGTGGATCAGAATAGCATAAAACACAGGAGTACAAGTCTGAAAGTACAAGTACAACTAGCCTCCCTAACGCTATCTGTCCCAGGGATGGTGCATGTGTGGAACTTTGTCAGTTGACCTGCTTGCTGTAGTCATATGCCTTTCTAGCCAGCATCTGTGCTTTTTATTTAACCCTCTGTTTGCTGCCAAACTAGTACCCTTGGATTGAAAAAAAAATATTTCCTCTCTGAACTAACACATTTGTAATGCTGCATCAAAGCTGCCCGGGAGCTGCACTGAATTTCTCTTGTATTGCCAGAGTGTGTTCAGATTTTCTTTTTCCTCCTATGTATCCTGTTTTCCATAAGTAATGTAGCACAGTGTGGAACCTTCGTTTCATTCAGGTTTCAAGCACTGCAGAGGAATGCAATAGGTAGGGCATAGCTGCTGTTTCTGAAGAGACTATGCCATTGGAAAGGCCCATCCCTTTGTATTATATTGTATAATAGATGCTATACTAATAATTGCATGTCCTCATGGTAAATTATATAATATAAATATTTATAAATATATATATACATATGCTTATATAAATTCACTTACTCTTTCTCATTCTCCATTTGTAATTTATGGACCACAGATGATGCAGTTCTCTTTCTGTTGCGTGCCTGAATACTCTTGGGGTTCCATCACTCGTTTCCTGAAAATAGTTTCCTGGCATGCATGAAGTCTAACAGCCTTCATGCCTCGCTACAGGATTGAAGGATTGGTAATTTGTCAGCAAGCCAGTGTTTTGTGTCTCAGTCTTTTCCTTTTATTTATAATTTGTGTGTGGGTGGGTGGGTGTGTGGGTGAGAGAGAGAGAGAGGAGCACAGACTTAGAGGTACTGTATCTTTAATTACAATGTAGGATTTGCAATTACTGTTTTTTCATTTCACAATGTGCATTTAAGCTGAAACATTGCTCTTAATATAGGAGCAGCGACAGTTAATGAATTACCTAATAGATGACAATGACAAAAAAAACCTAGCCCCATCTTTTCATTGTTGATTTCCTTACCTCTCACCTTGCAGTATACTCTAAACAGAGTTGGATCCCATTGTAGACGTTTCTCCCTAAGGCTTTGTTGATACTGTCTCTTAAGGCAGTGGGGCAGCTTAAGATATTTTTTCATTCTCAATTTTCTGAAGAGCATTCACTTTGATCTTTGAGTTCAGTCCTTTACCAGTGAGGTCTATAGGAGTTTTGGCATTAACTTCAGTGGGGGCAGATTTGGGCTCTGCCCTTCCCCTGAAATACTGAAAATAAGGTATTTACATTTTCTCCCTGATATAGCAGGATCCAGAACCAGTTAATCACTGTTATTTTAAGAATAGTTTGTTTTACAGGTGAGAGGAGACATAAAACTTTAAAGAGATATTTTCCTTCTCTTTTCCAGAGACTAAAATATACCCATATTGTGCAATATTATGTACTAGTGAATAAAACAGAGAACATTGATGTTGGTAGAAATACATTACTATTTGCACTTTTTGCCAATACAAAGAGAGAAACTACACCAACTGGGGGGTGGGAGATCAAAGCAGAGGGGATGGTGCTTTTGACTTTTTCAGTGCAATGCATGGTAAAAGAACTTTATGTCCTTGGTAGTGGCTCACTGTAGATATGGAGTGACAAATACGGATTCTATAGCTGGTTAGAAAACTACTGAGTTACTGATTAAAACAACTTTACATTTATGGATTGGATTTAAGAATATAGTCTCTCTTGTACTTTTCCCCCCCACTGTACTGTGTTGGTTATATAACTCCTCCCCCATGAAGGTACCAAATTGAGTATTATGAGCTAAACTATCAGCAAATGTAGCTATATAGTAATCAAGTTCTGTGTAATTGCCACCTTTGTAATATTTCAAGGGGGCCTCTGTAATCATCAGTGACTCTATAAAGAATAAATCCCAGCAATGTACATATATAAATTATTATACATTTAATTCCAGTTAAAATCACAAAAGGACAATGGCCCCTATATAAAGTCAAAGTCAGGGGCTTTGTTCAGGGAACTCATGCCAGGCTTAGGAGAGGGAGAAACTTCCCCAGGGCCCAGAGCAGCTGCAGTCATTCTGCACAGGTTGCAGTAGCTTCCTCTTACACAAAAGTTAATTCATGGACCCACTGGTTATACCCTCCTTCAATCTTAATCTCCATTTCTGTGGAGAGAACTGCCATGCAGCCAAGACATACAGGGCTTTCCGATTCCTCCTGCATAGTTCCTCCTCAGTGTCTCCCATGTGTTCTGAAATGGTGGCAATTCCACTGCTTTGTGGGGTTTTTTCCAAATGGGAGAAGTTGGGGATGGGGCAGAATTTCCCCCTTCCTGTATGATTGGCTGTCCAGAGCTTTTTTGCACAGCTGTCAGTATGGGTCCCCTAATGTATTAAATGAAATAAAATCCAGTGTTTGATATTTCACTTCTAAAAAACAGATTTTTGGGCTGCTATTTTGCAAGATAGTGTGCTTGGTTTGTAGTTTTAAAAAATGTATCTTAGTATTGGTAAAACCTTTTCATGGTACCCTGACGGCGGCTTTGATTAACTAACTATAGGCAAAATCTGACTTATGCGATGTGCCAGAGGTGGCAGAGAGAATGATGCTAAGCATACATCTGCTGCTAGTGCGGGGCAGGGTGGCTCAGAGTGGGCATAGGTAACATGGCACTGCTTTAGAAAAGGAGCCATACTCAGCCCCAGCTATCACTATATATGTTAGCTGGCTGGGCGAGCATGATGGGGCTGGATACTCCCTGTAGCCAGCACCATATTCTGTCAGAGAACTGTAGGGCAACATCCTGTTCTGATGGTTGCATGAGTGAGAAACAAGCTCCCTACATCCTCCCCTCTCAGAATACTCATGAAGCACAGAGCTATATCTTGCCCTATTTGTTTAAAAGTAAATTGATGGGTTTTTCATCTGTCAAGGCCTGAGTTCTGAGAGCTCCATTCCGGGCATTGCTGGGGCGTACGTGATCATTATAGTAAGGAAAACACTGAACTCGGTCTTTCAAAAGTAGTTCCAGTCACCTTTCATTTTTTGGGTAGAAGTGTGCAGGAACTGCCTCAGCTATTGCCTCCTCATTGTTAGAAGTCAGCTGCCAGAACTAGCTAAAGCCCACTGTCCTTTTGTTTAGTTTGACCTCCTTGAACTACCTGCATTCAGCCGTTGACTAATTGCAGCATCAGCCCTCTTCCAAATAATCCTACAGTCCTAACTTGAGCAAAACGCTCATGGTCCCTATAATTGCAGTAGCATTTGTGGCAGTGGCTGAACTGTAATGTGGTATAAACCTCATTCTTCTCTCCCTCCCTAAAGTAGAACTTAGGCAATGCCTGACTTACACTACAATCTCCCTGTCCTGTCAGCAGGTGACCTTTTCCATAATGAATTGTACTTTTTCCCAGAACTCTAAAGGACATGAATTCTGGTAGCAACATCATCCTGAGAATGAAGAGCTGCCAAAGGGTAATTATTTCAATCTCTTAAAACTGAGTTAGTGGCAAAAAATTGCTGCATGCCTATATACACCGTTTGATATAATTTTTTCTTCTTTTTGTTTTGCCTAAAATATGTTTGCACATTTCATTCCAGTGACAAAATGAACTTTCCAAAAATGAATGGGAGGAATAAGGAGCAATCACAGTTCAATTGATTTCTAGTCAGTTGGGTATAAAATAACAATTTGCTTTATTATGGGCCTGATCCTGTGAAGTGCTGAATGCCCTTAACTCTTGTTGACTTCTGTTAGAATTGAGGATGCTCAGCAACTTGCAGGATTAGGTTCATGAGGTACACACTATAATTTCAAATGTCTTTTGGTTTATCTATGCTTCCACTGTAACATGGTAGAGGACTTGGTTACTACTATATTGATAAAAGCTGTAGTACCTAACCATGTCCCCTGTGTTTAACAGTTAAAAGCTATGGTCCTTACTGTTACTGGAGCTTTTAGTATAATGCATAATCCTTTCCTGTATCTTTGGTGCATACAAAATGCAAGGAAACTAGATAGTGAAGAAATGGATCTTAAGGAATACATACAAGTCATCACAGTATACATAAACACACAATCTGTACATTTCTGACCTCCCACCTGAACCCTCCTCCCCCTGAAACACAAACACAGAAATATCTTTGGAAAAGAGAGGTGAAATAAAGGTGAGATTGGATTGTATAATGACTCATACTACCTGGGTTTATCCTATCATGCTATCTAAAGCAGAGGAGTTTGTATAATCTCAGC
Source organism: Mesoclemmys tuberculata (assembly GCA_007922155.1). Classification (NCBI taxonomy): domain Eukaryota; kingdom Metazoa; phylum Chordata; order Testudines; family Chelidae; genus Mesoclemmys; species Mesoclemmys tuberculata. Next base: position 50,311,357 of record ML675613.1, read on the forward strand.
CACAGCAGGCTCTATAGTTTTATGCTTTAAATCATCTGGCTTTAAAGGGAGTCAAATCTACCTTTAAGAATCTCTCTTTAAGAAAAAATCTCCCTTTAACAAAAAATATATAGAAGTTCATTACCTTTAGGTCCTGTATGTTAACTTAGGATCTACTCCATTAATTCAAGTTTTAATTTATATTTTGATTTTCATTCCATCCATCGTTAGTAATAGTGTCGCTTAAGAGTAACAATGATAAACCTCCAGGACTTGCAATCTTTCCTGTATAGTATGTGCTGTTTTTTGTTAGCTACTCACTTTCCAAGATGCTCAGCACACATGCCAGATAATCAAGGAAATGACTTTCTCCCTTTGCAAAAGTTCATTGAGGGGAAAATTATATTCAGAAATAAATGTGTGGCTGATGCATGAAGATCGCACAAGTGAACATTCTGAACTGCAAGGCTCTGATATTCCATGGTATCTGGAGCCTCTGTTTTGGTTCAGGGTCCATTTCTCATTAGTGCTAGAGACTGTGCAGTGCAAAACTTGATCTTGAATATAACAGGTTTAACTGAAATGCTGAAATAAAAAATCCCTGCTTATATACAAATCTGAGGATTCAAATGTTTTGCTTCTTAGGGCTTCAGCAATATCCTTATCCAGTGCAAATGTTGACTTATTTGATCTATAAGTTTTACTGTCTACTACTTCCATTTCTCCTGCATTTGAATAACTTAGATCCTGGGCTGGTCCAGCTATTCTCATGCAAGTGAAACTCTCATTGAAGTCAGTGGAGGTTTTGCCTGTGTATGGACTGAAGGAATGGTCTCATTGCAAGGATATTTACAATTGCTGGTTATTTTATTTGGAAAATGAATGTCTGTTTTGTGGTCACAGTGCAGCCCTATGCCCCTTCCCGGTCTACTGTTGTGGGAGCCATGCTGTGACCAGGGGCATAGAACACATGGTCTCTAAAGCAATATCCTAAACAGGCTGCCCATAAGAGGTACTGACCACCCACAACTCTCAATAGGAATTTAACTACCTCCAATGGGAGTTGCAGGTGTTAGCTTCCTTTCAGGATCAGTTCATCTGTGAATTGGCCAGTGTATAGGGTGCTCTAACAGCAGGACAGATTGCACCTTCCCCCAAAGATATGTTTATGGCCCTTGTCTTTCTATGTATGGAGAGTGGAAGTCCTTTTGCATTCTCCTAAACCCCTATCTACGGAATGGCAGAACAAAGTCATGATCATTTGATAGCAGGAGAAGTCGGCCTTTTAAAAAAAAGCTATTTCCACTGTTCCTCCAGCTGCCTGCCAGAATCCCAGGAGTAGGTTGCTGGGAAACCTTCCTTGCATGCATACTACCTTCCCTGGCCAGAGAGCAAGGTTCTAATGTCTTCCTCTGACTTCTGATTTTTCCTTTGAATCAGCCCAGAAACAAGCTGTTGTGCTGTCACTGGCAGCAATTGATTTTCAACTGCTTTCCTACGATTATCCAGTCCAATAAATTAAAGAAATCACCAGCAATGCTTAGAGACAAGTAGTGAACTTCTGAAGCTGTGAACCTTTGGCTGCTAATCTAAAATCTCTGGTCAGTACCACCAAGAAATTAAAATCTGGAAATCAACTAAATATAGAATGTTCAATGAATCCAATAAGAAGACATTTAACAACTCAAGTTTAAAATCTGTGGTATAATTCATTTAAGGAGAAAGTTGTTCCCAGAGCTTACTAGTTACCATTGTGAGAGAGAGTTGTTGAGAGCGCTCCAGACTCTTGCCCTGTACTTGTTTTTTTCCTCCAAAGGAAATCTTGTAAGCCATTTTTTTTCTTTTTGCTCAGGCATCCAAGAACGTAAGGTATCGGCAGAAGAGCTAATGCCCTTGTAACGGTCATTTGTATATAAAGGTGTAATTATTTATTTTTTTCCCATTTGTACCATATCAAGGCTTTGTACAATGTTTTATGTTCTGTCTTCAAATTATTTTGTATTTTATTTTTATAAACTGGTTCTAAATAAAATATTCATTCAGCATGCAAAACTTCAACCCTTGACTGCCTTTGTATGATTTCACCGTTTATAAAGCTCCCAACCAATTGTTTTATTGCCTATTTCTTGAATGTTGTAATTCTGAACTTATAAATGGAGAGAAGAAGCACCAACTGTGCACCAATGACATACTTTTTTTGGTTTCTTTTTGTTATATATACAAAGTGGACATTTGTTGGTACTAAAACAACAGTGAGATGTTCATGTTGCAAACTGGAGTGGTTGGACCAAAGAGCTCCTACCTATTCAGCAGCCTCATACCCTGTATTACAGTAGTAAGGATAAACATTTTAGCTATGCTCTATTTCCCACCCCACTCCCTCCATCCAACAAAGCAATGACTCTGCTACAACCAGATCAGGTCTAATGCTGTGAAAATCTGGCAGATTCCGAATCTGTCACTCTGAGGCCTGATTTACACAGGGAAATTAAGTCAGTATAACTACGTTCCTCAGGGGTGTGAAAAATCAATGCTCTTTGGCAAAGCAGTGAAACCCACCTAACTCCCGGGTGCAGACAGCGCTATATCAATGGAAGAATTCTTCTGTTGACCCAGCTACTGCCTCTCGGGGAGGTGGATTATCTACACCCATGCAAATACCCCTCCCGTTAGTGTAAGTAGTATCTTCATTGAGGCAGTACAGCAGCGCAGCTGCAGTGGTGTAGCTGTGTCACTGTAATTCATGTGTACGCATACCCTGAGACACCAACAGCCTTCTTGGTTACCTTGCCTGCAGTCAGAAAGGTCTCTGTGGTCAGTTTCTTCATAGAGTGATGGCAATTATTCACAATAAGACTGCTCTTGGGGGATGGTCCTGGCTGTTATTGGCTTGCATTCCAAGGAGGAGACTGGCTGGCCTGATTAACATTACTTGTTATTCAGAGATCTTCCCCTTTTCACACATCTCTGGTAAAACAGGTACAGGTAGGCTTAATCGGTGATTAAACAGTGGTTATATTTGCATTTAACATACATGCATTTCTCATTCCCTGTATGCTGTAGAAAATATTGTCTGGTTTGTTGCATGGCAACATGGAGTATTTTTGGTGAAGTCCACAACAGGGGGGAAAAATTTTATCAGCCGTGTTACAGCTATATCACCACCTATGTGTGCTATGCAAGGGCCATGCTAGGTTATGGTAACACAAATTAAGGGCCCAGTCCTGACCCCATTAAAGTCAATAGCAATACTACCATTAACTTCCATATAGCTGGAACAGGCCCTCACCTCTTTTCTTTTATGCAATTATCTCAAGTCACTTCACACAATAGGAAGCATAAATCTGGAATTCATTTACATAGTAATAATCCCAGAAAATTATGTTGTCTTGGTTTAAAAGCAGGAAGGAATTTAGTAGCATACTTCAGGAGGGAGAGACTTCCTATGCAGGACTGCTGAAAGTCAAGAACATCTTGGATGTTGCAGCTCAGTAGCTCAGAAGAGCACGTAAAGGAATGGCAGCTCACGTGTATGATGATGGGGATTGAAATAGTAATTCTGTATACTGTGTACTGGAGCCAGGTAGGTCAGTGGGTTAATTTACAAACCTTTCACTTCTCAAAACTTGGTTTAAATGTGTATCGCAAGTGAAGAGTTTGGTCTTTTAATCTGGCCTCTGCTTAATGTAAAAGTAAATGACACAATTGCCAGCCTCTGCTTAGAAGAGACCCAGGACTGGAATAGTAAATTTGTGGCAGGCAGAGGTTAAGGATGCCAGCTACTGAAGTGTCTGTCAGTATAGTGAGAGTCTTGTTCATGCTCACACTGTATTTGTCCCTCCAGTTTCTAAAGTCTCAGGAGTTCCACAGCACTTGACCTACAAACATTAGCTGCTTCTCAATTGAAAAATCCAATTGCTCATATCAGGGACTTCAATGTGAGAGAGATGTATACACTCAAGGAAGGCTTTACCAAGCAATGCTGCAACAGAGCAAGTACAGCAATTGAACAACTGGAGAAATGGCCTTGATAGAATGTTGAACAGTCAATAAGTGACTGCTGACAAGTTGGGAGCCACTGCCCAGAATGATTAGGTAAGCTTTAGAGCACAACATTTCATTAATCTAACTGGAACGTCACAGAAGCATTAATCACATCTTGTTCTAAAAGAAAAGAAGAGAGGGGAAGGCTGCTTTTCACAGTTAAAGGAAACACATCTTGATGAAGCGCACATTTCTATGAGGGGAATCTGAATGAGAACTCCCAGCCTGTTAACATGTACACATCAGGCAAGTAAGAATCTTATGCTATTCCCAAGCAATGGGAAGCTTTTTACATCACTTGACTCAAACTAGTTTTGGATTGGGTCAGTTTAAGAAAACCTGGTGATTGATAAGGTAGTTGTATTTATCACCTGCAGCAACTGCTTTTGTGAGGTAAAACATTTCAGAAGCCAGACCATCCCTTCGTACAGGGCACCCAGTCTGTGTTAACCCCCAGTGAAGATGTACTGTTGTATAGTCTTGCGTACTGTACACAGACTAGTGCAGTGAGGAAGAACACACACCAGCAATATTACTACTGCAGGTTTGCTTTTAATTAGGCAGCAGCTGCCAGATTAAAAAAATATCTATACAGGTGCTGAAGTTAGTATGAAGAAGAATAAAAGGGAATCTCTCCATCAGAAGTACAGTGAAACTAATGAACTGGAGAAAATAACACAAGTCTCCAAAGAGAGACCTATTTTTGCATTTGTGCTCCTAGCATCTAATACTGATAGAACACCCCTAAGTGCCAAAGTCTGAACTACTTCAACCATGGCACCAGTAGGTAGCATATGTCTTTGTGCTGGGGTAGGATAAGTCCATCCTTGTCTCAGCCCTTACTTTCTTTTTTTCTGCTGCAGGAAGTGAAATAACTGCCAGCACTAATTGCTGGGGGGGAGGGGGCTAGGGGAGGTAGCTGGTTAGCAAAGTGCCCCCCCCCATATAATACTAGCTGGAAAAAAATGTCTGTGGGAGTACTTAGTTTTGACACTGTTGTCTTGTCAATTTTTAGTTTTTCAGATGTTTCCTTTCAGCTGTCTGGATCATTTGTTTCAGATCCATTCTTCAGCAATACCTGAGGAGAAGCCAACTAGAATCACATAGACCTCACAGCATGATCAAACCCTCTTCTACAAAGCTTGTCCCAAATGCTGGTTGTGGGGACTCTGCATAGGCTACTCAACTGAGATTTGCTCACCTTGAAGTAACAATTTCACAGGCTGTAATAAGAGAATGCTATTTCGGGGTCCCTGAGGAAAAATCCTTGCACTACTCCCTATGCTGGCAGCTGTTGATGTCTCCTCAGCTTTATCATAATTTAAAGCAAAGGGCTTCACCATTTCCTCAGGATTAAGTGAAAGGTATTTCCTAAAAATGCAATACTATTGTCACAACTGACTAAAAATTACATCATCTTACTCAACAGCTCAATGATTTCTCAGCTAGGAGAGGGGGAGCTGGATTTCTAGGGGTATGTCTACATAGCAGCCACATGTACAAGTCACAATTAATTTAAGAAGAGCTGTTAAAGGCAATACTTTTCCCTATTTTGATACTCCACTCAATGCACTGTCAGCTGTAGAAGTTAATGTAAAAAGCCGATTTTTCTTCTATCAGCATATGCAATGAGTCTCCTTGGCTCTTCTTTGTTCTTGGGCTGACATTTAGGAATTGCTTTCTCCTCAGGCTTTCTTTGCTCCCATCCTCTCTTCCCTCGGTACATAGTATGGAACTATCTTTTTCTTCCATGGTGGTACAGTGCCTAGCACAATGGGGTCCTTGTCCATGACTGGGGCTGCTAGGTGCTATGATGTAAATAATAGGGGAATGGAAGATCTACCACTCACCCTCCCCAAACAGAAGCTCAGCAGGTAGAACGTTTTCAAGAGCACTTGCTCTGCCCCAGCCTAAGCCAAATCCTAACTAGCATTCTCTGAATAGCAAGTCTATCTTCAGTTCTGGACAATGCAGGACATGGGCTTCCCTGCTATCTATTTCTTTCAAATGCTGTGACATTTGTCCTCAGAAACTATGCTGGATCTTTTGAAGACAGAATGTGGTGCTAAGTGGTATCAGCAAAAATTGTTCCATATTGAGAGCAGGCATCACTCACCAGAAATTAATTGTTTTTGCTATATTTCTCTTTTTTTATATTGTGTGACAAATAACAGCTTCCACTTTCATTGCAGTTAAGCAAAATGTTTCTGCAGGGAAGGTGCATTTGAAGAGCTGGAAGTGACCAGTGTCCAGATGAAGCAATGCTGGATGAAATCTGAGCAGCACATTCATGGATCAGTAGCTCTGTGGCCTAGTTCTATCCCCTCCCCCGAGGAGGTAACATTTCCAAACTCTTGGAATACTTTGCACAGCCCAGATTTTTTTTTTCAAGTTTTTTTAAAAATACAATAAAAATACCAGATGCTAAATGTAAAGTCAATTATTTTTGCAGTTGGGTTTAAAAAAAATACACAACTTGTGTAACAGATTCTGCACTTGCTATTCAATAACTGTAACGTTACCTTTGCACCCCACTCCATCATCCCTTTTATGTTCAAAAAGTCACATTAACCCAAAGAGGATACAGACAAGAGTCAAAATAAATTTGATTTCTTTGAAAGAAGATGGTGAAGAAAACAGAGACATTAACCAACTGCAACAGTTAGCATTAACAAATGGGAGACTGGTAGTTAGTGTTAAATGCCACCTAATGTGAAACTTTCCCCACTGGGGAAAAAAAGTGGGAGGCAAGTCCAGTTTGCTCCATTATAGTCACAGGCTGGAGCACGGCTTACAACAGCACCTCTAACATCAGTCACTTTACATATATTCCAGTTTTACATATCTGCAAAACAGAAATAGTAGCAGCCATTTGGATGTTCTTTCTTAATGGTTCTGAGGGGCGGCCTAGGAAATTCCGAAGGGCCTGGTTCTTGAGACATAGAGCTGGAACTGCAGCTGCTGCTTCTGCTGCTGCTTCCAGCCACCTGTGCTCTGCCTCTGTCCTCAGTTGGGGAGGTCTGGGGAGACGCCGGACTCAGGTACCCTGCTGTGGTTTGAGTAGAGGTGGTGGCGTAGGTGACTGGGCCAGTGTTGTTTTTCACATAAACATTTTTGATAGCCACCAGTGTGTGCGCCATGATACTGAGGCTGTTGCTGAGCTCTTGCATGCCTTGCTGCAGCAGCCGAAGGTTATGGTTGACGTTGTCAAAGCCAGACTGGATCACCTGCATCTGGTTCTGCTGCATCTGCATTAGGTCCTCTTCAGTAATTTCATTTGGGTCTGTCTGGGACCGGCCTTTTGTTTTGGCTTTTACTTTCCCAGACAAGCCACCCCCAGCTGTTCCCAGAAAGGGCAGTTGCTCCTGGCTAGGTGGAACCACAGCCATGTCCTCAGAGCTTTCTTCCGGCTCTACTACCTTCACTACTATTTCTTCTTTTAAGTTCATCTTCTCAAGACAGGGTTGGTGAGATGGGCCAGGATCATCTGTAAAACCTAAAAGAGCATGGAGGAAAAAGAAGCAGAAATAGGAATCAACAGACTTCATTATCTCTGTGGTCAATCAAACCTCTGCCTGCTCAGTGAGCACTCTTGGCATTTATGTGGTGGTTAATACTTCTGCTGTCAAGACCCTACAATGATGACTTGTACTTTATTATCTTCTACACTTGTATCATAAATATTGTGTCCTTTGGTGGGGAAAAAACCCCAAACATACTCACTGTAAATGACATAACTCTGAGTGATGCAAATTGCAGATTGAAATCACTTACTCGGCAATAGATCAGCAAAACCGTTTGCTACGGAAGAGATTAAATTCATTCCAAACTCTTATTTTCCTCTCTCCCAGTTTAGCACAAGAAACCCAATATCTGCAAGGCAGAAACACAGTGACACCCTCTCTGGATTGCTCCTCCTTGCCTGAAGTAAACTTCATTGCACTAAAGCTCATACCTTACAGGCCCATGCACAACAGGGAGTAATTTACCAGTTGGCTGCAGTTTACAAAGGCTGGAATTTGCATAGTGGAATTTGCATCATTTCTTGTGAGCGGAAGGAATTATCCAAATTTGCACACATACAGGTGTGTCTAATGCCCCACATCCAAGGTATGTCTGTTCACTTTTACGCATTGCTTTTATATATTGTTTTCATAACCTACAATGCAAAACCTGCAAACAGTTCAACATCTATGTGATTTACGTGAGAGGAGAAGGAAGACATTATAAACCAATTATTGTGAAAAAGTGGATTTGGTGTACAGTACAGCATCCCTAGCAACTGGAATCCCTGGCAAATCTGCATGTAAGTGAAGACTTGTTGTTGTTGAAGACAAGGATCTGGCTTCTTAAATCATGGTGTTCATTTCTTCTGACAACTGTAATTATTTGTGACTTTGATACTTTATACAGTCTACTTCTAAGGCCAGCTAATGTTCTGTGTGGTATTTTTTTCTTCTTGAGGCACAGAATCCGAAGGTGAACTGATACTGCCTAACATCCTGATCCTTACCTTGCTTACCTTAACTATCAAAAAAGTCATCCCACTGAAATCAGTGGGACCCCTTACTGAAATAGTTAAGCACCTGTAAATATTTGCAAGAGCAGAGATTAACTATACACTTTCTATCTACATATGAAGAGCATGAGAACAGATTTAATGCTTGGACTAAAAAAACCTCAATGTAAATTAATTCTTCATACAAACAAAATATATGTCATGGACTCTAAAACACGGGGGGGGGGTCCTCACTGGCATGGAGACTGGCATAAACAGAACAAGAAGCTTTTCAAGTCCAAGGCTGCCTGGGGTAAATCCCTCTTACATCTGTACCTTGCACTACTGCCCCAGGTGAGTAAACAAGAGGTGTGTGTATGGGGGGGGTGCTGCTCTGGATCTGACCCTTAGGAAGCACCTCAGGGACATGCTCCAGGGATTCAAGCAACATCTATGGGCAGTGCTTAAAGTGGGGGAAGGAGTCGCACAATGGGGTCACCGACCAGGCACTAAAATCATTATGAAGGAAGCCGGGTCGGTGGGGACTGGAAGCAGCGCCTTCCCGAAGCTGCTGCTCCCCGAGGACGACAGGAGCCCCCCCTTCAGCCCATTTTAAACACCGAAGACGCACAAAGCCGCCCCCCAATGCCCAAGCGAGTCCCTCTGCGGGAGGGACGATCCGCTGCTCCGATCAGCCACGCTGGGGGAAGGGCACTAATCCCCGGCTCCATGACAACCCCGACTCCTGCCGCGCCGGAGGCCCGCAGGCGGCGGAGCCGGAGCGGGGCGGGGACCCGCTCCCCCCTCGCCAGTCCCGGAGCTCACCGATGTCCACTACGGAGGCTCCGGGCAGGTCCAGCGTGTCGATGCCGCCCACGATGGGCACGGCCTCGGCGGGGCCCAGCGCGGAGCCGTAGGCGCGGTGGGGGTCGGGCGGCTGGGCGGGCTGGGCCATCTCCTCGGGGGGCAGCAGCAGGCCGAGCGCGCCGGGGTGGCTGGCGGGGCCGCAGCCTTGCGAGAGGCGGCAGAGCTTGCTGCGGTCGCGGCGCTTCAGGTCCCTCCAGCGCTTCTTGAGATCCTCCACGTCGCGGGGGCAGGCGGCCACCGCGTTCACCTTGTGCCGGATCAGCTCCCACACCCGCCGCTTCTGGCCCGGCGAGGCGCGGCCCGGCCCCGCCGCGAACAGCAGCTGCTCGTGCTTCAGCACCTGCTCGATCAGCACCTCGGTCTCCGCCTCGTTGAAATTGGCCTTGCGCCGCTTGGGCGAGTCCTCGGCCATCATCCTCCCCGGCGGGCGGGGCGGGCGGGCCGCCCCGATCGCCGCGCGCCCGCCGTTAGGCCGCAGCCCGGGCCCTGCTCGGGAGAGCGGCGCCGCGCACGGGAACGAGAGAGACGCGCAAGACCCCGGCGCAGGCGCCCCGCGCCCCGCTTGTTGACATGGGCGAGGGGCGGGCGGCGGGAGCCGGGCGGCTCCGCCCCGCGCAGGGAGCCGGCGCGCGCCGCGGCCCAATGGACGTCCCCGCTGCGGCCCGCGTCCGCGCGACCCGGCCCCGCCCACCACGGGCCCCGATCGTTAGCCCCGCCCCATCCTATCGTCACAGCCACGTCCCACGGCGTCCGCGCGGCCGCTCCGCCCTTTGCGAGCTCACCCTCCCGTCCCCGCAGCCGCCTAGCAAAGCGCGAGGGGGGCCAGCCTTCTAGCTCCGCCCCTAGCTGGCGGGGGCCCCGCCCCGCGCTCGAGGCGGGCCCTGCTGCCGCTCGTCCTCTCCGCGCGCCGCGGCCTTGCGCGCCTGCCCGCCCGCCGGGGCCGGGCCGGGATGGCGGCGGTTTTGGAGTTGCTGCTGCGGGAGGAGGTGGCAGCCGCCGCCGTGGTGCGGTGGCTCGCGCACAGCCCCGGCCACCGCCCAGCCGAGGTAACGCGCCGCCCGGCCGCGTTGTTGTGACGCCGCTGCTCCGCCCTCGGCACGTTAGGGCCGCGCCCGGCCTGCCTCGGCCCGGGCCTGGCGCAGCCCGCACGCCCCGCCGCGGGCGGCCCAACCTCCCTTGTAGCGAGGCGTCTTGGGCGCCTGCCCGCCCGCCCGGGGGCTGCTGCCGGGGGCTGTAGGGCGCCCTCCGCACTCGAGGCCCCGGTGGCCGCCCCGAGTCCCGGCGGCAGAGGCCCCGGCGCGAGGACAGAGCCCCGGGTCGTGCGGGGCCCCAGGCCAGCCTGCCAGTGCCGGCCGAGTCGGGCCGGGGCAGCGTTGGGCTCTCCCCGGCCAGGGGGTGCCCGTGAGCGCTTACGGCGGGCCCGAGCGAAGGGCTCGGCGGCTCTCGTGAGGGGAGGCGCTGCAGCGGTGGCACGGCACAGCCGTGCTCGCAGCGCGGCCCTCCTCAGCGACCCAGCCCCGCTCAAGCCGAAATAAACGAAGTGCCGCAGGTGCGTGATCCCTTGCGCCCTCCCCATGCCCCGCCGCTTTCAGCGCTGCCCCTGCGGGCCGTGCGCCGGGTCATGGGTTAAGAGGCGGGCGGCTACAGTCCGCCCAGTTTTACATTAATTAGGGGCAGCTTTTTGTTTCTGTCAATTTGTCAGTGGGGCCGAGTTTGCAAGCCCTTGGTGTGACCCATGAAACTGCTTGGTTATTAGTTTGGGCTATAGCTGCTGAGGAAAGCTTGGCCAGATGAAAGCTAAGCAGGTGCTCAGCTTAGACTAGAATATCAAGTGTATTTACAGAGTGCTCATAAAATTATCTTGTATTGTGTGCCTGAAGTGTGCGGATCCCTATGGTTTGTGAGCTCCATCTGCTGGTTTTGCAACAAGTAGCTATCAAACTATTTTAAAGGTACATCTCTCATCAACCTGATAAGTCAACTGAGGTCTAGCTTGGCTATTACTTGAATGGGAGACTTGCAAAAGACATTCAGGATGCTGTGGGAGGAGAGTGTCAATTTTTGAGGTGACGCTGATCCCCCTGAGTTAGTACTGACTCCTTGCCCCAGAGGACTGCTTGTGGGTACTACATTGCTGTCTGTGCTGTCTCTGACATGAGGTTTAAAATGCTTCATTAAAATCCCTTGGCATCTGGGTGGCAAGTACTGTCTTTACCAAATGCTACCTCAGGTAATTACACTATTTCTCTTAGCTTCCTGTCTAAAACTATGTATATTGACTATATATATATATATATATATTGTATAGCATTGCTGTTGAGCAGCTTCCATTTTTTAATGCACTATGAATCAAGCAGTGGCTGAATTGATAATTGTTAAACACATTTGTTTGTGAAGTGTTTAGAATTTTTTGGGGAAGAAAGTTACTGTATAAATGTAGGTTAGTTACCTGTAATTGTGATTATAAATAAAAAACCCCCATTGGAGACAATCTATATCCACTATATCCTGTGGGGAAAAGGTCCAATGCTGACGGATAGAAACTCACTGCAGTTTTGAAATAAAAATAAAGTAAAAGGAAAGAGATAAAATTGAGATATATTGTGAAGTTATTGTAGGTGCTGCTTTGCCACCTAGAGGAATATTGCTTTAAAAGATTTGAGGTCTAGTGAGAGGGTTCGGGACTGGGAATCAAGGAGACCCAGATTCCGTCCCTAGCTCTCCCACTGATTTGCAGTGTGACCCTGGGCAAATCATTTCACTTGTTGTCTTTTTCTCTTCCCACTTACCTATTTGGGGCAGGAATGTCTCCCTGTGTGTGTAGAGTGTCTAGCAGTGACTCTTCGTTGGTGCAATACAAATAACAAATAATAATTAAAAGTTGGTTGTGAGTTAGTGTGTCTGGAGCTGTGTTTGAAAACAAGCTTTGCCTTTTATAGCATTTTCTGCTTAACACTTCAGTGTGGTTTACAAATGTTAACTAACCCTTACTCATTAAGACACTATCCCTATGAAGTAGACAAGTAATATCTGCATTTCATAAATTTTTTTATGGCCAGAAGAGTATTAAATCATTTAGTCTCACCTCCTGTGTAACACAGAACTTAGAATTTCACCCAGTCACTCTTGCATTGTGAGCCCATTTTACAGGTGGGAAACATGATGATCTGATAGGGTAAATGTCTTGGTGCATTAGGAGAGGTATTTCCAGTAGAAATAGGGAAGTGTTACTACCATTATCCAAGGCATTGGTGAGATCTCATCTGGAATGTGTGTAAATTCTGTTCTCCCATGTTTAAGAAAGATTAATTCGAACTAGAACAGGTGCAGAGAATGGCTACTAGCATGATCTAAGGAAGGGAAAACTTGCCTTATGAGAGGAAACTTAAGGAGCTTGGCTTGTTTAGCCTAACCAAATGAAGGCTGCTTTTTCTAAATATGAGAGGGATAAATAGCAGGGAGGGGGGAAGGAGAGGAGTTAAGTGCCACTATTGGCACAAGAAAAAATGCATATAAAGTGGACATCAGCAAGTTTAGGCTTGAAATTAGATGGAGGTTTCTAACTGTCAGAAGTGTAGTTCTGGAGCAGTCTTCCAAGCGGAGCAATGCGGGACACAAAACCAAACTGACTTCAAGACTGAGCATGTAAGTTTATGGAGGGATCGTCTGATGAGACTAGCACATGGTTCATCTATGACTGCTAGTAGCAAATATCCCCAATGGCCAGAGGTGGGGCCGTAGGAGGCAAGTTATATGGGCTCATGGTGCCTGCGCTTCACCAATATTGAGGATGGTGGGCCCAGCTCCACCAGTATTTCTGTGCTGCTAGGGTGCCAGCCACTGAGCTCCCAGTTGTGCTGGGCCATGCAGGTGCAGAGCGCAGCAGCCCCCAGCCCAGCTGTTCTGCCTCCCCTGGACACAGTCAGCAGCTGGCTAAGACTCAGAGCTGCTGCTGCTCTGACACTGGCCCCACCTCCAAGCAGCATGGTGCAGCATTGGGTCCCCCCTCCTGGCCCCACACTTTCCCCCACCCCTCTCTCATTCGGGTCCAGGGCTCTGGCCAGGAGCCAGCCTCACCCCCAAGTAGCTGCTGCTGCTTCCCCCTCCTGGCCCCGCTCCTTTCCTGTGTGAGCTGCTCCCAGCTGGCACCACCAAAAATTGTACAACCCTGGCACCTATGGATGGGACACTAGATGGGGAGGACTCTGAGTTGCTACAGAGAATTCTTTCTCAGGTGTCAGGTTAGTGGCTTTTGCTGACATCAGGGTTTGACTGACTGCCATATTTGGAATTCGAAAAGAATTTTCCTCCAGCTCAAATTGAGGGAGATCCTGATGGGTTTTGCCTTCCCCTGCTGCATAGGGCATGGGTCACTTGCTGGTTTGAACTAAAGTAAATGGTGGATTCTCTGTAATTTGAAGTCTTTCAATCATGATTTGAGGACTTCAGTAACTCAGCCAGAGATTGTGGATCTGTTATAGCAGTGGGTGAGGTTCTGTGTCCTACAATGTGCAGGAGGTCAGACTACATGATCACAATGGTCACTTCTGGCCTTAATGGCTGAGTTTAAGGCAGTGGTCCCCAAACTGTGGGGTGTGCCCCCCAAGGGGGCATGAAGGAACAGTTATATAGGAGTGGCAGGACCTGGGCCGGTCCCCATTGGGGATTGGAGAGGGAGTGTCACCTACCCTCGTCCCTCTCTTCTCCCCCCCCCCCCCTGATCTTGACCCCAGCCACTGCCTTAGCCTCCAGCTCCCACCACCAGCTACAACCATGCCCCCAGCTGTGTCTCTGGAAAATGAAATTCATTTGCATTCACAAATGAATCTTACAGCTTGTGCTTCTTGCAGGGCATGTATATGAAGCAAAGGAAAGATAGCAATTCCACTACCTCCCTTTTTAAGAAAAAGCTCCAGAAAAATAAATTGCTTGATATCTTCTGAGTTGCCTGCTTTCCATTTCACCAGGACCTCCCTTGGGGAAACGAAGCTTTTCTTCTTTGCATAGGGCCTAAAGGAGGAAAGCACAAGTATGACAATATAGTTGCCAGGTGTCAGTATAAAAATGAGTTAGTAGTATTCAAGAGAGTTTTTCTGGCTATGTGTCAAACTTTGCCTAGTTCTGTTGTGAGGAAAATAGAAATGTGATGCTCTGCAAGAGCAGAACAATATTTTTATACTGCATATAAGGTTTTACAGTATTATAGTAACTTTTAAAAGCCCTGGTAGAATTTTCAGATAATTTACAAATGGTACCCTTTAAAGAAATACCTTCTGTTTAAGATTTAAAAGATATTAATCTTGCATTTTTATTTTGCTTTCTTGAATATTAGCTTTGAGGATCATAAAAGTTGCAACATATTTTATCTGAAGCTCTGTGATCCCACAGGTGGATAATGACTTCACTAAAATGCAGTAAGAGCTTTGCTCTTCTGTTGTGTCCTGCACATGAGGATCTCAAAGCATTATACAAACAGTCATTTATTTTAGAGGACCCACTGAGGGAATAGGTGATATTAACAAATTAGTAGGGAACTGGGGCATAGAGAAGCTGCAGGTTTCATAAATTGTCCACTAATGTTGTTTGCCTCAATTTTTGGTGCCCTCCTTGAAACATCTGAAAGGGGTGTAACTTTGAAGTGCTGATCACTCACAGCTCTCAATGATTCTAAATGCAGTTCTGGGTGCTAAGCATTTTTATAAGACAGGCCCCAATTGTCTCCCACTGGGCAGACAAAATTAGTCACTGCTTTTGAAAATTTGGGCATGAGGAACAGCTGTTAGATTTGTGACTAGAACAAAGAACTCCTGAATCTGTTCCTGGGTATAACTGCTAGGCATACTCCCTCAATTTAAAAGTGTTAGAATCCATGATGATGGTGAATTCCCACACAGTATTTGAGAGAAAGTGAGTCCATGGGTATTTTTATTAATGTGTTTTTTTCTTTCCTTGCAGGAGAACCATGTCCATGAGAAACTGGTACCTCATAGTTTGCTTCAGAAAGACTTTGTGCCTTTCCTGTTGAATTTTTTAAGGGAGCAGACTAGTCAGATCTTGACCAATGGGCCCTCTACCCCTGCTAAAACGCCAAATTCTAAGGTTCTCAGGAACTCGGCTAGCCAAAGGACAGAGTCAGAAAGGAGGGCAGGCAACTCAGCAGGGTCATGCAGCAGCCGAATGCAGCTCTTTTCCCAGAGGACCCCTTCTAACTCCTGCACCCCAGATGCTAGCTTTCCCTCTTCTGCTGCATCATGCAGCTCTTCTGCCTTCGCTGGGTCAAGCTTGTCTAGCCCCTGCAGTGATTTCCCCAGAACCAGCCCAAGCTTTGGTTGCAGCCCTGTGTTCAACCACAGTGAGAAACGTTCATCTCAGAAGGCCAGTTTGGGGAGCTTCCTTATGCCCGCACCCGATGTCCAGCCAGTAAGGCGAGGCAGAAGAAAAGGCAACAGCTCTGTCAATGCTGCTGGCCGTCAGGTAGCTCGGGACCTGAGACGAAGCCTCAATGAAGAGGAGGATGGGAAGGGTGACAGCACATCATTGAGTGGTGGGAGGAGGAAAAAGAGTGAGGTGGGTCCTACCTCAGCCAATTCCCCACCTGATCAGCTGAATCTCAACAACTTGGAGGAGTTCCCGCCCATGAGTGCTGCTTCTGGCTTGGCAAAGTAAGAGCGAGTCTTCCTTGTTGCACTCTTATTTTTCTGATCATGCTGCCAGCACTGAGACTCTGTTATTTCCTGGGAGCAGCTGACACTGTTATCTCACAGTAGCAATATATTCAGCTATGAATGTTTTGTAATAGACTGCAGATTGGGGGCTGTTGCTATGCTGTGCAGCCAGTATTTTTCAGCTCATCAGGCTTCCCCCTCCCTCGTATCCTACTGAGGCTCTTCTAGGGGCTCAACTTCATTAGGAAATCTTACCATTATTAAATACAGTTGTGAGATGTCAAGACAACGATGATGTGATGCTGAGCACATCTTTGTCCTTGTTTGCCGTGACCAGTGAGTCACAGTCAGCATTCTCTTGACTCTTTACAGTTGTATTTAAGCATGATAGGATTTTCTAGTGAGATTAAGCCCTCGTTGGCTCTCTACTTCACTGCTGCTGTCTGGAACAGTTCCTGGCATGGCAAACAGGCATTCTGCGACCTCTAGTGGCAATGGCATTGGCAGGTGAGACATGGTATGTTATCTGGCTGTGTGGTGGAAGTTAGGGGGTAGTGGGTCTCCTCTGGTAATGGGCTAGGTGGATAGTTGGCTTGTGGGTTCTGTTTGGTTTTTGAAGTGCATGAGTTTCCCCTGATTGCTAATGATCTCTTCTAGCTGGGCTGGCTGGGAGGCAGCTCTTCCTGGTGATACAAACTAGTTGTCCTTTTCTCTTTTTTTAAATGAATGCTGAGATTCTCCTTTGAGACCTAGTGGTGAAATCAGGCCCCTTTAAGATCTCTCATGTTAATCATGACCTAAATTTTGAAAAGTGATTTTGGGTGGCAATCTATAGGGACCTGAAGGACGTGTGATTCTGGAAGGCCTCTTCAGATCAAGGCAAGGACTTCTCTAGCTAGACTTAGCTGAACCTAATGTAGGTCTGGCCCACTAATCTTACCCACCTTAACTCTCCTTCCCTTTACTCGACCTCAAAGTTCATAGGTTCAGAATTCCTAATAGATACTACAGTAGCTGACACACAGCTTTCCACACCACAATGTGGGCTGCCAGAATTCTCTTCCTGTGAGTCAGTGCTGTCTTCATGAGGGATGCATTAGGAAGTGCCCTCTCTCTTTCCAGAAAGCATAGTTACAGTTGAATCTGTACTTATCAATTCCTGTTAATACCTCCATGTAGACCAGGCTTATCTTCCCCCAAAAATTAACTACCTTGCAGGGAGAGTCAAGTTTGTGCTACTTAGTTTGCATAGTGGCACCAGCCAGTTCTAAAATCATTTAATTGAGCTGATTTTAGAGCTGGTTAGAATTGTTGGTTCTCTTTGGGTCAGTGCTGAGAAAATAGGGCTCTCCATGGAGGAGGAGATTTAAATATGAGAAGTCCTTATGATGTTCTGTGAGATGGCTTTGATCGGCAGGGTATGATGCATTTCTGTCACCAATAGTAAATTTCAAGCTGTGCAGAGAGTGACTGATGTGAAAAGTGTGAGGAGACAGGTCAAATGTAAGTCCAGAAGTAACAGCACAGATAGTCTTGAGGGGCCCTCCCCAGCAAGCTGCATTTTCATTCAGAAAAGAGATGTCAGGTGTAAAACACTGATTTTTATCATAATTTCTACATTTCATTCAAAATGAGACATTACTGTTCTATGGAGCCTTTTCCCCAAGAATCTCACAGCACTTTACAAATCTTATGCCTCACATCCTCCTTAGGAGGTGGGTAAACAATATGGCTAGGTAAACCAAGGCACAGAGATTAGACTATGTCCAGGTTACAAAGCAGACTGGTGGCAGAGGCAGGAGTAGAAATCTGGGAGTTCTGACTTCCAGTGATCTTTAGCCACTAGATCATGCTTTCATGGACATTTTGGGACTATATGATGAATTGATGAGCAGCCAAAGCTTGGGATATCTTTGGTTACCAGTCTGATAATGTGGGATGAGTGGTGTAGATAAGTAGAGTGGTATCCATTTTTCATCTTTTTTCACCCATAATGATCAGAGTTACTTTTAAGCCACAGCAGTGGAGTAGCAGGAAATACACTGTACTTTATCAGGATAATTAAAATCTATATTTGTAGGACGCACCCACTCTTTGTCTTGATTTCCTCTGTCCTTGTCAATTTTACATTGGCATCAAAATCTTCTGAGTTTGATGGATTTGACTCCTGTTTTCCCCCTGCATGATCCGTTTATGCTTCATTTAAGTGGAAGCCTTTCTTAAACTGTTTCAGCAAAAGCAAGCCATCAAGACGAATCAACCCAACTCCAGTGAGTGCTGAACGCCCCCTCTCAAAACCCAAGATGTGTTTCACTTCCACGCCAGTCAGCCAGTCTCCAGCTGCTCAGTTTCCCTCTGGGACAAGTCTTGAAACCTTTGCTGCCATCCAGGAAGGGAACATTACCTCCATAACAGGGAGCAGCCTTCAAGAGGAGAGGGAAATGCTGAAGAAAGAACGGTATAGTATGAATGGGTGGGGACAGATGTGCAGTGATTCATAACTCTGCCAATAAGAAGTTGGCAATTGACAGAAAATATCCAGATCACATACTTGTTTAAACAAAAATTGACCTAAAAGCAGATGAGATGAAAATGAACCTGATATCAGACTAAGAAGTTTTAAAATTCAGTCTTCTCTCCTCACTTAAGGATGAGCTGCTACTTTGCAGAGTGACTCTGGCATTATATTGGTCCTGAATTACTGTATTTCAGTTTCTCCTTATTGCATTAATGCGAAGTTCTGTGGGTCAGACTGCACCCTCAAGGTATTACCTTATCAGATTGCACCCACAGGTATTACCTGTGCAATACCATTATCTTTCAATGGTGCTCTGTTTATCTATGTAAACCTACTGAAAGCTAATGGGTGTGCATAGGTTGTAATATGGCAGGTATTATTCCCATTTTAGGAAATGGGAAGCTATAAAATGGAGAGGTTGAGTGATTTGCCCAAGGTCACACTCTGAGTCATGGTAGATTTAGAATTAGAACCTAATTCTATGGAGTTCTAGTTCTGTGTCTTAATCACAAGACAATCTTTTGTCATTAGGTGGAAAATGGATGTATTAGGTAATTTAACCCATCCTCCTGTGTGGAAACTGCATTAGATTCTATAAACGTTGTGATTAGTTCTTGTAAGAATCCCAGCACACCACACAGTGAAGAACAACTCTTCCTGTATTGAGTGTGGTGTATGTCGGCCTCAGTTCCTCTGTGAGTCATTGACTTTGAATTTCAGATGCAAGTTGCTGCACCAAACATCTCCTGCAGGGCTGTCTGTGAATCCCAGTACACCTACCAATCTGAATTACAGCTGGAGTGCAAGCCTCCCTTCTGATAGCCAGCTAGTGACTTGTGCAGATCTCAGTAAGGTCTCCTGCAAGAAACAGCTGGAACAGCTGGCTGAACTCTATTCATCTTGTATATCAGGTAAAGACTTGGGAGTAGTGAGATGGCCATGGTGTGGAATATCTCCTTTAAATACTGTTTCAAGAGTGCACTGATGACTGAATATAACTGAGTGCTGCCTGGAAAAATAAACAGAGCCCTCCCACCTACTTAAAAAAAATATAACCACCCCTCATTGGGCAGAAACCTAGAAAGTGAGATGGGCCCACCACAATTCCCTGAGCCTCACCCGGCTTGAACTGTATTGGCCCAAGATGCAAAGTGAATACCAGAACCCAGGACTTCCCTGACAATACTTATTAGGCTGAAGTGGTTTATAAGCTGTTTTAACTATTATCCATGGTTTAACTTCTGGGAGAATGAAGGTAAAACACACATGCTTTCCATAGTGCCCCTACCCAAATGCGCATGGTTGTGGATCAGCATTGTTGAGTCCTGTACGGATCAGCTGAGCCTGGAAGCTTGAGATTTGATTATCTTTATCATTATCTTGGTTTATTAACATAGACGAATGCTGAGTATCTAGCCATTTTATCTCACTTCCTCTTCCAGAAAACCTGGTTCCAAATATTTTCCTGGAGCTCTTTTTTGTCCTGCAGCTACTAACATCCAAGGGAACAACTTCTTCAGAAGATGGCAAGAATGACCTGGAATTCAGTCAAAGATGTAAAGGTCAGCAGTGCTATTGAAGGGTGACTAACTTGCTTCCAAGACTGGTAATAGGATACAGAGCATATCACCTCTGACTCAGGGGGTTTAAATCCAGCTTCAGGGCCTTAGTGACCAAACATCATTACCACTGAAGACTTTTGAGGCCTGCATTAAGTGAATTGGCAGAGCACTGTGGGATATGGCATTAGGTAGTGAACAAATATAAAACCCTAAAAGCTTAGTTAATACAAAAAGACCAGTGTCTACCCTTGATCTTGCATACACCTCTCGTTGATATCAGGAAACGTTATGCTATGGAATAAAGGGGGTATTTAGCCCTAAGTTTATAGAGAAGATAAGTAAAAATGATGTGTGGCCCTCCACCAAATTAGGTTGACATTTGGAATGAATGGGCATTTTATAATCTAGTAGGCTATTGAAAACCAGGTTATGGTAGCTCACTGCTGTTGTCTAAGAACTCCCATGTTTATTTACTGAAACAAATTTTCAGAGAGGAGTGATTCATCAGATTTCCTTCTCCCATCACTTCCTTCAAACCCAGAAATACTGCTGGAATCCATCATATGTAAAAGGCCTAATTCTGCCCAGGAGTACGTGTACAGTTCCCATCAATGTCAATGGGAGTTGTATGCAAGCCTTTGGCAAATTTGGACCTTATGAAAAGGTAGTCAGCAGCTTGATTTCTGGGTAAAGTATGCAAAGGGTGACGTCCAGTTGAGAATTAGCTCCCGGTGTCTTGGTTAGGAAAAGCCTCCATTTTTAGCTCTTCTTATTGTTGTCACCTATGGATCCGAAGGACCTCAGTTGGACTTGACTTTGGTATCATGGTGCACCCCTACCACTGCCTACAGGACTTTAATAATTGGTTGCATTTGCACTAGTTTTTGGCCCACAGTTGGCAGTCAGTGGGTTTAGCACTGCCTCTGTGTTCATCCTGTTCCAAATCCATTTGGATTAATTGTTTTGCCAAGGAGCAGATGGGTGGAATTCCATTGATACTGTTGCGGGAGTGCATGCCTGCCTTGTAAGGGCTCACTTCTGCAGGTCCCGTACCTGTCTAACTCCTCCTGATGTTAGTGGAAATTCTATTACTTATAGGATTGGCTCTTAAGAGAGGAGCAGCCTCTTGTCTAAGGCTGAGATTGAAGGCGTTTACATGAACTCTGATCTAGGGGGTGATTGACCTCTGTGAAGTATAAAAGGTGGATAATTTTGTCCAACAAGAACATTGGTAATTATGCTGATTAAAATAATGGCTGTCAAGTCTTAGGCTTCCGGGCAGGTGCCAGCTAATTGCCACAGAGATCAGGGAGAATCTTCCATTAATACAACATAGTATATTTGACCTACTGTATTAGAATGGGGTATTTTTAAGGGGGTACTTTGTCTTCATGTGACGTGTCAGGAAATGGGTACTGGTGCAAGGAGAATACTGGTCTTGATGGACCAAAGATCTGACTGTGTGTAAATTCCTACATTCCTCTCATTTAAGTGCGTTAGATATTTGCTTCTGAATTTTCCACCAATTGTTGCTAATGCTGTTTCCTGATGTGCTGTTTTCAGATGCAGTAGAGAGGCAGCATTTTCGAAACGTACACAACTGTGTTTATTTTGCTGTGCAGGTCTTGGATTGTCAGTTTGAGTAAGTTGAACATTTCTCTTTCTGGGAGGGAGGGGGGCTGTGCGTGTGCACGTGCTCGCGTGAGCATGCGTCTGGATTTGAGGGAGGTCATTTTAGGGGCCTTGTGTTGAGTAATTTGCACAAAGTCATGCACTGAGTTAATGGCTTGACCTGAATTAGAAAACTAGGACCTTTCTTTGTAGTGGCTTCTACACCATTATGCTTCAGTATAAGTGACCACACAGGGAGATGGTAGGTTAGGAAGTGACACATCCAAAATGCATTTGGAATTTAGTCAAACTGGTGTTTTGCTTCAGATGCCAGTAGGGTCCAGTTCCCAGGTGACTAGTGGTTAAACTTGTGTGTTTTTTGTAAAACAAGTATGTACACTTTGTTTAGATTTTCTCTCTCAATGTTGTGTTCCATGTGTGTTCTCTTGGCAGAATTATATCCCGTTTAGAAAAGGGGACATTGAAACTTTTGGCTGAGAATGAGCGGATTGCATCCTTTTCCCCTGGCTTGCATGAGAGGCTTATGAAGGCTTATGAAAGCAGCACAGCCAAGGTAGAAAAAAAGGACATGTCTTAGAAGGTTGTATGTATGAAATTCCACAGGGTTCCCAGTAACGTGCTTGCCAATCTCTGCCTTGTCACAGCCTGTTTATGATGGCTATGAGATCAAATCCTATTCATCCTGCTCTGGGCTTCACTTCTCAATTTCGTTGGAGACTGTTAAACCCACCCTCCCCAGCCCAGATTCAGCTTGTGCATTGCTAGGGCCAGTGACCTGCAGCTGAGAATTCCTTTAACGTCTGTTGCAATTAGGGTGAAATCTTGACTCCATTGAAATCCATGGCAGAACTTCCAGTGAATTCAGTGGGGCCAGGATTTCACCCATAACCTTTTCCCTGTGGTGAGTCTGGAGTTAGGAAGGAAGGCATAGTGGATATAGCACTGGACTGTGACTCAGGAGACTTGGGTTCATTTCACAGCTCAGCTACAGACTTCCTGGTTTTGTTTTGGGCAAAACACTTAATCTACTCTGTGCCTCAGTCCCCAATCTGTTTAAAAAATAAATTAAATATGGGGGTTGTGTTTTCCTTTGACAGCAATGTTGTGAAGATAAAATCCACTGACGATTATGAAGTGCTCAGGCCATGAGGGTTATATAGGAGCCTACATATAGGGTAGGAGCTGTGATGAAGCTGTTTTACTGACTGAAGGGAGTCTCTCTCTTTCGGAGGAATCACCAGCTGCTACTCCCACCTTCTCAGAATCCCTGTGTTGAGCTACCGTGCATTGAATGATTGCACATGGCTCTTTCTCCAGGGCATGTCCCTGCTAGTTCCATTCTCCTGGTCTCTGGAAAGTTCCTCAAAAGTGATGAGATGCCCTTTCCCATCCCATTGGTGCCTGTGTTTGACTCTTTTGCACTGGTGCTGACCAGCAGTTAATCGATAGTGATTGGGAAATGGTTAGTGTCTGAACAGCATGACTGTGATAATATTTAAGTTCACATTCATTTTTTTAATACCCTTCCAACTGTTGGGCTGTGTGTCAAATCAGGGAATTATATTCTACAAATGGATTCTGTTATATGTTCAATAGGTGTCCCTCCTGCTGCCTTCATTGGTACAGTCTGTGTCTTTCCAGCCAGAAACCGACAATCGCTCTAACTTTCCAAGTGACAGGGCTTTTCATATATTTAAAAAGCAAAGGTAAGTATCCTCCAGTTCTAGTGTGTGGGGTATAATCTAGCCATGGTCATGAACAGTTGGATGCCATAATATCTAGCTGTCTTGCACATATACAGCATAGTGGGGATAGACCTGGGGACCTTTTGCTCTAAAATCACAAGCTTTTACCATTTCAGGGACTAGGGACTTAACCTCTTTAAACAGTAGAAGCCTAAATTCTGCAGAAGTGGATACGTCAGTGCAGCACAACACAGTGCTGGTTCAATTCTGCCTTTGGAGCTGCCCTTTTGTTTCTTTCCCACTTTGTGGTGGGAGAGTGGCTGAGCACCTTCTGTTGACTTGTGTCGTCTTCCTGTAGAAGTGATTTTATGTGGTTCCTATTCTCTTCATTGAGCGATCCATCACACAGGTTCCTCTGCTTATCTGGCCCCCTACTCTGTTTTGGTTGTCATGTCTGAGCTGGGGCAGAGGAAGCAGAGCACCTGTCAGTGATGGACTGAAGAATGAAACCATAATCTCAGTGGTGATTGTCACTGCTGCAGAATGGTAGAATACATGGGACCTTGGTTATGACTTTTATTCAGTTTGGGATATATTCCAGTAGGAGATATCATATGAACTGATGGCGGGGTATCCACCAGCTGTTGGTATGGATGCAGAAGGCCCAGGACTTGATATGTTGACATCTTTTGTTCGATAGGGACATCTTTTATGAATTGCTGCGCGAATGGGAGGATAACTGTGAAAAACCAGGCTGGGACTTTGAAAGAGTTCTGGGCAGCAGGATCAGGTAGGAGACTGGTGCTACAGGTCTGCTGTGCTAATGGGAAATACAGCAAAAACTTTCTTTGGTCCTTGAAGCCAGCAGATGCGCACAGGTCACAGAGCTAGTTATAAAGAAGATGTCACTTTATAGTATCCTGTTTTGGAGCAGAATAGCATTGTAAGGCTTTGGTTTCCTAAGAAGTCACATTGTGCTTCTGCTATAGCTGTATGCAAACTGTTTTGACTGGCTCTATGTGGATTTAGCAGTTTGTTTTATTTCACAGGGCTATGATGACTCACCTCACAGCAGCCTATAATCACAGCCACTTTGCCAGGCTCTTTCAGAAACAGCTTATCCAGGTAAATAACTTACTGTGTTTTCTATAAACAGCAGTTTTGCTGAGCTATAGTAAAATGTAATGTAGTATTTGTACCCAAACCTTTAGCTGTAAATTAATCCTTTCCTGAGGGAATGGAATTATTTGGGGTGGGGGGAGAATGGATATCTCAGAGGGATAATTAATGAGTCAGTGAGTCTTTCTCCTCTCCTCTACGCTATCAGTTCAAATCCAGCGCAGGTCGGTATAAAGCTACCATTATTTAATGACTGTTGAGTGGCCTATGTAAAGTAAGTTTGTTCTCTACGCAGTTCTCAATGGACAAGTATCCATACCATAATGGACAGACACACCAGGGCATTAATGGATGACGGAGACTGAATTACTCAATCCGTTCCATCTTAAAGATGATCCCTGTTGGTCAGGTTTGTGGCACATTGCTAGGGTTGTTAAGGGAGCTGTGAATACAGAGTAATTCAGTCTCAGCAGTTGTTTACCTGGCACTTTTAACCACCTATAAAAATTCACACATTTGGAAATTTTAAAAAATGTTTCGATGTTGATGTACATTTGATTCAGGCTTGCCCTGTTACGTCTGTTATGTTTCTCAGTGGAATTAATTTTTGCTGGATTGTGGTATGGATGTAATGGCCCCTGATTTTGGTTTGTTTGTTCCTGCAAGAAGACATAGTGCTGTTTTTGAAGCATTATTTTTGTTCTATTTAATTTTTTTGCCTGTGCCATTCCAAGTAATATGTGAGGCCACTGTAAGTGTGAGAAAGCAGAGAGAGAGAATTTTCTGCTTGGTTGCTTTATGTTTAATCATTTCCATTGCTGAACCCATATTCAGTTTCCCTTGTTTGTGGGGTCTTCTTTCACAAAGCACAATAGATAAATATAAGTTTTTTAAAATCTAAAGCCACAAAAATTGTCAGAGAGGCTTTGGCAGGTGTAGTACCTGAAACTACTTGCAATACATATTTTGAAATCAATTTGATTTCAAGTTGATGGCCCTTTAGGCTGGGATTTTCAAAGGAGACTAAGGGAATTAGGTGCCTGGTTTAAGAGTTGGACACCTAACTCCCTTAGTCACCTTTTGAAAATCTAATCTGAAAAGAGACTGTGAAAATGGCATCTTCTTCTGCACATGTCCCCCCTATGTCTCCACAGTTGTCGTCTACTGATTTTAGTGAGGAAAATAGTTTTACTACTCTTTACTTCTGTTAGCCTTGCAGAAACATCATAGTTAAGAGATTGGGACTCTCAACAGAATTGTTAACAAAGTTCCAATTGCAAGGGCAGATTTCTCCCTCAGTTACATTTGTGCATTCTTGTTGAAGACAACAGGGTTTCACACTTGTAACTGAAAACTTACGTTGTAAATGTTTTGCCTGCAGTGAGAGACAGATGTAACTGACCAGAATTTGGCCTACTGGATCTGTGAGATTTGTAATAAATATCTAAGCAGAAAGGAATTTAACTAGACTCTCAGAACCCAGGGTGAGTTTACAGAGTTGACAGTTGTAAAATGGTTTTCCTTTGTAAACTGAGCATATTCAGTTGAGAATCATTGAGACCCAGGAAATGTTAATCCACTGTACCATATTTTAAGAGTTACTTCTCCATGTGGTGGTAGGCTCTAAAGTTGCATCCTTCAGGCGTCTAGGTACCTGATTAGTTTTGGGGTCTTGAAGACCTCTTCATCTGAGTGGTGAGCAGTAGCTCTCCGTGTGGATGAGCCTCTGCAAATATTACTTAAAATCTTTGAAGCATTGAGGAGTCCCACAGAATCTGGTCCAGGGACACGCGATAGCTATCAATGGTAAATAGTACAGTCTGAGTCATGGTGCCTGAACGGTGAGATAGACTGTGGAAGACTGAACTCTGAATGGTTCATGCAGGCCATATAGTTCTCCATGGTATTGATATTCTCTCTATGTAATAGGAAGCCAGGCTGTTCCAGCAACCTATGGACCTAGTGTTAATGTGTGGGATGGTTCCATTTCTGAGACTACTAGGCTGGAAAAGGGCTCACATGCTACCTTCCCAGCCTTCCATATGTTCCCTCCCTTTGGGTGGCTGAAGGATGCATCATTCACAGGCTCTATAGGGAGCCACATCCAATTCTTTGCACTGAATAGAAAGCTCCTACAGCAAAAGACTTTTTATGGGGCACAGTGAGTGGTTGGGGCAAGATATCCCAGTTTTTAAAAAAAAATCTTTTTCATTTCACGTCTCTCTCCTTTTTCCCCTCTCCTGAAGATGTGTAAAGGTCCTATTGGTGGAGGCACAAGTTGGGGAGACACCCCAGACCAGGATGTCCTTAATATGCTGGGTTCCGATAACCTGAGCCGACTGAAGAGGCTACAGGAGAGATTTGTCGTTCCTCAGAGCATCAGAGGGCCCTGTCCACCCCCTGCCTTCCCTGGGTGCCAGCAGTTCTTCAGGGACTTCATTCTCAGTGCCGGAAGGTTAGCTGCATATCACTGCTTCTGCCTCTGTGAAGTTTGGCTGGTTGTTGGCTAATACCACTGGCTTGTGCCGCAGTCAGAGTGTCAACTTAGAGACTGGTCTTGGAACTCCAGCTGTGTGGGACAGTGGAGCCCAAGCAGGGACGCTTTCAAACTCTGAGGAAGATTGCCATTTGTACTGCCCATTAAGTATTCCTGGTTGGCATAGTTACTAAATTGCTCTTATATCCACTGGCATGTATAATCCATTTTCCCCTCCTAAGAGCTACATCAGGCTAGTTACTAGTTAGCTTTCTACAAAATTAAACAATGTCTTGCCAGAAGGAGTCATGGATTCCCAAGATTAGAATAGAAGTGGTTAGTCAATGTCAAGGTTGGTTAGTGCACTGACAGAGCTGTCCAGAGACCCACATGGAGTCTGCTCGTGCTCTGCCTGGCTGTTACGCAGTGCTATTCTTGTCCACACAGTGCACTTGGAGCTCCTCCCTTAAATGAGTTGATGTTTTGTATTGGACATCCCCAACTTCAGTGTTTAAGGCTTGAATGTTAGTTGAGATTTCACTGCTATTTTCACCTTCAGTCTGACTTTTCATCTTTTACTGAAGCTACCAGTTCAACCAGCATCTGATGGATAGCCTGTGTCTAAAGATACTCGAACTGGATAGCCTCACTTTGGTAGAGCATGAACCTAGTGATGGGGAGACAGATATGGATGAACAGGTGAGTTGTGTGTTCCTGACATCTGCTAAGAACTTGTTTGTTGGATCAGTCTTCCAGCTCGTCCATGATGAGGGCCTCCTACTTGCTACGGTGATTATATATATATATAATAACAGACTTGTTTAATATCCAGTTATAGTTGTAATTCTTATCCTCCTTAAATGGTATTTTAGAATATATTTTTGTTATGCCAGTGTGTTTGGTAAAAAGTTTTCAATTAATGTTTCAATAGCCTCTTTAACTTTGCCTCTGTATCCTGCTACCATCTACATGTACTCAGTTATAATTTCATTCATCTTGTAAAACTATGGTGCCTTTTGGTGTTTAGCAACTCTTAAAATATGGTTCTGCTCTGAAAAGTGACCAGTTTTTTGGATTTTTTTAAAGACATCTTATCAGGTCTGTACAATGTGGGTCAAGTCAGGTGGACAGACTGCATTATAAATAAAGTAAATTTTAACATTTAAAAAAAATCATGTTAACCCTGGGAGCCAACCTACCTATGGGGGAGAGACCTGGATTTTCTTCTGGCTTAGGCATCAGCAGAATTGTTAACTAAATTCTGATTGTAGAGCTAACTGTGCAATCCTGTTGTTCTCATATTTTGCCTGCTTACACCTGTGCAACTCCACTAACATCCTGAGGGTTGCACATGTGTAACAGAGAGCTGAATATGGCCAGCAGAATCTTTGATTATGTTGCACCAGCCAGAAAGAACTTAGTTTGACTGAGATCCCAGCTTGTGTTTGTGGTGCTGGCAGCCTCTAAGATGAGCAAACAGTCTGGAGTCACTGAGACAGAACACATTTAGGATCCCCCCTCCCAGCTGCCATCTTCACCAAGTCACTTTTCAGAATGAAACTGCTTTCTAAATTCTCAGGGATATGCAGCTGCTGCTTGGCTGATGCTCATGCTTCATTGCCAGAGATGGCAGAGTGCAAGAATATCAAGTTGAGAATAGTAATATGGAAGTCTGTCTGAGCAGTTTATTTTCTTTCTTTTATTAAGACAAAGAGCTTGCATTGATTTGTTGCTTGTGGTAATAGTGGGACTGTCCCCTGAGTAGCCATTGCAACAGTGTACAGACAGGAGTTGTGTACAGCTA
This sequence comes from Mesoclemmys tuberculata, assembly GCA_007922155.1. Lineage (NCBI taxonomy): Eukaryota > Metazoa > Chordata > Testudines > Chelidae > Mesoclemmys > Mesoclemmys tuberculata. The sequence goes on from ML675613.1 coordinate 50,340,206, forward strand.
TTTATTTATGTAATTTGAATGTGCCCATCACCACAATATCTAGTTGCAATTCCACTGATTAAAATGTATGCCACTGGTCCCTCTGGAGGAGGAGCCAGCTCTCTATCTGCCCTCAGTTCTAAGCTGCTTTTGTAGGTCTAAATGGCATGCCCCAGGATCAAGTTTCTGAGGCTGTACTGCAACACGATTAAGGGGATGCCTGAGGGAAGAGGTGAGATTTTGAAAGCTGGAAGAAGTGGGATCATCTTCACCTCCTGTGGCAGTGAGCTTGGCAGTTTAGGGTCCTTGCTGAAAATGCTCTTCAAGTTGAAACCTGGACTCTCAGTGGAAGCATTTCTGTGGAACCCAGCTGCCATGGAGAAAAGTGGAAAGACATGAGGTCACGTAACTCAGTCTTTGTCCATTCAGGGCTTTGAAGAAAAGGGCCAGGTCCTGTAAACATCCTTACGACTCTTGCCAGTGTACTTGGTTGCTGAACTCCCATTTTGAAGGAGACTTGAATATTGCAGAGGCCATTCGCTGAGTTGTGGGGGAAGAGCTTATTGGAGAGTGGGAGGTGAATGAAGATGTGAGCCATTTCCCAGGCAGGAAGTGAAGAGCTTCCTTCTGGTAGGTTGCTGCTTCCCAGTTTGGTATGTTCTTTCTGACCAGTTTTCCTTCTCTCCATTTCAGGATGAAAAAAAGCGTTTCACAGGGGCCCTGATGACTCTCCGACTCCTGGCAAAGTTTCTGGGATTTCTTGTTTTCCTGCCATATCGAACAGTGGAACCACCAAGCAGAGACTTGCAGGAGTCTGCAGTGGCACTAAGGAATCAAGTAAGTAACCTGCTAGAAAACCAGCCTCTGCCCTCTCTGGGCTTTTGCTTGTAAGTAGGTTTCCTTTGCCCCAGGTGAAAGTATTTCTCTGCTGCCTCTGGCAACATCATTTCATGATGTAGAACAGTCTCCAGGCTGACATTCCACACTGTTGTGCCTGGTTTCCTGTGTGTGTGTCCTGTTGGGTTAAGAGGGGCGTATGAAATAGAGAAGAGGGGGTGTTAGTAAGTGGTGCAGTGCTGAACCTGTTGATGCTGTTGAATCATGACCATCGTATCAGAGTCTTGAATTGGCTGATAAGACTTCCTTTGTATTGTGTAAGATTCTACTGCCAGAAACACTTTGAGAAGTCTCAGCTTTCCACTCAATTCCGCCCACTATGTCAGACTAAATGCAAATTACCTTTTACTGTCTGCAAGAATTGAACCCAAGAATTGTCAGGGTTCTAGCTAGAAGTCCATCTTCTCAGTGGGATTTCTACTAGCTATTAATAGCAGGATATTTAATGTATATAGGTCTCCAGCCACTGTAGATTAGAGATATATAAACACTAGCCATTTCATTACCAATTAATTGTACAGAGTTAAAGCATGAAAAGAAAAGTCATAAGATAGATGTGGATTTTCTTTTTAAAGTATGAAAAGTTGGCTTCAGACTACTTTAAGTTGACTTAATGTGTATTGTCCGTCAAGACTCTACCTGTACTGGATGTATTGAAGCTCCTGAGACGATCTATCTTGGACCAACGTACCATCCTTACCGTTCCTTGGATTGTAGAGTTCCTCTCCCTTGTGGATCATTTTGCTCCATTTCTTGACTACTATGGGAGGGTATTTTCCCTCTTGCTGCAGCTGTACAGGTGAGAGACTGGGCAAGGATGCTTGCACCTGCTTGAGAACATTTCTTTGAAGTGATAATCACATCCCACTCTTCTTCCAAGATGGTGGCTGTGTGACTGCATGCTGGCCTTCATGTGGGACAGTTATAAAAATCACTTAATTCTTCTGTCCCTGTTACGGCTGTAAGTCACTTGTATTTCTTTTGATTTTATGCTATGTTAAAGAGGACTCCATCCCAAGCTCTGGGAGCCTTTAACTCTTGATCTAAAATACAAGGTGTGACCAGATACATAAAACTCCCCATGTGTCTTCAAACACTGTGCACCTGCAGCTGGAAAATATAAACTTAAGTCCCTCCACAAAGATCCCCACTGCCCAAATACTCTCATTTCTTCTTGCCTCCATAAAAACCAGGGCAAAGAGATGGGAATTGTAGCATGCCTTAAGAAGGTCACCAAACTTTGACTGCTGCAGACCAAATGTACAATGCACGTTATACAACCCCCACCCCCAAACACATACACAGAGTAAGACACCGTCCCTGCTCAAAACAGCCTGAGATCAAAGGTGGACAAGGCAAGGAACATGTCAGGGAAATGAAGAGCATGGAGACAAATTACAATATAGCAAGAGTATTTTTTTTATTAATGCAGCTAAGTTTAATGGTCTTTTCTACTGCTCTCTCTCCATGCCAGGTGCATGGTCCTTTCTGAAGATAAGGAGATGAGTTTCCTGAACAAACTACTGATACTTGCAGTGCTGGGCTGGCTTTTTCAGGTATGGTAGCTGGAAATGTAAATGGCTGGAGGAAGAGTGTTCTAGAAATCAATAGAAAATAATTAAAAATGAAATAAAATAAACATAAGATCCTTTTGTTAGAGAGTGGGATTTATTAAAATTCCTCTATAATTTAATAGAGATTTACATCTCTGCTGTAGAATTCTGTAGGTTGTTTCAAAGTTCCTGTAGAGAAGATCTCATTGTCTATTTAGTTCCATCACTTATTTCTATAGGGTCTCATCTTCATTAAACCTTATAGCACATTTCATCAAGAGCAAAGGGCTTTGCCAGTTACGAGTGCATGCATTAGTTCCCAATAAAGTTGGAAATTGTCTCGTACTGCAGAGGCAGTGTGCTGAACGCTGTGGCAGTGCTTTGCATTAATCAACCAAAAACTTGTCCAGCTGATTAAGAAATGTCATTGATGAGACTCCAAAGGGAGTCCCATTCTGTCCTCAGCTGGGAGAAAGGTGCCTGGGTTAGAGGGAGTCAAAAATCCCTGGGGTTTGCTGAGGGATATGTGAAAGGGTGGTGGGTAACAAACTCTTTATTCATGCAGAGAAGCTACCTGTGGCATGGTGGGTCTGGCAAAGTGGAGGATACTCGGTGGCAGAATATATATTTTTAAACACTGAGATTCTCCTATCCTGTAGCTGGGAGTGTATTTCACTGGTTCGACTACCAGTGAATGGCAACTAGTGAGGGTTTGTATTCCAGGTCCCCTCGGTCCCAGAGGAGTTGTTCTTTACCAGTGAAGTTGGACAGGAGGGGTTGTTGAGGGACACTATGACATCTGCTCAGGCTTTGGTAAGTTTGAATTTGATAGCAGCTGCTTTAATGTTTGCTGCTGTTTGACTGAGGTATGGGTGGCCTGCAGGCCAAGTGCTGCCTGTGGAGGTCGACATTGTGTTTAGTGGCTTATCTTCAGTGCAGATGTGTTGAACAAAGGTGTTACAGGCTCCAGCATGCAATGCTTCAAGCTTGTCTGACTGATCAGATTGTATTGCATGCTAGGACCTGTAGTCTCCATGGGCTGGACCTCACCGCTAAAAACAGGCATCTGCAATCTGCTTGTTTTATGCCAATTACTCCTCAGGGCTTTTGATAAACTGCCAATATGACTCTAAACTAGAGAAAGCACGGACAAATTGAACTGAGATTGTGCTTTCCAGAGGAGAGGAGAGGCATTGCTAGAGCACACAAGCATGTTTGTTTACAGATTGTGCTATTCTTGATAGAGTATCCACAGCTACAGAATGAGTGTGAGAGTTACAGCCTGTTCCAGCTGCTAGGAGTAATGACAGAACAGAAACAGAAAATAGGAGACTCAAATATTTTTTTTATAATAAGCCTGCTGTATTGGGATCCTCTACAATAGAGCTGGCATGGCAAAGGGTAATTAGCACCTCAACAAAAACCAATTTAGAGGGTAAAAAATTCAAGCCGACAAATAGGCAGTTTTCAGATCTCATATCCCTTGCTGTCTGTGGGTGTGGGAGTTTCCAGCCTGTCTCACCACTATATGGGAATATCTTGTTACAGTGCAGTACATGCCAGTCACACCTCTAATGGCAGTGGGAGATGCAGAACTCTATTGCAGCCTTTGCTAAATATGTACAACATACAGTGCCTACAGTGATGGGATGCTAGGCTCTCCCTTGAATCCCTGCCCTCCTTGGGTGTGCCATGTGGTAATATGGCAGGGGTGGAGGGGTCCTGGAACTCCATAGGCCAGTTTCTCAATTCAGTGGATTCTGCATGTCTATGTGGAAGCAGTGGTGGAGCTTTTATTCTTAGTAGCTGTGTGTTCATTACCCTCTGTCCAGTTTTGGCTCCTTTCCCAGTCTGGGGCAGTCAGGGCGGCAGGCCTCCACTGGGGTCCCTAATCCCTTTTTAGGGCCATCCGCTCTCAGTGGGGCTTTGACAGTGATCAGGACTAAAGCTCAAGCAGTGGCAGATCTCTCTGAAATGCAGCACAGTTTACTGCACGTTTGAGGGCAGGAATGTGCTCTCTGTGTTCAGAGTTCGTCTCCCTTCAAATACACTTAATCTGGATTGTGATTAGTTCCGTTTTTTTGGTAAGGTGCCCTGAGATATCCATGAGATATGTGAGAGATTTCTAATCCTCTAAAGATGGTGCCCTTTTGTAGCTATTTTGTCTTTCAACTTCCTTTTCTTCCTTTACCAGGATTCTGTGCCTTTGGTGGATCAGCAGTTACTTTATACTTGCTGTCCCTACCTTGGTGAGTGTTTTATTGGCGTTAGTGCCAACGTTCTTTGGACCGGGGAGTCAAATCGTCTTTCTTACCTCTCCCTACAACTTAAATCTCAGCCATGTAACACTGACCGAGTCATGGGAATTCCAACAGCAATGGATAGAAATACCTACGGGGAGAGGAAGGCTGTTGATTGACTGTGCAGTGTTAGTGATTCAGAGGAGTTAGTGATCAGAGTTAGTGATTCAGAGACAGAGCCTGTCTCTCTGTGTAATGGAGGAGTTGACTGGGGGAATGCCATACTGCCCCACACTGCATGTAAATGGGAAAGGTTTGGATCGTGATGGTATTCTGGTCTGCAAGCTGGCACTTACTGAAGGCAGAGGTCAAGGTACAAAGGGATCCCTCCCATCATGTACGGTACTGTCAAGCTTGAGTTGTCAAGATTGCATTGATTCCTTGAGAGACTGCTTCCTGGTGGCTGTGCACTAATACTACAGAGGCACCCACCTGACGATTGCTGAGGGCCAGTGCTTGCTTTGAAGATGAAAGGGGGAAGCTTTACCTCCTGGGGCTACACTGATGTGTATGTGGCTGTAAGGAGGGCTGTAACATCAGCGCAGTGATTCTTACCTGAGGAATGCTCATCACAAGTTGAAGGATTAAAACCCCCCACGGAGCTCACTGCGAGCATTCTCTCAGTAACTACATTGGAGTGCTGAGAATTCCTAATTCTCCCACAACCTTTGTGGCCCTTTCCATCCCCCAGGCTGAGGAGGACTGGGTGGGATTGTTGTCAAAGCCTGTCAAAATTACTACTCCCTAATCCGTGTGAGGGGTCACTGCTGAGTGTTGGAAAGCTGTGTCCTGCCTTGGTGTCACCTGCTGGGAGTGCCTTACCGCTCTGCAGGGGTAGGGGCTTGTGTCCTGCTTTCCTCACCACCTTGTGTGTGTGGGATGTTGGGATTGTGCTTGCCTCTTCCCCGATCCCACCCTTACTCTCCGTTTTCACAAAAGCTGAGGTTTTGCAGAACCTGGTTCAGTGAATTTCTCTCTCCATATCTGGCTCTTACCCACCGTCATGACTGTGCATGTCAGGATTACTCTTCACACCTGTTTCTCTTATAGGTGAGCTGCGGAAGCTGCTGGCTTCCTTTGTGGCTGGCAGTGGAGCAAAGAATGGTGGCTTTATAAGGAAAATAACCCCAACTGCTGCAGAGTCCTTGGCACCTAAACCTTCTATTACCCAGCAGAAGCTGCAGGTAGAGGAACCTGAGAGGAGTTGTGTACTGGCTCTCGCACAAGTTAGGGAATCATTCTGTTGCTACATAATAAGACAGCTCTGAGCATGATGAAGTGGCTTTTCACAACAGATACACAAAGGGGGAAGTGTTCACAAGATAGCAGGATGCACTGTCATAGCCTGAAACTATGGGATGGGGGGACAACACAGGCATAGGCAGCAAAGAATCTCTTGTTTAACAGGAGAGGAAAGATGACTGAGCGTACTCTCTGCTTGTTAAATCTTCCAATACTGCTATTGTCTGGGCTCCGAGTTCCAGAGAACCTGAATACACAAACCTTTCCTGTCAAACGCAGAGCTGATTCTTATGTACCCCGTCTTTCTTCCTGTCTCTTCTCTTCGGCGTGTAACCCTCACTTTCTTTTTAGTCTGCTCTAACTCCTCTTTAACCGAGGTAGGATGGATGAGAGTTCTGTGCGTATTGCAGTGTTGCCCAACCTATAGTTAAAGGGTATAAAACAATGCTCCATGGGAATGGCTGTTTGTCATACAGTGCTCCCAGTTGCAGCCTGCTGTGAGAAGGCGCTGCTCTCACAATAGACAGAGCTAGCCATGTCTTTTTTTTCTTTTCTCTCCTCTTTTCCCCCTTCATCAGTCAATTGTTTTGTGATTTCTCACAAGTCAAAAGTTATGAGCTTTGAGCTAAAAGGTGAGAGGAAAATTGAAATAAACATTTTACAGGATGTGCTGGGGTTGTGATCCCAAAATGCTCTTGTAGAGACATGTTTTGTGCCTTTGGCTCTGTTGTGTACAGTACACAGTAATATGCCCTGGGCCTGTTTGTTCTTGCGGTGCAGAGGAGAGGAACGTGGCGTGCTCTAGTCTGTTTGTAGCTCTTGTTCCTCCTCTTGAGCAGGTGGAGCTGGAGCAGGCCTTCTTCCACAATCAGCCTCCATCCTTGCGGAGAACAGTGGAGTTTGTGGCAGAGAGGGTGGGATCCAACTGCGTTAAGCACATCAAGTAAGTGCTGGGTAGGGCACCTCTGGAAATCCCTGTTTGCCTGTTGGGTTTTAATCCTCTGAAGCCAAGTGTTTAGGTGTCCAGTTTCAGGGGGATCGCTGCACTGGCTTTTCTGCTGATAGTGGTCAGTCTGAAGCTGATTGGCATGAAAGGTGGTGTTCATTTTGGGCTAGTGCAGTGGGGACCACTTTACGCTTCCTCCATTTAATCAGGTGAAAATGATGCCCTCTATTTAAGATGGAAGGGGGGATTTGCATAACAGAAGGGCCCATCCACTAGACATGTGTGCAGCTGCTGTCAGACCACTTTCCTTGTCCCCCAGCCTCAGCCCTCTGCATGTGACAGAATCCTCCCACTCCCCACATTGGATGCCTCCTACAGGTATTGTGAAACATGAGTGACTTATGCCCTGGGAGTCACTCACTGACCTGCCCTGTCACATTGGACACAAGTCAATTAATTTCTCTTTGCCTTAATACCCTGTCTGTGAAAACGAGAATGACGTTGACAGTGGTAATACTTCCCTCCCTGATTGAGTGTCGGAGGGCCTAACTCAGAGTAAAATCCTATGAGAGACTCTCAGCTGGACGGCACTCTAAATGGGCAGTGTTACTCTTAAATCACAGCTCAGTATTTCAGCTGGTGTAAATAGCATGTGATGGATTTTTTTAATCTATCGCAGGCCTGGTCTAAACTGCTCGTGAAATTCGGTGGCAGTCGACAGGAATTATGCAAGCTGCGCAGATTAGCTTGCATATCTCCCATCGACTTCGTAACTTCTGTTTAGCTCGCCATCTACACTGTGCTGTGCCGATGGGAAATGCGGACCCATCAACGCAGCGCTACGCTTTTTGGGGAGGTGGTTTTATTAGATTGACTTCTGGATCGATTGCACGTGTCTTCACTGCTGCTCAGTGGAACTGGATAAATCAGTCTGATAGGAGCAAATTTGCCACCGTCAGTGTAGACATAGCCTCAGTGTTTGTTTCATCTGTTGTCCTCCGGAGCAGCATATAAAGGATCTAACTGATTTCCTGATTTGTTCTCTCTGTTGTCCCATTGGCTTGTAACAGAGCAACACTGGTAGCTGAACTGGTCAAAAGAGCAGAGGTCATGCTGCAGGATGCAGTAAAGGAAGAGGATGCTAATCATAGCAAACTGCTGGACGAGGTCTGTGCTCAGCTGTATGAGGAAGGGGCGCAGGCTCTCCACAAAGGCAGAGAGTAAGCAGGAGAAGCTACTAAGTCATTTCTCTTCATTGCAGATTCCTTAATGCTGTGCAGGCTCTGAGGTTACACCACTATTTTTAAAACCCCAACCTTTGCTTCAGTGACGTTGGTGTGTTTAGCTGCATCCCTGTAATCTGAGCTCAGTTTCCCTTCGGATGCCTCCTACTCATGGGAAGAGATACATTGAAGATACAGTCCTGTGTACCCTACCTGCCTCCTGCTCAAGCTGACTTAAGCTCCAGCCATTGTACTTTCCCCTCTTTTGGGAGCGGAAGGAAGGGATCCCGGGTGTTACGGCTCAACTGCTGATAGCAGGAGCCTGTAATTAAAACTTGGTTTACCTGGTTCTGTCCTACCTGGTTGTGGGACCCACCATGATGTCCAAGTGGTGAAATAGAACAGGTGGAAGTCCCTGCAGGGATATCTCTGACTGCCCCCCTACAGCTTTGGCTGGCACAACAGTATATTTTCTTTGCCATTTTTTCTTTGCAGATTTTGCAAGTTGAAAGGCCCTGAGGCTGTGAGAGTGCTGTTGCCAGAAGAGACATCTGCTGCAGTATGTACCATGTCTATTAAAGGCCCAGTGCTTCAGTCCTGATCAGGATCCCTGTATCACCATTGATGCCACTTCTAAACTTCTCTGGGATAGGAGGATCAAATTTACTGACACATGGGTGTAAAATTACTCTGGCCTCATGCTTGCCCAGGTTAACTGGGCGTTTCTGCTAAAACGATCCAGCAACAAAATAGTTAAATGTTACATACATCATCATTTGATTTCAGGGTTAACTCCCATTACTATTGATTTGATGCATTAATCATATTTAATTTACATTGATTAATGTAATATCTATTTCTTAGCACCAAATCCTGCCGAAGTAAATGGGCTTCACATAGAGAATGTGTAAAAGGACCCTTTTGGCCATTTCAGAACCAGTTTCTATGATAGTGGCCTCGTCTCATTTGAGTTCTTCAGGAGACACACATTTACTCTAAGCGATGTATGTTGAAATGAAGGCTCTTCCCTAGAGTTCGTTCCCTTGTCTCTCGCTGCCCAAGAGGGCAGGGCTGTCTTGTGCTGTGAATGGCGATAACTAATGCTGGTGCTTGTCCATCCCAAAGGTTTTGAGTAGAGCAGAAGACATTGCGGTGGGACTGGCTACTGAGAAGGCCTGCACCTGGTTGTCAACCAACATCACAGGTGGGTCTCCGCTTTCTGCACTGTAGCTGCTCCTGACTGAAGGCAGGGACTCTTACAAGATCAGAGGAGAGAGGTCTTTCCAGTGTAATGAAGTACATGCTCTCCCTAGTTTTCTTGTAGTCAAAAGTTTGTCCTGTCCATCCATCCCTGTTTAGAAGCAGGGGAAGGGGCTGCTGTCCTCACCCATCTCGTGTCCAGCCCTCAGTGCATGTTACTAGGTTTTGAGTTCTCAGACTTAGGCTACTGTAGGATCTCAGGTCAGGAATTTGCCTGGCAGGTGCTGGGTTCTACAGTATGGGAGGCTTCCTTCTAATCTGCCATGTGGGCTAAAGTCTTGTCTACTGTCCCATAGTGCATTGGTAGTATTTCAGAATCTCCCATAAGCCATTGTTTCTGGCAGCTGTGCCAAGAATTGTGGGATAGGTACCCAGCAGGCATTGCAGCTAAAAACGCTTAGAGCAGTGCTAGCGTTGATGCTGGGTTCAGAACATAAGGTGATGTGATGGCTAGTGAGGGCATCCTAAAGCACTGAGGTGTAAACTGGCACAACACACCAGTTCAGCTTCTAGTGTAAACACTACCTAACAGTGGTGCTAGTTGTCTCCCACTGAACTGATGTTCACAGGGCACACCGAGATCCTCTAATACATGGCTGTCAAACACAAGGCCTGCGGGCCGAATCCGGCCCGCCGCCTTGTGTTATCCGGCCCGGCACTTGTTTCTGAGCTGAGCTCAGAAAAAAGTGCCGGTGTTGTGCCAAAATCTGTGACCGGACAGATTGTTACCCTGGCTGTACTGCGCATACTCAAAGGAACTGGGCATGCTCAGTAACATTTGCTGCAGCCGCTGCCCTCACTCTGCCCTCACCGGGTGTCAGATTCTGTTGCCTGCTTTCTTTAAGGGGGCAAATTGGAGGCGGGGACGGGCAGGGTCTGAGCAGGGGACAGAATTGTACTGGCCTGGGGGGTGAGATGGATGGAGGCGGGAGTAGGAGAGGGGCTGTGGGGCAAAATCAGGGACTGGGGGGGGGGGGAAGCCAGGGATTAGCCCAGGGGTGAGACCCTGCCAGTCTGTGGCAGATGCAGAAACCCCAGCCCAGGGAGGGGCAGAGGGGGTGACCGTGACCCCGCTGGGATGGGCCACCTGTGACCTGCCCAGTTTGCAAAAATAGCGGGGGGTCGGAAGACTGAGGGGCTTTTTTGTTTCCCCTGTCACAGGAGTCTGGGTCTCAGGGAGACTCTTAGCTCCAGCTTCCAACGCTGCGTTCTTAAAGGCACAGGCATCCCACTGCCTAAAACAGCAGCTCCTGCTATAACATTCTGGGTGCTACAGGGAAACTGATTCCATGAAAGCATGTTACACATTTGAAGTATTTAAAATAATCCCTTATCAGTGTGTATGTCTACATAAAGTGTCATTATAGCTCACAAATTTGTCTTAACTGCTGTGATTCCCTGACTCACACTCCTTCCTTCACATCCATTTTAAGTACAGTTTTGCTCCTTTGAGGATGTTATTTTTTTGTCTTAATACTTTTACCCCAGAATCGTTTACTTTTACTATCATTGTGTGGGTGCATGTCACTGTGCCATATATCAGTCATTTTAATTGCAAATACTTAACCTAAATATGTGCAGGTAAATGTGTGGTGGTATTATTTAGGAAGGCTATCTGTCTTTTTAACATTGTACTCCCTATGGGTCTTATGTATGTATGTAACATGCCATTGTCTTAGGTTATTTAACAATATGTTCTTCCTGATTGCCCTCAAAGGGCTGATTGTAACAGTAATACTGTACAAATGTAACTACTCCTTAATAGCTCGCTTAACTGTTAAGGAGAAGTTACATTTATACAGTTCTAAAATTACATTGGCCCTTTAAGGTACACCGTGAGGCTGATGTGGCCCCTAGTGAAAATGAGTTTGACACCCCTGCTCTTATAGAAGGCTCAAGAGATGGGCTAGGTATTACCATTAATCTACACTTCTGAGAAGAACTGTGTGCGCAGCGTTCTCTGCTCGTGCCCTAGGTGTGGGGGAGGAAGCCTGTGATTGAGAAGAAATAGGAGCTCAGAGTTGAGGTGTTGGAAGCCTAACACATTCCTCACACTGGTCCTGAGACACCATTCACTGGAGAAAGACTTGAGGGAACACCCCATGACGTGGTGTCTGGAAATGCTGTTCTCTGTATCCCTTGTGAGGAAAAATATAAATGTAATAAGCTCTGTTTTGTTCCTTACAGCACTGATCAAAAGAGAAGTAAGAACTACCTTTAATCGAATGCTGAGAGTCCAGGGGCCTTCCTTGCCCACTGAGGACACAGAGGGGGAGAGGAAAAGTTGTCCCCCCGGCTGCCAGCACCATGCTCCATTCCCCTCTCAGATCATCAATGAGATCAAAGTACTGAACTTCTACTGCCTCCTTGGTTACACTGATACTTCTTTGACTTTCCTCCCCTGGGTACAGCTGTCACAGTTCTACAGAACCAGCTCTGAGCCTGGGCGGTTCCTACTGTTGCTTCTCCCTTCCTCCAGTAGCTGCTTAGAGATAGGCATTCTGGTCCCAAGGGCCTAGTCAAATATAGTGTTCCTGGTGACATGGCTGCTGGGGGCGGAGGAGGGGGAGGAAGAGAGATGTGCATCTAACTCCACTTGCACCAGTCCAGAGTCCCTGCTTTGGGGATGAGAGCCATCCTTCCATGGTGAGAGCTGTGTGCAGCTTTGCTCTGAAGAGTGACCATGTCAAAATGGCTCCTCCTTACTCTGCAGATCTGCTCTGTGTTTTTTTTCAGTGAGCTTTGCTGACTTCAGGGACTAAAGTATTTCCTGGTCTTCATCCCTATCAGCTCTGCGAGCTAGCTGGATTCGGTTCCCTCTTAGGCACCAACAGAATTGTTTGCAGAGTTCTAGTCTGCTATATGTATGCAAATCCATGGAAAGGGGTTTGCCTGCCTGCCTAGAGATCCCTGTTAATTTCAGTAGGCTTTTTGACTAGGCTATATACAATGGTTTTTAGCCCCAGCTTTCAAAGCTTTAGTTAACAGAAGCCCTTTCCCCATTACACAATGGAGAAACTGAGGCACTGTGACTTCCCAAAGGAACACCGCTGAGGCAGGATCAAAACCCAGGTCTCCTGAGTCCACTGCCTGGCTCACTAGATCACATCAGCATTTTTGTTCACAGTAGTGTCATGAATGTTTCAAAATGTGTTGGGTGCTGTACCAACACACGAGTTCCTGCTCCAAAGAACGGATGTGCATTTCCTGTTGGCAGTGTTCCTGTAAAACTAAAGAGAGAATAAAACCTTCTGAAGAAATTGACCAATTGAAATTAGATAGTATCTATTAAAATCAATTTATTTTTCCCCTCTCCACTCAGCTGAACTTGGAAGGAGTTAGTTATATAGAGAAAGAAAGGAGTGGTGGGATGGCTTGATTTTTCCAGATTGCCTTCCTGTTAGAATTGATATAAAATGCTTTCTCACTTCTTCTGTCCCGGGCTTAAATGGATGCTGTTCTCTTAGAAATCATATTATCAAAAAACCCCCGAACTGTTCTTTCATTATCACTCAAAATTATTAAAAGCGAAAGAATATTAATACTATTATCTGCTTTTCACTGTTTGTTCAGCTTCTTTTTCTGAGTTCCATTTCCATTACCTGGCTAGTGAAAGTAGGCTAGCTATAGTCAGATTTCTATCGGTGTCACATGTACTAGGCCACTGCCTCCAATGTTTTGGTGGCAAAAACTGCAGTGGAATGTGTTTTGCTCAGAAAACAAATGTTTCCAGTGAAATTGCCAAAACAAAAATCATGGGAAGTTGTATGAAGATCTTGCGTTTTTGTAAAACCTTGCTTTTTACAAAGCTTAAATTTAGAGTCACTAGATCTGATGCAGTCCTTTTGAAGTTTTGAAATTTGTTTCCCATCTCTTCTAATTGATGTTCTGCCCTTTAGTTGTCATTCCAGGATTATAATACTGGTTGGTAAGTCACTGGTGATGCTAGGTGTTACCCACACAGCATCAGGAGAAGCATGATCCATGGAACCAGACAGTTAATGCTACACATTTGTTTGGCGTGTGATATAGTGCTCCTTATAATAATGGTGTTGAGCCACGTAGTGGTGTTGAAGATGTCATGGTTGAGGCACAAGATGGCGGGTGGGGTCAGGGGTCAGAAGGCCTAGGCTCTATTACCAGCTGTGCTCCATGACTTTTTTGGCAAATCACTTGGACCAAAACTTTCAAATTTGGGTGCCTAAATAAGTGATGTGATTGTAAGGCTGGTGAGAACTTATTGACATCAGTGAGAGTTACAGGCAAAAATCAGGCTACTTACTATATGCTTAAATATAGATGTTGTAGGCACCCAAGTTTGAAAACTTCAAGCTTCAGGTGCCCAAGTTTGAAAAAATTGGTGTTATTATTTCTGCTTCCATTTCCTCGTCTGTAAAATGGGGATAAAACCTCCTTAATGGTATGGGAGGGAGTAGTTGAGGATTAAGGAATGGTTATAAATCATTTCATCTTCAGTCCAGTGGTTGGTCTATAGAAATGCAAAGTGTGATTTATTACATGAGTTGTTGCTGCCTTTTTATCTAGGATGTGCTGTGCATTGCTGTGGGCCCCAGGGATGAAGAAGAAGGGATTTGCTATGTCCAGCTGGAGTGCTTGCTGAGAAGACTGAGCCAAACGCTTCGATGCAGAAAGGTAGAAGTAAAGAAGCACACAGGGCTTTCTGAGCCATCTAATACCTGCTAGTGTAATGAACCAGCATCAGCTTGTGCTATGGTATGGTGGGCACCTTTCATCTGAACTCAGAGGCAGCAAGGATAACGTGTGGGTATGGGAAGATTGCTTATTTTCATGGAGAAGCTCTTGCACCTTTCCAGCCTTGTATTCTTTAAATAACGCTGAATCAGCAGCTCTGTGGCTCCTGCTGTCACTGCTCGTACCTTTCCTAATTTATTTTTAATGCTAAGCCCGTCTGTTCAGGTGGAAGCAGTCTGCAGATTCTGGGATGATTCCCTGATGGTGACATGCCAATTTTGTGTTTTCAGTTTGTGTGTCCCACCTCGGAGCAGCAGCTGGCTAGGTGCACTGTAGAGCTGGCATCTCTCCTAGGTAAGCCAGTTTTGATTCCTGTGCATTGTTAGTGCTGATTGCTGTCCCTTCACCTCTCTGAGTGTCCCTCAGGTCTCCCTTCTTTTAATTCAGAGTTCAGTTGGATCTCTCATAACAAAGTGCCACTGGATCTGCAAAGAAGCTGCATTGCAAAACCCAGAGGGTGACTGGGAGATTGCTTTCTTAAAACCCCTCACAAACCTCGTTCTTTTGAGCTGAGCATACTTCAACTGCATATTTACCTCATTCACTTTTTTTTTCTCCTCCCATTTCTTGGTCCCCTCATTCAGACACACAGTGGACTCTGAGATCCCTGTCTCTGGATTCTTGGAATTGAACACTTTTCTAAATGTAGTAATTGTTTCCAGTTTTTGTGCCTCTCTTGTGAGAGAGTGTCAGTAGCTCATTGACTTCTCTGTGCAGGTTCAGCCAGTGCAATACTGTCTTGATCTCTTATCCAGCAGCTAACTCTGAAGTGGGATTTCCCCTCTTGCTAAATGTGTCAGATTATGGTTTCTGGTACCTGAGTGCATCTATACCTTCTCACATGCTTCTAGCTAATGATGATGTGGGTGCAGAGTTTTCTCTATGGTCAATCTTCCAGTCTCTGCTATCTAAAGCCTTTGGAGGAATGGGGCTTCCCTTGAAACGTTCCCCTTTCAGAGAGCAGTCTCTCCTGTACCATGCAAGGATGAAAAACTTACACCGAGCTGTTCTCTGGGGCTGGAAATGCAGTTCTACCTTTCCATGAGATGAACAGAGGCTTCAGGGAAGGTCAGAGCTTTTTTAGGGTTCATTGTTTAGCTGTATTTAGAAGTACTGTAATGAAAATAATTGAAAATAGTTCACTATAAAGTAAGAGTACAGCAGCCCCACATAAATCTGGGATCTACTAATCTACCAGCAAAATTATTAATGCAAAGCATCCATTTTTTTGTTTTAACTGCTGTATTCAGTTAAAGTAACTACTGCCCTCTGTAGGAGAGAGAACTACATGCCATTCTGTTAGTAATAAAACTAGCTACTAGCATTTAGTCTCTTTTCTCTCAGCTTTGTGGGCAATAGGCCAGCTGAGTAGCATTAGTCAACATCAGAACAGACTTCTATTTCTTGTCTGCAGTGTCTTCTGCCTGTGGTGCAGAGCCCAGAATTTTGCAAGTTTCCAGAATCTGACCACCTCCTCCTCCTTCCCTCCTCCCCTCCCCCCTCGTTGAAACTGCTGCTCTGCACTGCCTCTTCATCAGAGTTTTCACCTTGGTGATTGTTCTGGTGCTAACCAAGCCTTTGAGCTCGCTAACAATGTGCTGCACATACCAAGATGACTGTAAACGTAATAGTAATAAACTGTATTGGTCCATCCCCTCCACCCCATAGTTTCAGATCGTGTTCCTATCCAGGGCCTTAAGCCTCAGACCCAGAAGAAACCTGAAAGACAGCAAGTGAAGAAGAATGCTGTCTACAACCTTCTGAAATCTCTGCTGTCTGTCTGGAAGGAAGACTTTTGGACACCTGTTCCTGTTCAGCTGATGTTCAGCAGGAAGACTGTTGGCTATATGGCAGAAGTCGCGCAACGTGAGGTGGGACTTTGTTAGCTCTCCAGAGCCAGCTTGCCCAATCCTGCTCGCCATACTCTCATTGGAGTTCTGTGAACTTCTAGGACTATCACGTGAGTAAGGCCAGCAGGATTTGGCTCTCACTGTTCAGCTGCCAGTGAGTTGCTTCAGGGACAGTGGAAAAGAAAGAGCAGCATATAGTGTTGTCAAGACAACAGACCATGATATTTGTGTTTGGGCAGATGCAAGTAACACTAGAAGCTGTTCAGTTTCATGCCAGAACAAATGAAAACATTTCTGATCAACTTGAGAGATTATAGGAATGTAAATGTACGTGGGCCTACTGGTTAACTTTGGGCCTGAAGAATTTTCCTGACTAGTTACAGGCCAAGATATCAGCTTTTGTTGAAAATTAAAAGGGAATTCCCAACCTGTCCTTCAGTTAGTTGGGCAGGGAACACTTACTGTATTTCCAACTGAGAATCCAGAACTGAAAATAAACTTAAGAATGGCCATACTGGATCAGAGCAATGGTCCATGTACCCCTGTATGATGTCTTCAGACAGTGGCTGGTGCCAGATGCTTCAGAGGGAGTGAACTGAACAGGCTAATTTATCATGTGATCCATCCTGTCATCCAGTACCAGCTTCTATCAGTTAGTTTAGGGACACTGGGGGTACGGGTTGCATCCTTGCCATCTTGGGTAATAGCCATCGATGGACCTATCCTCCGTGAATTTACGGATTCTTTTTTGAACCTGATTATACTTCTGGCCTTCACAACATTCCCTGTCAATGAGTTCCTCAGGTTGACTGTATAATGTGTGAAGAAGTACTTAGGTTTGTTTTAAATCTTTTGCCTGTTAATTTCATTGGGTGACCCCGGCTTTATGCGTTGTGAAGGGATAATTAACACTTCCTTATTTACTTTTTCTTCACCGTTATTTTATAGATCTCGATCATGTACCCCCTGTGATCGTCCCTTTTCCACGATGAAGAGTCCTAGCCTTTTTAATGTCTCTTCATATGGAAGCCGTTCCATATCTCTAGTCACTTTTGTTGCACTTCTCTGTACTTTTTTCAGTTAGGGCAACGAATACTCAGTATTTGGGATGTGGGCGTACTGTGGATTTATATAGTGGCATTATGATTTTTTCTTGCTTATCGCTTTCTTAATAGCTGCTATCATTCTGTTAGTTTTTTTCACTTCTGCTGCACATTGAGCAGATGTTTTCAGAAAACACTTCAGTGCCCCCAAGATCTTTCTTGAGTGGTAATAGCTAATTTGTATAATTTTATATGTATAGTTAGGGCTATGTTTTCTGTGTGCATTACTTTGCTTTTATCAGCATTGAAGTGGAATGATTTTTTTTTCCTAGAATAAAATAGGTGAATTGCAAGGGAAATTGATTGCATGCAGAATGCTAGACATAATCTACCAGATCCAGTTTGTCAATAGAACCCAAGGACAAAGTTTACTTTTTCCTTTCACCTGTATTTTTCCACCCATAATACAAATTAGAGTAAATTCAAAACATAACTTGTATAGACTTCTTATAAAGCAGTAAATATATGCAGGGCATAAATCCTCTTGAGGAATCTGACACTCGTTTCTTCTGCAGTGGGATTTGTTCCTGTTTATGCTTCGTGGTCTTGTTGACCATGGTCTGATGGGAAATGCAGAGATAGAGAGCTGCTTGCATAGCCTCCGAGAAATTCTCTGGCCCTCAGTAAGTATTTGTATTTCATTTAATATTCAGGCCTGAATATGAGGATTCTGTGTCAGTTTTGGAGTTTAGCTTTTTATTTTTTTCTACCCCTCTATCAAAGACCTAGGCCCAGATTCTTGTCAGCGCACAGTTTCTGCTTGGTGCAGCAGAATGTATGTGTGGGGGGGTAGAGAATGGTCCCCAAACTTTTTTTGCTCCACTCCCCCCCCTTATCCAGTCTGCGCCTTCCCCTTCCCCTCCACCAGGAGCTGAAGCTGGGGCCAGGGCCATGGCCAGCAGTGGGGGTGGGGGCAGGAGTTGGATGAGGAGTGCAGCTGGGGTTGGAAGCAGGGTGGTCTGAAGCCAGGACCAAGGTGAGGGGCGTGGCTGGGGGCCAGGAGCAGGGTGACAAGTGCCTCTGGGGGCTGGGAGTGGGATGAGGAATGTGGCTGTGGCCCAAAGTGCGGTTAAGGGGCAAAGCAGGGCTGGGTGGTGCTCCCTCCCTGCCCCACATGGGGGCTGGCCTGGGCCCTGCTGTGCTCTTTCTGCCACCCCCTGCATGTTCTTCCATGCCTGTCTACTGGGCACCTCCCACAGTTAGGGGGCCACTGGTGTAGGGGTTGTCAGGGGGTTTGTTACAGTCCCTGGTTCTTAGGCTGGATCTGTGCCTGCCCTGCCCTAGCATAGATTAGACACCCCACCCCCAATAACTGCTGACAATGGTTCCCAAGAAACCAGAAACTAGCTGGGGATAGCTGAAGTGCAGCATATTTTTGGCCATGCCCTGACATGCCTAGGCTTCTGGGGTCTGGAGTAGGAGTTGGGCATGTTGGCTCAGCTCCAGCTGAGAACTTCTCTATGCCAGGGGAAATTCTCAAGTGGCAAGATCCAGCTGCTTTTCACCCTCTTTACTATCACCAGAATGCAGCAGCAGTGGATATAGTCTGCTGGCCAGACTTTTCAAATGTGGGAACCTTGTTAGTCTTCTGACTAAATGTGGTCTCATTTTTGAGGTGCTGAGCACCCATAAACGCCACTTCAGTTAATGGAAACGGCAGGTGCTCAGCTCCTTTGAGAATCATGTGATGGTTTTTAGGTGCAGTTACTTGGTTAGTGTATAAACTAAGATGGGTGGGCACAGGGATCAAGGGGAAGGTCTGGCATGCAAATCTGTTTATCATATTACTTCAGCAGCTGCAGTCCCATGCACTCTGCTTTAACAGTTTTCACTGATGTAGTCTGGATCACTGTTAACTTCCCAGCACAAAACTTTGACCGTGTTTTGGCCTGTGAAATCTCAACACTATATTATCCAAAAGAATTTTGTTTCCCTTGGTTCACACTTTTTAAAAGATGGTTTCCGGTTTGTATTCTTTGCTGCAGGATTTCTTGAAAGAATTGGAAACTATATCTAAGATATTTATATCCGAGCATCATGTTGCAGAACCCAGGACTAGGACTTGTGAATTGGTGAGACAACCGAGAGGTACTGTGGCAGCACAAAGCTAGTGCAGACAATCTCTGTACAGATTAAGGAGCCGAGGAGAATTCAAAATGTGGAATATGATGATGCTTCTGAGTCCATTCAGGAAGCCCCTTGCTTGGATCGCACTGCATTGAAGGCTCACTTGTGCAAAAATGCATCAACCTTTCCATCCAACGAGAGTCTCTAAGTGTGACAGGAACACACATCCCTTGAAGTGTTTGAAGGTGTTTACATCTGCAAATGGAAATGCTTCCAAGTGTTGCTTTTTAAGTTGGAAATCTTTTAAGAACCTTACCATATTTCACAGCTGATGAGCTACACTTATAGTGGAAACACATCTCGTACTCATGCAGCAAAGAGGCTCTGAACAGCCTGGAATCTGTTCAAGTGCACAAAACCTGCTACGTTGCTGGAGGGGTTTCTGATGGTTTCCCAAGGTGTCATCTCTTACCTTAACTTAGTGTGATTTCTCATGGACTCTTTTAGATAAGACACTGTTGTACTACCAGGAGAGAGAGAAAGTCAAACTATATCCCAAGGAGATGAACTGATATTTATTTTTCACCATGAGCTCAAACTTGAAGGTTGGTTTGTTACATTTTTTAACTCATTTTAAAAGTAAAATCACAAAAAATATTTTGGAGCATTGGATCAGATTATTTTAAAGGACATGCATGCTTATGTTTGTGTCTCACTTAACAAAAGCAGAACTTGTATTTCATTTTTTTATAGAAATGAAGGGCAGATTATCTGCTTATCTTTTTTACTGGGGGGAGCTGACAGTATTTTAAGAGGCATTGTTTTTGTAGTGTGAACATAAATGCCATGTATCTGTTACTCACTGTCTTTAAAATCCTTATTGCCTTGCCTTTGGAGTTCTTACATAGAAATACTGTCACGTGATAAGCGCAGACTAGAGTAACTAGACTGAAAATGTAATGGGACTCCTGTGAAGTAGCATCCTGAGGATGTTTGCATGAAGCAGTTCTTTTCATGGCATGATGGTGAGTGCTGTCCACTCCCATGGATTCACCTTGGAAAAGGAACTGCCAACAAAGAGGATCTTCTAATTTTCAATATCTTAAATACAGTGTTCCGTGTGTTGAGGACTAGGTTTCTTAGCAATATATTAGTCACTCATCAGATTTTGCATAGGATTTGGATTCCTGTATAAGGAATGATTTTTTTTTTTCTTTTGCCTAACAGGTCTTTTCCTCACTAAATACAGGTTATTCAGAAAGCACATTTTTGTTCCATTAAGCAAGACAGTTAGACAAGGTGAATCCCGGGGTATTTGCATGGCCATTTCTATTAGTAATTAATCTCTCTTGCTGGTATGGATAGAAAATCCAAGGAGTTAAATTGTTTTAAAAAGGCAGACTAACTCTGTAAAGCTGGCTGCTATTAGTTTGCAGGACACAGAGAAAACGAGGAAGCCAAAGAGGACAGTATGTACGTTGCAACTGTTTTGGATAGTTCTTTGTCACCTACTCAGACTATTGCGTCCTGGATCGAAGGAGACTGTAGATGCAAGGTATCGGTCTTACCACAGTGTTCTGTTGGCTTTCATCGTGTTCAGGTTATTCAGTAATAATTCACGTGGACAGAGGGTGTGGTCAGTAACAGGTGCCACAATATGAACTGAAAGAGCAGGTGTGCATCAGGCTGCAGCACACTTGCTCCTTGGGGCTCAGTATAACTGGACCATCTCTCTGCTGATTTCCGTGAAGCTGTCAGATTTGCCATAATAAATGGATGATCAAAATGCAGCCCTATTTTGCGTCTCAACTGTAAGTATATGAAGCCAGAAGTGCACACAGTTACTTCTTGCTTGTTGCTTTTTCTTTTTTAAACTGGAGCAAACTAAAGAATGCAAGGACGCCCATCTCTGAGAAGTGTAGCTGTGGAGCTGTGCTCATCCTGTAGCGCTCAGCAAGGTTTTTATTGCAATAGTGAAGCTTCTAGGTCTCTTCCAGCCAAATTAAGTGTAACAGTGACTTTGCCAAGGCATTGTCCCTGCGCTGGGTGGTGAGTTGTGTTGCTCACATTACTTTTAAGCAAGTGTGGATCCTGAACTCTCCCAAATCCAAGACTATTGGACTTGCACCTTTCTTCCTATGAACGCTGGAGGCTCTCCTCCAGGGCTTGGCTGTGCCATAGCATCAGATTGTCTGCAGCTGGTGGTGCAAGTGAAGAGGCAGTTCAGTCCTCCTTCCTTGCCCTTTAGCCTCCTAAAGCTTCTTTTGGAACAATAACAAGCAAATGTGTTTTTTTTTCTCTCCCCCTTCCTCATCTATTTTACTAAGGATTCTTCCAGGGTAAGTCCACAAATTGTCATACAGTCAATATAATAGTAACAGAGCATGCATTCATATGGACATAAACTTAAGGAGCTTATCTCATGTTCCAGACTGATTGGTTCCAGTCAACTTTAAACAGGTGGATATGAGCGTCATTGCAGTATGCATGCTGTCTGAAGTGCCAGGCTCCTCAACTTCCTTCATCCTCTCTCCAAACTCATTCTGAAAGAAAACTTGTACCTGCTAGAGCTAATGGCAATAAAATCTGCCCCTCAAAAAGAAATGAGTTTAGGGCACTGATCCTTTTCTCACAATGAAGAAAGAAGAGTAGGAAAAGACTGGGCCATACTATACTTCGAAAAGCATGGTCAGTGAAGATGATATACAAAATGGACATCCTAGCTTCCCCTATCTCTATAATCTCTCCAGGAGACCTTCTCCACTGGTGGACCAGGTAGAGGCTTATCTGCATAATTCCATCAGATCCTGTCATGAGCATTTTCTTTGGTTTGCCTACAGAAATTGTTCCTGTCCATACAAAATGTTACTCTTCCATCTGTTCACCCACAGGGCATTAACAAAACTATGGGCCTGGTTGAAGAGTCTAGAAATTTATTTATACGTATTCTTAGACTCCACAGAATCTTAGGACTGGAACGGACATTGAGAGGTCATCTAGTCCAGGCTCCTGCACTTATGGCAGGACTAAATATTATCTAGACCATCCTCGAAGGGTTTGTCTAACCTGCTCTTAAAAATCTCCAGTGATGGAGATCATACTGTCTGCTAGGCAATTTATTCCAGGGCTTAACTAACCTGACAGTTAGGAAGTTTTTCCTAATGTCCAACCTAAACCACCCTGGGTGCAATTTAACCCCATTGCTTCTTGTCCTATCCTCAGAGGTTAGAGATCAATTTTTCTCCCTCTTCCTTGTGAAAACTGTTATCCCCTCTGTCCTCTCTTCTTCAGACTAAATAAACCCAGTTTTTCAATCTTCCCTCATAGATCATATTTTCTATACCTTTAATATTTGTTTTGGTTCTTCTCTGGACTGTCTCCAGTTTCTTCACATTTTTCCTGAAATGTGGCACCCAGAACTGGACACAGTACTCCAGTTGAGGCCTAATCAGTGCAGAGTAGAGCGGGAGAATTACTTTGTGTCTTGCTTAGAACACTAATACATCTCAGAATGATGTTTGCTTTTTTTTTTTTTTTGCAACAGTGTGACATGATTGACTCATATTTAGCTTGTGATCCATGATGAACCCCCAGATCACTTTCTGCAGTACTCCTTCCTCGGCAGTCATTTCCCATTTTGTATGTGTGCAAAATGATTGTTCCTTCCTAAATGGAATACTTTGCATTTGCCTTTGCTGACTTGACTTCAGACCATTTGAATTTTAATCTTATCCTTCCAAAGCACTTGCAACCCCTCCCAGCTTGATATGTTCTGCAAACTTTATAAATGTACTCTCTATGCCATTATCTAAATCATTGATGAAAGATATTGAACAGAACTGGACCCTGAACTGATCCCTGTGGACCCTACTTGATATAGCCTTCCAGCTTGATTGTGAACCACTGATGATCATTCCCAGAGAATAGCTTTCTTACCAGTTATGCATCCACCTAGGTTGTATTTCCCTAGTTTTTTATGAGAAGGTCATACTGAAGTCAAGATATACTGCTTCCACCCATCCACAAGGCTTGTTAGCCTGTCAAAGAAAGCTATCAGGTTGGTTTGACACCATTTGTTCTTGACAAATCCATGCTGTTATTAAACACTTTATCTTCTAGCTGTTTTGGCAAATTGATTGCTTAATTATTTTCTCCATTATCTTTCCAGGTATTGAAGTTAAGATGACTGGTCTGTAACTCCCCAGGTTGTCCTTACTCTTCTTTTTATAGATGGGCACTATGTTTGCCCTTTCCCAGTCCTCTGGAATCTCTCCTGTCTTTCATGAGTTTTTGAAGATAATGGCTCAGCTATCTCCTTGGTCAGTTCCTTGACTATTCTAGGATGTGTTTCCTCGGGCCCCTGTGACTTGAAGACATCTAACTGTAGCACATTAAGACATTAGCACTTCTGTCCACGTTTTCTATTACTGTTTTCCCCCCCCCCCCCCAAAAAAAAAAAAAAAACCCTGAGAAATGGGCCTGCCCTGTCCTTGGTTTTCCTCTTGCTTCTAATGTATTTGTAGAATGTTTCATTACCCTTTATGTCTCTAGCTAATTTTATCTTGTTGGCCTTTCTAATTTTGCCCCTACATACTTGTCTGATTTGTTTATATTCATCCTTTGTAATTTGGCCTAGTTTCCACTTCCTGTATTTTCTATGCAGGGCGATTAGCTTGCTCTTGTGTGCTTATGTTCAAATGTCTCTCTGAAAAACTATCAACTCTTGAACTGTTTTTCCCCTTAGACTTGTTTCCTATGGGATGTTACCTACCCACTCCTTGAGTTTGCTAAAGTCTGCCTTGTAGAAATCTATCTTTGTATTCCATTCTACATTTCATGATCACTTTCACCCAAGCTGCCTTCCACTTTCAAATTCTCAACCAGTTCCTCCCTATTTATCAAAATCAAATCTAGAAGAGCCTCTCCTGTAGTAGATTTCTCCACCTTTTTAAATAAACTGTATCCATATACTTTCCAAGAACTTGGATAATCTGGGCCCTGCTATGTTGTTTTCCCAGCCGATATCTGGGTAACTGAAGTCCTCCATCAGCACCAAGTCCTGTGCTTTAGATGTTTTTTTTAGTTTTAAAAAAAAGTCTCATCCATCTCCTCTTCCTGGTTAGGTGGTCTGTAGCAGACCCCTCACTTGACAGTACCCTTGTTTTTAACCCCTTTTATCCTTACCCAGAGACTTTCAACAAGTCTCTCTCCTCTTTGCATGCTAATCAGGGCATCATCTTCAGATACCTCATAGGAGGAGAAAAACTACAAGGTCAAGAAACTGAGATCACAGAACATGGCATCAGTCCGTCTTCGTCCACTGCTTCTAGTTCTTTTGGTCCTGTGCATAGAAATTACTCCATGCAAGTCTGCTTGGGCTTGGAGGCATTCTTAACAAGATATGCAAAGGAAAGTTTACCATCCACTGATTGTTTCCCTCAGTTGGTGGAAACAAGAATCCCATGTGATAGAAGGATGCTTCCTCCTGAACATAGCTACACCGATGCCATCCTTTCAAGGTGGAAAGCCCACTGGGGGCACCACAATACATAGGCAATGCTGAAGGCCAAAGCAAGGTTCCAGCACATAAGCTTTCAAGAAATGTGTGGTCACACTGGCTCTGCTGGACATCTGCAACCCAGTGACCATGGTATACATAAACTGACAAGGGAGCATAAAGAGGTGAAGTCTAAATATCACTGCAGTGCAGGCGTTCCCCAGTGCATAGCCTCCATGGGAGTGATCCACCTAATGAAACTGTTAAATGTAGCAGTAGACTGGATAAATTGTCAGCAGCTATGGCTCTTGAACCAAGGAATGTTCTGGCTGATATCCAGGGAGCTAGGTCACCACCTATTCATGTCCAGGTGAAAATCTTACCTCCCCAAGGAACTGCAGTGGGGTTCCCACATAGCCACATCAGCTTCTCCATGCTTTCCCCTCTATTTCCACGAATTATGAAAAGATGAAATGTTCCTGTCATTCCAATTTGACTAAGATGCAGTGATATTTTTAGCTATTGGAACGACCCAAAAGGCTCCACTCCATTTTCCCAGCAGGTAGGATTTTCTGGCCCATAGCCTGTTCCTGGGTTCCAGTCCAGATTACCGGAGTTTGATGTCTGCTCTTGAGCAGCAAATCCTGAACAAGGAGGAATATCCCTCAAAACTTCCCTTGCTTTGCACAGGCCTCCACATTAGCCTGTACAGATAGCTTCCCTATAATGGTGCCCATTACTCCCTTCTTCATTTGAGGGACCCCCTTAGCCCCAATAGCCATCACTATCCCTTATTGAGAGAAGGGGCTGATTTCTCTCCTGTCCTGCATCTGTCCTTCCTTATTCATGTTCCAATTGCTTCTGGAAAATGTCCTTATTTCTTTTCTGGGACTGTTTTCACCCTCCCCATCCAAGATGTGTTCTTTGAGTATCTGTACAGTGGCTTACTGAAAGTCCATGTATATAGCTATCATACTGAGCTATTTTTCAGGAATTTGAGGTAAGGATTGTGTTCCCATACAGCTTTGGAAGCTCTTATGAGGAAGGGTCAAGCCTGATCAACAAGTTTGAAATGCCTTTGGTATTTGCAGGAAGACAGGCACAGCGTAATTGTCTCTTACTGGCCAGACCTAGAAAAGAAATAATCAGGTAACAGACTTTCTCCGTTTTTAGTCTTGTTTTTACTGGAGTACATCTAAATCTTCTGTAGTTGAAGGTTAAAGAAATTAGCAAATCACCCATTGAGCAATAATGTTGAAAGCAGGGCCCTCATTTTGCTGAGTGTTGTAAAATTATATATTCAATCTAAGTGAATCCATCTGGAGTGAGGTACTGGGGGAGAATGCCTCTCTGAGTATCTTCTCTTTGGAGGAACCTCTTCTGCTTCCCCAAGCACAGGAACAGCCTGATCTCTCCTTTTCCACTTTTCCTTACACAAGCATTGCAGGCTCTATGCCTATTTTTTATTGGCTGCTGCTTGTTGCTGATGGTGAAAACACAAGATCATGTGAGGTGGGAGGAACACTTGCTCCTGCCAAATCCCAGCAGCTAGAAGCCTACCCTCCCCTTCTGCAAAAAACTAACAGTGGCCATCCAAAAAAATGTGAAAATTAGCTACATCCTAGCTGATAGCCACCTGGGGAGTATTTAGGTGTGATACCCTAAAAGACATGGAGAGGACTCACTGCTGACTTCAATATCTCAGCTATGCATTGAATTTATATAGAAGAAGCTATATATAGTGTCAGTGCTTTGAAAGTGCTCCACAAATGATGATCTGACCTTCAGTGTCAAACTTCATTCAGAAATTCATGAGTCAAAATTAAAACACTTTTAGCACTTGAGTGGATATTTTGCTGCAAATGTCTTGCGCAAAATGTTTGAATTTTTCATGGGATTACTTAACTTGTATAATTTATTTCTCATTTAGTGTGTGTTAAATGGGAGGCCTACAGAAGAATTAATCTCATCACTATGTAACAGCCTTTTTGTTAACTAATTCAGTTTATATTTATTTTAATGACCATTAAGAAATCTTACATTTTGTTAGGGGCAAAAACTGTCCTGCTGAGTAGATATCGCATGTTGAGCTGAGACAATGAACGTTCCTCGCAGTGTTTTCTCTTTATGTAGAAAATACCATTTATTATGGATATGAAAATAGCAATCCTAGTTGAGAGCAAGATATGATGAGAGAGTACAGTACGATTGGTTTGATTCATTATCATTCAAATCCACTGCTATAATATTAGTAAAATACTGACAGGAAGTTTTTGCCTGGTATTGATAAATACATCAGCTAGCTTTTTTTTCCCCCTTCAATAACCAATCTCACATATTAACAGTACCATAAAATGTTATATTTGCAAAAGAAAAACAGTTGTATAAATAGGGCTATTTAGTATCAATTGACGATTGTATTTTAAAAAAACTTATTAATTGGATACCAGTAAAAATAAAAATTAGCTTCATCAGCATATAAAAACTTCAAAACAAGCATATAGAAATAACTTAATTTGTAAACATAGAAAAAACAATCATATGCATTTATAAAAATAAACATCTGATGCACTGTACAATAAGACATTATCCTTCAATAGGCACTGTCAATCTACTTGAGTCCTCTAGATTTTTTCCTGAAAAAATTGCTTTGTCATTAACAGAGTGCCATGTTCAAAATAATGGAAAACAAGCAAACCTTTCAATTAAACAGCAAATATATTATGGATTATATGAAGATTTCATACCTTTCCCTGGCTAGCTACAGTAAAATATCTTATTGGCACTTTCCCAATTGCAGTGTGCTAGAGCTACTGCTAAATCAGAATTGAAGGGTTCTGGGCAGTTAGACAGGAGGAGTTCTGCTTTGTGTATATCACAAAATCCACCCAAATAAATCCATACATAATGGTTTTTTTTAAGTGGGAAGAAAGAAAGGGGTTGTTACCCCATTAAACATTGTACTTTGGGGAGTGCAGTATAGGAATTTTGTTCACTTGCTGAAAGCTTTTTCTGTAACTTGTTTTCTCTGGCAAGTGACTGATATTTAATGAAGTAAACTGGAGAGTATATTTTAAGTGGTTCTCTGCTGTACCAGTGTTTACCCAAAATATCTGGATGAAACCTAGCCTCTTTTTAAACAGATATCATGACCATGCCAGATTTTCTTAGAAGAGGGTTTTCTATATATAAACCTTTAAAGCAGGAGTTTCAGACAAAATTCAGCTGGAATGCTGCAAGGTAACTATGATGAGGGTCCTGCCCCTTAGCAACTGTCCCATTGTAGCCAATGGCACAGGCTTGAGAATCTAGTTTGGTACAGGTGAAAAAAATGAAACCGCTATCAGGATGTCGTCTAAACTTTTTCTGTTTGCAGGATTTTAATTCTAGAAACACCTTGAATCATTAGTTCTACTCCCTATTTAAATAATCTTGCTTTACACCTGTCAATTTGGTTTCTCTATTTCAAAGCACCTAATTCTGCATTGCAATGATTGTGTAGTAGAGTAGTAATAAATTGTGTGTCCTGA
Source organism: Mesoclemmys tuberculata (assembly GCA_007922155.1). Taxonomy (NCBI): domain Eukaryota; kingdom Metazoa; phylum Chordata; order Testudines; family Chelidae; genus Mesoclemmys; species Mesoclemmys tuberculata. The sequence continues at coordinate 50,368,426 of ML675613.1, forward strand.
GGTGTGTTTTGCTTGCCACTGTTGCTGAATAGTGACAATCTGATATATTTTACACTAGATCTAGATCTTCATTCAAGTGGGGTGTAGAGTGACTTGGTCATCTTGTTAACATTTTAACCCTGCCAAGATGAAGTAACTCCTCCAGTGGAGCAAGCTGACTTTATTTACAATATTTACAATATTTATCCTTGTCAGATGCTACAAGGAGCATTACAACAGTGTTGTTTCTCTCTGTAATAGCTTGTAAGAGGCCTCTGGCCATGATATACTCTGATATACTCATTTAGCAGTTTTTGTCTTTCACCACTTCCATTGCCTTTTGTTTTGGAAGAAAACACAGGGTGGAGAAGGAAGGGATCACACTTTAAAATTGCTTTTACCTGCCTTTCACACACACATGGTGATTGCTTGCAAGGTTAGGACTGATAGATTTTCTAGAGGCAGCACTTTTTTCCCCTACTACTGAACAGCAAGTGCAGTTAGGGACCTACCTCTTGCAAGGGCAAGTACCCCAGGAACGATTTACTCTTGGAAGTGTGATACTTGAATTCTTGATCCTCCATTGGTTAGTTTCATTAGTTGTATTGTACACTCGTGGTTGCCATCACTCAGCTCCAGTTCCGAAAGGGGGCATGACTGAAAATGTTGTCTAAGCCAAAATTTTACTTTGTCTGCAAAGCTAAAGAATTTCACAACTGTTCCCTGGTTCTTAGCTGCTTTGAAACAATGTGGCTGGTTTTGTGCCCAACATTAACTAGCAAAAAAATGTGCTAGCCTAGCAATCACCAGAGGCTGTTGCTTAGCAATGGAGCGGAGAAGCCCTGCTGGGACAGCTGGAGTGCCAAGATCAACCTGCAGAAGAGAAGAGTTTGTGAATGCTTTTGAGTCAAGACAGTTTTTCCAGCTATGTGGTATGAGTATACAGTAAACATATATATTATAGTCCTCTGCCTGCAGGCCCCAAATAATGCGATAGCTTGTAAGGATGATCGAAAGAGTCAGGAGAAAAGTACAAAGAAAAAGGTAAGACTATTTAGCTTTACACGTCAATCCTATTACTAAAGTTAAGTCTGCCTATTTTACACTGGTGCTGTATAAGAGTGGCAACTTTGTCATTTGCAGTGTTTAGGTATGATTTGAGCAAATATAATTTGTGGTTTGATATATAACCTGTGACTAACAGCTTAAGTCAACTCCAAATTAAAGAGAATAAGGTACTCTTACAAACTATGCATATTCTGTGTATACTATCCTCCAGAAAAGTATGCAAACCAAAGCCCTTACTCACTGAAATTGTAAACAGTGATTTTATATTAATAGGTAGAGAGCATTATGTAATAAAACAGACAACTGAAAAATGGGGATGAAAATACCTTTATACTATATTTTGTTTTAGCTCTCAGGGTATATAACATTAAAAAGAACTGTACTGTGGAGTAAACAGATAGCTAAAAACACAATTAGTCTGTTTGCTAAGAGCATAACAGACTCCTGTACAGTGTTCATTGGTTTGTTTTGTTTCTTTTAAATACTACTTCAGCTCTCAAGCTGGCAACAGGGGCCAGAGTTGCAAATCTTAGCCTCCCTGGAGCTGGCAGGGTAATACTGGTCCCAAGTCCTGTCAGAGAGGGAATTAGGATGGTAATTTTTCACTGTATCATTTTTACATTTGTTGCCTGTCAGGTTAATTGACAGGCCCCTTGTGCTTGTATTATCACAGGGTAAAGCCCAATTTTACCTTCACTAATTTGTCAGTCTTCTTCTATGATCCCTTTAATTTGTCTGCTCTCAAAACAGTGCCTGTACTTTGTCTCCTTGACTCACTTTCATCACCTTGCTCTGGTCCCCTTCTGCTTGAGAGGGGCTGAACTGAACATCAAACTCTCCATGAGGTCTTGCATAATGGCACTGTTTTATTTTCAGTCTCTATACATTCTAGAGTTTTGTTTGCCATAACAGCTGCAAGGAAATACATAGACTAGTGGTGGTTCCTTACTTTTTAGCTGCAGAGCCACACCAATGAAAGAGATTATACTTTGCACAAAGTTATTTATACAGAAGGATCTCAAAACCGTTAATTATCTTTCTGGCAGCTGGGGAAAATATTATACCCATTTTACAGCGGGAGAAACTGAGACAGCATCAGGAGAGTGGAAACTACAACTGGATTCTGGAACTCATTAGAAACCATTACCTTTCTAAGCCCAGAGGATGGCACTTATTGGAGAGCTCCAATGCACTGCGAGTAGGTGCTATATAGATTTCTCACTAAAAATCTTATAGTTAAGACATGTGTTGCATGACAACATTTTATAAGCCAGTCTTTAACTGCTGTAATATCACAAAAGGGGTCTGTCTACACTACACACAGATTCAGTTGCCCTGACATGATTGGAGACTATCCTGTTACTAAAACAGTGTTTAAGCTAGTGTGTATGTAATGTAGACTGGAACTTTGCTCATATAACAAAGTAGCAATCTCTCAGCATAACACCTGCAAAGTGTTCAAGCTAGTATAGGGGGACTAATGTTAATTTTGCTTGTCACCTAACCCCTGGCTGCAGTGTGAATATTATACATCAGAAAATGCTTAGGTTTAGCTCAACTTTAGAGAACTGAATGTGTAATTGAATCAAAACTATTGCATGGACTTTCTCACCTGTGCCATGTAAATGACTCGGGTGATGTCTTTTCCATTCACTCGGTCAGGTTCCAATATCCAAGCACTTGGCAGAATCTCCCCTCGTACCATTTCTTTACAAGGACGAGGCATGGACTCATCATAGATAGACTGAATAGCTAAAATCGACAAGTTTTCCTGCACATGATAAAGCACCAAAAACATTTACTTAGACCAGAGAAGATACAGATTGCAAGCATTTTGGGCAGCATATGAATTAATATAGTGTGTCCAAACTCTTTCAGCTGTATAAGAGTCTGGTCCACAGTGGTGCTGAAACGTATTAGTCCTAAGCAAAGGTAAATGCCTCAACTAGCTGGGGCCCATTCATTTAATAAACAACACATGCTGTGAAGCTTGTCTGGTGAGTTGTGATGGGATTCTCTGTGAATACTACCTCCAACTGTTCATAGCATTAGTTTGAATCACCTACAATAAAGTTGTCCAAATTCAGTCATGTAGCTGTGCAGACAGCACAAGCTGTTAAAATACAGTCCCAACGACAGCAATATAAATAATAACACCACCACCTGCTGTTATAGAACAAGTTTATATGAGGCAAAAATACTTTAGTAATTAAATATTAGCGTAACCTAGGTTTTTAGACTGAGAGCAGAAGGAGAAATGGGGACAAGAATGCTTGCCTCTAAGTGTCTTGTCATAACCCACTGGATGCCACATTCTCTCCTGCAGCTGAAATGCAGGTAAACAAAAATGGGTAACATCAAATCAAAGTTAAGCAGTGATGGATGCTAGACTTCAATAAAGAGACCAGAGGGGGAGGAGACAAAACCAACTTTCATGCACCTCAAAGCAGGATGAAAACTAGGAAGTATGTAGTCTAGATTAAAAAAAAAAAAAAAAAAATTTCCCACAAGTTGATACACCATCTTGCTCCTAATCTTGGTGCAGTTTAACGCAGTTATAATTGTTAGCTTGTTGGGAGTAAAATATACCCTAGAAAAAGACGACATTCTGAAGCAGGGAATAACTTGAGAAGCAGAGAACTGCGCACCACACAACAACATTGCTGATGAAAGGGAATCCTCACAGAGATGAGTGCCCTGACCATGAATGCAAGCTGACATCAAAACTCAAGTAAGGTCTAGGTATATTATGTATGCTCTAGGGCTTTCAGACAGTAATATCAGTGTGGTTCCTCGGCAGCATTGTAAGAGCCTGGGGGGGGGGGAGTGCAGAGGCATAGATGCTGATCTCCCATCCCTTTGGCTGTAGCAAGGAGTCTGCACCAGTCTTGTCTCGTGGCAACAAGCTCTGCCTGAGTCCTTGGGGTGCTGCTCTCCACTTTGAAAGACCCCATGGGCCAAAAATGACCCACAAGCCCTGGGTTGCGAACTACTGAGCTAGAGAATTATCTATATACCAGTTCCACTTGCAGCAGATTTGTGGCTGTCTTCAACTCCACCCACGTGACAACTGAGTGTTCTGCTTTTAGAATAAGGTCGAATTGTGAAACCTTGTAGATGACTTAAAAATGTAACGTCTATTTTGTACTTACGTCTTCATTAAGCTATTATACCTTAGATGCCTAGAAGTAATTGTTACGTCAGTAAGTTAAGTCCACGGGGACTGGAGAATGTATTGTAATAAATTAGAGCAGCACTACTCTTCAGAAACTTGCAGCTAATTTTTCACTGCATGCAAGCTACGCATGTATACTGAGGGCTTATCCACATGGAGTCTTAGTGCACAGCCTGCTGCATGGTCTGCTACTGAACTTTTAGTGTGCAGAAGCAGGGTCCACACAGCCCATTAGTGCATGGCAAGCTAGTACTTGCCACACACACAGACTCCCATGTAGACAAACCCTGAGAGCATTATAGCCAAATTATTAAACAGCAGCAAAATAACAAAACTTGAAGTAGGGTAAAGTGAGAGATTCCAGTGTTATACTTACTGGTGAATCTCCAGAGAAACTAAAGCTAGTTTAAATCATTAATGCCTCAGTCAAGCAATGCATTAAGCACATTCTTAACTTGAGTAGCCCAACTGTAGTCAATGGGACTGCTCATGTGTGTAATTGGGGTCCTGGACTGCAGCCTAAGTGCATATTTGATATTAGTGTCTGTCTTTAAAGAGGAAGCTTGGCTATGAAATCTAGGAAGGCCCTTTTGAGCTACATTTCCATTTTAAGCCCTTACCTAAATTTTTGGGGCCTAGCAGTCAAATAACTTATTTTTATATAAACTTGATTTACTAATTGATGAAGGGCCTATATTGTATTTCATTCAAGTTTGTAAACAGCGTTACAAACTGTTTTTAAATTGTATTTTCACTAATTAAATTTGTTAGCTTAAGTCTGTGTTTTAACTAAGCAACCTGCAATTCAATAAATTCCTGAGCGCCATGGTACAGGTAACAGATCACATAACCATTTTCACAAGGGTCTCTTCTGGCCTTGGAATCTCTGAAACATTAGTGGGTGGTTTTGGTTTCTTTTTATCATTTATTCATTCTAGTGGCCTCAGGGTTATTCTTCAGGCATGCCTCATTCCAACTGTTGTGTGAGAGAAAATCTGCTGTATTTCCAGATATTATACACTGCCCTCTTCACGGATCATTACTTTCAGGTGTGAATACTGAAAGAATTGTTCAAAATGCTTAACAATAGCAAATACTACTACTTGCATCTTTGCTGTGGTGTCCTCCCTGTGCTGGGTTGTTCCAAAAACCATGCTCCCATATCAATGGAAGTATGAAAGCTTTGTGCTGTGCCAACAAGCAGCACCTCAATGTTCTGCACACTCCTTCCAGATGAATATCAGAGTTTGTTGCCAAGGCATTTTATAATCATTCGAATTCAACTGGAAAATCTTCCCTCTGTATTCTACAGACAACTTTCAAAGGCCCTGGCCACCTGCTCTTCAGGGTACAATGTATCTGAGTTATTTTACTCCATATTCTGATAAATTTACCTCACAATACAAGCAATCAGGTTAGAGTAGGAGAGTCAGCGTCTGAACTCTCCACACCAATGAGAATTCCAGCAGCACAAGCAAATATCTCTCCCTATAATTCATGAGAGGGTACAGCAGTGGACCCTCTTCTCCATACGCCATCTTATTCTTGAAAAAGTAATGTTAACAATTTAGATTAGGTTACATCTTGGATAGTACTGGTAAATTTACCTCTTTGGCCTCTACGGTGATGCAGCAGAAATCCCGTGGTTGCTTTAGGTAACACAATGAAGTATCACTCACCAAATATACTGTAAGAAATTGGGGGAGGAGGGCAAAAAAAAAATCACACTATAGCAACTATACATGACTCCTTGCTTCTTTCTGAATGTTTCCACTTCAGAAAAAACTTACTCATTTGTGCAATTCTCCACTGCCTTCCAAGCTTATAAATGTCTATACATTAGTTTATTCAAACTGAAAATAGCAACATGTGCAAAAGACAGCCTATTGCACCCAATCTCTACCATTCCTGCCACTACTGATTGAGTTCAGAACTCTGTCCAACAGAAATGCTGGGACCAATCTATGGAATAGAACTTTGACGGGAAGGCCATCTCCTGAAGAAGCTGGTGATATGAATCAAAAATTGGCTATTTAAAAAAAGCTCCTTGTTACAGATTTATACTCATGACTTTCAGGCCAATGTCTTCATTTTCTTTGTCGAGCATTGGACACCAGTAGTACTATAGATAAATTTTTAATAATAGCCCCCAGGGTCACCATTTTTAAAAATAGCAAAACATTTATTTTCCAAACAATTTATTGTTTCTGTAGAAGCCAGTGTGTTACCATTGTGTCAATAAATACTGAATCTTCATGGCACACTGACAATATGATGAATTTTAAAAAACAAACATTTTAAAACATCTAGGTTCTGGCTTTGAACTGCCTCATTATGGAGGCTCTGAGGTAAGAGTGAAGCTGTCTGTCCAAATTCTTGGAGCTTCTAGGGTCTCCAAGAGATGGGTTGAAAAGATACTTGATTTCTGTGCATCAGTGGAGCTACATCACATTGACACCATCTGAGGATCTTACCCCGTATGTACAGTGTCAGAGTTTTTATCAAAAGAATCTTCATATGTCTGTTCAGGTTATGATGTGGATTTTCACTGAAGTAGGTTCCATTTATTCTTTGTCCTTTTAGCCTCACCTCTTCTGATAAAGTGACTAACTATGGCTGTCACTGTCCTCTGAAGAAAGTTATATCAATTCCCACTAAGCTCCCCTTACACACAACAGCCCCAATTGATACTCACCCAGCTGAATATGGCTGGTTATTTTCTTATGTACACGAGCTGTGTTAATGGTTTTGTCATACAGATGCGTTTTGCCAGGGTCTTTCACTATGCACCACACATTGGGAAGAGATCTTTCAATCACTCCAGCTCCCAAAAACCCATGCTTAGTTGCTGATGGGAAGACTTTGTAATAAACCAGTACCTCTTTTTCTGTACACTGGTATCTAGAGGAAATAGACAAGCTCTAGGGATTTGCACTGAAGATAAGTGTGTCCATGTACCCCAAAAAGGAAAAAATGTGGCATATACTTACTTCCAACCAGCTGCTGCCTGGCCATTGTAAAGGTTCCTCAGGTTATTTGAGCATGCAGCCATAACCTTAAAAATTACAATTCAGAGATGTAATCAGGAGATTTGTCTAATCTATGAACTGTGTTAATCTGTCTTGCAATAGAGCAGTTTGCCTCAGCCAGGCTGAAGAGCAACCTGTAACTGTTTAAGTAGGAATGCTGAATTAAGTTTGTGTATCCACTCATTCAACAGTAGTAAGACCACAGTTCCCCACTGCCTATTGTGGGAGGATTGACAGAGGTATAAAACTGCCTCTCCACCTGGAGCAGAGTTGATGTTCTCAGTGTGATTCCAAACAGAAGCATGTAAAATTTGGCTCTCCCATCCTCTGCATGAGCGCACACACATCCAAGTCATGCTGGATACAGCTTGGGCAGTAAGACAGGAAACATAGGTCAAGCAAAAGGGAGAGCGCTTTCAGAACAATCCAGCACGTATCCAGTAAGTGGTCTCTCTCATAGAAGAGACCAAGATGACAGACACCTTAGAAATTCCTTGGACCTAGGATACTGTATGTATCCTTTGCACAGTATTTAAGCAACTGAAATTTGGGGGGAAAACTTTAGCTTTAAGATCCCCATCCCAATTATGTTGAAATGGTCAGACAGTGCTGCAATAAAGGTTTAAGTCTGGTAAATTTGTATAATTGCCTGGAATGCTTGAGAACTTGCATGTCACTAAATCTGTAAGACTATGCCCTACAGCCCTCACCCAACCTTTGCCATTATGGTGCTCACCAATGTAGACCATCTGATTGTTGTTTTAAAATTCTAAATAATACACAACTGTCAATCCCAATGAAACCCACTGCTGCAGCCTGCCTTGCTTTACTTCTTTGAGCATCTTTATACAGTTGACGAAGAAAGAGCAGGCCACAGTGAGCTGTCAAGGTCAAACTAGCTTTCTAGATAGCTGGGCAAGAAGTACAAGAAATGGTTACTGAGCTTTTATAACTGTTGTTCTTAGATGTGTTTCTCACTGGTGCCGGAGATTTTTCCCTCAGTGGTATCCGTAACTAGCACCCTCTGGGGTTTCATGCATATGCACTGGTATAAGGGGCACCATCAGCTCCCCTCCCTCTCAGTTCCTTCCTGCTGGAACTCTGACAGAGGGGAAGGAGGATGGGTCTTGGAATGGACATAAGCAACACATCCTGAAGAACAAGAGTACTAAAGGTCAGTAACTAATTTTTCTTCTTCCAGTGCTTGCTCATGTCCATTCCATCTCAGGTGACTCACAAGCAGTGCCTCTGGAGATGGGCCAGGAGGTCACAGATGTGCCAATTGTAGTACTGCGCTGCCAAATCCAGCATTGTTTCAGGCCTGTTGAATGATGGCATAGTGGGATGTGAAGGTATGGATTGGCAACCATCTTGTGGCCTTGCAGATGTCCTGTATCAGAACTTGAGGTAGGAACGCAGCTGACAATGGCTGTGATCCTGTTGAATGAGCTGTCTGTATAGCTGGAGGCGTGACCTTTGCCTGGTCGTCACATGCTTGGCTGCAGGCAGCGATCCAGGAGGAAATCCTCTGCAATGATACTGGTAGACTGTTCAGCGACCATGATGAAAAGCTGTGTGGACCTTCAGAAAAGCTTAGTCCTTTCAATGTAGAAAGCCAGGGTCTGTCTGATATCTAGAGTATGCAGGCACCTCTCCTCGTTGGAGTTGTGAGGTTTTGGGAAGAAGACTGGCAGGAAGATATCCTGATTGACATGAAACTGGATACCAACTTCGGCAGAAAGGCTGGGGGATGGTGCAACTGGATCTTATCCTTGTAGAACACCACATAAGGGGGTTCTGAAGTTAGAGCCTTGATTTCAGAGATTTGTCTCACCGCAGTAATTGCCACAAGAAAGATGTAGGAGAGAGCAAGATGGCAGGTGCTTGAAAGGAGGTCCAGTGAGTTTTGACAGGACCAGGTTGAGGTCCCATGGGGGGACCATATCTTAGACCTGCGGGAAGAGTTTCTAAGACCTTGAGGAATCTGACTGTCATTTCATGTGAGAAGACTCATCTGCCCTGGATAGGAGAGTGAAAAGCTGAGATAGCTGCCAAGTGTACTTTGATCAACGATAACACCAGACCTTGATTTTTAAGGTGGAGCAAATATTCTAAGATGGAATGCAAAGGTGACAGCTGAGAAAGGCTTCGTTCAGCTGCCAGGCAGGTGAAGTGCTTCCACTTACTCAGGTAGGTAGCTCTGGTGCATGGTTTCCTGCTTCCAAGTAGGACCTGTGATGTGTCTGGAGCAGGCTTGTTCCTCAAAGCTTAACCATGCAGCATCTGTGAGTCAGGTGTAGGGCAGCAAGATTCGAATGCAGCAGACAGTGGTCCTGAGAGATCAGGTCCAGGTAGTTTAAGAGCACTTAAGGGGCTGAAACCACTAAGTTTAGCAGCATGCTGAACCAGTGTTGGTGAGGCCATGCCAGGGCTATCAAGATGACTCTCACCTTGTCCCTCTTGATCTTTATGAAGACCTTGTAAATTAAGGGGATTGGTGGAAAGGTGTACATCAGGTCTCCTGTAGGCAGTAGGAGGAACGCATCTGAAAGCGAGCCAATGTTGAACCCTTGCAGGAACAGAAACAATGACGTTTTCTGTTCTGTCTGCTAGAGAAGAGTTCTACTTGAGAAGGTACCCACCTCTTGAAGATGATCCTGACGATGCAAAGACCACTTGTGGTGAGAGGAAAAGGACCTGTTGAGGTGATCTGCCAATTTGTTCCTGACCTCTGGGTGGTGTGCAGACTCCAGGGATATAGCTTGCTCCACACAGAAGTCCCACAGGCAGAGGGTTTCTTGGCAGAGGGCTGAGGACCGTGTCCCCACCTTGCTTTTGGATGCAATACATTGATGCTGTGTTGTCTGTCAGTACCTGCACTATCTTGCCAGACAGCTGGGGAAGGAACGCTTCACAAGCCAGGCAGATCACCCTGAGTTCCGTGGCGTTTGTGTGTAATGTCAACTCCTCTCTGGACCAAGGGCCTTGGGTCCTGAGGATGCTGAGGTGAACTCCCCACCTAAGTCTGAAGCATCTGACAGTGTCAGTCAGGGGACTGGGAGGGAAACGCCCTTTGTCACATGAGGGCTCGACCACCATGCTAGTGAGGTAAGTACTGATGGAGGGATCATAAGGATTACATCCAGGTTGTATCTGGCCATTGGGTAAATTGACCCCAGCCACATCTGAAGAGGTCTGAGGCATAGCCTTGCATACTGTACACATAAGTGTATGCTGCCATGTGTCTTAGTCTGAGGCATACTCACCCTATGATGAGCACGGGAGATGTGACCTGGGCAATTAACTCTGACATGATCAGGAATCTGGCTTTTGTTAGTAAAGCTCTAGCCTGGGCAGAGTCAAGGACTGCCCTGATAAACTCTATCCTTTGTACTGGGGCCAATGTTGATTTTTGTTCGTTAATCAACAGGCCCAGCACTTGACAGGTGGCATGTACCATAGTGATGCTGTGTGGGCCTGAACTTTCACATGACCCTTGATGAGCCAGTCGTCAAGGTATGTATGGGTAGATCTGTATGCCCCGACATCTGAGGTAGGCTGTGACTACTGCCATACATTTTGTGAACACTCTTGGCCCTGTTAATAGACCAAATGGGAATGCTGTAAACTGGTAGTGGCTCTTCCTGACTACAAATCACAGGAATCTTCTGTGGCCATGCAAGATAGAAATAGGGAAGTATGTGTCCTTTAAGTTGAGGGCAGAGTACCAGTCTCCAGGATCCAGGGAGGAAATGATGAAGGCCAAAAAGACCATGCGGACCTTAGGTCCAAGATGGGTTGAGAGCCCCCTTTGGCCTTTAAAATCAGAAAGTTGCAGGAGTAGAACTCTTACCCTCTCAGTTCTTGGGGAACTTCCTCTACAGCCCCCACCCATAGAAAGGCTTGCACCTCCTGGATGAGAAGTTGCTCATGAAGAGGGTCCCTGAAGATGGACGGAGATGGGGGGTGAGAAGGAGGAATGGAAACAAACTGGAGGGTATACCCCATTGCTACGGTGCTGAACACCCACTGGTCTGATGTTATAGTAACCCAGGCAGGAAGAGAGGGTGAAAGGTGGTCCAAAAATAAAGGGAAGATTAGATTCTGGATGAAGTCCAGTAGGTCACCTCCAGGCACATCTTCATAAGGCATGCCTACCCCCAGGAGGGTAATGGTTCGAGCCTGACTAGGATGTGGCTGTGGGAGGTTGGCCCTGGTGCTGCTTATAACCCTTGCCTTTCTTCCTGTAGGGTTTGTTCCTACTCTGACCCACAAACCTCTGAGGCTGTTGAGACCTGAAGTGTTTAAGAGGTCAATGAGGTACATAGGCCTAACGAATGAACTGTGGCCCTAGAGTCCTTCAAACCATGCAGCCTGGTGTCCGTATGTTCTGAGAACAAGGCTGCACCATCGAAGGGGAGGTCCTGAAAAGACTGTTGGACGTCAGAGGACAAGCTGGATGACTGAAGCCATAAGGTCCTTCTCAATGAAACAGCCTGTGCCATTGTCCTGACCACTAAGTTGGCTGTGTCCGAAGCTGCTTGAAAAGAGGCTCAGGCTACTGTTTTGACCTTCTCCAATAAAGCTGTAAACTTCTGTCTGGACTCTTGGTGCAGGGAGTCTGCAAACTTGGCCATGGAGTGCGATCATACCTCCCCAGCAAAGCTTGCAGGTTCAATATGTGCAGTTGCATGCCAGCAGTAGAAAAAAATTTTTCTGCCTTAAAGGTCAAGTCTCTTTGCACCCTTATTTTTTTAGTGTTGAACTCACCTGTCCCTGTCAGTCCCTCTCAGTGGCAGCTGATACCACCAATGACCCCAGGGAGGGATGTGAATACAAATACTCGAAATCTTTCACGGACACACACTATTTTTTCTCAGCCTGCTTAAATGGAGGGGGACAGAGAAGAAAGGGTCTGCCAAAAGGCTTTCACGAGTTGCATGACCCCTTCCTGGACTGGGAGGATAACCTTAGATGGAGCTGCTACTGCCAGGATATCAAAGAGCTCATCAGCAGGCTCCTTGAGCTCATCTGCCTCCAAGTCCAGATTCAAGGCTACCTGCTTGAGCAGCTCTTGATGTGCTCTAACATCATCCTGCGGGATTGTGATGGAGGACTCCACCAATGCCTCATCCGTCGAGAAAGAGAATAAGGCCAGTAAGGGTGGAGGAGTTAGCGCTTCCTCCCTGGCTGGAGTAGCCTCTTCTGGGGCTACTATTGGTTCCTCCCCAGCCTTGCTCTGATTCTTCATCTAGGTCAGGTGCTTGGTGTGGCACTGCTGACCATCTCTCTGATGCCCCAGAGACTGAGTGTTGCAATTCTGAACCTGGGAACCCTCACAGGTTCCAAAGCTGCCAGGGCATGGGCCATTGTCCTGGTGGCTGAATGCCCGATGGTGGGCCAGTGGGAAAACCTACAGCTAATGCAGGATTTGCCTGTCTCCTGGGCAGGGCTCTCTCTTTGCCCTTAGAGTCTGAGGAATCCTCTCTTGGTGACCATGGTGGTGCTGACGTTACCTCCACATTCCCACTCTACCAGGAGGAACGGTGTTTTGGCTCTGAGGAATGGTACAGGGGTTCCGTGGAGCAGTGCCATGTGCCTGGAGATTGGTGATGGTGTTCCAGAGACTGGTACTGAGGTTCCTGGGATCAGTACCGAGGATCTGGCGATCAGTATCAGGCATCCAGCAGTTGGTGATGAGGCTCTGGGGACTGGTGTCTTGGCTCCGGGGAATGGTGATCGCTGGCGAGACATCAGTGACCACCACAGAGCTGGGGAGCAGTGCCATGGAGTTGGGGATCGCTGCCCCATCGCGGGCTTGCCTGTGTCAATGGTACTGGCAAGGGGTCCTGGTGCAGAGGTTTGCCCTCCTGAGGTGTAGGCAGCAGGGGGAGTAACAGCAGGACCTTGAAATGCCTCAGGTGTGGATGGTAGCATGAGATGCCGGGTGCCCCTACTGCTCCAGGAGTTGGTGGTGGATCCTGGAGAGGGAGGTCTGAGGTGTTAGTCTGTTGCTGACCTGAGTTCCAGAGAAGAGTAGCAGCCCGGCACAGGTCTCATCCCTTGCTCATTTTTTGTCATCCTTTGGCTCTGGGGAGTGCCCTCTTCCGGCATGCAGTTCTCTATGCCTTTTCGTCAGCTCCAGGGATGGTGATTGCTGCCAGGAAGAGCCTGGTGCCAGAGAGGCACTCTGAACTGACGCCAATGTACTTGGTGCCAAGTCTGAATGGTTCAGCTTGGAGGCCATTCTAAGAGCTGACTCCATCAGAAGGGCTCTTAATCTAATGTCCCGTTCTTTTCTAATGCACAGTCTGAACCCTTTACAGATTCTGCACTTATCTCGCACGTGAGGCTCTCCAAGCAGCAAAGATGGGGTTCACTCACGGACATGGGCTTCTTGCACGACACGCATGGCTTGAGGCCCGAGGACTGGGGGCATGCCCCGTCCCCACAGGACTAACTACAGTTTACTAATAACTAACAAAATATCTAATCTATATACAACTATATACACTATGACTAAGAGAAGCAACTGGTTAGTAAAGCTTGCCAAGGCAAGAGGACTTTCCAGCACCATCATGGGTGGTCAGCAGGAACTGAGAGAGCGTGGGGCCGGTGTGGGCCCCTTATACCAGCGCATGCACACGAGTCTAGAGGGCGCTAGAGCTGGCCCTACAAATACCACTGAGGGAAAAATCTTCAGCACCGGTGCACGTGGCATGCACACACGACATAGAATGAACATGAACAAGCACCTGAAGAACAGATGTTCCAGACAGTGTGATGCTGGAAACATACAAACTCTATTAGGAAATTCAAAAATGAATAAAGAACATGCTCATTTACTCACTTCCGTTGTAGCATTAGCCAAAACGTGTTTGGACAAATCCTTGTATTCTTTTGTAGGAGAGGAGCTGACTGAAATAGTTAGTCCATGAGTTAACCTATGGCTGATGCCAGCAGATCGAAGTGGCAATTGAACTCTGCTGCTCTCTGTGGAGGGTGAAGAAGTTAGAGAAAAAGTCTATTAAATGGAGGGAGAACATGTTCTGCTCAGGCTACTCTACTGTCTCCATCCCCGTGGTACCCAATATGTTACAGTAATACATTAAACAACTTGACACACTGTCATGTGCAGCTTTTTGCTTATTTCTAGGGGAAAACTGAATGTGGATATTTCAGAATCATCTGAGTGCCGTGCTTTGTGTTTATATCAGCAAAGGCAAGGTCAAAGAAGTGCACCTTGCTCTTGGGACAGAAAGTGATGGGGGAAGATGGTGGTTTTTCAGTCTCTCTCTTCCTATAGCAATAGAATGCATATTGATCTACAGCGTTGTGAAGGGCACAAAAATGCTCATTTGGATGTTTTTTTTTTAGAGAGACTACAAAGGTAATTGGGACTTAAAACTGGCTCAGCACTTATCCAGTTTTGAAACATCTGCTAAATAATTCACTTCACATATATATTAAGTGAAATTATTCTTAAATGGCCACTCAAAGGACTGAAGAATCTTGGATTGTATGTTGATCCACCTGAAGCTGTTGAAGGGAGAGGTAAATCAGAGTAGCCCTCATGAAGTTCTAGAACAGTGCAGGGGCTGTCATCATGCAAAGACACCAGGACCTGGGCAGTGCCAAGGAGAAATTTAAGGCCCCTTTCCACACCACCTCCTGATTTGCACTCTGTAAATTTTGTCCAGACCTGAGGATCTGGCCTAATATGTCTGGGATTCTTTGGCATGATCTCACCCTTTGGGAGGCTGTGTGTTATTTCGTGCTGGTTTCACTGCAAGTGCATAATGCATTCCTGATGTTGCTGAAAATACTTAAAGAAACAAGTAGTGGGCAGAGTTACGAATGAGCTGGCAGATGTGCTGAAGCAGAATTCTACTCCAAAAAGTTAAGCCCACATTAGACTGCACTTCTTTTAAAAATACTTGTTTCTGTCCTGAAAGCTCAGTGGAAGTATTGTGTTAACGCCTGCTAGGCTTAAACAACTAAAGGAAAACACAGTTGCAGATTTTTTCAAACCTAGATTGAATGCTGGAAACTAACAAGGAAGGACAGCATACTAGGGAAAAGGATTTTGCTCCGTGTCACTTTTCAAATGAGATAGGATTAAATCTGAATTGGACAATGTCAATCAAAATCAGTAACTGAAGACTAAAATCAAGAAGGGCTGATAGTTCAGAAATAATCAGAAGATTATTAATATTTTTCGTTTATACAGAGCTTCTTGGGATACTGGTATGTATCACTAAGTATTAGGTCTGTTGTGCAAATGGATAAATTAAGGCCGAAGAGACCAAGTGAGTAAGTCAGTCAGTAATAGTGCTGAGAATAGAACCCATCTAACGCCTCCTAATCCTTTAGCCACTGAGTCGCATAGATGTAAACAAGGCAAGATAAGGACTGTAAGAACTACTGATGCACATCTTGTTTTTATAATTAAAATTATAATTAAATTGAGGTACAGTTTAAAGGGCATCACTACATGTATATGAGCAAAATAGCTGTGCACACAAGTCAGTGTTTGTGTGTATAGTGGAATTTGCAAGCCTACACTTGAAAATCTAGCCCCAAACTTCTCTGTTTCAAGACATTTATACTCAGGTCCTCCTGCCTGAGTATGTTACTTTGTTACCTACATCAAAATACTAACGTGGGAACTGGCTTATATGAACCTCTGTGTTGATACAGCACTAGCGAAATGAAATTCTGGCGGATGGACTGGGGCTCCTAAGTCCCATGGTAATATAAATAAATAATAATTAATAGACTCCATTTTAGTTTTAAATAAATTCTACCTTAGACTCTGGAAACAGATAGTCAGGATTTTCCTTAAGTTGCATAGTGATAAGACATTGCCAAAAATCCAGAATCAAATCAAAATTGCATGATTACATAGATGAGAAATCCACACACATTTATGATGTGGACCCCAATTTAAGCTTTTTTTTTTTTTTTTTACTTACCACATGGTGAATCCTTTTGTAGTTGCTCTAACACATAAAGCTGACTATTTCTAACAGCTGAGCGACCTCTTGTATCTCCTCTTGGGAGCTCTTCACTTCCAGGAGAAATCTGTTATGCAAATGAGGGAAAAAATGGTTTGTAGTCAGGGCTATCGAAAAAATTAAATTACCTAATCAAACAAGTACTATGTTTATAGCCTGAAACCTGCTTTACAAAGCTGGTAGCTACATATCAGTTTAGCAAAACCCATTTCCTTTCACTTTGCTCTGAGAGAGCCCTGGTTACCAAACTTTTAACTAGTAGAATTGTTACAGTAGTGTTGTTAACAGTAATGCAGTGTCTTGAAATCGAGGTCACACACAACCTCATTCGTATCAAAGAAGTGAAGACTTTATCATTTCAGTCATCTTCCTTCGCAGATATAATGTAATTACCTGCACTTAACATCTTTGGACCAATGACACATACTTGGACCTTGACAAGTTGAGAGCCCTGATTGACCATTAACCTTCTCCAAAACAAAGCCTTCTGCTATTACCTCCCTCCTCTCACTGCCAAAAAATCAGAAAGGCATTACCCGCACTGAAAACCTGTCAGCAATCTGCTCTTACCAGTGCTTCCTGTTTGCTGAGTTTACTTGCAGCATAAGTAGCAGCGTTGCTGCTGTTATAACCAGATGTTGGGCCAGAGGAAAGACTGAGGCTGGATTCTGTACATAAAGTGCTTGTGCTTACAAGAGTCTTCAGCTTTGCTTCTTCCTGTGAAGGATGCCACAGTTGTTATGAACATACTAGAAAACAGGAGTCGTTAACTTTCAATAGCATCTAGCCAAAAAAAGTAGAGTAAAGTAGCTGTGCCAAATGAAATAGGGGTGATCTTATTTGGTGATTTAAATCCAGTTCTCAGTGGGTAGGCTGTTCATGTTACAAAAACTACCAATTGCATTCCCCCACACTGGCAGTGCTTAACTATTCTTATTTCAAAAAGTGTTTCGAATATCTAACCTAAATCTCTGTTGCTGCAGATTAAGGCCATTAATTCATGTCCTATCTTCAGCAGACATGGAGAACAATTGATTAACCTTCTTTGGATAACAATATTTGAAGACTTATCAGGTTCCCTCCTTCAGTCTTTTCTCAAGACTAAATGTGGCCAATTTTTTAAATCTTCCCTCACAGGTCAGGTTTTCTTAAAACTTATCATTTTTGTTGCTCTTATTTGCATTCTCTCCAATTTCCCCACATCTCTCAAAGTGTGGTGCCCAGAACTGGACACAGTACTCTAGCTTAGGCCTGACCAATGCTAGGAGAGCAGGACAATCACCTTCCATGTCTTGCATACAACACTGCTCTTAATACACCCTTTTCCACAACTGAATCACACATTGTTGACTCATTTTCAACTTGTGATAGGGATGTAAAAATTAATTTAATTAAGAATCCATTTAAATGTTCTAAAAATAGAATGGTTAAATGTGTGTGGTGGAGTAGCCATGCTGGGCTTGGCTCCTTGCTTCCAAGCGAGAGCTGCCTATCTGTGGCTCCCCACCCCTGCCGTGGGTGCAGAGCCGTAGCTGGGCAGCTCTCACTCATGGGGAGCTAAGCCAAGCCCAGCCCAGCCGCCGCTCTCCCCCTCCCTACACTGGGTGCTGCACCTCCACACAAGCAAGAGCTGCCCAGATGCTCTTGCTTGCAGGGAGCTGAGTCCAGCTGAGCCCCTCCTCCCAGTTTAAATGGCAATCAGCTGTTTAAACATTTAGGCTTTTACATCCCTAATTTGTAATCCACTATAACCGCCAGATCCTTTTCAGCATTACTATCACCTAACCAGTTATTCCCTGTTCTGTATATGTGAATTTGATTTTTCCTTCCTAAACGTAGCACTTTGCACTTGTCTTTGCTGAATTTTGTCTTGATTTCAGACCAAGTCTCCAATTTGCCAAGGTCATTTTGAATGCTAATCCTATCCCTCTAAGTGCTAATAATCCCTCCCAGTTTGGTGTCATCCGCAAATTTTATAAGCATACTCTCCACCACTATCCAAGCCGTTAATGAAAATATTGAATACTACTGGACCCAGTGCCAACCTCTGCCACATCCCACTAGATGTGTCTCCCCAGTTTGACCAGCAAACCATTGATAACTACTCTGAATTGGCAAGCACAGCAGAAAGTTCAAGACTGTAGGGATCATGGAGACTGAATGACTATATAAACCTTTCATGTGGCCACTCCAGGTCAAATGTGTGGCAAGATGGGGGGAAATTTACTTATATTTACCAAGCTGTGGGAACCCTGAATGGTCATGGTCTGTGCTGCTTCTGTTTTTTGATAAAGGATTTCAAGTTTCCAGGCTGTCAAACCAGCAACAGATTTGATGGGGGGAAAAAAACAGAAATAAATAATCTCCTTGAAATTACAATTGTTCCTCTTTGCAGTTCTTCCAGTGAGTCCCAGTCTTGACATAACTCACTGGTCAAATGTAGTTCTTCGAGTCCTTCTTCATGCCCGTTCTCAAATTAGGTGCGTGCGCCACATGCACTGGTACCAGAAATTCTTCTCCTAGTGGTATGCGTAGGGCTGGCTGTGGTGCCCCTTGCAGCAGTGCACACATACACCAATATATAGGCCCCTTCCCTCTCAGTTCCTTCTTACCGCCTGTGACGGTGCTGGAAGGCTCTCTTACTCTGCAAGATCCCTCAGAGATGGGGCATGTCCCAGTTTCTGGGTTTCAAACCCTGCACTTTGTGTAAAAAGCATCAGCCTTGGTGTGGAGTGCCCCGTTGTCACTGTCTTCTCTGCACTGACCAACTTCCCCAGTGCCAAAGAAGAAACTGAAGAAGGTGCAAGCAGAACGAGAGCATTCACTAGCACCAAAGTGGGTCAAGAAGGGCACAGGAGACCAGGCGAGACCCATATTGGGTCGCTGGTCCTCAAAGACTCCCAGAGAGACAACTTCCTGGGTTCCGAGCCCTGGCCCACACCCATTGCTGACTGCTAGGAGTGGCAAAGGGCCTCACCATCTAGCTTTCTACATCGATAGGACTAAACCCTTCTGTAGGTCTACTCAGCATTTTGTAGCTATTGCGGAACAGATGAATGGGCAGCTGGTAGCATCACAGCTTGCATACGTGCCTGCTACAAGCAAACAAGGGTTGCTCCTCCAGCTTTGCTCACGGCTCATTCAACAAGAACAAGGCATCTTCAACGGCCTTCCTGGCCCAGGTCCCAATCCAGGACGTATTTAGGACAGCTACCTGGTTTTCAGTGCACACCTTCATGGCCCACTATCCTATCACCCTGCAGACTAGGGATGACGCTGGCTTTGGTAGAGCTGTCCTACAGTGTACACTTCTGTGAACTCCTGCCCAGCTTCAGAAATATAGCTGGTAAGTCACCTAATTTGAGAACAGACATGAGCAAGAACTCAAGGAAGAATGAACGGTTACTTACCACATAACTGTAATTCTTCGTAATATGTTGCTCAAGTCCATTGTGCAACCGCCCTCTCTTCCCCTGATGTTGAAGTTCTGACAAAAAGGAACGGAGAGGGAGGGGGACCGGCAGTGCCTATGTACTGGTGCATGTGCCCATGACTGCAGAGGGTGTCAGAGCCGGCCCTACAGATACCACTAGGAGCAAAATTTCCAGCACTGGTGCACGTGGCACGCACACACCTAATTTGAGAATGAACATAAGCAACATGTCTCGAAGAACCACAGTTACGAGGTAAAACATGGTTACTTACCAGTAACTGTTGTTCTTCGAGATGTGTTGCTCATATCCATTACACTTAGGTGTGTGCGTGCCTTCGTGCACGGTCTCCGGAGAACTTTTTCCCTAGCAGCCCCCTGTAGGGACCAGTCTTGGAACCCCTTGGAGTGCCACCCTCATGTGGTGGTATATAGGACACCGCCGTCCCCTCCTCTCCTCAGTCTCTTTTTTCTGCCAACTCCGACAGCGGGGACGGAGGGTGGGTGTGGAATGGATATGAGCAACACATCTTGAAGAACAACAGTTACTGGTAAGTAACCATGTTTTCTCCTTCGAGTGCTTGCTCATATGCATTCCATTTAGATGATCAACAAGCCATATTTGGAGGTGGGTAGGAGTCAACGGTGAGCTGCCCTCAGCATGGCTCTGCCAACTCGCGCATCCTCCCTTGACTGTTGGATGACGGTGTAGTGCGCGGCAAAGGTGTGCACCAACGACCAGCTGGCAGCCCTGCAGATGTCATCCAGGTGTCATCAAGCAAAGACCAGGTTGAGATCCCAAGGAGGCACCAGGTCACAGACCTGCGGGTACAGCCTCTCAACCCCTTTGAGGAACCTCACCGACATGGGGTGGGAGAACAGGGACAGCCCCTCCAATGGCTGATGGAAAGCCGAGATGGCCGCTAGGTGTACCCTCAGAGAGGCTAACACTAGACCCTAGAGTCTAAGCTGCAGCAAGTACTCAAGGATAGCCTGCACGGGGGATGTCCCGGGGGTTATGCCCCGTGACTCCGCCCAGCAGGTGAACCTCCTCCACTTGGTTCTGTAGGTGATCTGCATGGAGGGTTTCCTGCTTCCCAGCACCACGCATTGGACCTGCTTGGAGCAGGTTCTCTCCTCCTCAGTCAGCCAGAGAGTCTCCAGGCCGTCAGGTGCAGGGAGTCCAAGCTGGGATGCAGCAGGCGACCGTGGTCCTGGGAGAGCAGGTCCGGCCTCCTTGGGAGCTCAATTGGCACGGCGACAGAGAGGTCCTGCAGCATGTTGAACCAATCCCGTCTCGGCCATGCCAGAGCAATCAGGATCATGTCCGCTCTGTCCCTCTTGATTTTCAAGAGGACCCGGGGCAAGAGCGGTATGTGGGGGGGGAACGTGTACATGAGGGTCTCCGTCCATTCGATGAGGAACGTGTCGGAGAGGGAGCCCGGCTCGCGACCTGGGAGCGAGCAGAACCTCGGGCACTTCCTGTTCCAGGATGACATGAACAGGTCCAGTGGGGGAACACCCCACTTGTGGAAAATCCTGGTCGCTACCTCCAGATGCAATGACCAGTCATGTTGGGGGAGAAACGACCTGCTGAGGCGGTCCGCCTCGTCATTCCTGACCCCCAGGAGGTGAGAGGCGGTTAAACAAAAGCCGTGCCTCACAGCAAAGTCCCAAAGTTGAAGCGCTTCCTGGCACAGCACCAAGGATCGCACCCCCTTGCTTGTTTATGTAATACATCGCTGCGGTGTTGTCCATCAGCACTTGTACCATTTTGCCCAATAAACAGTGAAGAAACACTTTGCAAGCAAACTGACTGCCCTCAGTTCTTTTACGTTGATGTGGAGGGCAGTCTCCTCCTGTGACCAGCGGCCCTGAGTGCTCAGGCCACCGCTGATGTGGGCCCCCGACCCGAGGTCCGACACATCGGAGATCAGGGTGACTGAGGGGGCCAAGTTCCTGAACAGAACTCCCTCCATGACTGTCCCGGGGTTCATCCACCATTGTATTGACTCCAGTACTGCGGGGGGCACTGTCACTACTCTGTTCAGAGGGTGCCTGCTGGGCACATACACCATGGCCAACCAACCTTGGAGGGGCCTGAGGCGGGCCAGCCTCACCACATACGTACACGAGGCCATGTGGCCCAACAGCTGAAGGCACTGCCTGGCTGTCGTCATGGGGCACCTCTGAAGTTGCGATATGATCGCTGCCATGGCCTCAAACCTCGAGCTTGGGAGGGAGGCTCTGGCCTGAACTGAGTCTAGGGATGCCCCTATAAACTCTATGCGCTGTACCGGGGACAGCATCGACTTCTGCTCATTGATGAGCAGCCCCAGAGCGTTGCAAGTGGCCTGGACGAGGGAGACCGCCTCGCACACCTGAGACCTGGTCTTGCCCCTTATCAACAAATCGTCCAGGTAGGGGAATATCTGGACCCCTCTGTGCCTCAAGAAGGCCGCCACCACTGCCATACACTTGGTGAAGACCCTGGGGGAGGAAGACAGGCCAAAGGGCAAGGCCGTAAATTTGTAGTGGCCACCAGCTACCATAAATCTTAGATAGCGCCTGTGGGCGGGAAGGATGGAGACGTGGAAGTACACATCCTTCAGGTCGAGGGCAGCAAACCAATCTCCTGGATTCAATACGGGGATAATGGCCGCTAGGAACACCATGCAAAACTTTAGTTTCTTTATGAACTTGTTTAACCTGCGCAGGTCCAGTATAGGTCTGAGGCCTCCCTTGGCTTTGGAAATGAGGAAGTACCTTGAGTACAACCCCTTCCCCACCTCGAGCGGCAAAACCACTTCTATGGCTCCCTTGTGCAGGAGGGAGTGGACCTCCTGAAGGGGTCGTGATATGGGTCCCTGAAGAGGGACGGGGAAGGGGGTGAACTGGGGGGGGGAAGCCACAAGCTGGAGGGCGTAACCCCAGCGCACAGTGTACAGGACCCAGCTGTCCGAGGTGATGCCCTGCCATGGGCCGAGGTAGGGCCTTAGCCTGTTTCTGAAGGGCAGGGGGGAATCCAGGGGAAGAATGCTGGTGCCACCCTTGGGTGCACCGTCAAAATTGGTGCTTTCCCTTGGGGCCCCAGGAGGGTCCTTTACAGGAAGCTGCAGATGACCTGGAGCGGTTGTGCCGTTTGAAACCCCTGCTCCTTTCCCTACCCCTTGCGGGGGGGGGGGGGGGAAGGCCTAGGCAGTGGCCTAGGTTGCTGCTGCTGCCGCTGTGGCGGGTGCTGTGGCTGCTGGCGAGTCTGTAATCTCGCCGCCTGAGGGGTATGTAGTCCCAGGGAGCAGAGGGTGGCCCTCGAGTCTTTGAAGGTGTGCAGCTTGTCATCTGTCCTCTCCGAGAATAGAGAGGCTCCATTGAATGGCAGGTCTTGGATGGAGTGCTGCACCTCCTGGGACAGTTCCATGGACTGGAGCCACGCTGCTCGACGCATGGCAATGGCAGAGGCCATCACCCTGCTGGCCATGTCCGCAGCATCCGAAGCAGTCTGCAAGGCTGGGCTGGCTACCGTCAATCCTTCCTCCAGGACTGTGGCAAAGTCTGTAGCCTGGTCCTGGGGCAGGGACTCTCCGAACCTTCACATCGAGTCCCAAAGGTTCAAATTATACCTGCCCAAAAAGGCCTGGTGGTTAGCCACCCTGAACTGGAGCACCCCTGTGGAGTAGACCTTCCTGCCAAAAAGATCTAGTCTTCTACCCTCCTTGTTCTTAGGAGTGGTGCTCTGGGCCCCTTGTCTCTCTTTCTGGTTGGCAGCGTCCACAACCAGAGTCCCTGGGGCTGGCTGGGTGTACAAGTACTCGTGCCCTTCAGCTGGCACATAGTATTTCTTCTCGGCGCCCTTGGAGGTTGGGGCAACCGAGGAAGGGGTCTGCCAAACCGCTTTGGCCAGGCGCAGCACCCTTTCATGGACAGAGAGGGCTACCCTGGACGGTCCTTGAGTCCCCACACGCCCGAAGAGGGGGTCCACCTCTTCCTCCACTACCTTGACCTCCAGGCCAAGGTTGGAGGCCACCCGTTTCAGCAGCTCCTGATGAGCTCTGAAATCAATAAGAGGGGCCCGCTGGTCCCTGAAGGCCGCCTCATCCGGTGAGGAAGAAGAGGACAGGTGGCGGGGTCTTGTAGAGGGGCCCTCCCCAAGGTCTGACTCCCCTTCCAAGGAGTGGTCCCTCTCCTGCACCGAAGGTGCCTGTTTGGGAGCTACTTGGGTCACAGAGGCAGGGGCCGACGTAGTTCCCTGCCCCATCTGGGCTGCCCACGGCCCCCAGTAAGGCCATTGCCATGGGGGCTGAGGCCAGTTCGGTGCCGGTGCCTGTACCTCCTCCCGGCACCGGGTCCGAGATCCCGAGCCAGGTGAACGGTGCCGGCAGTGCCGCCGGGAAGAGCCACTCCGGGACCTGCTGCCGGACGATCCTGGGGAGCAGCGGTGCCGCCTGCGGTGCCGGCGCTTGGGTGATGCAGACAAAGATGAAGACCGGTGCCGGGGGACAGAAGACTTGCAACGCCTCTTCCCC
Organism: Mesoclemmys tuberculata; assembly: GCA_007922155.1. Taxonomy (NCBI): domain Eukaryota; kingdom Metazoa; phylum Chordata; order Testudines; family Chelidae; genus Mesoclemmys; species Mesoclemmys tuberculata. The sequence goes on from ML675613.1 coordinate 50,392,647, forward strand.
AGTGCCAGTGAGCCACTCCTGCGGTGCGGGGGAGGGAGAGCGCTCCACGCGCTGGCAGCGCTTCTTCTTTCTCGGCACCGGAGACGCCCGGTGCTGAGGCGCCTGCGGTGCTGGCGGAATGCTCTCCACCAACGAGACGCTCGGTGCCAAAGAGGTCCGCATTGTCTCGGACGCCGGGCACAAGGCGGACTCCATCAGAATGGCCTTAAGCCAGATTTCCCTCTCTTTCTGGGTCCGCGGCTTAAAGGCCTTGCAAATGCGGCACCGGTCCTTTTGGTGCTGTTCCCCCAAGCACTTTAGACAGCGCTCATGGGGGTCACTGACCAGGAAGGCCTTCCCGCAGCTAGTGAAGGGTTTGAACCCTGGCAAGCCCGGCATGGCCGGGTCGCTAGAGCCCTAAGACTCTTCCTATTCTAACTAAGTATCCTAACTAACTGAAAAACTAACTGAGTTCAGGGAGAACTGCTAACTAAATAATTACAGTAAAGGGAAAATATTTGCGAGCAGCAAGAGTTGATCCCACGACCATCACGGGTGGAAAGAAGGAACTGAGGAGGGGAGGGGCCGGCAGCGCCCTATATACTGCTGCATGAGGGCGGCACACCAGGGGGTGCCGAGACCGGCCCCTAAAGGGGGCTGCTAGGGAAAAAGTTCTCCGGAGACTGTGCATGAGGGCGTGCACACACCTAGGTGGAATGCATATGAGCAATCACTCAAAGGAGAAGTAACTGTTCTTTACCACAGACTGAAGATTTTACTTTAGCCATAACTACTCTATGTCAGCTATAAAGGAGCAAAGAGAATTAACTGATGAGAAGAAAATACTAAAAATCCTTGGATGACTGTTTCACCAGAAAGACAGTTTCAAGTTTAGTTTGCCCGTTCAGTTGAAGAACTTTCACAGACTTCCATAATGCAGAAGCTGAGATGGATTTGGCTGATGCACAGTTATCTACTGACTGCTTAGCATGTTAAAGGAAGCAGAGGCAATAAAGTGACCCACTACTGAATTACCTGTCACACATGAGAAGAAATTGTGACAGTCTATACCATGATAGTCACTACTTTTATAAGAATATGATTAATTTTGTACAAAGTATGCCTTGTGAGGTATCATTTGAAAATTCAATCTGCTGAACACTGTCTTGATAAAATATGTGTATCAACACTGTATATGTTATAAATTTCTCCTGTATAATATTGCTGTCACATGTTCCAGAGTTAGAAAGGCAGGTCCAAACCAGTTTTTCAGAGACAAAGACTCCAGCCAAGTGTTGAAGAGCTATCACCAGCTTAAGCAGCCATTCTCTAGCAACAGGAAGATGTAAACAAATTTATATTTCATTACAGGGACAATTCAAACCCCACCTCCACAATAGAATGCATGCCACCATCACTCAGCAAGGATTTTTCTAGTACAAGAAACAGAATTATAAAGGGGGAGGAAAACACCTGACTTCACCTCTCTCCTCAAGATATCAACAACTCTCAAAGAACTGAACTAATGAGGTGTGGTCCCAGGCTGAAAGGAGATCCAGCTTGTGAAATTTACAACAGCGAATGGGGAGACAAAACCTTTGCTTTTAAGTTCATGTAGCTTGTTAAGTTAGCTTGCCTATTACTCTTATTTTCTTTTGTAATCAATCTTAACTGTTATGCATCATCACTTGTAATCCTTTAAAATCTATCTTTCTGTAGTTAATAAATGTATCATATATTTTATCTTAACCAGTGTGTTTGAATTAAAGTGTTTTGGGAAACTCCATTTGGAATAACAAGGCTGATGTATATATCATTTTCCTTTGATGAAATGACAGATTTCTATGAGCTTGTATTGTTCCGTAGTGTGCTGAACAATACAAGATGCACATTTCTGGGGGAACAAAGCTGGAACTAAAAAGCTTGTGGGCGTTGCCTAGCATGTAATTCATGAGTGACTGGTCAGATTGCTCATTTATTTAGCTGGGAGAGAATTTCCATGCTGAAGGCTGAGTGAGCAGGCCAGGAGTGGCTGTTCTGACACCAAATCAGTGTAAAAGGGGACCCCAAGTTAGAAAGCTGAGGGGACACCGTGCAACTGTCCTGATTGTACCCTGGGGAAGGTCACAGAGAGTTACTGCAGCTTCTACTCAGAAGAGGTGACAAAGCAGGTGCTATGGGGTCACAAATTGGGCAGAGTGACCTGAAGGTAACAAGGTACCTTTCCAAAATCAGACAAAACACACCAAAAATTTGCTGGTGTGCAGGAAGGGTGACAAAATACAAAACTAAACAAAAGGAAGGGGCAAACACACACACACACACACCAGACCAGAGTGAGAGAGATGCAGACAAAAATGGATGGTGAAAGATTTTCTTTTCATCTTGTCATTTCAAGGTACAGAACTCAACCACATCAAGCCTTTATCAGCAGAGTCGCTGCATGCATTAATATCCAGCACTCATAGCTTAAAGATGTGCTCTCATACAGTGAGTGAATCTTAGGAGTCTTGGCATATTGATTGTCAACAAAATGATACTACTGCACGAAGATGTAGTCCAGCAGCACCATTGGTAAATCAGTGTTGGATTGTTTGTTTTTAAATACAAATTAGCAAGTTTATTCCTGATTACCTTTACCTCCTCAACAGGCAAAATTAAAGAAAAAGATCTGCCTTGAGCTTAATCACCATCATAGTTTAAAAAAAAAAAAAGTAATTGCATTAACGTGTTATGCAGTTCAGTACCCACAGTAATTTAATGCTCACCTTCTGTAGATGAGAAAATATTTGCTCCCTTATACGTCTCTTTTCTTGCTCAGCTCTCTCCCGAAGTTTGTCTCTTGCTCTTGCAATTTCAGTTTTAGCCTCCTCTCGTGCCCTTTGATAGTCTCGGAGCAGCATCTCAATCTCCGAAGGATACTGGGCAGTCCTCCTCTTTGGTTGTTGGACTCTAAAGAGTAGGGGTGGGGAAAAGACACAGTAAGAACTGGCTGACACCATGCCATGTGACAATTGTAAAGAATCAAAAAATAGTTATTCTTCTAACACTGAACAAGGAACTTCATTAAAATGAGGAAAACAGGATTATTCATAAAAAATATGGTCTCTCCCTGCTTCATGAAATTGCTTCTGGATAGCTAGCTCACTTCTCTCCTCTCTGCTGAAGATTTAAAGAAAAATGTGCACATATTCACCTCAAGCTTTATTTAAATACAAACATCTCCAGTATGCATGATTATGTGTGAAGAATTATATCTGCAGCAGTAACAAAACTCAACAACGCCTGTTCTACTGAAACAACAGCCCGATCTCATCATCCTACTTTGCCCTTCTCTTGCTTCTTGGTTAACCTCTACTTCCCCCGCACAACAAACACCTTTAATTCTCTCCCTTCATCTCTCTCTCAATGGGAGACACGGGACTCCCACAGCGCGTCAACTCCGTGACCACCTCTGACACGATATTCTCACAGGGTCATGCAAAGCCTTGGCATGAGCTGAATCACTCGTCCTCTCCCACCTGCTGTCCCCAGTTCCCAGATTGTCCAATTACCACAGTTACATCTTCCTGTGCAGGCCTCGCGTCCTCTAAACTTGGAAAATGGATTCAGGGTGCATGTCTAGTATTCACCACAGAGAATGCCAACACCTCTGCTGACAACCTATTCATATACAGGAGCAACTTAATGTGCTGATTTTGACCTACTAAGCCCCATAAAACAAAGGTCCCCATTATCTGTTAGACTACCTCTCTCCATCTACCACCGGGGCAGCAAAGTGCAGCTGGGGCAGTCTCTAAATTCAAACAGCTTGGGCTAGGGGTTCTCCGCATAGAGCCCTTAGACTCTGGAATACACTTCTCTCGCTGGTCTGACAGAGCCCAACTTTGTTGCTATTTAGAGCATAATGCAAAGTTCACCTCTCTTCCTTGGCTTTTTGGGTGGGGAGTGAAAGGAGAGATTGCTGAGTAATTCATAAATGGGGTGGAATCTTGCTTTTGCTTTTAAGTCTTTTGCTAAACATTGTACATGTGCAAAAATAAATCCATAGTTCACTACTTTAAATTATCAATTAAAACAAATAGGTATGAACTATGAGGCATTTTCTTTTGCAGTGGGGAACCTCATTGTTTCCTAAGTCATAAGTATATTTTCTATGTTAATAGTTGAAAAAGGAAACCAAATGGACCAAAACTTGTACTGAAAGTTAACTGCCTTCTTTAGAACAAAATAATAATTAATTCGCCTGCTCCAAAGTTCACCACTTCTACATTTGGCATTCCACAGAGAATCTATGTGCTCGTTCCACCACAGACACAACGCTGTCCAACTGAGTGAGCTCAAAGGGAGTTATACATGTACAACTGAGGGCAGCATGGGATCCCAAAAATGAAGTTTATGTGACCCTACCTGGTATTTTCTACTACATTTCTTCTCAGTTGCTGGAGGTACTCTCGGCGTCTGCTGGGGAGATCCAGATCCCGCTGGCTTGTGTCTAATATCTGCAACAGGCTCAGATGCTTTTGTGGACTGAGGCTGCGGCTTCTCCTAAAGCTCTGCAGCCTTTCCTCCCTCCGTTTTCTCAGGGCTTCAATTGTCTTCATGTGCCTATTTAAGGGAATAAGGTCCGAGTTATGAGGTGTGCATCTGGTGAAGTTACAAAGCACAGTTCTCCAAGGTGATCTGTCTTCTAAAGACCCTGAAAATCAGGTCAAGTGAAAACATGACATTCACAAGAATCTAATAGAGGACTCCTGCACAGCCCCTCTCAGTCACATGATCATAGGAGTTGCAGACATTCTAAACGTTTAAAATAGCAGGCAATTAGTACAAAGAATTAGAACTCACTTTAAGATTTTTAATAACTGAGGCAAAGCTTGAGAGATAAGCTCAACACCGGTCTTTTAAGCTTTTAGGTTATAATGATAACGTCCTGATTTCAGATACAGATATTATTCTATCATAAAAATCCTATGAGACAGGGTTTAATTTTTCCTAGTTTCTCCACCCACCTTTTTATTGTTTTTGCCACCTGCGTGTTCACATAGCATTATTTGCTAACAAAAACAAGGATGAAATATTGTTATAAATACCGATGCACCACATTTTTTGCATTGCAGTAGTTCATCACTAGAATACTATTCCGATGGCTCACAGTGCAGAGATTTGTGCACGTAATCATTCTCTGAGCTGCTAATGATTTTGGTTAACTTTATAGAAGGACGACATTAAACCTGGATATCCTGTAGCTTTTACTTCTTTCCATTTTCATTAGTAAAGCAAAAGCCTTGTTCTTAATTATCATTTACAACAGCTAAGAGAATCTTAATGTTATGTTTATTCACACACATTTTTCTGTTCTCTAGTTAAGATCACTTAATAAACTGAATATTTAATAACTTATGTTTATTATTATTGTGTATTTAAAATGCATGAGATTCCACACAAAACTATTTTGAGTAATTTACCTTTCATAAAGTTGTTGCTTTATGGGAACTGAAGTCAGATCTTCCCCCGTTCCATTCTGAAGAATTCTCAGCAATGCATCTGTTTCCCCAATTCCATAATTCAGCTTTGCTTCGGTAAGTTCTACAGTAAGAGGGTGCTGGTTCATATCCAAATGTATGCCAGACATAATCTGGGCACGCTCTTTTTGAAGTCTCTCAATTTCTCTTGCTCTGCTTTCCCAAGGCTGGGGTTTGCCTTCTGTTTCAGTTGCTCGTTTGCTGCTTGGTTTCTTTTCCATCTGATTTTGTAAATCAGCAGCACTGCCAGTCAAGCTAATTATTGAGGAAGGAGGACTGCTCTTCACTCCACACCAGTTGCTAAATTTATTGTGTATGGGCAAGTCACGAAGACTATAGCTTCGAGGCATGTGGGTTTTCACTAAGGAGGCATTCTCATTTAGTAGAATTTCAGTATTACATTCACTTGCAGTGGCTGATGCTGTATCATCATCTTGAAGGGGAACATGCACATCACTCATTTTAGAAAGTGGAAAAAGGCAGCTATTTTGATTTTTCCAAAATGAATGTTGGAACTGTGCAGAAGAGGCTTCTATCAGAGGTTCTGGAGATTCATCAGCATTTGTCTTGCTTGACCAACACGTGCTAATTTCTTGATTAAAAAGTATGTCAGAATTTGGAGGTGAATGTCTACATTCCTCAACATAAGAAGTCTGAGAGCGGTTTTTAACCAAAGAGGCATCAGAACTTCCAGTGGTTTTGTCTAATCTGATTCCTCCTGAAGAACCTCTTCCTCTCCTGGTAACATACATACAATGTAGTGAACGTTCCATTGGAATGTGCTCTTTGAGATCATCAACTAAATATTCCCCATGGCCAGAAACTTCTAAAGTGCTACTTGAATGATATAGTCTTTTTGCATGAATTGTAGCGTGTGCATCAACAGTGAACCTGTGCTTTTGCTTTGATTCTTTTGAAACACCTACTCCTAAAAACTCTTTGGCTGTGTTCTTATCTGAGAAACCTCCAGATTTCTTGCTCATTTCCTTGCTGTCTCTAGAAGTGGTAGAGTCATTGTCTGTTTCTGTTTGTGAAGAATTGTCTACATGAGGCTCCAAGGTGCCCAAGCCAGAACATGAACGTGATCCTTCCTTTCTTTGATTACTGAGGGAACTTGAAGTGTGATTAGGATGTTCCATAGATCCCCTGATAGAACAAATGGACTTGCTACAGGTAATCTGACTGCTTGGATTTGCACTAAGTGTTAGAATAGGGGAAGAGGCTCTGTCAACTAATAAGGTGTTTTTATAACATAATTTTCTTTCTGCTGCAATATCAGGTTCATCAACAGTTCTCTTATCCTGAGTGTAATATGCTTGAGATTGAGACATACTAGAAGTAGGGCTACTAACTACAGTGCATGAAGATTCATCTTGTCCTGAAGTCAGTGAAGATGATACAACAGGAGAAACCATTGAACTGCCATAAGCAACATTCTCGTGTGCACTGAATGGTGTTTTTTTTAAATCTAAGATAGGAGTAGAGGCTCTGGCTAATGAAGGCAGACGCATAAAGGAATCTTCCAAAATATCATCAGCATAGTCATTGAAGTCAGGCATGCTCTGCGTTCTCATTTCAATGCTTTCTGGAGTTCTCTCTTGAATAGTTAGAACTACATCTTTCTTCTCCTGAGGCCTACATACAGTATCTGAACCTACCACTTTCACAATCACATTCACTTCCTGAGCTTTCAACAATTCATTTTCAATTTTTGCCTGGATTAGCTTTTCCTTGCTTTTGCTTTGAGGATGTTCTGAAATATCAGCTTGAATGCCTACATCTCCTGTAGTTTGAGTACAACTGTCTGACACAGCAGCCCTTACAATCTCTTCAGCAATTCCTCTTGGATTTATTTTGACATTCTGCTCATTATCTATAACACTCTGTTGGGAGAGGTTTCCCAGCAGCTCAGAAGTGTTATGAAGAAGCTGTGATAGGTGCATGGACAGGTTCTGCATGCTACCCCAAGAAGAAGGTCGCTGAAATGAACTCCTACTTGTGTCTTGTTTTCTTGCAGAAACATCTGTATAGCTTCTCCGGTGCCTCTTCTGTCTTTTATACCTTCCTGTAGCCACTGTTTGTGTTCCCTGCTCACAAGTAATGCCTTGTGGTTTTTTGGAGGCTGTTTCTGACTCAGAAGGGTAGAGGAGTACAATTTCATCAACTTGCATTGAAGTGTTTCCAGGCTGTTTGGAAGAATTCTCAAATTTTGGAATTCTGTTTTTGGGGTTGGTTTCAAGTATCTCACTGGATAAATTTACATAATGCTTGCTGTTGTCACTTGAACATGTGGATTCAAAGCCCTGTCTCACATCATCCCATCCCTGGGGGTCTTCAATGCTGCTTAAAGTGCTTGAGAGTACTTTTGCATTAGCATAAGAACTGAGATGAGAGTGAAAAGGGGAGTTTTGAGAGTTCAGTCCATTATCCACACTGGAGCATCTCATAACCTTATGATTGTCCAGGCTAAGAGGAGACTGACTGCAAGAGACATCACTTGCACTACCAAAAACGTATTGCTTCCAACCAATCTTGCAGGGTCCATCTTGTTGCCATGGATGAATGTATGGGTTGATATCACTTGAACTAAAATGCATTGCATCTTTATTGTCCTGTAAAAATAAATCTGTTTCTTCTGGTTGGTACCTCAATTCTTCAATTGTCTCTTCATTACACTGTGGTAGGGAAGTATTATTTGAATGTTTTTTTGCTTCTATATCCATGGAACGACCAGCTCTATGTGCCAAAGCAGTTGAATAGTGAACAACAGAGGGCTGTAAGGATTGGCTGCCTTGGCTTCTCTCCCCACAATTTTGTGAGCTTTTTGGATCAGAGTTAGCAAGTCTCTGAGTTTGTACTAATCTCTGCGGAAATCTGGGTTTATATTTAGCCAGTACAAAATTATCTGACTCCAATTTTGAAAATCTTTCAATTCCATGAAGATCATCTTCAGTTGGAGATGGAGGCTCAACACTCATATTCAACTCTTGCAAAGATTTAGAGGCAGGATACAAAGGAAGATCTGCCTTAGATGAAATTTCTGAAGCGTTTTCAAGATCAGACATTGCAGCAATAGCTGGGGCTGATAATCTGTGATTCTGTAAACAATATCTTTGTTCATCTTGTTTGCAATACTTCGTATTTTGTGTAGTAAAGTATGACTTTTCATTCCTAAGTAACTGCAAATTGGGTTCTTCTGGAGGCAAACAACTGTTTTCGGGTAAAATTGTGAAGGATGTATTTTCATTTTTCATGACAGAAAGATTTAGCCTTTCCGATTTTGAAGTCTTTCGCTTAATCTTCATTATATTATTTGCCACTGTCCGATAATTGTCAGCATTATCAACACTTGAACGTGTATTATTTTTGCAATGTACCGTATCTTTTCCACCTCTTGCATTTGCTCTACTTTGATCTTCTTCCTTGACATGCCCAAGCTGCCAACTGTCTTGTAAATCTGCACATGAATTTATTTCAAAATCTGAGACAGCGTGATACATTTCTTTGGAATCAGCAGCATTGTTATCTGTGGGACATACTCGCCCATATAGATTATACATGTAGCTGGAATCCACATTAATGTTTCCTGAATGTAGGTTTTGCGATATTTTAATTTGTGGGTCCATGAACTCATTTTCAAAAACTGATAGTGTTATGGTTTGATTTTCAACAGGATCTTTGCTTAAACCTGTTTTTTTCTGCTTTCTGTCTGTTTTAGGAAGTGCTTTCTCAGCGTTTGAATGCAATTCCTTCTCATTTCTGCTAATTCTCTTTCTCATATTTTCTTCATTAAAAGTTGCTCTTGCAGCATCCCCAAAAGCTAATGATGATGACATAGATACATCATCATCTTGTACTTTCCCTAGGTTTTTCAAAAATGCTTGTTGAAGTGAAACTTTATCCCAGGGCTGTTTATCAACTTCTGTTTCATTGTTGAGTTGTTCAGAGTTACTTTTATGCATTGATCTTCCATCTTCAGCAGGATAGCCTTGAGAGGTAGATTTTGTATCAGCTATTGGGAGATGTCCCTTTTCTTTTTCAAGAGAACATATAATACTTCTTGAAGCAGATGGGTGCTGGTCAAATACCACAGCATCATCAGATTGACTCTCTTGCATTTGTACTATTGCAAATGCAGAATAGTTTGAAGTAGTTGTATGTGTAACACCGCATCTACTAGTTTCATTGTAATCAATGTCAGCAGTAAGAGGGTATTCTGAAAACATTTTAAATGATGGATAAGGAATTTTTGCAAATGCTTGAGGAAACTCTTTCTCTTGTCTTTCTTGTATGAAATGAGGGGTTGTAAAATTAGATGACAACTGGTCAGTCAAAGAAATGTCTTGCAATGAGTCATCAAGCTGCCTAAATTTCAGAGATTTTGAGTCTTCTGGCAAATTAGAAGTTTCAAAGGTACTGAGATTGTTGGAACTTTGAAATACTGTGTAAGTTGACACATCCTCCACAGTGCACAAGGGAAGATGTTTTGTTTCCTTATTGCTAATTTGTTCAGGACTTTGATATGTAAGAAAGCTCATCTCTGGTAGTTTCATGCTAGAACTACCAATATAGTCCTCTGAGTATAAAGACAAAAAATTTTCTTTTATACCATTGCAATTCTGGAAAGAATCTTGACTTCGTTCTTCCTTTCGATTTACTCCAACAACCTCTTTAGTGATTTCATCATGCTTTATGTCTGTGCGCTCTCTCTCTCCAACTGCACAACAAATTTTGCTTTCATCTTCTTTTTGATTTAGTACACCCAAATCAACTGATTCACTTTCAAAGTATTTTGTTTTTCCAAAACCAACAGCATCAATTTTACATTTGTCTTCACTGCCGTCTACCAAAACATTTGCAAGTGTAACAGGGCTATTCAGCAGACCAGCAGAATATTTAGACACACAAGAATTACTATTATATCTGTGAGAGTCTTCATCATAATAAACATTTTTGCACAAGGGCTGATTAGTACTTCCTAAAAGGGTCACTATGTTCTCAGAAGCAACTGCAGAGTTGTCTGGATATCCCACGCAGAGATCTCTAGAAGCCTTGTATGCCTGAATCTCACAAGGTTCAGTTTGATATCCAAATACATCGGGAATCCGTTCACTACTTCTACAGTCTGTTTTAATATAGTCTGTAGTTGAACATTTCTCTGTCTGATTGCATTGTGCTAATTCTTTCTGACTTAAATTAATATTTTGAATAGCTTTTTGAGAAAAGACCTCTGGTAGTGATTGCTTTATTTTTTCTCTTATATTATCATCTTTCAACATTGAAGAGGGAAGCAGATTTTCATTTTCTGAAGTCAATGGACTAGACACAGCAACTGATGCAACCATACTTCCTTCTTGAGCTATATCTTCTAAGGAATTAAAACAAGCTTTTGAGTTTTTTCCCACACTTAAGCATGTGCTGTGTTCTGCATAAGAACCGCTAACATTTTGTATATCTTCAGTAAAATCTAGCGTTCCCAGGGAAACTTTTGTGCCTTGACTAAGTGCAGCAATTATGGATTCATGACACTCTGCAACATACAGAGTTGAATTTATGTCATCCTTATCAGGAAATTGCCCAGATGCAGCATAGTTAGATGCATTGTTTAATATAAAGTGTCCTTCCTTCTGTTTGTCCTCCAGGATCATGGTTTGCAGAAAATCACTGTCTTTATTTTGCATTTTATTAGAAAGCGATTCATCTCTTCTCCCTTTGTTAACCGTACTAGGTGCTTCAACATGCACATCATTCTCCATTAATGTTTCATAGTAAGGAAGAACAACTCCAGTACCAGCATTGTTATTAAATGACTTTACATGTCCTTTTAACATAGTGGGATCATCTTGCACAACTTCTGCACTATTATTTATTCCAAAGTACAAAGGATGATTTACAGACTGACTTGGAAAGACTTTAAGCAAACATTGTTGGATTTCCGCAGAAGATTTTATAGATTCTGGTGTACCCTGTTGGTTATTAGGTACTGAGGAATCACTCGCATTGTCATTTGTAGAACAACCTTTCGATACCCCACAACTTTCTATTAAGATCTCATTTAATTTGCTATCATTATTTGTCAGTGGGTGGCTCCCTTTGTTTTCAGGTGGAAATTCATTTTGATTTTGTGAAGCAGTCAGTTCACTATCCTCAAAATTTTCTTTGAAAGCCTTCTTTTCTTCTTCTGTTCTAAAAACAGATGCATTATATGCTTTCACACTTTCATTTATTACATCTGTTTTAGCCATGTGTACCAAATTTATCTGATGTGTTTTCTCCTTCTCTTTTGGTATGGAGTGCACTGGATCAGATTCAAAAATATCAGGTCTGCTTCCAATAAAATTTACATCCAGATCTTCAGACACCCCATATTCAGGGTATTCGGCATAAGAGCGCTTATCTGCATTACTATTTTCTTTAAGGATAAGTCTTCTAGATTCTCCTCTATTACCATGCTGCTCAATTATGGCACTATCATCATCTGAACTGTCACAGTTATTGATGTCTTTCACCAATTTATTCATTTTATCTGTCTTGATCCAAAAGTTTGATAATCCACCATTTTCCTTCTTTTCAATTGCATCATGGCAACCTGCTGTTAACATTAAACTATCAACTGACAAAACATCTTGTTTTTCTAGTTTAGAAGCTGTAAAGTATTTTTCTGGGGTCTCAGATTCATTTATAATTTTGTCATTGTTGTCTTTGTCACAATACATCTGATCTAGAGCTGGAGTCTCTTGTGTAAATAAAACATGTTCATCTGTGTGTAGTTCACCTCTCCCTGGGCTAACCAACACCTCATATTCTATTATATTAGTTTGTTCTTCACTTCCAATAATTTTGGAGTTAATTATTCTTCCTTCAACTTTGTTTTCTTGAAAAAAGTTCTTATGAGCCTTCACCAAGCAATCTGTTATACAAATTTCACTTGTATTGCTAAAAACATTTGTTTGTTCTTTTTCGTTGTTTTCTAAAGAGTTCTCTTCCCCACATCTAGTTGGTATTGTTCTGGCTATGCTTTCAGTATTCAAAATGTTTTCTATTATTCTGTTAGTCTGCTTCAATTCCTCATAAGTATCAAGGAAGCCTAAAGTATTATCTGATGAGCTGGAACACACTAATGAAGGAATGCTTTTGGAAGTGGCTTTGGTCTCTGCTGAACAATGATTTATTTTCACATTTTCTTTCCTTTTATTTTGGTGAAAGCTACTTGTTTGAATGCAGCTGTCAGAACCCTTCACTGTTTTTGATTCATCAGTGTGTCCTACACCAATACCAAACACTCCTGACTCTTCATGAAGTGTTGTTGTGTGCTGCTTTTTGTAAAACTCATTGTGGTCCTTGCGAGTCACAAGATTACTGGGGTCTTTTGATCTCTGACTTACACTACTGCTTTCAAAATTATTTCCTCGCCTTTCTGCAATATCACTTTGGGCTTCAACTACAGGGCAATTATGTACCATTTCAGTCTGCCTAGATTTAATTTCCAAAATATTGCTTTCCAGCTTGATGACACTGTTGACAAGTTTAGTAATTTCTTCAGCAGTGTTTATCTTTTTACTCTGGTCGGGAACCATAGTCTCTCCTGGGATCATTTCAGCTTCAGTACCAGCTGCCTTCTTTGTGCATTCAGATGTTTTAGTCACACATGGACTCCCTTCTTGGAAAGCAGTATCTGATATAATTATATTGTGTTCAAGCACTTTTCCAGGGTCTGTTTTTACATGATTACTAGTTTCTCCAACAAACAAACCTTCTCCTGAGAAATCACTTTCACCAAGAACCATACAAGAAAAAGCAGTTTCTGTCTCTTCTCTTGATTCAGGAAACCATTTGTTCTTGGTCTGGGTATCATCAGAGAGAACAGCATCAAATCCCACAGGAACTTCAGCCTTTTTATGCATACTGTTTTTCTGCTCTTCAGATTTTAAGCAGCACATTGTGCAAAGGCAGTTAGAATTTATTCCAGGACAACCTTTTTGTACATTGTTTTCTATACCTAGATTAGATTGGAGGTCACAAATTTCATTACCTGCTGTAAGACTCTGCAGTTGTGCATTATATTTCTCAGTTTCAGAAGCACTTAGAAAAACATTAGTTTTTGCTGTGTCATAGTAAAATTCATTTGAGTGGGCTTGTGGGGTGGATTCATCTTTAATTTCACAAGGAACGGCAGTTGACAGCTTAGTGTTTTTTCCATTTAAATTCACATTAAAATATCTTAATTCATCTACCGCCAAATTTCTATATTTGGATGAAGACCTTTCCTGGCTTACAGAGAGAGAACTCAAATTATGTTCTTTTTTACTTTCACTGCTTTCTTTTCCTATAGTCTCAGGACATAATGTGGTGTTTCCCAAATCCTGTAGGGATAAGCAACTTTCAGGACAGTCAGCCTGTAAACATTCAAGGAAATCATTCTTTAAAACAAGTATACTTTGCAATTCACAATTATTTTGTGAACACTGATCTTCATCCTTCTGTTCATATTCTTTAGCATCTCTGAATGAAGGTGCCTCCAAGGCAGTTTCAGTTAGGATATCCGTACTTGACGTCATACAGGCTGTCTCTTTCTGAGAAGTGTCTATTAGTATTGCAAATTGGTCATAACTAGCATCCCGGGAAAAGACTGAAGGATCAGTGTGACAAGCTTTTCTTTCAGAAGGAACATCTTTGTCTATGGTTATTTCTCCTGCAGACATCTGTTGGTAATCCATCTTCTGCATCAATTCAAAATTATTCCCCCTGTAACTAAGCAGACCTAGCGTATCAGCAGAATTTTCTCCTTGCTCAACAGAAGTCTGAAGCGTATTCTTGTTTGATAGGTCACTGAGAAAGAAACCCTCATCACAGGATGTTGATGTTCCTTCTTTTCCAAAGAGCTGACCACGGTTTTTGTATATTCCCTGGTTTACTGAAGATGTTCCTACTGTGGGTATCGAGGCTGTATCAGAAGACAACCCTCTAGACAATCCACTGGCAGCATTGATAGATGCACCTGTAATGTTTGAATCTATTGTTTTTGATTCCATTATCAAACTATCACAATCATTATCCATGTCTTCTTTTTCAATAGTTCTAAAGATGCTATCTTCTAAATCAGACTCTACATGATCTTTTCTCTGTTGTAAAACATAAACAGATGGTGTTGAAATTAATGATATTTTTTTAGATCCCTGATCCTTGGACAGTTCAGGATAAGTTGTGGGGACAAACCCATCTTCTTTTCCAGACACCGATAAACAATCGGTCACAGAGGTTTTTTCCAAACAGCTATGTTGTTGCGTGTATTCAACAGTAGACCTATAAGTAGACAATACATTAAGCTGTTTATGTTTAGGATGAGCTGACTTGACATCTTCATAATAACCACGTTTTGCTGAAAATGCTGAAATGGGGACACATGAAGTGATTGGTCCTACTGAACTGACAAACAATGACCTAACATCTGGAGATTGTAAGGCAGAATTTTCATTAGAATTTGCATTATCTTTGACCGTGTTACTTAATAAGGATCCACTCTCAAGAACTTTGTTTGCATTTATCTCAAGATGTGTTGTTGTTTCTGGTAATGGTATTTCTGATCCATCAGAGGAAAAAGTTGCATTAATCTCATTTACACCATGTGATAAATGAGAAATGCTATGTAACTGCTTATAGCCAGAGACAAAAGATACTTCAGCAGCTGACTGCTTCAGGTCATCTTTCTTCATCCAACATTCCAGCTTGTTCAGATGAGCACCATGAAATTGTGAATTTTCATGAAAAGAAGATGCAGCTATTCTGGTGTTGCTGTTTTCACTTTTTGAGCCATATGAAGACCAAGCATCAGTAGGAGTCAAAGGGATTCCACCGGCAGAATTACGTCTTTGATCAAGAGGCCTTTCTTGTTCTATGAAACAAGGCTTCATCTCCTTCAATGGCTGTTTGCAAGAGTTACTGCAAACTGACTGAGTTTGAGTACCCAGATAAAAAGAACTGCGTGGCTTTAGCTCATAATGTTTTCCATTTACTTCTTTATCACAGGTTCCAGGCTTCTGGTATTCCTCATTCTGTATGGCTGGGGACTTAGGACTCTGCAGCCTCCAAAATATCTCTGCAGGCATTTCATCAGATGAATCAGATTTGGATTCTTCTACCAGATCTTCCGCTAGCACCTCTTCTGCATCAGCTAAGCTATCCAGAGAAAAGCTTCTTTCAGTCTTTGCCAATCCACTACGTGATGTGGATGTGGTAACCAAAGGTGAGACATGTTGATCATATCTGCCTCTGTAAAACTTAACTGGCTCGTGGTGAAGCGCTAACTTGTGAAAATGTTTTTTACTTCGTTTTTTGGCTTTGTTTTCTTTTTCTGCTAGAGAGTCTTGAGACATCTGACTATCATCACTTTCAGAGTCTTCTGGATTGGTGATACGTTTATTCCTGTCTGAATCTTCCTGTTTCAGTTGCTCGGTCAAGGCTTTTGCATAAGCACAGGAGAGAGAATCCACAGAGTAGGAACTATCAGTATCAGAAAAGTCATTTTCATCATCCTCTTGCCAGTTCCCTAGCAGATCTGTGGCTGCTTTTGAGACTCCAGCACTCAACACCTCAGCACTGTGCCACTTTTTTTCAATGTAACGAAGTGGTGTCTGGAAGTTTATCTTATTAAGGTTTCCTACTGAAGTAGCTGCCATCAGAAATTCCTGCTTTTCCATTGACTGACTATTATGACTTGGCAAGGATAACTTTGGCTCTCTTTTCAAGTTCCTTGCTGTTTGACTTAGACAACCTGGTGGTGGTTTTCTACCCACTGTTAATTTTGTCACTTGCTTGGTAAAGCTTTCTGGAAGTGAATCTTGGTGCTCTCCTCTTAAATCCATTCTAGGCTTTTTATGAGATGCCTGGGCTTCACTTTCTTCTAGGTGTCTCCCTGTAAGCTGACTTGAATCTCCTAATACCTTTGCTTTGGTTACGTGTGCCTCTGTAATAAAGGTTTCAAGTTCACCTTTCTTCTTGTGCTGATCAAGAGAGAAGCTCTTAGAGGTCTGACTTTGAGGTTCAGTTTGTACAGGTCTATCATCTAATTTTTCCATTTTTTTATTATCTTTGTTGATATGTAATATGATAACTGGACCATTACAGTCTTTTCCTGCTCTTTTTTTATTTCCAAACAGTGATGTTTTTTGTTTTTTAGTTAGCTGTCTCTGTGTTGAGAAGGAACTATACCTCTCATCATTAAGGTCACCTTCCCTGGAATTGTCTTTAATTGTTCTTGGCAGATATTCTACAGACAATGTTTTCCTTGGTGGACTGCCTTCATGGCATTTACATGTATTTGGTGAGGTAGATAATTCGGAGGTGGTCTCTCTCTTCAGGAAAGAACTGTGAAAATAATTCAAGACAAAAAATCAGAGCCTTTCATACACTGCATGAATATATAAGTACATATTACATCCTTAGCTCATAGAAACTCAGTAGCTATAATCACTGCTAATCACAGTGCAGTCCTGAGTCACTGAAATCCACTTAACGCAAATTTAGTTATGTCCCCTACCCTTGCCCTGTGGTTCTCATATTTAAGAGAGCTCTATGAGGAGATTCCTAACTAGTTTAGTAATGACTGGCCAACTTCAAAGTCCGAGCCAGATACAGCACTTTAGTCAGTGATTGGAAAAAAACAATGTTATTACTATTATTAATTATTTCAGAATGCCCACAAATGTGTTGGGTGCTTCATAGGAAAACTAACAGAAGAGAAATTCCTGAAGTCAAGAGCATATAGTAGAGTGAGGATCTTCTCAGTCAAGTGATAATATCAAAGAAAGGGGAACGATGCAGAGTTATATGTACAATCAGGCTGTATATGTGTATATACTTAAGCATATATACATTTTGGTGGTCCAAATGTTGTGTATGTGTTGGGCGTGGTTAAGGGTATCCATGCTCATCTTTTAAGTTGATGCTGCAGAACTGAATTTTTAGGAGTGGTCTCAATCAGACAAAAATGGAGACTTGACTAAGAGTCCAGGAAGGGTATTTCAAGCATAATGAAGAAAGTGCAGAGATATGTGTGACAGCCAATGAAAAGTGTATCAAGGATGAAGGATGTAAAAGGAGACTAGGTGGAAGATTTAGGCATGGGTGCAGTGTCTTGAAAGCAAGGACAGATAAGCAACCTGAAAATGTGTTGTACAATAATCCTGATGACTTAAAGAGAAGCAAGGGTGGTGCACCTGCTTATATAAGATGGAGCAGGGTCTTGACTTATACAAAGTTTGAGTTAATATACCCTTACCAAAATGCCTGATTCAGCAATATTTTTTTTTAAACTTGGAACAAATGGAAAATTTTGTAAAAGTTTACTAACCTGTAAATGGGTGCACGTGGTGGGCAAAGATTACAGAAAGAATGTCTTCTGTATTGCAAGAAACTTGAACCCAATGACTTGCTTCTCCTTTGCAACTTGTGATTCCAAGAGGTTACTGTGGTATTTTGGTTCAGGACTTGGGATTGTTTCAAGTTATCTTCACTGAGCCAGCAGCTGGCCTCTAGCTGCTCTAGGTTTCTCTTGGCCTCAAGTAATTTTTGCTTCTTGACAATCCTCTCTAATTGGAACTTGACCTTTTTCCGCCTTATGTTTCTTTCTGCTTTCTTTAAAGAATATCTCCGCAAAAGCTCCAGCTGTACCAGTCTCTTCTTGTTCTGCTCTACCAGGGAAGGGCAGATCTCCGATTCCACAGTATTCTGCACTTCAGCTTCTGCATATGACTTAGACTCTGTTTGCACAGCAAACTCCCTCTGCTGCTGCTGGAGGGCAGCCAGTTGGTTCTTCTCATTAATAAGCCACTGCTGGTCTATAAGCAAAATCATAAAACAAAGATATTAGAAAATGTCCTCATTTATTATCCTAGTCCTAATTTCCATCAGCAGCAAAGACCCATTTGAGGGGTGTTATCAATTATACATTAATCTTGTGAAGTTTTGTAGGAATCTTTAAACCAAATCAGTATATTTAAAATGGCCTCTATCAGACATCTCTTCTGTTCTGCTTCAGTATCTTGTAGGCTTTCTTGATTCTAAGATCCCTTCCTCTCTAGAAGAGAGAGTGTGGCGTCTCAAGGGTACACAGACAGGGCAGAAGCAGGTAGCCAGACATAAGGCATTCTCTGATCTGTACTTTCTGGATACCAATGGAGGATACTCGTGATCCAACAAATTTAGAGAAAGTGGATATGTCACGTCCCCTCTAATGACAGCATTGTGCTGCATTAGTAACTGAGAGATCTCCAACTTGGATAAGACTCAGGAAGCTGAGTACAACTATGCTGCATCAATGATGGAGTTGGCTTTAAGGCTAAGGAAGCTGGTGGGACAAAGTTTCTCTAGCAAGAAGTTTGAATGGCAAGTAATTTCTATATGAATAAGCATCTACACATCTAATTCCTCAAAAATAATTCAAACTTTGACCTTAAAATGCAGTGGATGCACTTAAAAGTTTCCTGCTGGTTTGAGATGCGTTACCAAGTTCTACTGTATTCCCCATTTAGTGACTATGTCTCCAACAGTATTGTCTTTCAAAATGGAAGGAACTTGCTTATACTGCTACCTTAAAATTTCTGAGATCAGATTATAGTTAATATGTGCAATTTTAAATAACTGAAAATGTGCACTATGGGTATGTCTATGATGGAGCTAAAAGGCAGTGCATTGTGTAGCCAAGCTGACAATCAAAGCATTTGGATGTAACATCTGGCTAGTAAGATATGGGAATTGACTTTTGCCTACATGCTGATGTTGTCTTAATTAGTAATTTCCTGGATTTTTAGTGACACCATTGTAAAGTATATGCATTTAAACAACCTCTCTCTCTAGCTCCTCCATCTTTGGCCCATATCACCACAGTATTTGAGTGCCTTGAAAGTACTTAAAAATAGAGATAACAATTGTTTTCTCTATTCCTCTTCCCAGCCTTTAGAAGAAAACTTAATTTACGCTGATTTGGTTTTGCTAATTTATAGTGGTGTTCATGTGCATTTAAAGCGAGGGAAAGCGATGTCAATAAAATGCATTTTTAAATTAAATGCATTTTGCATTTAGTTTTGAAAACGGTTAGTTCCAGGGTCATTCTTATTTCTTGTGAGTTCCATAAACTAGTTCCAGATCTGAAATCTCTGTCTCCTATCCTCATAAATCAACAACTTCATTGTTCCTATGGAATGTAGCTATCATGAGAGCTCATGGTTGCAGAGGGAAAGACTATCTTGCAGGTGGCTCAAGGACAATTCAATAGAGGCCTTTAGGTATCAGGACAGATATCACAAATTTTGTATTCAGTGGAGAACCAAAACAGAGCCCTGAGTTGATGGGTTCTTGGTTACTCGTGTTATTCAGTAGACAGGATTTTACTATTCTGTACTTGTTGGAGCTTTTTCAGGGTATGTGGCATCATTCATAATATGATGAGCTGCAATAATCAACCCTGGAGTTTACAAATGGGTGGCTCACCAGAACCAAGTTTGTGTTTGATTATATTAGGGCATAATCTTCTGATGCACATAGATTGTTCTGCTCCTTTGACTATTTGGACATCCAATGGCTTTGAAGAGTCCAAAAAAAAAAAAAAAATCACAGGGTGCATTCCCTCAGTAGTGGAGGATTTGAGAGCGGGAGCAAGTTCTTCAAAGTATCTTCCTACCAGCTTTATCTGCTTTGCCTGGGTTTAACTCAATTGGCTGCTCTTCGTCCATGTGCACATTTCATTTTGTTACTGGGAGAGACAGGGCATCAGTGATGTTTACATCTGATGAAAAGATGTAGATCTGGATGTTGTATGCATACTGCAGCACATGTTGTTTCAATAGTTCTCCCTATCTTCTGTAAGATACAGAGGGTTTTTGTCTGGAAATTTCCCTAGATTTTAAACAGCAACAAAAGTTTTAACTGGGATTAGTTTATAAGATCAGCAGGAGGGCAGCCCTTCTATCACTGACTTTGTAATGTGCACTGCAGTAGAGACATCCACCATAATGTATCCATGTAAGATGGCATTCTAGCTGTATGAGTTATGTGAGGAAAGTAGTGGAGTTAAAATTTTTAATCCATGCTGAAATTGTTTAATAGTTTAACATCTTTAAAGTTAACATGGAAAAAACACGTCCCCCATCCCTTCCAGGTCTGTCTCTATTCTCTACAGCCTTCTTCTGCCCAATCATAGGAAATTTGCCAATGAGAAAAGGAGGAGCTAAAAGTTTGACTTCTAATGAACTTTTGCAAGGAAGTTTGCTCTGTTTGGGCCCGTGGGAGACAAAGGAGGCATAGAGAAATACAGGGTGAGCAGTCACCTGGGGTCTATGATAAGTCTGGCAACATACTGCCTAGTTGGCCAAACGCCTCATGAGTTGGGCTGAACAGTAGAGATGGAGAGGAATAATGAACAGGACTATGGAGTCAGGAAGGCAGGATATACTGGGGCTAGGCAACAGGAGTTCCTGTAGCCCAGCATCATTGACAGTCCTACTGGCTTTGCTCCTCTACAGTGACTCATGTATCCTTGGCACAAATCCTGCTTTTACCACACCATACCCGCTCCCTCCACAAACTCAATTTCTCCTTACTCTTCCACCTATCTGTGTATCTGATAAAAAACTTCCAGCATGAGTCTTTGTCTGACAGAGATGTTAAGATTCATTGGAGTCCTCCTCTTTGGCAAACCATAGGAGGTTTGCCAAATGGACAAGGTGCCTTCATAGAAGACAAGCTCCGCTTGTCAGGAAATTGCCTGCAAGTATTCCCCTCCCCTTGACTCCTTCCACCATGCTTCTGCCTTTAACATAATAGGCGATGTGGAGAAGACAGGAAGAGACTTGAAGGCAAATTTGTCTGATAAGCAGAGCTAATAGCTCCACTACAGAAGCAGCACCTTCTTCGGCTAGTGAATGTCCCATGGTTCTCCAAAAAAAGCATCACTGACAGATCTCAAAAAGTGTCTCAGACTGGGACTCTCACCTGTCAGACTTACAAAGTTCGCAAGAGACTAGAAGGCACTGCAGGGGTAGAATGTAAGGAGTACGAAATGGAGGGTGATGGGTTGCCTGCGGCATGAGGGCCCAATTAATCTTTTACTGAAATCAGTGGATCAAGGCGAACTCATTTCGAAACAACTTGGATCAGGAATGAGCTTAGGATCCAGGGAGGAAAACTGTACCTGGGGACCATGTAGGCCACATGAGAGAACTTAAGTACTTGGTACTTTCCAAGATCTCAGCTTTTCATAGCATAAGCTAAGACAGTTCTGATGAAAAAGGGGGATGCCTGTTTCTTTTTAATTTCAAACTTGGCCCATGTCTGAAGTGATGTTTTGAGTTTGACTCTGGTTTTTTAGCCACAGAGAATGGGACTCAGGGTAAAATTCCAAAACTTTTCATTGGAAAAGTTAGATTTTATTAATTAAAAAAAATATTTAAAAAAAAAATCAGACTTTCATTCAGCCTCTGAACAACAACTTCGTTAAATTTGGAGACTAAATTCAATCACTACACTGTAAAAGAGAGAGCTTTACATTTTGCTTTAAAGGGGCACTGCCATCTTTAATTTCTCCAAATGGCCTAAAACATTTTCCAATAGAGCACCCTTTAAAACAAGGTCATTCATTTATTTTTTTAAAATTGTTGTAAGGGTTTCTGTGTTCCCTTGCTGATGTTTACAAAAAACTTTCCAGTTAGTTTCTCCCTTGCTAACAATGAATGTAAAGAGTGAAGTTGACTGCATGGAAAATTATCTCAATACATAAGAAACAGAACATTAAAAAAGATTTTTTTTCTGCTAAATTCTCACAGGTACAGTTACTTTACATTTATTTGTAACTATCATAGATGCATAGTTTTCAGATGGAAATGTTATTTGTATCTAATTCTATGGGTCTCTTTAATGGAAAAATTCAATACAACTGTATCTTATGCGGTGTTCTCCATTATGCCAGACTTCAGTGGCAGAATACTGGTTAATCATCACTCTTCCCTCAGGATTGAAGATCCAGTTTTGCAAATGAGATGTGCTATTCCAATCCAGTCTTACCATCTTGGGAAACTTCTTCTGTAAGAGCTAACAACTTGGATCAATCAATCAGATCCAGATCCTATCAGTTGTTGGACTTTTGTCCATTTCATTGTTTTTGAAATACCCTTTTTCAACATTGTTTTGTCTTCACCATCCCTTATTCTAATTGGTTAATGAGGCCAGCAAACCTAACTCTGGCTTTGACAACCAGCTTCTTCCAAGTCCATGTCACTGCCACATCTCTGAGGGATAGCTGAAGATACTCTCAGAGAAGTTTCATCAGTAAAACATCCCCTTCTACAGTCACCAAATCATGTCACCTGAGGACCAGAACAGGAATGGTGATATTCCTGTAACAGAGACTCCCTCAGGCTGCACTATATGCCATGTATGCACTTCATTATAGAACACCATGCCGTCTTTGAAGACCTGTAAATCAATACCCTAAAAAACAGGAGTTCTTCCATTGTAGTTTCCATTTGAATGTACAGAGGAGAGACCATGATGTAATAGTAATGTTGCAGTTTTAACCTATAATTAATTAGACTCTGTGTCAACTACTGCAAGACACTTCTTGCTCGGTACTGACAAAGATATGAAAGCATTTGGCTGGAAGGCGTCAATCACATTTAGATAAGGTCAAAATTAATCATTTTAGAGGCCAACAAAATGAATTATCATACAAGGCTGCCACGAAGCAAATTTTCGAAACAGATATCTAGGTGAAATTCTTGTCCCACTGAAATCAGTGGCAAAATTCACTTTTACTTCAGAGGACTAGGATTTTACCCCTAAACTCTAGTGTCCCATGTAAAGTTCATATTACATGTTATGTGTTGACCTAGATTTTAAACAAATTATCTCCCTTCTTTTTCAAGTTTGTCCTTCTTGTCATTTTTGCTTCTCTATATTTAATTGGTTTCATTGTTTAGGGCCCACATGGAATTTGCAGACGATTTCAATCAGTGCCTGGGCCTATGTATATACATTTTTCTATGAAGATCCGTTTGAGAGTGAAATTGACTATGAGTGTGTAAATCTGGTCCATGCCATTTTACAGCGACACGCTGGCAAAGTGGGCAGGGATACACCACGCACTGATCTTTACTGCAGTTGCAAGCATGAGTTGTTCCATCAGCATGTGCTGGTGTGTAGAACAGTCTGTCTTCAGAGGACAACTTCCCATCTGCCTTTCACCAGGAATTATCTCGGCCTTGAAAGGCCTTCTTGGGTTTCAACTTCCCAGGATAAATTCAAAAGATAACAAGCAGATATTTAAAAACAGAAAAAGAGTCCAGATAGCCAACTCACTCTACACAGTCATAAAGGGCACTTAAGCGAGATACTTAAACAGAGCCATGCAAGACAAGCAGGGGCTGGGAGTATCAGGAGATGCATTGAGCTCCATGCCATAAGACAAGAAATATATCCCACCAATCAACAGTGAACCTCAAAGCTAATAAAGCAGTGCTGCAGACAAGGTGAAAATGAATTCAATTTAGTCCTCTGTTAGCCAAAGTTTGATAGCTGTTCTCATAAGAAGGAAAATTACAGGAGAAAACTAGTTAACTATCAAAGACTCCACTAAAGTGCAAAAACGTAGAGGGGAAAAATGAAACCAGCAATGAAGGAATGCAGTAAAGGAAGAGAGGTGAGAGACAGAGAGAGAGAAACAGACAGACACCCACTTTCTCTGATCTGCTGGTTGATTAGTGCCTGGTCATATTCTAGTTCCCGCTCTGCTTTGATCTGTCCTCCCAGGATCTGCTGCTTTAAATCCTCAATGTAGAGCTGCTGCTGCTGAATGTGTTCCCTGTGGAAAGCTTCCTGATCTCTCAGCTTCTGTGTGTATTCTTCACGCACAGTATCTATCTCTTTGCTGTTAGAAATGTTGACAGTGATTTTAAAACAAGAAACAAAGAAACATTTTTCTGTTAACACACATTTCTTTATGTTAGACAAACCCTTAAATCAGACAAAATTCAAGCTATTGTTTGTACAAACAAACAGTTTCAAGGGCTAGTGAATTATGCCAAGATCATACAGTGCTACAGTAGTTGTGTGTGTGATGTCATAGTAGGTCACAATCCCATATAAATAAGTAAAAGCTAACACACATTATATTTCTCATGATAAAACAGAAAATTCCATCGTTAGAAAGTTATTAGCAAAGGGAATTTGTTAATATTGTCACTGATCTTTTTTATTTTTTTTAAGGTCATCCTATAAGGACAACTTTTTTTTTTTTTAGTATGTAAAATACTTTGCAACTTGTGTATCTTTTATCTGAAGATTTCAAAGTGCTTTGCAAAAGTGGCAAGTTATTATTCTCTTTTTACAGGCCAAAAGAACCTGAGGCCCATGGAGATTAAGTGAGTAGCCCAACGTTACACTGCCAGTTGCTAACAGAGTCAAGAAAAGAGCCAAGGCCTTCTCACCAAATTCTCTGCTCTAACTGCTAGATAAGGCTGCTTCACGTGCAATTATGGTCAGAAAAATGGTTGTAAAAAACCACTTTCTTAACATACATATACATGTATTTCAATGACAAAATAAGCTTTTTAACAACCTTCTCTCCCATTGGTTCTGTCAAGCCACTCATAGTAATGAAAGAGGGCGCTGGATTCCATTCTAGTTTGTGCATCAACAACACACTTCATAATTAAATTTCAACTGCAGAATATTTACAGAGACGATGCATGAACCACACTTGGATTTTTGGTTTTGAAAACCTTTTTTTTCAAACGTTATTTGTAAACTTAGCAAATTAAATATGTAAAACAGTGAAAAATAATAAATATGGAGAATGCCATTTTTACGGATTCATTTTTAAAAAGAACAAAAGTTTTTATTTACTAAATTATAGCTAATTTAGCCATTTTAGACTTGATTCTGACCAACAGGGATGAACTGGTAGTTAATACGAAGGTGGAAGGCAATTTGGGTGAAAGTGATCATGAAATGATAGATTTCATGATTTTAAGGAAAGGAAGGAATGAGCAGCAGCAGAGTAAGAATAGTGGTCTTCAACAAACTAGACTTCAACAAATTCAGATAACTGGTAGGTAAGGCCCCCTTGGAAGAAAATCTACAGAAAAAAAGATATTCAAGAGAGCTGGCAGTTTCTCAAGGGGACAATATTAAAGGCACAACTGCAAACTATCCTGATGTGAAGACAGGAAGAATAGTAAGAGGCCAATAAGGCTCCATCAGGAGCTCTTTAATGACCTGACAAATCAAAAAGAAATACAGAAAGTGGAAACAAGGATGAAATGCTAAAGAGGAATACAAAAGAACAGCACAAGCACATAGGGGGAAAATCAAAATGGCAAAGGCACAAAATGAGTTACACCTAACAGGGACATGAAAAGGAATAAGATGATATTCTTTAAATACATTAGGAACAAGAGGAAGATGAAGCAAAGTGGAAGTGCTCTACTTAACGGGAAAGGAGAGCTAACAACTGATGACATCAAGAAGGCGGAGGTATTTAATGCTGTCATGTGGCCGGTGCACTCTGTCCCCCTTTTGGGGGTGGGAGAGGACAGCTATAAGCCTGTAGCTGGCCTGGCTTAGGTGTTCTTAGTCCCTAGGTGGTGTGGCCTAATGGTCAGAGTCAATCTGGAGGTCCTGAGCCTTCAGGTAGGACAAAGCTACT
Source organism: Mesoclemmys tuberculata (assembly GCA_007922155.1). Classification (NCBI taxonomy): domain Eukaryota; kingdom Metazoa; phylum Chordata; order Testudines; family Chelidae; genus Mesoclemmys; species Mesoclemmys tuberculata. The sequence goes on from ML675613.1 coordinate 50,418,846, forward strand.
GACAATCTAGGGGCTCAGGTCCTCAGGCAGAGCGGGGCAACAAATACACTTTGAGAGCTCAGGCCTTCAGACAAGGCAGAACTACAAACAGTCTAGAGGCTCAGGCCCTCAGGTAGGGCTGAGCACCAAACAATCTAGGAGCCCCAACCCTTAGGCAAGGCAGAGTTGCAAACACAGGCTATCTGGTCTAAAGTGGGGAGGCTGCCACCCCCAAGTTGGGCTTGGCAGCATGGGGAAGGGGAACCAGACCCACCCTACTCCACCAGGTCCCAGCCCAAGGCCCTAACAATGACAGAGGGTTGTAACACTGTGGTCAGTGAGGATCCGGGCAAATCTTGCTGATGGTGCCCAGTCCAAAGGGTCATCCCCCCAGGTCACTTCTTATCTCTTCCCCTTGGGTGGCTGTTAGAGTGTCCCTGGCATTCCCCAGCTTGAGTGACTCTGACCGCTCTTGGGTGTCACCTGTTGCCCTCGCATATGCCTCGCAGCTAACTTCCGCAGTCTGGATATTTGGCAGCTCCCAGGCTGGATCCAGCAACCTACATCCTTCCCCTTCTGGGGTCGGTCATGACTGAGCTGAGTAGCTCCCTTTTATACCTGGGTTCCAGCTGGAGCATGCTCAACAGGTCTGAGCGGGTGTGGCCGCCTCGACCCACAGGATGGAGTTAACCTCTGCTGGGTCAGTGCAGGACTGGTGCGCCCTGTCACAAATGCCTATTTTGCTACAGTCTTCATTGAAATGGTTAGTAATGACCAGATACTCAATACAATTAATTTTAACAAGGGAGAAGGAACACAAGTCAGAATAGGGAAAGAAGAGACTAAAGAATACTTAGATAAATTAGATGTATTCAGGGCTGCACGGCCTCATGAAATACATTCTAGAGCACTTAAGGAACCAGCTGAAGCAATCTTGGAACTATTAGCAAGTATCATTGAGAATGCATGGAGGATGTGAGGTCCCAGAGAACTGGAGAAAAGAAAACATAGTATCTATCTTCAAAAAGGGGTACAAAGAAGATGCTGGGAATTATAGACCACTCAGCCTAATTTTGATAGCTGATTTGGCTTAACAAAAATCTTCAGTGAGCTTAAACACAAAAAGAAAGCTTACAAGAAGTGGAAGCTTGGTCAGATGCCTAATGCAGAGTATAAAAATACTGCTCAAAGACGTAGGAGTGGAATCAGGAAGGCCAAAGCACAACTGCAGTTGCAGCTAGCAATGGACGTGAAGGGTAACAAGAAGAGTTTCTACAGGTATGTTAGTAACAAGAAGGTGGTCAGGGAAAATGTGGGCCCCTTACTGAATGGGGGAGGCAACCTAATTACAGATCATGTGGAAAAAGCTGAAGTACTCAAAGCTTTTTTTGCCTCTGTTTTCACAGACAAGGTCAGCTCCCAGACTACTTCACTGGACAGCACTGAATGGGGAGGAGGTGAGCAGCCATCAGTACTGAAATAACAGGTTCAGGACTATTTAGAAAAGCTGGATATGCACAGGTCCATAGGGCTGGATGCAATGTATCCGAGGGTGCTGAGGGAGCAGGCTGATGTGATTACAGAGACGTTGGCCATTATTTTTTAAAACTCATGGTGACTGGGGGAGGTACCAGGAGATTGGAAAAAGGCAAATATAGTGCCCATTTTCAAAAAAGGGAGGAGGATTCAGGGAACTACAGACCAGTCAGCCTCATCTTAGTCCCTGGAAAAATCATGGAGCAGGTCCTCAAGGAATCCATTTTGAGGCAGTTGGAAGAGAAGAAGGTGATCAAGAACTGACAGTATGGATTCACCAAGGGCAAGACATCATGCCTGTCCAACCTGATTGCCTTCTATGATGAGATGACTGGCTCTGTGCATGTGGGAAAAGTGGTGGGTGTGATATATAATGACTTTAGCAAAGCATTTGTTTCCCACCGTATTCTTGCCAGCAATTTAAAGAAGCATGGGTTGGTTGGATGAACGGACTATAAGGTGGATAGAAAGCTGACTAGATCATCGGGTTCAACAGGTAGTGATCAATGGCTCAATGATGTCTAGTTGGCAGCTGGCAGCAAGTGGAATGCCTAGGGTTCATTAATGATCTGGAGGATGGAGCAGATTGCATCCTCAGCAAGTTTGCAGATGACACTAAGATGAGGGGAGTGGTACATACAGTGGAGGGTCAGGATAGGATACAGAGTGACCTAGACAAATTAGAGGATTGGCCAAAAGATATCTGATGAGGTTCAACAAGGACAAGTTCAGAGTCCTGCACTTAGGATGGAAGAATCCCATGCACTGCTACAGACCGGGGACCAATGGGCTAGGCAGCAGTTCTACAGAAAAGGACCTGGGGGTTACAGTGGACAAGAACCTGGATGTGAGTCAACAATGTGCCCTTACTGCCAAGAAGGCTAATGGCATATTGGGCTGCATTAGTAGAAGCACTGCCAGCAGATCGAAGGATGATATCATTCTCCTCTATTCAGCACTGGTGAGGCCTCATTTGGAGTATTGTGCCCAGTTTTGGGTCCCCACTACAGGAAGGATGTGGACAAAGTGGAGTGATCAGGGGACTGGAGCACATAATTTATGAAGAGAGGCTGAGGCAAATAGGCTAGTATTACGAAGAGAAGAATGTGGGGCCATTTGATAGTGGCCTTCAACTACCCGAAGGGTGGTTCAAGGGAGAATGGAGCTAGGCTGCTGTCAGTGGTGGCAGATGACAGAACAAGGAGCAATGGTCTCAAATCGCAGTGAGGGAGGTCTAGGTTGGGCATTAGGAAAAACGTTTTCACTAGGAAGGTGGTGAAGCACTGGAATGGGTTACCTAGGGAAGTGGTGGAATCTTCATCCTTAGAGTTCTTTAAGGCCTGGCAGGGATGAATGGACTAGATGACCTGCTTTGAGCAGGGGGTTGGACTAGATGACCTCCTTGGCTCCCTGCCAACCCTAATATTCTATGATTCTATATTCTATTACCAATTCACCAAGCCATCCACTCTCACAGTATTCCATATTTGTCCTTCAATAATTGATATCACAAGCACACAAAATAGCCCTCCCTCTTCTGATTTAGGTGTGTGTGTGTCATTAACTCAAGGCATATAACTCAATCTTCAAGACCAGGTGGGTCAGTGAAAAAACTGCCTTTTAAAGCATAAACTCCAAATCCTGCAGGTCCTATTCAGGCAAAGCTCCCATTGACTTCAATGGGAGTTTTTCCTGAATTAGCCCCGCAGCATTTGGCCCATATAATTTTCAAAAATAAGTGTATTGGAGAGGCAGCATGGTCTAGAGCAGCGGTCTCCAAACTTTTTGTCATGCCCCCTTTACCATGTCAGAGTCCCCCCTGGAAGCGGGGCCACAGTCGGGGTGGGGCCACGGCTGGGAGCGGTATCATGGTTTGGGCTCAGGCTGGAAGCCAGAGGCTGTGGCTAGGGCTGGGTCTGGGAATGGGTCTGTAAGAGGAACTGTAGTCAGGGGTGGGACTAGGACCACAGCTGGGGCAAAGTGGGGCTGGATTACGTTACCTCCCTGCCACCCATGGGGGCCGGCCCAGGCCCTGCCATGCACCCCCCAAATGTTCCTCTGCACCCCCTAGGGGGCACGGTCCACAGTTTGGGGACCTCTAGTCTAGAGGATAGGCAGTGGACTGGGATTCAGAGGATCCGAGTTTGTCGATTACTGACTTCCTGTGTGATTTTGGACAAGTCACTTCACCTCTCTGTGTCTCCATTTCCTCTCTCACATTTTGTATCTTTTCTATTTAGATCATAAGCTCTTGGGGCATGGACTGCCTCTTGTTTCTGTACATTATCTAGAACAACAGAGCCCTGATCTCAGTTGAGGCTTTTAGGTACTACAATAATATCAATAAAAAAGAACAAGCATAGTTCTAGTAAGTTTTAAGTCTGAACATGTATTCTGGTAATGATTTAGGATTTTAAACTACAAGAAATCCCTATTTATCCAATCAAATTAGGACTGGGGCCAGATCAGATAACCAAAACTCCAGATAAACCACACAGCTGGAAAATTCAATGCTACTGCACCATCTAGCGGCCACAGGAGAGATCGCCCTCTTCTGGCCCTGGAGTCCTGGTTGTTCAGTAAATGTGGAGGACCAGTTAAAGGACGGTCAGATAAACAAAATACAATAGAACCCTGTTTAAAAGGTGTACAAATGTTTTGGTCTCATTTTAAAGTTGAACAGAGTGGTATGGAAGTTAGGACACCTGGATTATGGTCTAGCTCTGCCACTGACGGGCTCTGTCACCTTCGACAAATCACTTAATCTCTCTGGGCCCACCTGTAAAAATACAGGGTGCTGGAAGAACTAATGAACATTTAGTTAAGTAATTTGAGTTCATGGAGTTCTAGAAGTGCTAATTATTATTAGGACAGTTGATCTATCAATGTATAATCACTACTAATGGGAAGAACATTCCATACAAAAATGTGAAGGATCTGTGGGAATCATTGCCAATAATGCCTAAAATGCAGACTTAGATAATATTAATACAAATAAATAATTATGCCACAACTATACTCTAAAGACAAAAACAATTTCCTTCACAGAACATATTACTTAATAATCTTTTCCATTAACTCCTCTTGGTTGTAGCTTTCTTCATCTAAACCCTCAAATATCCTTAACACAAATTAGCCAAGTTAGAGATCTCAAAAAATCAGAAAGCAAGGAGATAATCCAGTAACAGCCATACTTTGCATTTTGATCTTAAGACTTCAAGGTGCCTTGCAGAGGTGGGGAAATATAATTATTTTCATTATACAAATGGGGAGCCTGGGGTGCTCTTGGTACATTTTTCAGTAGCAATGAAAAAACACTAGAAATAAGTATCACCATTTAAACAATTCATCTTTTGCTGGTTTGCTGTTACCTGCAGCAGCTGCAGTGCCAGCTGCACTGCCAGCTGCACTAGCATATATCCCCTCACATGAGAGTTTGTTTTTGCTGAATAGACATGAAGCTAGTGATCCTCCCCAATGTTAACTGTTTTGAGTTTGCACATTCAGCAGGACAATACTAGCCAAACCTACTTACACTATTGAAAGCTCTATAGATATGTCCCTTGGAGACGAAGTACAAAGAAGTATACCCATGCCCCACTGCATTCCAAAATGTTTTGTAACACTTAGAAAATACCATGGCTATAATAATTATCATGTTATAATCCTATGTTTTCGTTTTGTGGACAAATAGCTATGGCTCTTTACCTCTTTGACATTATTGGTTCTGTAACAGAGGAAGGGAATATTGTCCTATTATTGCTAAAAGAACAAGACACACATGCCAGTTACAGTTCTGTTGCTATTTCAGTGCGTCTGCCCTCTCCATCTGTTTTTAGTAGCATGAGATAAAAATCAGACATGGCAATGAAAAGGTCTGAGTACCTATGTACAGGCTGGGACTGAGCACCAGCCAGCCTTTACACATTCACAGCTTGACAATGGTTTTCCTGAGAAGAGGAGAGAGAGAATGAAAATTCACAGACTGCCACTTACATAATACAGGTATGACAGAAGATGGAGTGTTTTTACACTGGCAAAGAGGCTAGTTACCTTGAGAATAATCTGATTTGCTTGGATTTGGGATTCAGATCCAGCATTCCACAGTGAGCGATAAAAATAAGAATATGAATCCCAAATGTTTCCCTGTTACTTTCAGAACATTTTACAGAATTATCCTTGCTGGTTTGTGAAAATGACAGAGTAAAGTGAAGTTACAAATGAAGTGACAATAGCCAAACGAAAATAAAATGCTAACATATATGGTAGGTAAATTTTCTAAACAGATAATTTAAAGTCCAATTAATATGTTCAAAATACATTTGAATGAGTAACTAAAAATGAAGGTCATCTTACATTACAAAAACAGATTAGCACATTCTGAGATAGGTACAGGTGGTTGTTTCATTGGTTCACTGAAACACACCCTGAACTGGACACACCAGTAAGATTTCAGCTTGTTTCAGATATTCCAAATCTATGTATTTCAAGCAGGAATCAATTCCCTCTATTGTATACATTCCTTCTTTCCCAAATACTCGCACACAAATGGTTCTTGTAGCACTAGTAGGAAATAAAATAATTTAACATCAGGACAGGTATGGGGCAAGCAGTTTAAATTCTGCAGAGCTGAGCATCTCTCTCCAAAGCAGAAACAGATAGATAAGACCAGCATTTTGTGGTGCACAACATGTCAAAAAGCAAGCTAAGACTAAAGGGGAGCTGTTTCCCTCTGTAGAATTTTACACACATGAAACACCCCCTTACTTTCCTCCCGATTTACCAAATACAACAATGTTAATAGTTCATCCTCCTCCAAGTAAACATTTAAAAGTATTAAACAGGCAAAAAAAAAAATAAAAGATACCAACCTTAAACTAAATGTAATAACAAATTACTGAGAAAATCTTCATATAACAACACCACAGCTGGGTTGTTTTTCATCTCATCTTTCTATCCACAAAGTTTTGCATTAGGCATGCTAAATGAACCTGCTGTAGATCCACATTTTCTCCAGCCTGTTTTGTCGTCAGCTTTCTGGAGTCCTATTGTGTAATTCCCCTCCCTCTTCCCCAAACACTTCCAAGGCTGATGCAGAGGCTGGCGGCTTCTATAGCATAATGCAGTTTTCAGTAACTATGGCAGCAGCAGCCCTGTAATGAAGCAGAGTGCTTCTTGCAACATAACATTAAGGCTCAAAACAAGAAACTCAAGCAAAGACGTAGTACGAAAAAATACAAAAAGAAAAAATAGTCCCTTAACACCCCAGTTTTACTGATTTAATAACAGAAAAGCCATCAGTCAGCTCCTATAGTTTCCCCCCTTCTTACTGCCTATCTAGATTCCATTTAATTTTTTCTTTATTATTTAAACAAAACAAAAAAATCAAAGCAGATTTATTTATTTTTTTACAAAGACATGACGGTATGCTTGCAAAGCAAAAAAGGCTGGCAATAAAAGCAATCACAAGTCAGGGATTTTAGCCCATCCACTGATTTGCATTTTTCTCTACTATATCTCCTCCCCAACACATCTGTCCAATCAGAAGGCTCCTTTCCCACACCACACCATAGCGTCACAGTAACACACAGCAAGCAGAAGACTGAACTGGACCAACCTAGAAAACTACCAATACATATCTGCTCACATATAGCACAGAACGTAAAGCTTGCTAGCTCTGAAGGGAGAAGTGATGAAATGGCTACGAACATTTTATGTTAACTCCTTCCTCAATCTCTTGAGATACTGAAGGTTACACAGTTATATACAGAAACAAAATTAATTAAAAATGGCAGAAGAGCCATATGTGACCTTTGGAAACAAGCAAACAAAGGGAAATCCCTGAAGGTTACAGAAGGGAAATCATCATCCTGCGAGACGGGCATTTAGTTCTTTGACAAGCTGGTGCTTAAAGAAAAAAATGTATGCTAACTAGTGTGATTGTTCAGTTATTATGTTCTCTAAGAGCATGGCCAACTCCTTCTACTGTCTAAATATGCAGACCCAATAATAACAACTAGCAGTGACATAACAATGCATCTGAGCACACCTATAAGACAGTCCTACCACACTGGCCAGCAATGAGAGAGATCCTCTGCCTCGGGAGAATAAATTTACAGTTCTTCCCCTTCTTCTAGTCCAGAATCAGACTCCTGTAAGTCAAGACACAGCATATGCTCTCGTACAGGACAATGGTGCCTCTGTAAAATTCCAGCTCAGTTGGAATTACACTCTATTTCAACTTCCCCATGATTTCAGCTGAATATAGCATTCTTTGGTTCCTGTGTGGAAGTGCTATGTAATGTTGCTGTGTACTGTTATTCAGCTGCCATATCCCTATATGTGACTGCATTTCAGAGGTGAGTGAAGCGATCCATTAAATACTTCAGAGATAGTTTGCGTATAAAGCTCTCTGAGATCTTCAGGTGCGAGCTGTTATTAAAAGTTGCAAGTATTATTATTATGACAGTATTAAGAGGAAATTCTTCATGTTAACCAAATTGCAATGATTAAGTACATTAGTATGGATTACAGTGTCTTCCAAAAATCTATAAATAAGCCATTTGAATTTTTGTATTCTTTTAAATTGAATGAAAAAATGCCAGGTTTTGTTTTGTTTTGGTTTTTTTGTTTGTTTGTTTTTTTACACACAAGATAACAGTTTTGTTTTCATTGTAATTAAAAAAAGGGGGGACGGACAGTGAAGGGGAAGGAAGGGAAAGAAGGAAGCTTTGAGGTATTACATACAAGTTGATTATTTCTCCAAGAAACCAAACTGCATTTTCAGTGTACATTTCTGGGATGCTGCTTCTTTCTGTGTCTTTTTTTTTTTTTAAATGGACCTGAATTTGATCTCATACCAGTTTATACAGTTATAACTCCATTGACTGTAATGGAGTTACTCCCAATTATTTAAACCGGTGAGAGATCAGAATCAGGTTTATGTTTACATACAACATAGGGCAAGGGCTCTGACAACAGAGCTCCAAATCATCTCTGTTATGGTGATGATGTACTTGGATGATTACTAGTCACTTAAGGACCTTTTACTTGTTGTCCTGGATAACAAGCTGCATTAGAAATTTGAACTGCTGGACTTCACTGTCTAATCAGATGCACTCAAGCAAACAGCCCAGGTAACAATGAAATATTTAGAAAGTTTTTCAAGTTTAACCCTCATTTTGAAATCTGAATTCAGTTATTTGCAATTGCTTCTCTGCCCACTTTCCACACATGATTTAACCGTAAAAATTGAGCCCATGACTATAACAGGCCCCAATCTAAAACTGGATTTAAAAAAACGATATATATGATATTGGATTATTTGAGAAACCGAATGTGATCATATAATTAAAGCCTATATCATAAAATGTATCTACAAAGGGTAGATATATGAAAGCTTACATTTGTTATTTCCTGACTATGGAATACTTGCTGATGTAACCCTAATATTTTCATAACAGTTTTGGAGATGGAATGTATTATAGTTAGTTTACTTTGCAGCAATGGGTTGCATTCAATAATGTATGGAGTTTGGACTTCTTAAATGCTTTATTCTATTATGCCATCTCCCATCATCAAAACAGAGCACAATTTATCAAGGAAATTTGGGATATATTGTGATTATTTGAATATCTGAGACCCATAATGATGAAGCAAATGTTTTGTTTTAAATCCATTAATTCTGATATGCAGTATTTGTGTAACACATTATTCTGAAGCTAGTTTTTATTAGGATTTTTTAAACTGACTGACCTGCTTTCCTATGTGCCCTTTCTTAGTAAAAAGTAACATACCTTCTTTCTCTTTTGAGTAAAATCCAGGCCCTATTGAAGTCAACGGTAAAACTGACTTCAGTGGCACCAGGATTTTACTTTTGTACCTATTGTATTGGTAGTTCAAACAGTATTCACCTATTATAAGCAGATACTGTACCAGATCCTGTACAGTTTGGAGATACCTAGAACTACCCAATTCTACAAACTTTAATCATATGATTAAACAAGTCAATGGAACTACCTTACGTGAGTGAAGACTACTTACAAGAGTAAAATTTGTTGAATTGGGCCCAGTACACAAAGGCATTGCATTTTAATTGCCTGCTTTTGTCAGAGTCTTAATATTATTTCACTGTGAGTGTTTGTACTTATTCTATTCTTATCCAGGGAACAAAATATACAGGCTTGACCTGGTCACATGTAAAAGTCTAAAAGGAATTTAAGAGAACATTTTATCAAATTGACAGCCACAAAAATATTAAAATTATAAGTGAAAATGGCATGATCTAATTTATTTGTTTTCATATTTCAAATGGGTGAAAGTTAGCCCTGTACAGAGAGCTAGCATACGGCTTATGCCTTACTTGAGTTCTGCTTGAGTCATGTTTAAACCCTATTTAGAAGGTTCAAGGGTGCTGGCCCTTTGCACAGGTGTGAATTTCACCCATCCTGAATGTTTTTGACACTATTCAGTTCTATAGCAGCTGGAATAATGTTGGGAGTTTGTCAAAAATTGCTCCACAGCTCCTGCCAAGTGGAGCATCTGACTTACAGTACCCCATCCCCCTCAAAAGCAGCATTTTCACTTAAGAGTTTGACTGAAAAAAGAACTCGGAGATGAGATGATGAAGCTTTGCAGGGCCAATTGCAATCCATTTGTTAAATTGCACTTATAACATTTAAAAAAAAACAAAAAAAAAAAGCCAATCGGTCAGTGCAGCTTTGAGGTTGGATCCATTAGAATGTTACGTATGTCTCACTTGGGACTTGAGTTTAATAGGCTTGGTGAGCCACTAAAGAAAAAAATATCAAATGTGAAATAAGAATAGCATCATGGCAGCAAGCAATAGGGTCTCATCAGTACTTTAAACTGCAAATTGCCATTTTTACAGTTCAGTGTGATGAAATCAAAATAAAAACCCAATGCTCTTTGATTATAGTGGTCCAGATTGCCTCTTCCATAGAGGCCAATGGAGAAAGCAAGGGCTAGAGAAGCCAGAAAATCAGCACAGTTTTTACATAGCCCTAATAATGCTAACTTGATATTCACAGCTAAGAAATACTAGAAAATTAAGCAATTAAACAGTATTTTAAAAAGAATCTTAAATGTATTGCCCTGAGAAAGATGGTACAATTCTTCCTCTGAACAAACTGAGGCAAGAATAGAGAGGAAGACCTAATGGAGCTGGCTGCATCTTCGCACCCGTATCTATTTCCTTGAACCTCACATATTTGTAATTGCCAAAGTTTGCATAAGGATGCATAGCCATTTGCAAAGATTGGGGAACTGTGCAGGAAATGTCATGATTCAAGGTACTTAACTTCAAGTTATTATTCCCTTACCTCATTTCAGCAAAATGTTTGCACTCCTCATGGTCTATATATTTTTGACTGAGGAAAAAAGAAGAAATATATTACAGTCAATACTGTATTTCAGATACACTACTACTATGTGACATTGACTTGCTCTGTAGAGGGCTACTGCAAGATATACAGACCACTTCAGTCCAATTTTAGCTCTATATTATAGACCTTTGTGCTGACTGTCTCAGGGAGAAGCATTTCAATCACATGAGCAAATCCATCTGTCTAGAATAAAAGACATGCTTATCACTTAGTGAAGGGGAAGAAAAAGGAAAACAAATTTAGTTTAACTTTGTGAAAAGATTATTGAAAAGAAACAAAAGATTGTTGGATTTCTCCAGGTGAAGCACAGCTAGTAAAAAGTAGATGCACTTTATATCTCATCTCATTAACAAACAGTCATTAATATAAAATCAAATGAGCAGGACACCAAAGAATTTCATTTTCAGACTAATAGTTTAAGACAGTCATGGCAAAACGGAAGACAACATTATATGGTATATTATAGCATGCTCCTAAAGTTTTAAAACAATGTACACAAAGGAATCTACTATCTATGCATAATCTGGAAATTGATCAGAAATAATCCTCAATCCTGTCTGGTTTATGAGGGCAACTCAAACACTAGCCAAAAAACAAAACAGTGATGTACAGTCCTATATGCCTTGAGATGTGCAGCTATATGATGCCCATCGCTGAAAATCTACAACAAAGTTTCTACCTCTTTTATATTCAAAACAATGTAGTGAGTCTCCTAGCATCCACTGTATGTAGATCATTAGCATATATCTTATTTGTAAGTCTTTGCATTATTTTCTTTGGGTTAAAGTGATATGATCTGATATGAACACTGTACAAAACAAAAAACAACAAATATTGTTTTGTAAAGAAAGATATTTCTGTATAAAATTAAAAGAAATAGTTTAGGAGGATCTAAGTGTGTTATCCTGAGAAAAGGAAAGCACACAATCCACATTGGAAGATGAAAAGTAAGCCACTAACACAGAAAGAGTGTACAAATACTGTATACGGATGAATGCTTCATGTTCATAAATATATGAATGTGCTATCCTATGCTAAATATTTGAAAAAATCAGGTATTTATCATCTCAAATTGGACACCGAAAATCAGTGGGATCTTTTGACCTTAATCTCTTTTAACTAGACCCACAAAGGAATTTAGGAGCTACTAAGGTTCCTGCTCAAGTGCTACCTCTCCCTGGAGATGCCTAAATTTCTGGTGGCAATATGCACTAGGTGACTAAGTTTCCAGCTTTGGGCAAGCACAAAACCACCCAAGTCCTGATGCTACTAATCAGTTCAGTGCCCTAGCTCATGCTAAACCCTGGCAAAATTTTAGGATTTATCCACTTCTCTCACCTTCAGGGCCCAATCCAGTAAGTGTTCTCAGAATATGCATATCAGATTGGGTCTTGTACAAAAAGCAGCCAAGGTGACCAGATAAGGCATTTTCTGGACCAAGACTGGGGCCATGTGTGTGTCCCAGGATACCCAATAGGCCAGTGGCTAGGCTGCTCACCTAGGATTCAGGAGACCTATTTTTAAATCTCTACTCTGCCTGATTTACAGCAGGGACTTGAACTTGGGTCTCCTATGTCCCAGGCGAGTTCCCTGACTACCAGGATATAGGGTATTCTAGGGTGGGTCCCTCGTAATCTCTCCTGTTGGAGCTGTTCCACTTTGTATAAATAATTAAATATCCATTGGGCCAGATAGAGATTGATTCTATAACCTGGTGGCTAGGGCACTCACCTAGGATGTAGAAAACCCAGATTCCCATTCCTGCTCCAATGAATATTTATTCAAAATGAAACAGCTCCAACAGGAGGGACTGAGAGAACCACCTCCAAATACTCTAGACCCTGGTGGTCAGAGCAATCATCTTGAAAGATCATGTCCAGAAACAGGGGCAGGCCGATTGGTGTGTCCACCAAGAGATCTAGGAGAGTAGTGATCCAGTGTTGGCAAGCCCAGACCAGGACTATCAGGATCAGACATGTCCTGTCCCTTTTGACCTTTAGCAGGACCCTGTGCATGAGACAGGTGTGAGGGAATGTGTAGAAGAGCTGGTTGGTCCAAGGGAGGAAAAAACATCTGAGAGCAAATCCAGGCTGTGGCCTAGGAAGGAGCAGAACTGAAGACATTTCCTGTTGTACCTTGTTGGTAAGAAGTCTATCTGGAGCGTTCCCCACTTCTGGAAGACAGCGTTCATGAAATCCAGGTGAATGGACCACTCGTAATGGTTGGAAAAGGATCTGCTGAGATGATATGCTAAATCATTTTGCGATCCTGGGAGGATGGAGGCTTTCAGATGGATTGAATGGGTTATGCAGAATTCCCACAGGAAAACAGTCTCCTGGAACAGGGGACAGGAGCATGCTCAGCCATGCTTGTTTATGTAAAACATTGCTATTGTGTTGTCTGTGAGGATGGACATATAGTTGCCCCTCAGGTGAGGTTGGAACGCCTTCCAGGTTAGGTGCACGGCCTTCAGTTTCCTCACACTGATGTGTAAAGAGAGCTCCCCTGGGGACCAGAGACCTTGAGTTCTGATGATCCCCAAGTGAGTCCCCCATCCCATCACCAATCCATCTGTGATGAGAGACATTGATGGTTGTGATGTTGAGAATGGGACTCCTGTGCACACTGTCCCCAGGTTCAGCCACCAAAGGAGTGTGGCAATCATTGATGGGGGAAATAAGACCACCTTGTCCATATGGTGTCAACCTGGTATGTACACTGTGGCAAACGGCCAGCTTCTCCCTAGTGGGTCTCGCACTTTTGCCTCTCTTAGTGGGCCAGGGTGTTGCCAGTTACCCTGTCTTCCCAGGGAGGGGGTTAGGAACCCAGGCCCACCCGCTCTTCCGGGTCCCAGCCCAGGGGCCCTCTGAGTAGCAGCTATGTGCTGCTGGCACCTTACTTTCAGCTACAGGCTTTTCCCCTGGGCTACTTTCCCCTCCTCTGTCTTTCTGCCTTCTTGAGTCCAGTACCTTCCTCGGGACTCCATCTCTCTCCCACACACCACTGTACTCCGTACTGTTCTTCTCCATGACTCCACATACCACTGTACTCTGTTGTGTTGTTCTTCACAATCTCCACAAACTCCTCTGCTCACCACACACCTACTCTTTCAACTCCCACCCTGCATCTCAGGAGTAGAGGGTTTTTATCAGGCACCTGGGTGGGGACTTAATTGGTGTCAGCTGACCCTAATTACCCTTTGGCTAGTCTACAGGGAATAAAGCATGGAGCATTCTCGCACTTACATAGCGCCCTTCTAGAACTTTCCCAGTGCCCTCTGCCCTTGCTATACCACAACACCAATGCTAGCCAAGACTGGAGAGGTGTAAGTTGCAGTTTTGTGTGTTGCACCACATAGGTACATGATGCCACATGCCCCAGGATCTTTAGGCAGTTACTTGCTGTGGTGATGGAGTGACTCCTCAGGCTCTCCCTGAGTGCTCCTAGAGTTCTGAACCGATTTTCTGAGAGAAAGGTTCTGGCCTGGACTGAGTGGAAGACCACCCTGATGAATCCCATCCTTTGAACTGGGGAAAGGTTGGATTTCTGCATGTCTATCAACATCCCCAGTTCCTGGAAAGTTGACTGTTATTAGACTTACATTTGCTTCCACCTGGGTCTTGGATCAACCTCTGATCATCCAGTTGGCTAGGCAGGGATAGACCTGAACTCCTTGTTTCCTTAGAAAGGCTGTCATGACTGCCATGCACTTCATGAACACAGGAGGATATACTGACAGGTCAAATGGGAATACCATAAATTGGTAGTGTCTGTGGTTTACAACTAACCATAGGAACCTTCTGTGTCCCCTGAAGATAGCAGTATGGAAATATGCATCCTTCAAGTCGAGGGCAGTGTATCAGTCCCTGGGATCCAGGGAAGGGATAATGGAGGCCATGAAGACCATGCAGAACTTCAGCTTCTTCATTAATCTGTTGAGCCTTCACAGGTCCAGGATGGGTTTGAGACCACCGTTGGCCTTCAGGATTAGGAAATAACAGAAATATAACCCATTGTCCCCTACCTCCAGAGGAACCTCCTCTACCACTCTCACTTGCAGAAGCATTTGCACCTTCTGAATTAGAAATTGCTTGTGAGAGGGGTCCCTGAAAAGGGATGGGAAGGGAGGGTGGGAATGAGGGAAATAACTGAATTTCAGCATGTATTCTAGTCCTACTGTGCCTTGGAAGTCAGCCCCTGTTGTCCCTGCCATGCCCTTTCATTTGCCGCCCAAATAACCAGTGAACCCGGTGGTAGTGGGGGAGGAGGGATACAAAAATTCATACCCTTTGAGAGGTACAAAGTAATTCCTCTCCATCCTCTTAACAGTAGGCTGGAAGGATGAAGGAGTCTGACACAGAGTTTTTATTGGCTCCAGGATGGCATCTTTTAATGGCAGGGCCCCAAGACTGCTAAAATATCCATTAGGGTGTGGGAGGCTTTGGAGATCTCCTCCAAATGGGTATCCAGGTTCTGGGCTACCCTCTGGAGAAGCTCCTGGTGTACCCTGTAATTATACTAGGTGGGCATCATAGCTGTTCCCGCCACCGTCTCGTCAGGCAAGGAGGAAGAAGCCAGTACAGACACAAGTCCCTGTACTTCTTCCTCTGCCCCAGATTGCTCCTGTGAGGGGGTGGGGGGAGCAGAGTCTTGCAGTTTGGTACTGGACTCAGCACTGGGGACCGATCACTGTTCTGAGTAGGACGAAGGGGGAGGCTACTGAATTTCAACTCTTGACTCCGATATAACGGTGTAGGAACTTCTGGACGTGGGGCCTTGGAACTGTCCAGGGATTCTAGAAATGCCACTGCAGTGGCATTTGCCACTGCACTGGTGTCCAGGCAGTCAGCAGCATGTTCTGGCTTATGTCCCCCTTAGGGCATCACTGATCAGAGCACGGTTTGCTCCTGTGGGAGGCGTAGGACTCCGTTCCCGAACTGGAATCAAAGCAGTCGCATCTCAGCAAACAGGACAGAGCGGTGCTGACCAGTGCAGGAGAGTGGTGTCGTGGAGGTGGGTGAGGGGGGAAGATTGGTGCCACGCCATTATGACCAGTTAGCCCTTTGACAGCAGCTGTCTCAGTGTCACAGTGGTTCTTGTTTCTGGTGCTGCCTCAGCCAGTTTCCAAGTGACTGGGGATGGCGGCACCGGGAGGGAGAGGAGGTCCCTCACTGCCTCAAACACCTCTGGCATAAGTGGCAGTGCCAAGGCCGTTGAGTCCCTTGGTACTGGACTCAAGACAGCCCTTCCTGGCGCCGGAGTCAATGGTGCTGCACACCCCACTGACGTCTCCAAGTGGTCTGGTACAGGTCACAATCTATCAGCATCCTTACAGCCCGCAGACCTTGGGTTTGGAGAACCTTTAGTTGGTCTTTCTCTGCTTTTTCCTTGGCACTGGCTATGGTGAGCTGTGCCAAGAGTCGTGTGCAGGAGTTGACTTCCTTGGGGCTGGGGATGCACGTCGGTGCTGGGAGTCCCAGGTTGTCGATGTGGCATCCTTCCTCTGAGAGGTGGAACAGTGCTGCGTCTCCCTCAAGAGACACCGGGGCACTCCTCACGAAAGCTGAAATACTTGGTACCAAGTCCACACGACTTGGCTCCGAAGGGGGATGGAATGCTTCCTCTATCATGAGGAACTTAAGCCTGGTGTCCCTGCCCTTTTTTGTTCTGGGTCTGAAACCCTGGCAGATTCTGTACCAATCCTGCACATGTGCCTCTCCCAGGCACGTAAGACAGCAAGCATGTGGGTCATTAACCAGCATCAGTTTGTGGCATGATGCACACAGTTTGAACCCCTGAGACTGAAGCATGCCCCAGTGTCTATGGATAGGCTAGCCCTGATAAGCGAGGTCCACTACCACTATACTATTAACTAACTAACTTAACTCAACTCTAAAAGATAACTATTTACAATTTTACAGGAAAAAAAACACATAGACGGTACTTGCAGAACACAAGAATGAAGAAAAGTTCCAGCAACTGTCACGAGCAGTAAGACAGAACAGAAGGGGCGGCAGGGCCCTATATAAACAGCACTATGAGGGCACAACTCTAGGGGGTACCAGAGCTGACCCACTGGATACCACTGAGGGAAAAACTTTCTGGCTCTGGTGTGCAGGGTGAGCACATACCTACATTGGCATGGACATTAGCAAGCACTTGAAGAAGAAACAGCTGAGCTGTTTTGGCTAAAACTTTCAAAAAATTAGCCTGAGGCAGACACCCAGATAGAAAACTTCAGCCAGAACAATAAGTTTGGCAGTTATAAACGAATGAAAACAGGATCTTATAATGGAAATAAATTATAAGCTATCAGCCCTTCCGTATCAATTCCTGCACCAGGCTGGAGAATAAATCAGCATTGTTTTATATCCTCTCCGATAAATTCTCTGCAATTTCAAAGTCCTAGAAACTGATTACTATTAAGGATTAATACCATAATATATTTAACATAGGAACAAATCTAGGATACTACTGCAAGCTTGTGAAGCAAAAACAGCAACTTTATCCCATATATGATGGGTTAACATGGGTGACTATATTAGCATTTGTGACTGTTAATGCTCCTGGTGGGTTTGTGTGTCATCCAATAAACAAATTTTTAATGCTTCTAGGTGGCCATTATCATCATTTAAAACTAAAAAAATAAATAAAATATAATGGGTCTATGCATTCTACGTTTCTTCTAAATGAATCTTAATTTCAGGGAAATTCCATCCTGGTGAATACTGCTTTTAAACTTACCTTTCTTTTTCAAGTGAAGAAAAGTTATAGGGAGGGGAAGTGGTAAAATTTCCATCCAAGTCTAGCCATTCCAAAGATCTGCTGCTCAAAGAGGGGGAGGCCTCACTAATCTATTAAAAAAACAAGGTGGGAGCAGGAGGAAGGAATGTTAAAACAACCTGTCATGTTTCAACTTATTATTGGTGCTGCTAATATGTGCTGCAGAACAAAGGCATGGTTCTTGACCCAATAACCTTAGAATCTAGCTTAAGTCAATGTAGGTAATTTCAATTTAATGTTTGCTATTCTGCAAACAACAAAAGAAAATCAAATATTTGTAACACAATATGCTCTTTAATGACCCTCTCCTTCAATAGTTGCCAATCAATGCTCTTGACATTTTATTAGACAAGAATATAAGAATCAGAACTGACCAATATAATCTTTTACTCCCATCTCCAAAATGTTCAGTGTAGGATAATTCAGAAAGCATAAAAATCCCACTATATGCAACTCCATATTTCAGAGGGGAATTTCTTCCTGATCTCATCTGGTAAAAGGATTATTCCCTGAACCAGAGGGCTTACATTTTATTTAGGTAAGTATAATTGGAATGCCAATCATATTTATACAGATGTCTAAGTCCGTTTGGAAATCTTAATAAACAATCTCCTAAGCAATATCCTTCAGAAGTGAGCTCCTCAAATGAATTATACACCACATGAAAAGTATTTCCTTTTATCAATTTTTAATTTCAGTCTCTAACTCTGATATACATAACAACAGAACATCTCCACAGACAATAATACTGATGCACTCAATATATTAATTCTATAATTTTTCCAACTAAAATTGTTTTTAGTGTCTTTAATGCTTAATGGCGAGATAACAACATAAAAAGGATAACTCAGAATATTATTGATCGTGGAAAGTTTTTAAGTTAACTTTTTAAATAAGCTTCAGTATTCTGCCTATAGTTACATTGTTTCAACCCCAATAAAGTCAGGACTAGAAAACAAGGACATGTTAAATGATTTCAAGGCATCTGCATTTTCTTTTGCTAAGCAAGTCTGGAAGTGGCACTGGTGTCCACCCACAATGGTTTACTGTTACTATACACCACAGGTGTCAAACACAAGGCCCGGGGGCCGAATCCGGCCCGCCAGCTTGTGTTATCCGGCCCGCGGGTCAAATCCGGCCCGCCGGCTTGTGTTATCCGTGCCAGCAGTGTTTTCTGAGCTGAGCTCAGGAAAAGCGTGTGAGATCTCGCGTGAGCTCAGGGCACCGTGAGATCTCCTCTTAAAAAGGAAACATCTCCTCTTAAAAAGGAAATGGCCGTCGGAGTCTCGCACTCTGCTGCCGAATGTTAGCCTGCAGGGAGATTTTACAGCGGAGAGTGGAGTCCACGAGCCCCTGTGAGTGCCTGTTCTCATTCCCGCTGTGCTACTCTGCCGCCGAATTTCACCCTGCGGGGAGATTTTTCGGCAGAGAGTAGACTATCAAAAGTAGAGTAGAATGTATGCGTGGCCCCCCTGAAATGAATTTAATCTAAATGTGGCCCGCCATACGAATTGAATTTGACACCCCTGCTATACACCATCAGAAAGAGGAAACGAGGCAAGTAAATAAGTAGATGTGAAGAAATGTTATACATTTCAAATTTGCTTTTAAAAGAAAATAATGAGGTTAGTCACCAATGAAGGAATTTAGGAAAGAAAAATATAAAGTCTCAAAACTTACCGATCTTCTTTGTCTTAAAATGGCAGCTTCTGCGGGGTGATTGAACCTAAATTTATGAGCCTTACCCAGGACAACAAGACCTCCTAGTTCAAAGAATTAAAAAAAAGGAAAAAAGGAGGAGAAAACTATAGAGATAAAATTATTCAAATGTCTGGAATTGTGTGTGTATTCATGATATCTGCAATTTAAATTGCTCCTAGTAACCTTTTGCTGACTGTTACTGACAGCATTATTGTGCTTTTTAAAAAATCTTAAACCCTGGAGGTCAGCAGCAAATCCACTACTGGAAATTTCTTTTTATTCTAACTTCTAGAAAATCCTGACCCTTCTATCTCAATGACAAGAGAAAATGTTCAAGTCCCAGTGCTCAGTAATTAAGATACTCAAAAATATTTAAAGTGAGAAAGCTACAAAAAGTGAGAAAAAATGTGAAACAAATTATAAAGTAAAAAATAATTATGAAGAAAAATTTAGATAAATGTTCCTGCATAAAGCCGTATTTAAATCCAACATGGGCTTGGAACTTAAAAGTAGAATTGAAAAAAAAAAGTTAAGGTAAAAACTTGTCATAGTAAACTGAATATGATTGTCTGGGGGTGGTATGGGAAAGAAGCAGTATCTCCTAACAGCAAAAGCTCTGGGCAGCCAAGAAATGTGAGTTCCCAGTGTTTGCTTTTGAAACCACAAGGGCCTGATCCACTGATATCCATAGAGCTTGTTAGGTACTTTTGTAAATCCTATCCTAAGTCTCTAACCTTAACTTTGAACTCAGAGGCACTCCCCATTTCTCTGTAGGCCAGTGGCTACAATTTTGAAAAAAATCTGATGCCAGTGAGAAATGAAGTCCAAGGTAGTTCAACCATGCTGGTACAGTCCACAGCAAAGCAAGCCCTTATGGCCTTTGCAGTGGACATGTTAGGAGGGTTCTACTTAACCCATTACCATATTGGTCAGAAGCAATCCTGATTAAGCCTTCAGTTTTCAGAGAGCTAACGATTACTGCTGCTAAAATTAATCTCAACATTACTATAATTATTTCAATTTATCATAACGTGTATGCCCATCCATTTCATAGATGTGTATGATTCAGCAGATCTTAGTTTCTGAACTCAAAAGATTATTGGACTGCATTGTTCCATCCTACAGAAGTGAAGAACGAATGCTGAGCGATGGATTTACAGCATTTTACTGTATTCACTTGCTGATATCTATATCATTAGCAGCAATGCCACAAAAAAGAATCGCCAAACTCACCTTGTGACAAACGGCAAGCACCAGTGACTTCCAGTCCATTTACAGCGCAGTGTGCTCCCTGGACTGGATGCAGTGTCACAATCCCACAGTTATTGTCTATAACGCAATGGTTCCTTTCAATCCACTGACCCTGCAGAACTATAAATTGTAGGTCCTTTGTACTTGATCACATTAGGTTTATTTTAAACTCTTTTCCACATTTGCTTTAGAACAAAGACTCCAGTGCAGGTAAGTATACTAACTACACAATACTACCGTCAAAGAACAACCCTTTGTACCATATAGGAATCTAAGCCCTGGTCTACACTTACCTGGCAATTCGGCAGCAGTCAATGCAAGTTAACGCAACCTACACAGAGTAGCTTGCGTAACTCCTGTCACCTGCTGTGCTTCCCTTCTTCACGGAGTCATCACTGCACTGCGCCGACAGGAACAGCGTTTCCATCGATGCAACGCAAAGCCATTTGAGGGGGGTGGTTTACCAGCGTCGACTTCTGGATCGACTGAGTGGGTCTTCACTGACTGCTCAATCAATCCAGATAGGTCGATCTGATGGCGGTGACTTTGTCTCCGTTAGTATAGACATACCCTAAATTTCTCCTCTCTGAGTACTAGTCCAGGATCAGTTCCTGGAAAAGTTTACTGGTCTGAAAGTATTTGTGCTGCTCTTCCAAAATGTTCCTATCTGTAGCAAGTTGTAAGCGATCAGGACCTGTAAATTACTATCATGTTATATTTTCCATTTCAACTGTGACATTATTTTAATAGCTGATATTTCACTAACTACTAGAGCCAGAGATGGATGATTTAATCAAAGCTGGGATTCCAAACTGTTTCCAATTTCAGTATTAAGCATCAGTTTCTACTATCTTTGGTACATCTTGAAATTGTGGCTGCTAAAGTCACATCAGAAATGAAGTGTAGGCGAAAAAGATAATGAAAACTATTTGATTTTAAGGTCCAACATCCATGACCCAACATAGCAGGAAAGTAATATATTATACCACAGGAAAGCCAGTTTGCTCATTTCTCTCTCTCGCTCGCTTTTTTATTTTTTGTGCACTGATACAGCAAGTTCTGGACTTTTAACCCTAATGTTAATTTACCCTACTGGGGAAAAACCTAAGTAGATCCTAAATTACTTTCATAGTGTTCTTGACGCAATAAATAGCAGCAAAAATTAACTCTAACACTGTATTATACAGCAAACCTACAATCAGTTATTCTCTCCTCCTTCTTACATGGAGACTGATGGTACAGAAAAATGACTGTAAGACTATTACTCTAGACAAGCAAAAGCACTTAGGTTGACAGAACATAACATAAAATCCTTTGTAATCTCATTCTCTTACCAATATCCTGCTCCCGGTCTGAGTCACTTCTTCCAATTTTGGTTATTCCTTCCTAAAAGGAGTAAAAACTATTGTAAATGAGGTCAATTAAAAGTAATCTTGTTGAAAGTGAAAAATCCATAAGATTTCTCATTAATTCTACTACAGTATCTTGGTAAATATTTCGAACATGTTATCCCTGCCTGGGTTAATTAGAGCAGACTGTAGCTATTAGTTGTAATGTCTATAGATTCGTAACCCGCAACTGCCCACAGCTTTATAATTGCTACCTGTCACACTTCGTGCCATGCCTGCTTCCTCTGTTATTTAAGCAGAGGCTGCAACCAGCTGGATACTTTTTTAAAGTTGCTTGAGACTAATGTGTTACTTCCATAACTACTCTTGTGCCCAACGACTGCATCTGAACATGCATGCTGCTATCTGAGTTTGCAAACTGGGTACACAGATGCCCAGTGACCCAATCTGCATGGGCAACTATGATAATTGCATGCATAGACAGCTATGTGCACAAAACGATAAGCCAATTTTGGAAACGTGGCCCAGAACGTAAATCTTCGACTCGCAGCACTTTACTGATCAAAAAAAGAAAATGAAAAGACCAGACCATAATCCCAAGCCTTGAACAGAGGTGGGGACTGAGAACGGATTCAGTAAACTCACTACAATCAGAGGACAATCACGGTATGTGAATTTTCCATAGATGAATGAGTTATAATAAATCAATATTCTTGTTGATTATTAAACAAGAGGCGTGCCCCTGTACATGAACAAATTTAAAATATCCACAATTTGAAAAAAAAACAATAAAGTGTCACAGAAAAAATTCTCAGGGACATGCAGTTAAACTAAATTTTGGAACAGTGATGGAAGAGAGCTAATGTTTATTATTATATTGTGACAAAAGAAATGTTAGTAAAACGTAAGGTCACAAATCAATATTCGAAATATGTAAACTAGCAATAAAGGCAATGGACTCCTATCCTGTACATTATGTTCCTTTATTATTCCTTAGGCAAACAATGTCAGGACATTTCTTAGGTCTGAAGAGGCACAATATTTATTTAATATATACACAATGTTTCGATAGATCAATAAGCTGATTGAGACACACATGCTCAAACAAGTTTATTTTTTAAAATGTTATAACACAACCACATCTTGATAATCAGCTGTTTAGATTATATAAAAATGAATTATTATTGTTATTTATACAGTATTTAAAGTTTTCTGTATTCCAGCTAGAACAGGGGTTGGCAACCTACCGCGGCTGAAGAGCCGCATGCGGCTCCAGAGTCGCGGGTTGCCGACCCCTGAGCTAGAACAACTGAAACGGTCCCCACTCCAAATAGCTTACAATTTAATTCTAAGCATGAAGCAATATGGGAGAGCAACAATCTGTCAGGGCAGAGAAAGGAAGCATAAGGGTTATAATAAGATGACAAGGTTACCTAGTTGGTGATAATGAATGACTTATAATCAAGAGCATGCATGATTTCTCAGCATCTGAGGATAAGTGGTGATTGTCACTCTCATCCCTTGGAGTGAGATGGTAGGGATGCCATCTTTCCAGTTTTTCTAGGAACTTTCCTTTTTTGATGCAGCTGTCCCAGGAAATCTGTAAGGGTGCTCAGTACACACTGCCGGCTGTCCAAGTGTATAGGCTCAGGATCATCCTGGATGTCCAAGTGTTTTATACCTCAGAGGTAGCATCCCTAGGCTGAGGTCCCTGTATACAGTGGTAGGGTAACAACTCCAAACTGCCAACCCAGCACAACCTTTTGCTCAGGGATTGAGAGGGGCTGAAACTCAGACACAGAGCCCTCTGCTGAGTAAAGCAGTAGGAATATTTTACTGAGCACCTGACCGGGGTGGGGACTGTGATTATAAAATACTCAGTGAGATTAGAAGGCTACAAAGGCTGAGAACACAATAATCATGATGTATTTCAAATATCCTCATATTGAACTCAAAGAGCTGCAGAAGTAAAATTTTTAGACACCATAAGTAACAGCTTCTTGTAACAGTTTGTCCTGGAACTCACAAGGGAAGAGGCAATTCTTAATTTAGTCCTAAGTGGAACACAGGAGCTGGTCCAAGAGGTGAATACAGCTGATTACTTGGTAATATCAACCATAATGTAATTAAATTTAACATCCTCGTAGGGGGAAAAATGCCAAAGTAACCCACCACAGCAGCATTTAATTTCAAAAAGGGGAATTACAAAAAAGAAAGCCAGTTAACTGGAAATTAAAAGGAACAGTCATAAGAGTGAAATGCCTGCAAGCTGCATTGAAACTAATTAAAAACACCATAATAGAGGCTCACACTAAAAGTATATGCCAAAGAAAAAAACAACAGTAATAGGACCAAAAAAATGCCACCATGTCTGTCTATGTGACGGAGTGTTCATCCCACATCAGCCACCGAAAGGGTTAAGGTGGCTAGTCGGGCCAATTATCCCACCCAGGCTGCTGCTGGAGTAGGAGCCAGGGAGCTATGAGGACTAAAGATGAAAGCCAAATGCACAAGAAGAGGCAAGGCTTATATAAAGCCAGGTAGCTGAGGGTGGAAAAAGGCTGCAGGAGAGTGCGTGCAGTCATTTTCCGGGAAAAGGATGGAGAGGAAAAACCCAAGACAGAGAATAAGCCCTGGGGTTCTAGCCCTGGAAGAAGGGTCAAACACAGAGGAGTTGTGGGGAAAGAAAACCTGAGAGGGCAAAATAGGAAGAAGTCATGGGGAACAGCAGCAAAGGGTAGGACTGTGCAGACCCAGAGTGCTTGTTACAAGGTCCCTGGGCTGGAACCCAGTGTACAGGGTGGGCCTGAGTTCCCCTACCAGCCACTGGGAAATGGCACAGGAACATGGGAAGTGCCAACCAGACAGCTGGGCCAGAGATACTTTGTTAACCTAGAAGGGGAGGACTGGTACAGTCATCTAGCTGGAGGGCTGAATCATGAAGAGGCAGCGCCTTGAGTACTGAAGAAAGAGAGAAAAGGGTCACAGCTTGAGTAACTGATGGAGGAGAGCACCAGATCAGGTGAGAGCTGATCCCCACAGCAGCCACAAGGAGGTACCACCTGCAGTGAGTGAACTCTCTTCACATGCTAAACAACAGAGTAAAAGAGGAGATTAGAGGCAAAACAGCATCCTTTAAAAATTGGGAGTCAAATCCTATGGAGGAAAATATAAAGAAGCATAAACTCTGGCAAATCAAATGTAAAAGTATTAATAAGTCAGGCCAAAAAAGAACGTGAAGAGCAACTAGCTAAAGACACAAACTAACAGCAAAAAAAAATTTAAAGTACATTTATAGGGGACACATGACTTTTTTGTTTGGGGAGGCTTACACAAGCGCCAGAAGCTCCCTAGAAGTGGGGAACTACTCGCTCCCAGACCATGGCCCTCCACCTGCCCACCAGGCCTCTTCCCTTGAGGCTTCACGCTCACTCCACCTCCTCCTCCTGATATCCCCTCAACCACCATTTGCTCCTCTCCGCCCCCTCCAAGGCCCTCCCATTTTTAAAAGTGATGAGGCCAAGGTCCCCAGCCCATCTATTCTGGTGCTCATTAGCTGAGTTGCTCCAGCACCAGCACGCATAGCAGAACGAGGAGTCCCACAGCTGGGTCATGGCTCCATCACTTTTAGCCCTCCCACTTTTTTGCGCCTTAAGGGCGAAGTGAGGATGGGGCCTCAGGGGAAGAGGCAGAGCAAAAGTGGGGCCTTGGGGTGGAGTGCAAATGGTCTGGGCACTAGTGGCCCCCACTTCTAGGGAGCTTCAGACAGCAGCGCTCCAAAGGCAGTGGGCTGGTGCCTCTCCAAAGGGAGGTGACCCATGCCACATCCAGCATTTCTTACCCCCTGCACGGCCAGTCTTTTCTGCAGAGGCACAAGCCTCTTACATGCATCACCCCTGAGTGCCTCTGAAGCAGGAAGCCTGCCAAACAATCCAAGTGGGGCACTGGACATTCGGGGTGCTAAAGGAATATTCCATGATAACAAGGTCATTGTGGAAAAGCTAAATGAATTCTTTGCATCAGTCTTCACTGCAGAGGATGTGGGAGAAATTCCCAAACTTGAGCCATTCTTTTTAGGTGAAAAATAAGAGGAACTGTTCCAGGCTGAGGTGTTGGTAAAGGATGTTATGGAACAAAATAATAAATTAAACAGTAGTAAGTCATCAAGACCAGATGGCATTCACTCAAGAGTTTTGAAAAAACTCAAATATGAAATTGTAGAACTATTAACTCTAGTATGTAACGTATCCATTAAATCAGCCTCTGCGCCAGATTACTGGAAGATAGGTAATGAATGTAATGACAACATTTTTTTAAAAGGCTTCAAAGTTGATGCTGGCAATTATAAGACAGTAAGCCTATTTTCAGTACCAGGCAAACAGATTGAAACTAAAGTCAAGAACAGAATTATCAGACACATAGATAAACACAATATGTTGGGGAAGAGTCAACATGGCTTTTGTAAAGGAAAATCATGCCTCATAGATCTATCAGAATTCTTTGAGGGGGTCAACAAACATGTGGACAAGGTGAGCCAGTGGATATAGTATACTTGGACTTTCAAAAAGCCTTTGACAAGGTCCCTCACCAAAGGCTCTTAACCAAAGTAAGCAGTCATTGGATAAGGAGGAAGGTGTCCTCATTGAGCAGTAACTGGTTAAAAGACAGGTAACAATGGATAGGAATAAATGGTCAGTTTTTACAGTGGAGAGAGGCAAGTAGCTGGGTCCCCAAGGATTTGTAGCGGAACCAGCATATTCATAAATGATCTGGAAAAGGGAGTGAACAGTGAGGTGGCAAAATTTGCAAATTATACAATGTACAAGACTGATAGCTAAGATTTACAAAGGGATCTCACAAAACTGGGTGACTGGGCAACAAAATGGCAGATGGAATTCAATGTCGATAAATGCAAAGTAATGCACATTGGAAAAAATAATTTCAACCATGCACACAAAATGATGGGGTCTAAATTACTTGTTACCACTCAAGAAAGATCTTGGAGTCATTTTGCATCTTTCTCTGACAACATCCATTCAATGTGCAGCAGCAGTAAAAAACAGCTAACAGAATGATAGGAACCATTATAAAGGGATAGATAATAAGACAGAAAATATCATAATGCCACTATATAAATCCATGGGAGGCCCAAACCTTGAATACTGAGTGCAGTTCTGGTTGCTCCATCTACAAAAAGATACATTAAAACTGGAAAAAGTGCACAGAAGGGCAATGAAAATGATACGGGGTATGGAACAGCTTCCATACAAGGAGAGATTAAAATATAGTGCTGTTCATTTTAGAAAAGAGATGACAGGGGAAGAGGAGGCGCTATGATAGAAGTCTATAAAATCATGAATGGTATGGAGAAAACGAATAGGGAAGTGTTATTTACCATGTCACATAACACAAGAAAGAGGGGATACTCACTGAAAAATAGGCAGCAGTTTTAAAAGAAACAAAATGTACTACTTCAGACAATGCACAGCCAAATTGTAGAATTCATTGCCACGGGATGTTTTGAAGGCCAAAAGTATAACTGGTTCAACTAAGAATTAGATAAGTTCATGGAGAGTAGGTCTATCAATGGCTATTAGCCAGGCTGAGCAGGGATTCAAGCCCATGTTCGTGGTGTCCCTAACCATCCAGATGCCAGAAGCTGGGACTGAACAGATCACTCCAAATTGTTCTAGTCTGTTCATTCTCTCTGAAGCACCCGGCACCATCAGAGATTGAATACTGGGCTAGATGGACCACTGATCTGGCCCAATACAGTCATTCTTTACGTTCTTAAACAGACATTACCTCCCCCTGAAATCAGCCTCTTCCTGCCAAAAGAGGAGCTACAGCCAGCCCTCAAACTCCCAGATGACCTTGGCATACCCACATCATTGCTGATGACTATTCTTGTGTTGGTGCCCTCTTCACCACCCCTCCAAATAGGGTCAGGCCCACAGCATGAGGAAAGGAAACATGGGGCAGGCCCATAAGTGCCACAGGTGGTGTTGTTCCGAGCCTCCCCACCCCCACTCTAGAATAATAATCACATTACATGTTGCTACAAAATTTCATGCACTTGTAACATGTGGTTCCTGACCAACTCAACCATAAAACATCCAACCAGGTCTGAGCATGGTTGTAAGTACTCAATAACTGATTTGGCCTTTGACTAAATATTCTGGACCTTACATACGTATCTACACAGGCACTTGGTGTTTAAACCTCATGGAATTATAATGAAGTAGCAAACATTCTCCTTCGAGTGATTGTTCATATCCATTCCAACATAGGTGAGTGCATGCCACCGTGCACAGGTTCCTGGAACTTTTTCCCCCCTTAGCAGTCCCCGTAAGGTTGGCTCAGATGCCTACTGGAGTACTGTGCTCATGCCGTGGTACATAAGGCACCACCAACCCTACGGCCCTCAGTTCCTTCTTTCCACTCCTGATGGTAACTGGAATGACTTTGCTCATGCAAGTATCTTCCCCTTTGTTATTCTAAGCAGTTTTGTAGTTAGTGATTGTTAAGTGTTAAGTAGTTAAATTAGACAGGAGCCCTTTAGGGCTCAACAGGGACCCAACCATGCCTGGGTCTCCTGGCTTCAAGCCTAGCACCGGCTGTGGCAAGACTCTTCCTGTGAGTGACCCCCACGACTGCTGCCTTAAGTGTCTGGGGGAACAGCACCACAAAGAGAAATGTAATTTAAGCCATGGACTCAAAAGGAGTGGGACATTAGGCTAGAGGACATCCTCATGGAGGAAGCTCTCCGTCCAGCTTCTGAACAACCATGCTCCATGTTGGCACCGAGCATTTCCTCAGTGCGGAGCACACTGTCGGCACTGGAGCCATTGCAACACAAGTCTCCAGTACCGAAGAGGAAGAAGAGGCAGTGCATGGTGCACGCCCACTCCCCTGTACTGTTGATACCGGTTGGGTCAAGTGTAGAGATGTGGCCAAGGCCCATTGAGCTTGCTCCGGTGCCTGCATCTCCGTGCAGGGAGCCTTCCCCGACTCCTGGGAGTGGGGGAGCGCCTCTGCAGGTGCCATCAACACCGGAGGCTCCCCAGGAGAGCCCTGATAGCCCTGCCCATGCCTCTGCCCCCCCCTCGACTGGGGGAGAAGGGGCTGGTGTCTAGGGGTAACCGCGCTGGGTGCCCCAGGAGGACGGTCACCTCAGGTAGAGCGCAAAAGCTCCCCGTCTAGCTCTGAGTCCACCTCGTCGAGCTCATCCTCTCTGCACCGGGGACAGTCCCCCGCACCAAAGTCCTCCAGCGCCAGAAGACGCTGTTTGAGGGTCGCTCAGCGCCACTCATTGACCTCAGGCTTGAGGTCCCCGGTACCGAGCCATTCGTCGTGGCACCAATCCAGGTCACCGACATGGAGTCTGGCAACAGCACGCTCCCTGGCACCACGCCGCAGATCCCGGTCGCCACAGTCAAGCTCGGCACCGCACGGATCTCGTCAGCACCGATCACGTTCACCGAAAGGCAAGCAGCACCAAAAGTCATCATTGCCGAGACAACGCTCGTCTTCGTTGTCGGAGCGCACCTCATTGCGGAACTGCTCCTGTTGGCACCGGCTCTCCAAATCATCCTTGGGGTCATCGACGGCTGTTCCCCCAATGCAGAGCAGCAGGCGGAGGTGGAGCAGAGGTCACCGCTCCAAGGACCCGAGTCCCCAGAAAGTTAAGGGTACTCAAGAGTTCCAAATGCCCCACAGGACACCCAGCAGCCGGTACCAATGCCAGCACCGGGGTGGCCGCAAGGACCATGGCAATAGCCTTACTGGGGACCATAGGGAGCTCACATGGGTCTGGGCATGGTGTCAGTTCCATCATCTGGTGTCCACTCGGAGCTCCCTGTAACTGAAAAGGGGCACGAGGGCCGTTCCTCGGACAAGGAATCGGACCTTGGAGAGGAACCCTCCACAGCGTCTCGTAAAAGGGACAGGCACCCACAGTCCTCCTCCTCTTCCCCGGATGAGGCAGCCTTCTGGGACCAGAAGGCAAAGATTTTAAGGGCCATCAAGAACTATGGAAGAGAGTGGCCTCTAACCTCAACATGGAGGTTAAAAAGTTGTCTGAGGAGGAGGACCCCTTGTTTGGAGACTACAGGGTGCAGGGTCCCTCTAGAGTGGCCCTGCCAGTTCATGACAGGGTGTTAAAGCTGGCAAAGGCCTCATGGCAAACCCCCGCCTCGGTAGCCCCAACTTCCAAGGGCATCGGGAAAAAGTACTGTGTGCCCGCGGAAGGGTTTGAGTTTATGTTTACACACACAGCCCCAGGTACTCTGGTGGTAGAAGCTGCCAACCAGTGGGACAGACAGGGGTTCCAAAACAGCACGCCCAAGAACAAGGACAATAAAAAGCTTAACTTGTTCTGGTGGAAGGTCTATTCCACTGGGACCCTTCAGCTGTGTATAGCAAACCACCAGGGTCTACTGGGGAGATATAACTTGAACCTTTCCAGACTAACGGGGCCCCACTTTGAACCTACGGCTTCATGCCCGCTGCTTGTCCTTTCATGAAAGACAGCCTTCCTGGTGGCCATTTCATCAGCTAGGAGGGTCTCCAAGATTAGAGCGTGGACCTCGGAACCCCCTATACAGTGTTCTTTAGGGATAACATGCAGCTGAGACCCCACCCGGTGTTCCTGCCCAAGGTGGTCTCCCAGTTCCATTATAATCAAGGTATCTTCCTCCCCGTGTTTTTTCCAAAACTACACGGTTCGGAGGAGGAGTGGAAGTGGCATTCTCTGGATGTGAGGCGAGTCCTGGTCTACCACATAGACAGGACGAGACCATTCTGGAAGATGATGCAGCTCTTTGTTGCCGTGGCAGACTGGATGAAAGGATTCCCTGTCTCCACCCAGCGCATCTCCAAGTGGATCACCTCCTGCATCAAGTGCTGCTACGAGCTGGCGGGTGTACCACTCCCCAGAGTTGTCATAGCACACTCAACCAGAGCCCAGGCCTTGCCAACGGCCTTCTTGGAGAAAGTGCCCCTGTAGGACATCTGTAAAGCTGCCATCTGGTGGTCGGTGCACACCTTTACATCCCACTATGCCATCATTCAGCAGGCGAGAGAGGATGTGGAATTCAGCAGAACCATGCTGCGGGCAGCTCACCAGTAACTCCTACCCACCTCCAAGGTATTGCTTTTTAATCACCTACATTGGAATGGATATGAGCAATCACTCGAAGGAGAAAACATGGTTATTTATCAGTAACTGTTGTTCTTCGAGATGCATTGCTCATATCCATTCCACACCCACCCTCCGTCTCTGCTGTTGGAGTTGGCAGAAAGAAGGGACTAAGGGGCCATAGAGTTGGTGGTGCCTTATGTACCCCAACAAGAGTGCAGTACTCCAGGGGGCGCCTGAGCCAACCCTACAGGGTCTTTTAAGGGGAAAAAAGTTCCGGGAACCCATGCACAGTGGCGTGCACTCACTTATATTGGAATGGACATGAGCAACACATCTTGAAGAACAACAGTTACTAGTAAGTAACCATGTTTTTACGTTGTGTATACGCCTGTAACTCAATAACCCATCAAATGAGAAAGAAGACTTATGGAATGCAAATGAAAAACTTTAACAGAAAAGTGCAATTTTCAAAGCAAGTGGTCATGTATGATGATCAGAGGTCAAACACTCTAAATGCATTCCTCATTCTCCTTCATCAAAGGAAAAGCCCATATGGGTAGTGACCCTGTGAGCTTGTTTTCTGTGAAAAGAAGCTATAAGTATGGATTCAGGGAAAGATCCTTCATCTCTGGACAGTTTGGATTCTAACAGGGCAGAATAACTGAATGAGAAGACAGAGATCCCCAGAGTTATTCTGCATAGCCCTGACAGACTTTTGGGAAACTAACAGATTACTACATCTCCACTACCATTTGGAATTATAGACTGTGACGGACCTGTACATATATTTTACCTGCTTTAACCTCTCAATAACTTTCATTCATTTCTCTTGCAAATAAACCTTTATTTAGTTTACCCTAGAATTGGCTACCAGCATTATCTTTAGTGTAAGATCTAGGGTACCAATTGACCTGGGTAAAGTAACTGGTTTCAGTGGACTGGAAGCAACCTAAATGTGATGGGATTTTTGGCATGAGTGACTTTTTATCTCAAAGTCCAATTTGTCTGGGTGGCAACATAAATTGGAGACTCTAAGGACACTGTCTGTGACTCACTGATAAGACTGATATGGTAATCCAGGAGTTCACATTTGGTACTAGCTTGGTGAAGTCTAATTACAATACACACCACCAGTCTGGCATGTCTGCCCCGTTTTCTGACAGTCTGCCCTGAAGTACAACAGAACCTGGGGGCACTTTATTAACTATGCTTAACCAGAAGTTTTTGGCTAAGCAGGGATTTTTATTTTCAAGACTTATTTTCATTATCTATGAAATACTCCTCCAATATGCTGATGTAGCTATCCGATAATACAATTAAATACAGAAATCTGTGTATTACAGCAGTGTTTGCAAATGAAATTCATGAAAAGTCCCCATAAAACACAGGTGGTAGCCCCAGGGAACACAACAAAATATTTCATGATGAGGGGAGACCAAATAATATGAAACCAGACTGTTTAACTTTTTGTTTTTTTTAAACCAACTGGCCAAAAACCTGGCCCACAAATTAGTTTTTATTTTTTGAATGCTATTATTCATTTACTTATCTAAATGTTTTGCATACAGATTATCTTTCTAAGCTTAATATTGTTTCTTCTAGCTTAGAAAGGGAGGGTTGGCATCTGATAAATGGATTAAAATAAAAAAATCAACTAGATTCATTGTAGCAACTCCAAGTACTTCCATCTATTGTACTGAATTACTGTTTTATACTGTAACTTTCTACAGCAATGCTCCATGAACAAAAGCATTTAGCTTATTGCAGTAACAGTATATTGGGGAAATACTTTTGCACTTCAATTCTGGAATCACATCTTCTCTCAAAAATCGTTATTACACAAACGGACTAATCCTTTTTACACAAATACAAACAGATCCCACAACTTAAACTTCAGACCATAAAGAGCAATTAAAATGAAGGGAAAAGATATTGTTCACAAAAAACAAATATGTCATTGAGCAATTGTAAAATCTACTATATATGAGAAGTATATGAAATAGGAAACAAGGAGAGAATAATGGATAACACACTACTTGCACAATATGATTCAAAGCTGTCTGCCTTTTCCTGCCATGCAAAAAGTACAGAATGATGCTGCAGGGCTTTTATGTGTAAGAGCACAAAAACGTAAGGAACACTAAATTTTACCTTCTTATTGTTCAGATGAAAGTAACAGACACGAGAGCCTAAAAGAGGCAAAGCACAAAGAAAAGAAAAGGCAGCATCTAGGAGCAAAGAAAGAGGGACAAAGATGTTAGTGTAAGTGAAACATAAAAATTAATAAGAGGCTTTAATCTGAGTCCTATCAGTGAGCATTCAGACTAGTTTTTCTCCATTAAAATGGATATTTGTTAACCACTTCAGGTTTTGTCAAAAGCAGCATGTGGAATACTTTACTGTTTGCAAATCGGTACATTATAATATAGAGGGACTAGTTTTTAAAAAGTGTGCTTTAAGCAGTAGTGACTACTTTTTATATACAGTGGAGATTCAGGTTGTCAACATTCATGCTGAATGTCTACCAACACTGACATTTACATCACTAATACTTTCAATTGTTTATTTTGAAAGGGCTAATAAAAACAATTCCACAGTCTAAAGTGTCAGTGATAATACATATGTATTCCATGCCACTGAAAGGAGAGGACCTTTACATGCATTCACCTCAGTGGTAATACACCTTCATAGTAATAAAAAAATTCTGTCTTTGGACTGCAGCACCAAAGTTGTGTGTATGCAATTTACAATTTTTTGAGAATGGCAGAGAGGGTTATTTCTACATATTTACTTCAAATAAAAGTATTCAGCCAGAAAATCAGGCACTTCAGACGAAATGTGAGAGGGAATCACTAAAAAGATCTACAAGCACAAATTCTAAATGTTACAATTTCAAAACAAGAAAAAAGTCAAAGCAAAGAGCAAGAACTCTTGAAAGATGCACCTTTGCAACAAACAAACCTCCTAGGCCAATTTTTCAAATGGGCCTCTAAACCTAAAATCCCAAGTAATTACCTGGTCTGTATGTACATGTTTGGTATTTGTGGGCTCACATATAGAGGGTAATTTGAAAATGTGGTCTTTGGTATCTGAATTCATTCTACAAAAAAGACTGTGTGTGGAGGACATTGCCATTAAATGCAGGACTCCTTGAAGAACAACATATTTGATCTAAACTGTCTTGCAACTACAATCATGGGTCAAATATAGAAAAGCTGGCAGAGGAAGGGGTAAGTTACACCCCTTTGCACCAATTATACCCCCTTGTGCCTCATGGAAGATTTACCCCGGTACAATAAAGCAGTGTTTACATTGTTGCATTCACAGGGTTTCTGCGGGAAGCAGCTTTAATTTTCATCACAGCTCCATCAATGCAAAGTTGATGGGAGGTGCAGAATCAGAGCACTCACTGGCTATCCTGACCATGCTCCTTCTCACGCCAGCATCAGCCACTTTTTGAGTTGTCCTGCCCTCTGAGTAATTGAGGTTATAGCTGCTTTGAGCAGTTGCAACCTGACCTAACACAAATTTTGTACCACTCAGGAATTCCACCAGTGGTACGACCCAATGCCTTCTAGGTCACTGATGATGTTAAAGGCTATACTATTTAAGTCAAAATCACATTTTTAGCCAGGAATATTTTTGTTTTCTGAAGCACATTTCATAAGGATCTAAAGCAGTTTTTGCTCCAGTGGACTTTATATTCTTCCTCCACGGTAGTTAATATAGGTGTTAGGATAGCATATTTGGATTCTCAGCCTGTGAATGCCACAAAATGTTCTATGTGGTATACTTGTAGCCATGTTGGTCCCAGAATATTAGAGAGACAAAGTGGGTGACATATCTTTTATTTTGACCAACTTCTGTTGGTCAGAGAGGCAAGTTTTTGAGCCACACAGAGCTCTTTCTCAGACCTTCAGAAGAGCTCAGTGTGGCTCAAAAGCCTGCCTCTTTCACCAACAGAAATTGGTCCAACAAAAGATATTACCTCACCCACCTTTTCTCTACAAAATGTTCTAGCCATCTGAAATGGCCTGTTGCTAACAGGCTACTTTAAGACAGTGGAAGAGTTAGTTTAGAAAAGGAAGAAGAAAAATATATTAGTCGAAGGAATTGTTAATAAAGATATTGCACACCATTCCTTAACTGAATCCCTGCATAAAGCACTCTTTTATGGAAACTTTCAGGGACAATTGCTTGACTTGACAAGACAACTGAATTAATAAATGTAATAAGAAAACAAATCATTTCATAATTAATAAGTAATCAGAATGACAGTTCAAAGTGTACACCATTGTTTACCATAACAATGATTGCAGTTACCATAATGACTGATTTTGAAGTTCAGTTTTAAATGGTTGAAATCCAAGATAGAGAGACAGAAAACTAGTATTATAGAGCAAAATATTTAGACTACAGAGCATTAAAGGAGAAAACTAGTAACACTTTCCTCAAACACAATTTTGTTTGTGCTGGAAAACCAGGTTAACAGATAACCTGACACGTTGTTCTAAGGATGACTTATCCCAAGACAATTTTGGAATAGAGGATTACCTAAGGATTATCTATCTATTATCTGCCTGTTTAGGGACCTAAATACTTTTCAAAATCTGTCCTTGACTGACTTAGAAGCCTAAATCCCATTTTAAAAAGTGTTTTCTACCAGGAGGACTTGCAATCAGACTTCGCTCCTAAGTGCCAAAGTCCCTTTTGAAAATGGACTTACACACCTGTGTGACTTAGGCAATTTGGTAAATCTGACCTCACAACTTCACAGATTTATGTTCGGTTTTCCACAAAATGCTACCCTAACCTCTAACATTTAGGACAGACCATTTAAATTGCTGTCTTGCTTTCATATTTTATTTAAATGCTGCTAAAAGCAAACTGCAACCACTTTTCTCATTCCAGAAGTCTGACATTTCAAAAGATGAGGCCAAAAGAGTGTTTATATCCCATGTATTTCTCAGTGTATTCATGGTAAGGGATGTTTGCTATCTAAAGCAATTTCTCTTTAATAGTACAAAGCATATACAAGAAGTGTTAGTTCTATCTCAAACAGACCAAAAATCATTTTTTAAATGAAACAAAAAACACAAATGTCCCAAACCCATATAAAACTTGCTGAGTGTTTACATGTGGATTAGGATCTTTGTGTTTGCAGATACCTGAATATATCTGAAAACGGATGCACCCAACTATCTCACTAATGAGCACAAAGAGGAAGAGGCTCATCATACTCCCCATCACTCATTCCATGTAAAGACCTGCAATAAGATGTTTATATTAGAACTTGCCTTCATTTAAATAGTGTCAAGAAGTTAGAATCCAATTTAGGGGAGAAGTATGTTAAAAAGCGGATGGGGAGAGGAGTTGACCAAACCACACTCACTTGAAGCCTTATTAGCCCTGATATGGGAATGAAGACGACTTGGTATTAATGGAAGTCTCTGTGGTGAAAATCCTGGCCTCAGTGAAGTTATTGGCAAAACCCTCACTGAATTCACCAGGGCCCGGATTTCATCTCTGGAGTCTGGAAAGACTCCAAGGATACCCATTTATTCACTGCAGCCAAAAACAATACTTCAATACTTCACAGACTGCAAAGACTTACAAAATGACTTATCTGGCTTTAAGACTAAGATTGATAAGTATATGGAGGGGATGTTATGATGGGATAGTTTAATTTGAGCAATTGATTTTGGATTATCGGCAGATAAGTCTGCTTAATGGTCTGTGGGAATGTTGGATGGGATGGGAACTGAGTTACTGCAGAGAAATCTTTTTTGGGTGCTGGCTGGTGAGTCTTGCCCACATGCTCAGGGTTTAGCTGATCGCCATATTTGGGGTCGGGAAGGAATTTTCCTCTGGGGCGGATTGGCAGGGGCCACGGAGGTTTTTCGCCTTCCTCTGCAGCATGGGGCATGGGTCGCTTGCTGGTGGATTCCCTGCAGCTTGAGGTCTTCAAATCTCATTTTTGAGGATTTCAATAACTCAGTCATGGGTTCGGGGTTGTTATAAATGTGTATGGGTAGGGTTTTGTGGCCTGCCTTGTGCGGGAGGTCAGACTAGATGATCATATTGGTCCCTTCTGACCTATGAGTCTATGAGTCTATGAGAGCTCAGAAAACTGCGTGGCTGGACAATGAAATGGCAGATGAAAGTCAATTTTGATAAATGCAAAGTAATGGACGTTGGAAAACATAAGCTCAACTATACAGATAAAATAATAGAGTTTATATTAGCTGTTACCACTCAGGAAAGAGATCTTGGAGTCATTGTGGATAGTTCTTTGAAAACATCCACTCAAGGTGCAGCAGCAGCCAAAAAAAACTATCATTGTGGTCCAGAGATTGTATGTGATTCCATGGGAGAGGGTGACCACATCCCCTCAGAAAGTAAGAACAGGTGGAGGGTAATTAGGCAAATTCACTCAAGTTTTAACAGAGAAGTAGCACTATCTGGACAGGTACATATAAAGTAGTCAAAAATTGAGTCTACCAAGAACAATAGACAAAGAAAAAGCTCTTGGATAAGTAGCCTGAGTTTAAACTGACTCAGGTCCTTTGTTCTGATCCAGCAAATGAAAAGGATCTTCTGTCCCAGGGGGTCCAATCCTTCCTGGGAAGGAATGGAATGACTTTGGCCTACTAACGTCCCATAAAACGGATGGTTGATCTCTGGAAAACTTTTAGCACGTGTATAGGAACTTTTATTGTTTTCTAGTTGTTTTTTTGTAATGTTTTTACCTTATGAATAAAAATGCTTCCTTATAAAGGACTGTGAGTAATTATGCTACAATAACGATGTTGGCCTGTTTAGGCAGTCTGCTTGCAGGGGGTAATACAGTGTAGGCAGGGAACTGTGCAGCCTAGAAAAAAACTGGCCAGGAGGGAGAAACACACTGGTCTCTGCCCAAGAGAGGTAACAGTTTGAAGAGCATGAAGCCTAGAATTGGTGCACTTGCTGGCCCATGAAGGGAGAATACAGGTGCAGTTGCCCTGAACTGCGACAGAAAAGTGCCCACAAAAAGTGACACACACCCATTTTATGTGGGCAAACAGCTGCTTGAGTGCATCTTCTGGGCAGCTGGGCACCAAGTTTGCTTTTGAATGCACGCACACTCGCTTTCCAATAAGTTTTGCATGTGTTCTGATAAAGGTCAGCTTAATATTCAGCTGAATGTGTCTTGTTTTGCACAGATCATGGAGAACAGATGGTTTCTTCTTTATTTTTTATTGTTGTCCTGTTACCAATGTGATTGTCTTTTCATAGAGTTTTTGGTGCATGACTTGTAAAACAGCCTTTTACTGTTTGATAATTGCTGTTGTTATGCCACCCAATCTGGTTCTCTTCCAAAAGAAAGACACCGATTGCATGTCAGAAAAAATGAAACAAGTGATTATGTCTCACCCTGAGATGATAGAGCACAACTCCAGTACTGAGGATATCATCATTCATGGCCATTAAATGAGGTAAATTGGAATCTATTGTCACTCCAGCTTTTTCTTTGTTGATGTCCACACTGTATTCTTCCATTATGGCTTTCCTGTCAGTCCACTTATTGGTCCAGTCTTTGGTCAGCTGTTCAATCTTAAAGAAGATCAGAAGAGAAAGTTAACACTGAAAATTTTATTTACACAGGAAATTAAGTATATCTCAAAGAGTCATTTTTTCCAAAAACACAGCTTTCCTTTTGCAGATGCAATTTACTCTTGCCAAATTTCTTTCTTCCATTAAATTGTGGGTGCAAACATTGGTACTTCCAACTCAAGGTGCAAAGCACATACATAGACGTGCAATTAGAATTGCACCTGCAATGTATTTAATGTGTGCAAAAATGCAGGTGCACACTGCACCATTCAAAAGGGAAAATGGGCCCTAGCCCATTCAAAATTTACTTCAAAATATCCATGGATACATATTCAAGGTGTTTTTCATAACTTCTTAAATAATTGTTGTTTGTATTGTTATATAACCCTCACTGAACCTTAAAATTAAGACCGTCAAATCCAGTCCAAGTCTGGGGTGATTTCTTGTCCTTCAATGTTATCTCTGTAAGCTAAATGTCATTAACCCTTTGATAATTGTGCAGTAACTTATGTGAAATACATTGGTGGTGTCAGTTCAGGTGTTAAAAGACAAGTGTCCATGTCACAAAACTAGTCACATTTGGCATAGATTTTGATAGTCTAAGCAGAGAGGGCAATGATTGAACAAACCATTACAACTTATAGGGACACTGTCAACTTGAGGTTTTCAAAGCCGACCAATTTTTAAAAATTTCAATTTCTGGTAAAACCATCTTTAAATATTGTTTATTGTTATAAAACATTTCTCTAAGAACAAAATGTTGAGGGTTTTTCTGCACCTTGCTGATATTTATAAGGTTTTCTTTCACTAACCAATTAGTCCTATACTCAGGGACTGTACAGGGAAAAGAGTGGAACTGACTAAACACAACATGTGTCAAAAGCACAATTTCAGCAAACTTTAAAAAAGGAGAGTGCTTTTTATTTTTTTTGCCAACTTCTGTAAATTACAGTAATCTTGTTGCTACTTGTAACAAACAGTGGAAATAAATCGGACAGAAATGAGATTAAGTTGATAGTGTCCCCTT
This sequence comes from Mesoclemmys tuberculata, assembly GCA_007922155.1. Lineage (NCBI taxonomy): Eukaryota > Metazoa > Chordata > Testudines > Chelidae > Mesoclemmys > Mesoclemmys tuberculata. The sequence continues at coordinate 50,458,611 of ML675613.1, forward strand.
AATTACAACCCCCCGATGTGGTCCTTCTCGGTGAGGATTGACAGTGAACTGATGGAGCAGTGCGGGAGGATTGCACGGCTGCTGCCCAAGTTGTCAGGTCAGCGAGAGGCAGAGCTTCAGCCCTATGCCGTTAAGGAGTTCTGTTAAGACCAAAACCCTTCTGCACTCATGTGGAGCTCAGAAGCTAGCATCTCAGGAAGTACTAACAGACAACAAAATTCTCACTTCTCATCGTTTATGTCTTCTGACCTAACCATTCAGAGAGAAGGGTAGAAAATGCCTCTCCTTGAAGCCCACTTGGGATCTCAACACATGCATCTAATTTACCTGAGAAGCACATTGCTACTACAGTGATGGGTGCTATAGAAAACTCTAAAATAGACAGGTTAGATAGATATAAAAAATACACCAGGTACGATTAAGGACATTTTAAATGCTTGCTGTGAATTAAATGGACTGTACTTGCCATTTGGTAGAATGGAAGTTTTATAAAAGACTGTTGCTGAAAAATATGAATATTCCACCGGCAGGCATGAGAGAGTTAATATGGGAATATTTTCACTACGGTTTAAAAAGTATGTCACTGTCCCTATCATACTGTGTGTGAGGGGAGGCTAATAAAACATACCCACCTTCATTTCATTTTGAAGAACTATTTCTGTCAGATTTCCATCTCTGTCATCACTCCAAGAAGGGCTAGAATTCCTCTGTGAAAACAAATATTATAGAGATCTTTGTTTTTTTTATTCACAACTGAGGCAGGCATGTTCTGTCAAACAGGGAAGTGAAGCAAGGGAAGTAAAGATAAGGTAGGCAGACATTTGATTTCACTCTCCAAATTTACTCAGGAAATACCTCACTGCTTATAAGAAATAGTGAAAGAATACTGCCTTTCCACTACCACATTTCTGTGTGGGGACGCTCAGAGCTAGCATAGTCCTAGCCTTTACCTGCAAGAGAAGTCACTATACAATGTAGCAACACAAATGTGTTAAAGCTCACAGCTGGTCCAAATAAAGCAGGAAACATGCTGGAAAACAGCAAAGAATATTAGCTGTATATAATGTCTCAGAGTCCATTCCCATCGTCTTTCAGGGAGTGCAGGTTAAACCCTGAACTACTTAAGGCCTATTAGCTCACTTTCTTAGAAGAGGACTATGACAAGTCTGGGGGAGCTCTTTATTAATTATTAACGTATCTGAAATTGTTACTAGCATGGTGCTCCAGTACCCTATAATGGAATGTTTATTTCACCCTTGGGGTTTTTCTGGGTAGCCAAGTCAGCCTATCCACCCAGAGATTGAGAGGAGGCCCTTTCTAATAATTGCCTAACAGTTTATACTTAAGGGTTATTCACAAACAATACCAGAGACAGTAGCCTTATTGGCAGAGGATCAGCTAGCACAAAACCATGATAATGATACTCAAAGAATTAATAGATTAATTCACTCCCAGTCCCATTCAACAAATATAAAAAACCTATATATCTAAAAATTATGTTTACAATAGCTACCAAAAGCATTACTGAGGGTCCAGTTCATACACACCAGTTCAAAGTTCATCAGCATAGTTTTTAATCTATCGATTTCCTCTCGCAGTTCTCTAATCAGTTTTACATTTGCATCCTGAAACATTAAGAGATGATTATTAAACATCATGCTTACAAATAATAATCTAGTAAAAGAACACTATGAATTTCCTTACAGCTGATTATTCCAAAAGAATTCTGTTAATAAATGACATGAAAATAAAATTCAGATTGTCTATTAAAGGGGAAAAAAGGAAAATTTTAAAATAAAGGCTGCTATTCCTCATGTTGTACCCCAATTATTGTAGAGCTCTCAGACACTTGTAGATCATCATTGTCATATGCCCAGTAATAAGAAATCTCAACAAGATTGGATACAGGTGGTATTGAAGTGTTAACTCCAATTTACTCACCTAGAGAATTATGTCATTTAGTCCAGCCCTTAAGGCCAGAATGCAGCTGAACTTATAGAGAGGAGCAAAAGAGAGAGCACAAACGTTATCCCTTCCTCTCCCCGAAGTTGTGCCTCCTGGTGCAGGAATGGACAACAACCGTAGTCACTTTCACTCTCTGCAGCACAAAACAACTGGAAGGAAGCAAAACCAAGGTGGGGCAAAACCCACACAGGAGAGAACATGCTGCACTGCCCTCAATGTAATGAGGCCTTAATGTAATGATGGTATTTCATTGTTATTTATAATAAAAACACAAGAAATCTAAAACAAACTTTTAAATTTAAAAAAGTTATTCAAATGATGTCTAAACAGCAATTGTCTACTTTACAATTCTGACTATTAGCTCTCCTGACAAATACTGAATTTTTATGATTAATATTTATGAAGTGCTAGTTTCTTTTAACTTTCTATTTTCCAAAAGTGGCAATTTTCTATAAATTAAGAAATACCAATAAAATGACTTATTACAGAACTTAACGTGATTAATAGGAACATATTGACGTATTAAAGTATTCATAACTTTTCAAGCACCCAACCAACTTTATAAATTTCACATCAATAGCTAAATATGCTTTGATGCTTACACTTTCAACACAACTTAATCAATTTATTCTAAACAACCCTTTTAAACACACAGAGAAGGAATCTTCATTGAAGTCATAATCTTCTTTCTTTTAAAAAACACAAACTAAGGCTACATCTATACTGACGGTGGCAAATTCGCCGCCGTCAGATCGATGTCTCTGGATCCACTGAGCAGTCTTTATAGACCTGCTCAGTCGATCCTGAAATCGACGGAGGAAAACCACCTCTGTTGGTGCAGTGCAGTGTGGACAGCACATGGAACAGACGTGGTGAAGTTGACGGGAAATACACAAGTTTTTTACGTCACTTGTGTATCTCCCGTTGATTGCCGCCAAATCCAGAAGGTAAGTGTAGATCAGGCCTAAGCGTGAGGTAAATTAAAAGTAGCAGGACTGATTCTCCAGTCCTTTGCACCAGTTTTACATTACTGTTATCCATGCTGGTGGGAGAGCATCTCTTGTCGACGTAGGTACTCCACCACCCTAAGACGCAGTAGCAATGTCCATGGGAGAAGCCCTCCTGTCGACATAGCATATTTTATAATGGAGTTAAGTTGGGATAACTGTGTCAGTATAAATCCATACCTCCGGGAAACATAGTTATACCAACATAAATTTGTAGTGTAGACCAGGACTTAGGGTAGCGCCCTAACCAGTGGCCCATCCTTTCTCTGCAATAACACTATACAAGGAAAGAAAAAGGACATTCATTGTAGAATCTACTTACTTCTGTAGAATTTCCTAGTAACCATAAAACATAGAACAGCTTTCATGAAAGGACTTGGTCTTAAAGAATGAGAAGACATGTAGAAAGGGGTAGGAAAGAGAAAACTATGGGCGGAATTCAACACTCATTGAAGTTCAGGAACCCATACAAATACTCACACAAGTGGTATCATTTGAATTTATTCAGACTACTCCCATGTATAAGTACTGCTTATGGGCCCTAACAGAACTGATCCCGTAACCCTAACTCCTGTACAGACTTCAAGGGGAATTTTGCCTGAGTCAGGATTGTAGAATCAAGGAAACATGGTATTATCTTTGGGGCTCTTAGCAACACCTATAATTAACATTGCCTGACACTTCCCATAATAAGGCCTCATTTTCAGTTGCTTAAAACTTCAGCGAATTTTAACTATTTGGGCTGAAATATTCCATGCCTCAGATGTCTGCTTCAGGGTAAAAAAAAATTTTTTTTTTTTTAATTTCAGCTAAAATGGTTTCAACCGTTTCCAAGAATAAGGCTAGGATAAAAATACACTATGCCCATGTTAAAAAAAAATCGAGAACATTCCTTTGAAATGATCTAGTGCCCCCACACTTAGGACTTGAAATCTGGCAGAGGGTTGGCCTCATGTCAAGGATGTGCCATTTGCCATCCTTGAGAAATACAGCCCAAATTTGGCCAAATTATAAGCCTTTGAAAAATGCAGTTCAGACATGTTTAGCAGCTAAAATCTCTGAAGAGTCTGTCCTCACTGAACAGAGATCCTGTGTGTGACTGGACTGTGCATGCATCATCTCCAAAGAGCAACTCAGAATGCTGAGAATGCTCCAGCCCACGGCTACTGGGCAAAACTGGATTTTCCGTGAAATTACTGCTCCAAAGTGGGGTGCGGAAAGTAACTGGAACTGAGAGCAGGGAGTTGGTCTCTCCTGTTCTCTCATTGACCGCCCCCCCTGCTGGCACCCATGCAGAGTAGAGTTAAAATCTGTCAGATTTGAATGCAGAGGGGACAAAAGCTGGATCAGGGGTAGGGAAAGAAAGGAGTAGATTGAGACAAGGAATATGGCTGGACTAGGACTGGAGGTGGGTAGGCAGAGAAACTTTTGTGACTAGGACTCATAGGCAAGGAAACTGGGACTGTGAGGCAGTGAAGGAGACTGGGGGGATGGACAGGGACCCAGTTGATTGGGAGTTAGAGGACATCAAAATTATACAAGGAGCTTGGGAGAAGCTGGGACTGGCTGGCCAAGGAGGCTGGAACTAAGAAACTGGGTCAGAGAAGGAACTGGGGGAAGAGGGGTAGGGAGTAAATCCAACCAGGAGTTGGGATGCCAGGGAAGTACTAGGATTGATAGAGCAAAAAGACTGGGATAAGGAGCCAGGAACAGATGAGACTGGGCAAGGACACGAGGAAGTGGTGGGGAAAGACAGGTTAGACGAGGAGCCTCGTGAGGTAGACTAGGGAGGGAGGAAAGAGAGACTGGAGAAGGAACATGGAGGGGGGACTAGGACTAACTGGGCAAGGTAACAGACTGAAATGAGAATCCTGGGGAATAGAGACAGGAACAGGCTACATGAGGAGAATGCGACTAGGACAAGGAGCCGGGGGTACAGAAATGACAGGAATGCACCTGAGACAGGTTGGAGACGACAAGGCAGAAGGGGTCACATTTGGAGGAATGGGCAGAAGAGTTAGCACCTACTAGAGCACACTATCCTTCACACCCTGGAACAGAACTTAAGGTTCTTGACACTTACCATTTTTCTGCTGTCAACAAATTTTAGTGAAACCCACTGGCAAAGTGTTTCCCTCATTCCCCTTTAGTGCTAGACCACATAAAGGATGACCACCTTACTACTGCTACCAGTTACTCAGTAAGCTCAGCTGGCAGAGATCTGTGTGGTGAATCTAAAGGTTACAACCCTGCTAATGACCCGTGTGGGTGTCAATATGATGCTACATGATGGAATTCTTTTTTCATAAATCTAGGAAATTACACACAGAAAGCTATGTTAAAAGAACATTATTGAGGTTGTAAAGTCAAGAACTCAAACTAAGAAAATGTCAGAAAGACATTGTCCGTGTAACCTTCATTCAGCTCCCTACTGTGCATGCATTATGATAAAGTCTTTAATGACATGATCATACGCTATTTTTTCCACAAGAACCCTTTCTCATTCAGTGCACAGGAGGGATGGTGCTCATTTAATGATCTTGTATTCAATATTTTGTTTTATCCTCACTTCTTCATGTGTGGTCTATGTCTTATTTCTTGGACAATATTCAAACCCTGCTCTGAAGACAGAATTATTAATTTCCTCATGTACCTTTCTATGGCCTCCATAACTACAAGATCTGAGTGCTTCACAAGCATTAATTGAACTATCTTCACAACACCCTGTGAAGGGATTCTATTATCTCCATTTTACAGATGGGGACCTTAGGAACTCAGAGATTAGGGTCAAAAGGTTTCACTAATTTTGGGTGCCCAATTAGAGATTTTGCTGCGTCTGTTCTGCGTGTCATCCATACTGCGCTGCGCCGACGGAAACAGCATTCCTGTTGGCACAGTGCTATGCCACTTATGGGGGTGGTTTTCCTCCGTCGATTTCTGGATCGACAGAGCGGGTCTACACAGACCACTCAGTTGATCCAGAAACATCGATCTGATGGCGGCAAATTTGCCACCATCAGTTAGACCCAGCCTAAATGTCTGTGTGCTAGAAGTTTCATCATGCAGTTTAATCTACTCTGCTTTGAAACTGGGGTAGAACAAAATGCACTAGAGAACTTTTAGTGCATGACAACAAGGTCTATGTAGACACAGTGCATAGTAGGCTAGTGAGGGGGACGTTTAGACATCAGCTTGCAGGGAACTAAGTGTTAATATAGACAAAGCCCATAGTAACCATGTTTGTAATGAAAATTCACAAACAAGAGGAATGAAAACTGAAGGGATACAAAACAGGAATGGCACACCAGTCAGGAGGTACAAAATTATACAAACTTCACTCAATCACTTACAAACAATTCCTTTTTGACATAAGATACAGAGAGGAGTCTATTTGAGACTTACATTGGTCAAAAGGTTATGTATTTTATTTTTTAATTACTTCAATGTGCTCAGAGTGTGTACGTTAGGTATGCTGAATAAATTTAAATATATATAAAAATTAAATAAAATCAGAGCTTGGTGTCTCACCTCATTCACCCGGGGCTTGTTAATAATGTTCCTGGCATTTGAGGCATATCTCAAGGTACTCATGGTTTCATTGTAGCTGGAGCTAGCAGGAGAGATGGCTTTAAATGAAGAACAAAAACTGATTTGAAGAGATTACTATTTTTATAAAAATAGTAAATTTATTAAATACTTAAAATGTCTTTAGGGATATTGCTCAAGTCAATAGAGAATGACTTATCAAAATCCCTTAATTTATAAACACACCATATAATAGTGCTGATCAAAGCCCCAATCTTGGAAGGACACATGTTCATGCTTAAATTTAGTTCCACTGACTTCTTTCAATGAGTTTATTCCCTCAGCATGAAGTTAAGCATAGGTGAAAATCTGATCATAGTAGTAGGTTATTTTTCAGTACAACACATTGTGCCACATATAAAGCGAACAGAAGAATGAACTCACTGGCAATCATAATGCTCTTGGAGTTTCCCCCTAGACTGTCCTTCAGAAGCCAGGTGAGGACAGAGTCGCGGTACGGGACGTAAGCCTGACGCCTGGGCCCGCTTACACTGCCTGAAGGGTGACTGCTCACATGGTTGTCCCCTTCACTGGTTATGCTGTTTATGCTCTGGCAGCTGCTAAACATCTGAGAGTTTTGTGCTGTAGAGAATACATCAGACATTTTCTGAGAGAGATTATCTTCAATGAGCTCAGACAGCAATTTCTTGTCTTCTGCATTTGGTGTGTCCTTATTACTCACAATTCTGCATCCTAATTGGCTGAGATAATAAAAATATCCTTAGTTGATATCCTTGATTTTACACCATCCTGCTGGCTGAACTCTGATATTAAAGTGTTTAAACCACTGTCAATTGTTTATTTGAAAACGCTTTTTAGAAATTAGTTTAAATATCACTATGATTTTTCTAATGATGGCTATTTTCATTCTAGAATGTCAAACTAGTACATGAAGGAGCCACAGAGTTTTTCTCCTCAGATCAGTATTCTAAATCTAACATGCTTTAAAATAAAGCGCACAATGAGGGGTCCTATGGCTTTGCATATAACTATCTTCCAAAATAAAAAAAATAGTACTTTTATTACACATACCTAAGGTGGAGATGACAATTCCCAAAGTAACCAATGACTTGTTAATGTTGGCACCTTCTATAATTCGATCTTTGCAATAACTGGGATCAGCTCTTTCACTAAAACACGTATCAGGAAAAAAATAAAAATCATGTGAATATACTTAACAATTAACACATGCCTGGTGTGGGAGGGCATGAATGAGAACATGTTCTGGTGAGGTACAAGAATGGAGGAATTCAAGCCTCTGAAATAATCAGTATATGCTTTAAGAACTTTATACAAAATATGTTCCTTTTAGGCTCCTTTTAATGGGCAGCAATTCAAGGTTCCACTCCTCGCCACATCCACACATATCCTTTTGAAATGCAGAGCTCAGCTGAGATAGAGACAGAACAATGGCACTGAAGAAGGCTAGTGGTCGAGGAACATAGAACATACCTTCTTTTTCCCTCAGTGCATCCTGTTACCCTGTTTAGCATTGAGTCACCACAGCTTTGCTCCTTTCTGTACTGTAGAGTAATGGGGAAGATACTGGTCTTAGCTCACCATTGTTGCCTATGGTTTTGGTGAATCCATTGCTTATAATGGATATTGGTCCAATGATACCCCTCTCCCAAAACAAAACGATATATGGCAGAGGACAACTTTAGCTCAATATCTTCCTTGTTTTCAGATACAGAAGTCATATTTAGCATTATTTTAATGCAGTTTTTAAAAATGCAATTTCCAATTTTTGAATCATCAATTGTAAGGAACACAGCAGTTAACATTTTAATAGAGCTTTTTCCCCTCAGTTCATTATTACCTGCCTGCAAGGTCCACCAGGTTGATCTTGCTTGCAATTTCAGAGGGGAGATTGTTCTCCAGTATAGCCTGATGGGAAAAATAAATCAAAATGTTATTCAACATTTCAAGTTTATTCAAATTTACAAAAATACAAGAGGCTATATGTTCTATTGAAGAGTCGTATTTCTGGCTCTTCTACTTACTATGTGACATTCGGCCATACGGTACAGGTCAAAACATCAACCCAACAGTTCTCTTAGCTTACATGCAAAACCCACTCTTATGCTCATTTTCTCTTGAATAAATCTAGTAACTGTACGAAAAGATTTTCTTGTATACCTGACAAAATCACTGTTAATGTTTCCAAGGCTCTTTTGTGCAACTACTGAAATATATCCTTACTGTTCTAAAATTACAGGATATTATAAGAGTGAGATGGAAAAGATCTATTAGATCACTTAGACGATCGCCCTGATAGTGCAGGATTGAGTCCTCCAGAAAAACGATGTATTTATCATCAACAATGCTATGCACCAAAGTGCTTAGGAGATGAACACAGAAATCCCAGAAAGACAAAGTATTCATTGGAGACATTAAAATACTATCTTGATATTAAAATCCTAACCAATAAGTAGCAACTATAGAGTACAAAATGTAGTGAAATTGCAAACACATTATCACACATGAATTTTCACAACATTGTTAGGGGAGGTATTGCAATATAAAGCTTTCAATTTAATTTTCCTTTTCTTTTCACAAAGAGCCTTTCCCTTCACTCCCAGCCATAAGCTGGCACAAGGAAGGAAACAAGAAACTTCAATAAGTAGAAAGCATTCAAGGTGATAGGAAATGGAACAAAATTTGCAGTGTCATCCAAAGGAATTAAATTGCATAATTTCCACTGAGGTTACTGAAAGAAGCACAAACTCTGCACAGTATGTCAAACAATGTTCTTTGGGAGGGGAAAAAAAGGAGATTGGAAATTTTTGGCTAACCTGAGTGTACTGAATGGTGAAGATGGCATGGGATCTGCTGCTGGCATCATGAACATGCGTAGGTGCTGTGATTCTACATAAAACGTGGGGAGAAAAAAAACTCAATTTGAACAGTTCATGTTTCTGAAGTGCAAACAAAGATTCAACTGATTAATGAAAGCTAAGACGAAAGAACTGTGGCTTTAAATACAGTGGCCATACTCTTGGATCTGGCCAAACTGCTCAGTACAGGACCGGAAAAGGTGGAGGGCAAAGGTGAATTAAATTCACCTTTGCAGTTTGATCCAGGGTGGCAGTCGTGGGGCATATATTAGGACAGCCTTCGGGTACATATTTAAGGCGTTAAATAAGAGCTGAGTGCAGCTCGAAAATATTTTTTAAAAGGTTACTCACTTATACAGTAGCTGGAGTTCTTCAAGATGTGTGATCCCTATGTGTATTCCCCTGTGGTGTATGCAGGTGCTCCAGCTGAATGAGACTGGAAGATTCTTGCTACCAGTATCTGTTGGCCAGCACCTGCACCCTGCTCCTCTTTGTGCTCAGGACAGAGGACAACGGGGTGGTGCAGATCAACTGCCTCTCCAGTTACCTTTTTACCATGAATAGCCCTAACATAAGGCTCTATGGTAGAGGGGAAGGAGGCCAAATAGTGGAATACAGATAGGGACCACACATCTCAAAGAGCTCCAGTCACTATACAAGGTAAGTAACCTTCTTTTCTTTTTTGAGTAATGGTCCCTTATCTGAATTTCACTATGGGTGACTCACAAGCAGTATTCATTCAGGAGGAGGATGTAAGGAACTCTGTTGGACCAATGATTGGAGGACTGCTCTTTCAAAGGATACAGCGGCTGTAGAAGCCTGCACTGGAGTAAAAAGTGTTGCAGAAGTGTCAACAGAGCCTCATGTTGCTGCCTTACAGATTTCCAGGAGAGAGACATCTTGAACTGAGGCTACTGTTGCAGCCTGAGCGCTAGTTGAGTGGGCCCTCACACATTGCAGCGGAGGGGGTCACCATTAACTCATAACAAAGCAGGATGCAGACTGAAATCCATTTGGAAAGTTCCATTTCCCTTTCATACATTCTACAAAGGATACAAATAGTCTAGGTAATTTTCTAAAGGATTCTGTCCTTTGTAGGTGCAATGCCTAGGCATGACAGACATCCAAAAAATGAAGTTTCCTAACCTCAGTGGTGGCATGGAACTTTGGGAAAAACACAGGAAAGTGAGTTTGTTTCAGATGAAATTTCAAGATTACTCTGGGTGTGAATTTTGGGTATAATCTCAAGGAAACTGTCTCTATGGAAAATAGTATAAAGAGGATAATACATAAGGTCACCTGGTTCACCTACTCTTCTAGCTGAAGTGATGGCAATTAGAAAGGCAACCTTCAAGCTAAGTGGACTAAGGAATGTGGTGACAACAAGGAACATGAGGCAAAATGTTCAAATGGAGCCTTCGCGAATGCTGACAGGACTAGACGGAGGTGCCATATCAGGGTAGGTTTCATTATCAGAGGTAAGGTTCTGACAATACCTTTTAGAAAGTGTACTTTAACAGGATGGATGAGTAAAGATAGAGTGGCTGTCCACCAGAAGGTGACAGGCACTGGAACTGCTAAGTGCACCCACCAGGAGCCAAGAGATAGATCTCAAGTCTTTAAGGAGCGACGGTAGACCAAAATGGCAGAGATGTCAGCATCTTGTGGGGTTATCTGATGACTACATGAGAAAGAAAACCTTTTTCACTTTGCTAAGTAGCACTTCCTTGTGGAATCTTCCTACTATTGCTAAGGATGGATAGTACCTCTGAGCTGACTTTTCCAGGTTCGTCATCCATCCAAAAACCTGGCTGTTAAGTGGAAGGATGATGGACTGATTTGTTTAATCTTGCATCTGCTCTGGGTCAACAGTTCTAGAAAGAGTAGGATACAGATGCATGGTCATACTGACATCTGCAGAGATCTGCCGGTCATTAACCAAATGTTGAGGTAAAAGAAAACTGATGACCCCTGTTGGTGAAGATGAACTGTCACTCATGACAGCACTTTGTGAGTAGGTATAGCACTGCTGCAAGGCCAAAGGGGAGCACTCTGTGTTGGTAATGGTCCTGGCCCAGAGCTAACCTCAGAATCTCTTGTGTTCAGGATGAACGTGTGTGTGGGTGGGTGGGTGTGTGGGTGTGGTAGGGGGCTGTTTTTTAAAAATACATTTATAAAAGTTACATTGTATTTATTATATATTGTGTTACACGTTTTGGGATTAGCTTGGTTACTTTATAGGAACTAATTTTTGTACAGCATGCTTTATGTGCTGTTTATTTTACATTTTAGGCTTTTCTTTATTGTTATTTCATTGATTATTAATGGTTTTATGGGTGTTCTTTTTAAATTTTAGTTAGTAAACTAAAAACAAAAATGTCTATATTGATTTAATTACCTATTTTACTTAGCACAGACATTCTGCTTTCAGTTTGTTGATCTGTTTATCTCCCTAATCTTGTCTCCCAAGACATGAGGCTTCACCTATGCCCAATCACTCGTATCAAGCCAGACTTACATTCCATTGCTTTTTAAAAAAATTATAGTATTTGTTTTACTTGCATTACGTTTTTGTTTTCTGTGCTTTAAGTTTATTATTTAGTATTATCTTTCTAGGATTATAGTAGTTGTAATTATTTGAATTAGTATTAATATGAAGTTTAAAATATGAATTAGGAGTATAAGTTTACTTTTTATATAATTTATATAATGTTTATATAATTTATATAAAAGTTTACTTTTTTATATAATTTTCTATTATAAACTTGCTGTTTTTGAAGCAATTTTTATAATTTTAATTTTGTTTTTATTTTAATTATATTATGATAATATAAAATATAAAAATATTTATTATAGGAAATGTAAATATGAAACAATATAGGCTTATTAAAATAACTTTTGGGGGTTTACTTCAGAAGTATTTTTAAGTGATTGTAAAACACTAGCTATTACTAGTATAGGCAGTTTTAATTTTATTCATGTTTTTGGCTTTTAATTGTATTATGCCATTTGGATTCTGTTTTTCGAGTGAACTTATATAAGGGCAACTTTGTAAGACATTATACTTCCACGAGTAAGCATTTTTAGGGCAAACAGCAGCACAAATCTGGGGTTTTTTAGACTTTGCATTGTTTTGCAATATTTAAGGAAAATCACAAATTTTTTTATAATGGATGTGTTGCAGTGGTTTTATATTTAACTTGAAGGTGATTGGATGGTTGTTAATTTTTTAATTTTGTACGAATTGGGTTTTTTGTATTAAATTTTTAATATTTTGTGGTGATAGAGGGAGCATTTTTGTTATATATTATTTAATATTACTTTTATTTTGTATACCCTGTATTTTTATATACAATACATGCTATTAGAATACATTGATTTAATTTAATATATTTTAAAACAAACAATTATAATATTATGTACTTTATATAGTTACTAAAACTTTATTAATGGAGTTTTTGGTTTTGCTTATTTAATGGATGCAGTACATTTCTTGTTTTTTGTTGAAATCCTTGGTTATATTTTTAATAGCATTTTTTATAATCACTTGGTTTTAGAGTAAGTAATATTATTTTTAATAGTTTAGCATTTATGTTAATTTTATTACTGTTTTTGTTTTGTTTTGGTGTAGCTGCTTTTTATTTTGGTAGTTTTATGTATTTTAATGTATATATTTTTGTTTAGAAACCTTGTCTTTCTCACCAACAGAAGTGGGTCCAATAAAAGGTATTAGCTCACCCCACCTTGTCTCTCTTAATACCTTGGGACTGACATGGCTACAACTACGCTGCATAAAGTTAAGACTTCCAGGAGACATTGGCTGCTGCCCAAAAAGTGTTTTTGTTACCTTTGCAGTTTTGAATGAAGGATTTAGATGGGTTTTCAGTGGAATTTTTTAAAAGATAATTTATTTTATCCATACATTTTCTCTTTTTTTATTTTCTGTTTTTTTGTTATGCTGTAAAAAGTTTATTATGAAAGACTAAACAAACATTTTTTAAAGTTGCTTGGCTTAGCTTTGTTAGCTGAGCTTTTGATTTTTTTTAAAGTGGTTTTATACGTTTGAAGGATTTATTTGTAAATTACAAATTATGAGCAGATGACATATTTAAGTTGCTCAAATTTTTTAACTGCAATTTTAATTTTTATATTAAAGCTTGAATAAGTTTTGGGTTTTTGTGGGTTTTTTTAAGCAGGTGAGAACTTTTTTGGCTTGGGTTTTGATAACTAGGCTTTATCATCAAATTAAACATTTAATATTTTAATATTTTTAATACTTCATTATTCTTTATAATTTAGGGCGTTTTGATCTTTGCATTGTTAATTGGTCCAAAAGATTTATTAACTGCAGGTTTTTCTAAAATTACTTTAATTTTTTATTGGTTTGTTTTATAATACACTTTTTAAAACTTTACTAGCTACTGAATATTTGAATTGTAATTTTTTATTTTATTTTTTTATAGTAACACATTTCAGCTGATTTTTTGGTGGCTTTCAGCGCCTTTTTTTTTTAAATGTTTTTTTTATTTTTTTTTTAAACTTAATATACTTTGTCCAAAAAGCTATATTCATTAATACAATCCTTGAAGGATGGCTGCTTTTTACTTTGGATTTACACAAATAAGTAAGATATATTGTTGGATTTTTTTTAAGCTTTCTAGAATTTTTTAAATATAATTTGTTGGGGTTTTTTTTTTTTATAACTTTGCTTTTTATGTTTTTTGCATTTTTTTCTCGAGGTGGCACAGTTCATTTGTAAAGTTTTAGCTACCAGAAATAATCCTTGTGAAACTGCTGCTAGATTTGGGCTCTCTTTGCCTTAGGATAAAAAACCCCAGCTATATACTATTTTTTCTATGGAGGCCAAATGAGTCCTATTTTTAAAAAAATTTAGTGGCATTTAATAAACTTTTTCTGTGCTTTGCCAATAATTTATTTATTTATGGAATTTAACAGACCTTTGCTGTGCTCTGCCAAGCATTTTTTTTTCTTTTAACATTACTCTCCATTCCAAAGTGTCCACTGTCAGATTTAACTTCTCTAGTGTGGTACTAACCTTTTCATATTTAAACCCTTAAACCCTTTCAGTGTCATTTCCCTTAATGCTAGGTTGTGACACTCACACTAAGGCGGGTACACGTTAGTTGCTTTACACGGGCAGAACTGAATGATAGCACCGCAACGTTGTGGTGACTTCTGAGACCTTATCCACTTGGTAGCCTCCAAATCCTTACCCACTAAGGTCCCAAAATCAGTTTGATTATAAACTGATCACTGAGGTTTCTTCACTGGCATGCAATCAAACTACACTTGATTTGATTAGGCTCAGGGTACGGGGCACACCACACATCCAAAGGTGCACAGAAAACCTCTTCCTTTATGTACATCTAACGTTACATTGCATTAATTATACGTTGCATTACATGTTTTGGGGCTGGCTTGGTTACTTTATAGGAATTAATCCCTGCACAGCATGCTCTGTCTATGAACAACTTACTCTTTACTTCATCTTACATTCCGTGCTTATCTTGTTCATTATAAATAGTTCCCTTGATGTTCCCCTTTATCTTAGCTAGTATAGACATTCTGACCTTAATCAGTTTACCAATGTATCTCTTAGTTAGCACAAACATTCTGTCTCCAGCATGTTGTTCCATATACCTCCCTAGTTTTGTCCCCCCAAAAATAAGGCCTCACTCAGGTGCAATTACTCATATCAAGCCAGGCCTACCATGTGAAAATAAGCATCCTTTAAACAAAAAGCTGTGAACCAATCACCCTTATTCAGTTAGGGAATTATGGAGACCAGAATGATCATCCTGAACCTCAAATGGTGGATGAAGACATTCAACTGCCTGAAGTCTACAGACGGCCTCCATCTCCTTTCTTCTTGAGAATGAGGAAGAACTTTGGGGGGAAAAATATACATTTCCCCTCTTCTGAGGAGATACTGGTTCTATGGCTCCCAGATGAAGTAAGGAATCTACTTCTTGCTAGAGCCTCCTCTCATGAGAGGGGACCCTGAAGAATGACCAGGATGTTTTTTTTAGTTTTGTTTTGGGAGCAGGGGTGTTTGGGATGGGGAGAGGAACTACATAGTGTAACCAGTGATAATTATTTCCCAATTCCATTTGTGTGTTGCTATAAGATACCAGGCATGGGAAAAATGAGCTAGGTGGCCACCAAAACCATACCGGAGTCCTGAAGAAGGAGACGTGGTAGAGGGACTGAAGCTCTTGACGGTCACGTTGAAAGTTTTCCCAGTAGGAGGCTGGGGTTGGAAGGAGGACAAGGAGGGATGTTATGTTTGCTATGCTGCATCCTCTGCGACTTCCTGGATGGCCTGTAACCCCTTTGATGATAAAAGGGTTGAGGGACTGGAAGTTGTTTGTAGGTCTGACACTTGTGGTATTTCCTCCATGGTGCTTGAGTGTAGATACCCTTGAGTCCTTTAAGGAATGCAGCAATTCATCTGCCTTTTCACTAAACAAATTGTTTCCTTCAAAGAGAAGATCCCTCCATTGTGGTTCAGACTTCTCTGAGAAATCCAAAGAGTTGAAACCACAAAACCTAACACATGCCCGACCTACCAGACTGCCTTCTATGAAGAGGTGACTAGCTCTGTGAATGTGGGGAAAGCAGTGGACGTGATATACCTTGATTTTTGCAAAGCTTTTGATACAGTCTCCCACAGTATTCTTATCAGCAAGTTAATGAAGTATGGTTTGGATGAATGGACTACAAAATGGATAGAGCACTGGCTAAATCATCGGGCTCAGCAGACAGTGATCAATGGCTCCATGTTTAGCTGGCAGCCGGTCACAAACAGAACACCCAAGGGGTCAGTCCTGAGGCCGGTTTTGTTCAACATCATAATTAATGATCTAGAGGATGGGGTGGATTGCACCCACAGCAAGTTTGCAGATGACGCTAAGGTAGGGGGAGTGGTAGATCCCCTGGAAAGTAAAGATAGGATACAGAGTGACCTAGACAAATTAAGAGGATTGAGCCAAAAGAAATCTGATGAGGTTCAACAAGGACAAGTGCAAAGTCCTGCACTTAGGACAGAAGAATCCCATACACTGCTACAGACTGGGGACTGACTGGGTAGGCAGCAGTTTGGCAGAAAAGGACCTGGGGGTTACGGTGGACAAGAAGCTGGATATGAGTCAGAGGTGTGCCTTATTGCGAAAAAGCCTAATGGCATATTGGGCTGCATTAGTAGGAGCACTGCCAGCAGATTGAGGGAAGTGATTATTCCCGTATTCGGCATTGGTGAGGCCTCATTTGGAATACTGTGTCCAGCTTGGGGCCCTGCACTACAGAAAGCATGTGGATAAACTGGAAAGAGTCCAGCAGAGAGCAACAAAACTGATTAGGGGGCTGAAGCACATGACTTATGAGGAGAGGCTGAGGGAACTAGGCTTGTTTAGCCTACAGAAGAGAAGAATGAGGGGGGGATTTGATAGCAGCTTTTAACTATTCGAAAGGAGGTTCCAGGGAGAATGGAGCTAGGCTGTTTTCAGTGGTCGTAGATGGCAGAACTAGGAGCAATGGTCTCAAATTGCAGTGGGGGAGGTCTAGGTTGGATATTAGGAAAAACTTTTCCACTAGGAGGGTGGTGAAGCACTGGAATGGGTTATCTAGGGAGGTGGTGGAATTTCCATCTTTAGAGGTTTTTAAGCTGCAGCTTGACAAAGCCCTGGCTGGGATGATTTAATTGGGGTTGATCCTTCTTTGAGCAGGAGGTTGGACTAGATGACCTCCTGAGGTCCCTTCCAATACTAATCTTCTATGATTCTATGACACCGAGTTGCCTTATTTGTGTACAAATACAGCATCTTAATTTTGAGGTCAGTTTAAGGACCCTTGGAAATGTGTCCCTTTACATGAAAGAAATTAACCCAAAATTATTTTAAATTTTTCTGCTATTTCTCTTAGGGCTTTCCCATAGGCCAGAAGTCATTTGGACCTTCCCTTTCTAACTGTTTTCACAATAATTTTACATTGTGGTCAGCCTGAATCATGTGACAAGCATACAACTCAAACAGTTTATAGTAAAGCACAAACATGTTCTGATTTCAGTAGTCACAAACAACTAAGCTACACTGAAACTGAATTGAAGGCTATACTATGTGAAGAATGGAGAGTATTTGGAGCATACAGATTTACTTGGGTAAAGCAAAACATCTCCCTAGAGTTCTCTCTTTATCCCATATAAAAGTAATATTATGTGTATGCTATGTGTAAGTCAGGCTACAATTAGTTTTGTAGCAATACTTATGCAAATAATCTTTTAATGAGCCCTTGTAACAACCATTTAGTTTTACAGGATGGCATGTAGTGTTTTTCCAGAGAGTAACTGGGAGACCTGATGTCATTGCATAGATCAGTCATTCTTCATTTCTGATTACAGTTAAAGGGCAGATTACAACATTGTCAGAAAAATCAGTATTTGTACTACCAAAATTGGGAAAAATAAGAAGTACAGACAAATATTTGATTTAAAAAAATACCTGTTGGCTATACCTTCTTCCAGAAGTCCTACAACTTGTTTGTAGTCTGTAACTAAATGCTGAGACAATCCTGTCAGAGATTTAAAAAGGGGAAGAGAGAGAGTTAAAAACAGATTTTACTTAGTTAGGAAATGTTGTTTTACTCTAATCTCTTGATTAACTGTATTTGGGTCACAATTCACAATTCACTTGAGAGAAGGGGAGTACAAATGTTCTGTTTGAGACTTAGGCCTGGTCTACCACAATTTTTATATCAGCATAACTGAAATAAACAAACCACACTGGCAGTATATATTTTTTAGCCAAAGTAGTTATACCAGTACAAACCCTAGTGTGGATGCAGTTATACTTGTATAAAAGTGTCTTATACCAGTCTAGCTTATTCTCCTTCTCATATGGGAATAAGTTAGAGTAATATAAGCATTTTTATACCAATATAACTGCTTCCAAACAGCTTTTTTTGGTGTGTGTGGTCATTTTAACTACACTGACATGGCTAAAGCGATACAATTTTTTTTTCTGTAGACAAGACCCATTGCTTCTGCAGGTGTAAAGTATAGAGTTCAGTCCAAATAAATAAAAGAGTGAGGAAGTCCTCTGTCTGGAGTCTTTGGTGCACATTTCATTAGATAAATATTGTAACTTTGAACCTGCAACATTTATCTATAAACTAAATCCTGTATAAATTTCTGTGCCCTACACCACACCAAAGTGCATCCTGGTTATGATCTTAGAAAGAGTCACACATTAATGTAGCCACGCTCAGGAGGTGGGGGGGAAAAAAAAAAAAGAGAGAAAGTTCACTAGCCAGGAATGAAAATACATGATGCATTACAGAGTAAACTGGAGCAAATCAGTGGCAATGACTAATGTGGCCCCACTGGAGGGCAGCATGCAACTAGGCTGTAACCGCATTACCAGCATCTTATAAAATGTGAACTGTTGCAGCTCTAACAGACTTACTCCTGGGATGAATTTGACATCACGTGTTTTCTGTTTATTTTTGGCAGTATCGTCGGTGGCATGCTAGGAACCCTAGTCATGAACCAGGGCCCCACTGTGCAATGCGTTATAGCAAATAATATTTTCCTAAACTGTTTATTGTGGGGGAGAGTGAAGGGCTACTTATATTCTTGTTATATTTCACTAGCAAAATAATCCAGGAAACATGTTTTCTTTTTAATATCTGCTACAGATGTGAATGGGGGGGAATTTATCTAATAATTTATCTATGGTAAGAATGTTGTTTCTTACGACTATTTTAAATGAGCTATCAAATTTACAAATACACTCCTGTTGGCATCATGAAAAACAAACACTATACAGTTCCATGGGAACATCTTATCTGCAGGAAATAAAGACTTTCAGTGCTAGGTATCAACACCTAATTTCACATCTTCTAAAGAGACCATTAATTATTCCTTTAATTTTTCTAATTAAAATGATTTTCATATCAAGAAAGAAGTCAAGTACTATTGCTTAATTTAAAAGCTCAGCAAGACTCAAATGGCTATTTCAGAGACAGCGGGACAGATTCTGTCCTCAGATGCTAATAGGTTAACAGATTGTGAGTGAGGTCAGAATTTAGCCCAAATATGGGTGATTTGTTTTAGCCCGTTAATACTTGACCTAAAGAAAACAAATTCTCACACCAGCATCACATTCACCCACAACATGTAAAAATATAAGATGATTTACAAGGCAAAGCATTTATTCTACTGTTTGACACTGTATTTGTTATACATTGAACTCCAAAAGATGTAATGATATCTTCCCATCAGAAAAGTAATAGCCAATTACTATTCAAATAGTACCAACATCTGCAAATCTATGGAATATGGAAAAGGACCTTATATTGTTTCCCTAACTCACTTTCAAGGGTTTTTAATTTTGTGAATAAAAAACTAGCTTTGTGATAGGAAGGCACAATTATATTTATTATAAAGTATCCATAGTTCTTACTCATTACATTTAAGTTATTACTGACACTACTGCCTCTAAAATAGAATCTATTTGACAATGTCACGTTAAAGATTTATTTTAAAAAGGCAAATGAAAAATTATTAATGCTGTTAGAGAAGGAATGTCATGAAGTGCTCTTTCTGCTGCTTGGAAAAAAGAAAGTCTGTTTTCAAGAATCACAGAAAGATCACAAAAGCTCTGTCTGGACTACAAATCTCTCTCAAACTAAGAATCTATCTCAGAAATTTGTCTCAGAGTAACAAAATAGATTGCATCATTTCCTGATTTAAAAGATGTTGATTCCTTAACAGTGCAACCATCTGTAAGATAGAATTCTGAAACCATTCCAATCTGAAGCACTGAAATGCTTTCAGCATTTTAAACATTAGCAACTTGCAGCCTTTACACTGAAAAATGATAGTCTGGAAACTATTCAAAATACTTAGTGCTGGGATTTCCTGACTGGACTTGCAAATGGAAAATGCATTACCTCTAATATGAAAGTAACCAGGCAACCCTAACGGGTTTCCTCTTTGGTTGTCTTCCTTGTCTGTTCTTCATCCAAGAACTGACTTCTGTACACTAGAGGCCACTGAAACAAACTATGTAAGTGATACCTGCAGTACACGAGGGAGCCCCTCCCCAGAGCTAATATTTTTTTATTACCCCTAAACTGGTGACTGCTCATGTGCAAGAAATACAATGCAAGTAAAGCTGTAAGTCTTGATATACTGCAATGTACTGTGAGATAATGGTAAATCTCTAAACTTTGCCTATGTTCATTGATTTAACAATACTCATTTGTTTCATGCATCAGATTGTCTGGTAAAGGGGTGCAAAGTAAACCCCCTTCTTATGCAACTACGGCTATAATTCAGAAAACATGTCCACCCAGTTATTAGTAACAGGATTATTCAGACATGATATTGCAAAGACTCTACATGCAAAACTTCCAAGGGCTTCAAAGGGTTTATATAGTAGGGTTTATGTAGTAGGACTGCAGGATTACACCCTACATTACTAACTCAGCAATTATTGGTTTCAGCAATATACTGTAAGCAGTCCTTATGGGCATATTATGCCACAGAGGTGCAAATCACTTTATTTTCTGTGTTAGTTCTTTAAAAATCAAGCCAACTATACTGATCAGAAGCATACAAAATGTCTGAACCCCCTCATCCTTCATCTGACATGAGCTACCCAACAAGCACACTTTTGTAGGAATCTATGTGATCAGCTCCTCTTTATCAATCTCCTCCCAAAAAATAAAATAACTCCACCTTCCCCCCCCCAAAGCAAACATACTCACAAATGTAATGCATATGATATAAATGATTATAGGTGTTAAACACACAATACATACAGTATTATAGGCACACAGAGCTATGTCAACTGACTACAGACCCCAAGACAATGACTCATCAGTATCAAATCAATACATGTGGTACCACGACAGCAGTGTAATGCTACCACATGGCACTTCAAACAAGAAGTTACTTCATTTTTAATTCATCAAGCCATTTCTTTCTAAAATTTTCAAATATGTTAATTATTATAAGTGGAGTTGCAAGATACTTGCAGAGATTTTTATAGGAATTTATGGGTTTGTCATGGGACACACACAGCAGGGGCAGAGCTAATACAGAGTGCCCAAGTTGGATTTCCTGATGTGATCTTAAATGATACTTCCTAATTGCATTAGCAGGTTTATATTATACTTTTCTCACATTATAAAACAACAAAAATTCAGGGAAAAAAATTTTAAGGGAAACAACAAAACTGCAACATTATAAAGTCACTATCCTAGTAATGAACAATATTCTAGGTAACATCTGGGTATAGAATTCTTATTTAAAGAACTATCAATAATATAAAATCTCAGAACTGGAAAACAAAGGATAGATTTATCTCATGAGGAGCCATCCGGGAAACAACTGGATAACTTCCTACCACAGTATTGCAGGGTGAGCGGGGACATTAAGAGAAATTCATGTCCCATGTCTGACCTGGTTTCCTTCCAGTTCAAGGGAACTCTGGGATTTGTAGCCTAGGAACCATTTGAATCGTACACCTGAAAGCAAAGCAAGCTGGGAAAGAAACAGTTTAAAAGAACTCTTCTTAATGTGGGCAATGATCAGAAAAAAGTTGCAGTAACTAGGTTCTGGGTAAGAGCCATAATGAAGTTCCCAGCTGAGAGGGAGCTTTTTCCCCCAGAAAGGGCCATAGTGAAGGCCAAATGTGTGTGCCTCTCCTGTTTTCAAAGGATTACAGGTTTGCTATATTGGATCAGAACATTAATTCATTTATTTTCAAATTCTTAATTTAGTAGGGTACTGGTGCTACAAAAGTCATAGTTAAAATAACCAGAATGCTACCTAGACAATCGTAAATAGGTTTGTGTGTAAAATTTCCCCGTTGGCTCTGCTGGTGATGAGTTTATTCTCTGAGACATGAAAACTGATGATAATGATCAGGTACTACATGTAATGTTACAAGTCATATTGATTGGCAGGGAACCAGGCACCAGGATTTCATAGCTCTTTACTTGACTCTGTCACTGACTCACTGTGTGAACTTGGGTAAGTCATTCAACCTCTCTTCAGTTTCATTATCTGTAAATTGTGGATAATTGTGGATGTTGTGAGACTTAGTTCATGTCTGTGAACCATTTTGAGATCCTTGGATGAAGAATGCTATGTACTATTATATCTTGCATAGCTAAGATAATTGACTACAAATGTTGTTAGTTGTTCTATATTTATCCAGCTCTTACAGAAATCCAGCTGCAGTATTTATCTTGATTTTCCAGCTCCAGTTCCCTCCCTCTCCTAAAAAAAACCTGCATAAGATCAGGTGGCATGATAATGGCAAACAGTGAAAGGGAAGGGAGGGTGGGGAGAACACAGGAAATTTACAATATGGATGGAGACAAGAGCTCTATGTTTTAAAACCACAACAAATTAGTATTGGATCTGATATGACCGAACCAGTACAGAAATTCTGTCTTATGTGCAGTTTACACATTCAAGGAATACTTCTAGGTCTCAAGCATGTTACAATCCACTTGGCCATTAGCCAAGAGTTGTCACTATCAGTAATTCCAGAGGCAATTTGGAGTTCTGCCAACTATGAAGACATGGTGTTTAGCAGCACATTAAAAAAGGAAATGGGTGTATTTACTTTCCAAACAGATCCACCCATATTTAAACTTTGAATCAGTGTGGAAAGGTCTCTTCGTCCACTCCTGACCATTAATATGTTTTATATGGTTTTAAAATAATTTATTCAGTTACTTCTACTGTCTGTAGTGCATTGATTCTGTAGAAACCACTTTCTGTCAGTCACTGACTAAATGTATTGGTTATCAAAAGGCAAACTCAGCATAATACATTATCAACAAACTTTAGCACCAACAGTTCAGAGAGTTTACTTTAAAATTATGTTACACTTCTGACAATAGGGGAAGAGAAAGAAAAAAAGACGAAAAATAGGGAGGGCAAAAGGAGGTAAAAAGAAAAGATGAGGACTGAAAAGAGAGGAAAACAGAATGGAAGAAAAAATTCCACAATAAACACTCTTATAGAAAGATGTATGTTTGGAAACAATGTAAAACTGCATTAGAATGCTTTTATAACTACAGCAAACATACATTTGAAAGTTAGCAGATCAGAAGTCTGTAATATAGTAATTCCAGTGGAAACAAAAAGCTTCTGACGGGAATCTGAAACTTCTGAGGATTTACAGGCAAACCACCATCAGTTAAATGGCTGTGTTATTTTGGAAAAAGGGATTATTCCCATTTTCTGCTATGCTTTGGAAAGATATTTCCTCCTGGTATTAGTCAAATGCAGTATGGTTTTACCTTCTCATGAACCATTCATTGCAGCCATTTTGGGGGCAGATTATCAGGTTTGATAGATCAATGACCTGATCCAATACAGCAAATCTTATATTCTATATTTTTATTTAACACATTCCCCACACACTCAAAATGAGTCCTCTTCAAATATTAAGGAAGATTAGATTCCATGTTCTGCCATATATTTTGCAGGGAAGATTTTGAGTTTCTCAAACAACATATTTGATGTTGATTGTTTAATAACTGGAAAGAGCGAGAATAATAAAGATAATGTTAGGAATGTAAGTGAACATACAGAATAGCCACACATGCATTCATCTGTAACTCATGCTGAAACTCGCTCTCACCTTGCACATATGGACCCGTCTCAGGGTGCTCTCGAACACGAAGTGTATAAGGTTTCTTCTGGTCTGATTGCTTTAACAAATCCCGGACACGCTCATTATAGATTTCAAGGAAACTGAAGAAAAATAAATAAAATGTTGTCTCTCTTACATCCAGTATTCAAAAAAAATTTAAATTTTTTCTTTGGACAAAGCAAATTTGTACCTGCAGCTTGGGCAAAGACACTCCATGTCAAAAGCTAAAGCATTCATGTCATTATTTCTCACAGTACAATATGCCTTCCTACACGTTGTGCATACAGACACTTGGAAAGGAGCTAGAAGCAATCAATTGTCTTGAAGCAAGAAAAAAGTTGTCCCCTGGTGCTGGCTGGTTGGAAATAGTGCTGACACATTAAATCCTCTGCATTGCCAACACGGCATATTTCCTGCACTTTTAATCCATGTTGTGTCCAACTCTTTAATTGTCCAGAGCATAAAACTCCACAAAGTTAACAGGAGTTATGAATGAGACTGAATGCAGTATAGGGTCCAATTTTTGAAGAGTTAAAAAAGCAAGAAGTGGACTTTTAAACCCCTATTATTTAGCTGCATATTCTTTGGGATATAACAGTGAACAAACAGCATCCAAGGAACTATACTTAGATTGCAAACTGAATAGCAAGGTTTTCCCAGCCCAAGAAAATTCTTGACAGCCCTGAAAAAGAGAAATAATCAAACGTATGTGTGCTTTGACTATGGAAATATACATTCAAAAGTATTTGGAAACGTATGGCCAAAGACAATGAGACACTAGTACCTGATTTCTATTCTGCAAGACGCTGGCTGTTCTGAATAGTCATCCTCCCTTGAAAAAAGGCCCTGCACAAACCAAAAGTTTACATTTTTCTCTTAAAATAATAAAAGAAAAGAAAATTAAAAACAGTTTAAACAAATGCAAGTTTATAAAATAAACAAATACCTCACATATACGAGGTGTCAACCCAATGGATGCCTTAAAATAAAACAAATAAAAAACAAAAGGAAAACAATTACATGATATGATTGCAGTCCCAGTTTCTCTTGTAAGGAGTCATTTTAATAAATATAAACAAAGCTATGGGGAATGCCCAACTATTCCAGCATCAATTTCTCACTAAAACATGGAGAGATACACAAGTAGTGATTGCGGAGATCACAACAAAATCTACTTTGGAGCTCTCTCAATGCTCATAGCTATTCCAGTTGCTACAACTCATAGCTATTCCAGTTGCATCTCTCAAAGGAATCATTTCAAGGGTTAATTTGCTCTAACTTGAAGGGTGGCTGTACCCATAAACGTCAATCTCACCCTCACTGGAAGTCATCTTAGGGCATGTTTCATAGACATTGGTTGTTGAGAAGTTTAAAGGTAAGATGACTCCACTTTCTACAACATATGGCTGATGTAAAGACTTGGAGCTACCTTCAGGCTCAGTCCCTCCCACTCAGATTCTCTTTGCTGGCTGTTGTGGAGATTTTTAGAAGGTATATTTGAAACACAACTAGTGAAGGAAAATACAGCGTTCCCTAAATAAATGTATTACTGCGGATGTGAAAGTTCTCTACAGCTCAAGCAGGCTCATTTTCTAGCTATTAGCAATGTTAATAATGTTTTACAATAAGTGCAGATTATTAAATATCAGATTTAAGTGGGATTCTTACTGAAGCACAAATCACTTTATCACCAAAGAACCCAGCAGCAGCAGCATTACTACAGTGAAAGTGCCATAGGAATTAGTAATGATTTTTAAGATATGATAATTGTAAACTGTTGTTATATTTCCAAGATAAGCATGCACTAGTGATTGGATTCTCCTCTCACTCACATTAGTTTTACATCAGTATAACTCTTCTGACTCTCATGCTGCCCGTTTTGTGTTAAAACAAAAAGAGAATCCGGCCTTAGTTATCAGATGGGCAAAATCTCCTCGCAGCTGGCTGTCAGGTGGTGCCTTTGGTAAGCTAATACTGTCATTTGGGAACAGCAGAATCAGTTCAGTAAAAATAAGAACCAACCAGAAACTGTATCCAAAATTCAAACCAGCCAGGTTCAAAGAAGTCTTTTTGAACAGAAAATCTCTCTTCCCTACCCTTTACCTGAAGCGGTAGACCTCTGAGGAAGTAGAAGATAGTGGCCTGCTCTTGCAGTCTCCTTGAAAAATGGTTCTCTTTAGAGACAATTCACTACCCTTCAATCTATACCGGTGTTCAGAGAGATGAACTACATTTCCCTCTGGATCAGCAAAGCCAGTAACCCTTTCACTGGGCCCACTAGTCTGGGTGCTTTAACACATAAAAGGCACTCTAAATGGGGCACCATAACTCAAATACCTTAGAACCAAGTGGCTTTGAGGACAGTATGCTAATGTTTCACCCCCAAACCTTCCATTCAAATTAATTTAGGCTATCTAAAGGTTGCTTAAGTCAGTGTAAGTTAAGTCACTTAGGGGTGTGAATAAGCCACCCATAAGCGATGTAAGTTACACCAACCTAAGCGCTGGTGTGGATAGCACCATGTTGGCAAGACAGCTTTTCCCACCGACACAGCTACTGCTGCTCATGGGGGCTGGAGTATTTAAGTCGATGGGAAAGCTCTCTCTCATCGGCTTAGAGTCTGCCCTAGCAGCACTACAGCTGCACCACATCAAGCTCTGTAGTGCAGCCATAACCTTAGTTACAGGACGTGAAGCAAGTTACCCTCACACTGTTCCCTTACTGATAGCAAAGTCTTGTTACAAAAATGCAGCTGACAAGATGGCACAAATAATTACAGCAAATTTTAATTAGCAAAAGTAATTTAACTTCAACATGGTTGTCTGATTGTCAAAGAAAATGACATAGGAATATTTTATAGAAGCTCAGCCTGGCTGCTACAAAGAAATCTACATGTTCATAGGAGAGAAACTCATTTTCTTTAAACTAACCGGTAAACCACACACATGCAACACCCAAGGAGTACAGCCTACTAAAGCAAATATTTTAATTATACCATATTTTTATTATTTTACCATATGCTACATTTATTTAGCTCTATATTTAAGCATATGCTTAATTTTAAGCACAAGTAATCCCAAGTAAAACATGCTTAAACATTTTGCTTAATTAGGATCTTATCCATGAACTTCAATTCAACAAACAGATAAAAAACAAAAACAAAGGCATGTAATGACGGCTGTGACTCACAGGAGTTCCCATCATTGTGTATGTTTTTCCTGAACCCGTCTGTCCATATGCAAAAAGACAGATGTTGTACCCCTTAAAAGCACCACATAGCACTGTGGTGCCAAGGTCCTGGAAAACCTGGAAAAACCAAAAGAGAAAATGCACTCAGTGAGTCATACCCATCCTTGGAAACACCCACTGCCATTCAAAAATCAGTCAGTCTATTTTTCACAAGTCTAAAATGATAAAAGTTCCATCCCATTTGTCTATTAACTTATTTCATGGGTCTAATAACCACGTGGAAATTTGACATAATAATGGTCAAGGACACACAAAAGAAGTCTTGAATTTTATGTACAGCATTAAACACACAGACATCACATCACAGAAAGTTTAACAGGATGAAGGTAAGATAAAAAGTAATTAGACTAGACTGTCTTAATTCTTCATAGAAACATCGGAATTGCCATACTGAATCAAGGTCTAGAATCCTGTCTCTGACAATGGCCAGATGCTTCACATAGAAGAACCTGAAGCAAGAGGCTTTATATCCCTTCCAAAACTCTTTGTTTGCACTGACTTATGACTCTAGATATTCTTACTATCCAGGTAAACATGCAATAATTCTCTGAATCTTACCAAGTTTTTGGCCTCAACAGCATACCGTAGTAGTGAATTCCACATTTTAATTATACATTCAGTGAAAAAAATATTTCTTTTTATCAATTTTGAATTTGTTTTCTTTCAGTTATAATGAGTGCTTCTTGCATTATGAGTCAGGAGAAGAGAAGCTCTGGATCTACATTCTCTACAGCGTTCATTATTTTATGCTTTTACCATGTTGCATTTTATTCATTTCCTTTCTAATGTAAACATTCCCAATCTATCTTCAAATGAGAGTAATCCATATGAAGTAATCAACACGCCACAAAATAATAATCTGAAAGATAATGAAAAATCTTCTAAAATTCTTTTTCTTCTAATCTTAATTAAGTTCTTACATTCAGCAATTGGTGACATGGCTTATAATGCAGTCAACCTGACTACTTAATTTCTTTTATCTGGATTCATCAGCATTCAATCTCAAGTGACTAGAACCAGGTTATGGATATCAACCTAAAAAAACAAGTAGAGGCTAGGTACAAAGTCTATACTTGTATGAAACTGATATCAGACAGATCAGAATGCTGCTGCAAAGATCATTTTCCCAGCCCATCGCTTAATTCATGACACCCCTCTCTTTGCATCCCTCCACTGACTCACTCACCCTTCTCTATCACATCAAATATAAGATGCTTGTCTTCCTTTTCAAAGCCCTTCATGATCAATCCCCTTACTACCTATTATCTCTCATCACTATCAAGTTGTCAATGCTTGCCTGCAATCAGCCCATGATGTCAGCCTCCATTGCCCAGCTGTTACATTTTCACACAAGCATCTTCATGTTTCCTACATGCAGCCCCTCATGCTTGGGAGGTGCTTCTTGTAAACATCCACAAAACAACCTAATTGTCAAACTTCTAATCAGTCCTCAAAACTCTCCTTTGCATGATGCCTACAAAAAGACTGTACAACGATGAGGTTGCTGGTGTGCTAAGACATGCTGACCAATAGTGTCTCTTCTACGGAATCACAGAAATCTAGTCCAGGTCCCCATGCTGAAGCAGCACCAATTGTACCTAGACTGCCCCTGACAGATGTTTGTCTAACCTGTTCTTAAAAATCTCCAACGACAGGGATTCCAGCACCTCCCTTGGCAACCTAGTTTAATACTTAGCTATCCTTATAGTTAGAAAGTTCTTCTAATATCTAACCTAAATTTCCCTTGCTGCACATTAAAATGTTTACTCCTTTTCCTACCTTCAGTGGGCATGGAGACTAACTGATCATTATCTTCTTTATAACAGCAATTAACCTATTGGAAGACTATTATCAGGTCCCCCCTCGGTCTCCTTTTCTCAAGACTAAATGTGCCCACTTATTTTAACCTTTCCTTGTAGGATACGTTTTTTAAACCTTTTCTACAACATTTTTCTTTTTCTCCTCTGTATTCTTTCCAATTTGCCCACATCTTTCTTAAAGTGTGGTGCCCAAAACTGGATAAAATAGTCTAGCTGAGGCCTCACCAGTGCCAAATAGAGTGAGACAATCACATCCCGTGTTCTAATATAACATTCCTGTTATTACACTCCAGAGTATTAGTCTTTTTTGCAACTGTCTCACATTGTTGACTCAATTTGTGACCCTCTATACCCTCAGATCCTTTCCTGAAGAATTACCACAGAGCCCGTTACTCCCCTTTTTGTAGCTGTGCATTTGCTTTTTTCCTTCCTAAGAGCAGTACTTCGCACTGGCCTTTACTGAATTTTGTCTTGTTGATTTCAGACCAATTCGTCAAGTCATTTTCAATTCTAAGCCTGTCCTCTAAAGTGCCAATCACTCCTTTCTTGGCGTTAGCCACAAATTATACAAACATACTCTCCGTTCTATTATCCAAGTCATTAGTGAAAATACTGAATAGTACCAGACCCAGGGCAGACCCCAGCAGGACCAAACTAGTTACATCCTACCAGTATGAGACAGTGAACCACTGTTAACTGATCCTTGAGTATAGTTGATTTTTTCTTATTTCCCCATCTGTTGTCTCTTGTCTTATACTTAAGTTCTTTGGGGCAGGGACTGTCTTTTTGCTCTGTGTTTGTGAAGCACCTGACACAATGGGGTCCTGGACCACAACTAGAGCTCCAAGGCACTACAGCAATACAAATAATAAAGATATTAAAAGAGCTGAGCATCACAATCATCAAGGCCAAAAGCTGGCTACTGCTAAGCATGGCAGAAAGTAGCCAATGACACCTGCTTCTTGGATCCTACTTTTGTTTTTTTCCTGTTTGGACTTGACTGTGCCCAAACGTGGTGACCCCATCCCCAACATACCAAATCCTCACTCCACTGCAATGTAACAAGTGATTGTCTCCTCTGCAGCATAGACTGGGGTATGGAGTTCCCTCCATGCAGGTTGTCAACTGCTAAGCCCTCCAATACAGGATAAATTAACTCAGTATGGCTGCAGTCTTTCAAAGAAAATACTGTAAGTATAAAAATCCTTTCCATTCATGTAGAAAGTTAGCCTGCATATACACACCGTTACATACCACACTAGCTGCAAAAATTCAGCCAGTTTTTGTTTCTTTCACAGATGGATAAATGTATTAAAATTGGCAATGACAGATTTTAAAAAAGCAAATATACTGAAAGGACAACATCAATTTACCCCAATTCCAAGCAAGAATAATAATCAGAGGAATTAAAAATAAGCTCTTGAGGCTTTAATTTGCAGGTCATATTTCAGTTCAAGTCGCAGCAGATGCCAATTCTTAGCAGAAAATTCATTAGAGTGCCAACTCTACTGAAGGCTAAGACTATACATTTCATTAATCAAGAACAACTTGGCTATTTGTGTTCTCTGATAACAAACCATCTGAGCTAGAAGTCAAATGTCAGCTCATCGTTGGTGGATCAGTGGCAGCATGTCTGACAAAATATCATGTGTCAGCCCCTGGAAGGTTCAAACATGATACAATGTAAGTAGAAATACAGACCTACCTAACAATACCTTTATTAACATATACCAATCAAGCACAATGAAAACGAAGCCAGACACTTTAATATGATGGTCAAGAGCAATGCTGAACAACAGATTATCACCACCCAGTGGCTGAAACTGCACGTTTTTAATACAGGAAAGGACAACTATTAATAAAAACATTCATACAGCACAGTTTTTACAAAACTCGGTAAGATACATCCTCTGCCCCGAAAGAATTTACAATATTTATTTTTTTTAAAAGTGAAAGACAAGAGGCAGGACAGCAGTACAAGGAGGAATGGTGTGAGGATTACTGATACAGACAGAAAAGGAGGAGAAACTGCTTGAACAGGTGGATTTTAAGAAGATATCTGAAGATGAGGTGTTTAGTGAGTGAGAATGGTGGGTGAAATCCTGGCCTCATTTAAGTCACTGGTAAAATGTCCATTGACTTCAATGAGGCTAGGATTTCACCCAAAGTGTTCTAAACATGAAGAAGACATGAAGCCGAGACTGCAAAAGAGACTAAAGGAATGGAAAGGAAAGAGTGAAAAAATTAGGGCAGAGATTACAGAGGGCCTTGTAGGTGAAGATGAGGAGTTTGCACTTGATGTAGTAATGGTTAAAAAAAATTTCTTTCTCCCTAGCATGCTGTACATAAGAATACAGTTACAATTGCATAGTCTCTCAGAGCTACCAGGAAACAGTTTTCTGGTATCCCATTTGAAGACCTAAAAGTTCCCAGATACCACTAGGGTTTTCAAAAAGTTGCTCCCTGTAATCACATACATAAAATAAGATCATAGGCAGCATTTTGTCCATGAAGCCTTCTTTGAGCCGTGGGAAAATGTAACAGTAGGGATTTGGTTTGGAGTTTTCTTGGAAGTTGCTTTCTAGTAGTGTTTGGACATCTGTTTTTTATTTACCTCCTTGGTTTCTATGGAAAAGGCAATGTTCTTTTAAAAATAATTGAATAAATAGCAAACCAGACTATGGGCCTGATCCTGTGGTTCTTACCTTGCACAGTCAGTTCTATTGATTTCAATGGGACTGTTCAAGAGTAAGGACTGCAGAACTAGGCCCCGTATGGGTATGTGCTTCAGGGAAGAAAGAATACTAATAGAAAAGTGCTTCAAGTCTCCCATAACTCTGATTTAGCAATTGTTGACTGGTGATCCTGCTGTGCTTTGCCAACTGTGACATGTTCTTGTTTCTTTAACCACAGTGCTGTTGCAGCTTAGAAAGTGGTTGGTCTGAAATGTATCCCTATTGTGTTCTAAAATAGTTCTGGATTTCACCAAAATATTTTCTGAACTGAGAATCACTGTATTTAGGTCCAATTGCTCAGCAACAGTTGCAACTGTGTTCTCATTAAAGAAGCACTTGGAGGTAACTGACCTGGGATCATGACAGCATAGAACGTTTGATTTACTATTAGCTACCTCTGCTCTAGAATACAGACAGTGATTCATCTTAGGCAGGCTATTTATTAAACACACTAACTGAGAAAGTCTATAAACCAAATTCTCCTCTAAACTACTCTGTTATAATCCCATTATCTTCAGTGGAGCTGCACTGAGGAAAGAATTTGGCCCTGTATTTGTAGACTCATTACAACAGCACAATACAAATTAAGCCACTGTTCTGCTAAAAAGCTACAAATATCTGGAGAAGCGTCTGATATTAATGATCAGAAGTCAAACCATTATATTTGTGATTCTTGGCTTGAGTCGTCATGGTAGGAAATTAATGCAGGCTACTTGATGTGACAGGCCTATAGCTCAATCACGCAAAGTCAAAATGTATTTAACCCTTTGTAGTAAAGTTATACACTGACCAAGGGTTAAAGTATTGGGGAAGCGCACCCTATTTTCATTCTTGCTCATCACAGTTAACAATCCTCCATCTCCTTGGTAATGGAAATATGGGTCTGTTTTTGGTTTTTGTTGAGGGGTAAAAGGATCTCCACCCTCTCATTTTTTCCTTTATGTATCTGCTCCTGTCCATCCCACTCTGAGGTCTGTCTTAGGGGAAATTTGCCCTTCCAAACAAGGCCTGGGGAAGAGCTCACCCAATGCCAACCACAAAGTGTTGGTTAAAAATTATATTCTTCTTCTTAGGGGCTGCACATGCTGCCTCTACAGTGCTATGAGATCTTTTATAGCAGTATCAAGACCCTGTCAAAATGCAAAGATACCCAGGGTTGAAAGCTGAAATAGGAGTTGTTGATGTTTTACTGAGTGGCATAATAAGTGATTACCTAAACATCTCAACAGCTGCCTCTGATGCACAATTACAGTGTACAAACAGGATGAGCCATTAAATATGTGCACACCAGGTAAATCTTGTGATCCACACTTTGAAAGCTTATGTCTGAAGTTGTACTGTTCCCAAGAAACAGGAAGTAAGACTACAGGAGCTACGTAGCCCTTAAGAAAACACAAGGACAACCTGATGCACAAATTATATTACATACAAAGACTTAAAGCAGCCACCAGTCTTCTTAGCTGTTAACTTAGGCCTTGTCTACACAACCCTCCTTGGGGCTGCATCTTCACCAGGAATCTTCCACAGACCTAAGAGGGGTAGTGTGGGTCTCATCTCCCTGCTGGGATCTCCACAAGCTGGCTCCCCATGGGCTGCCTCCCTCCCCTTCCAGTTGCCTGCCAGGGGCCAGCCCCGGACTTCTCCCATTCCCTTTCCCCACTGGGAGCTGGGGGGAACCACTGGGGGCTTGTTCCCAGGGAAAGTAGCTCGATGCATCTCGCCCCTGAGGAGTGGTGTCCAGCTGCCCTGGCTTCTTTCCCCCCCACCTGTTCCCCAATGGGAGCTGGCAGCCCTTCACAGCAGCGAAGCTGTGAACTTGACAAGGCTGCACAGCTCCTGGCAGGGAGCAGGCATACAAACTGCCTGCAGCTACTCCAATCCCGGCTAGCAGCCAGGATCCAGCCACCCAGACTTCTTGCCCTGCTCCCAGCTGCCAGAGCTTTCATTTAAAAAAATCATGGTAGCTAGTCAGGGTTATAAAATAACTATTTTGTGAAGAACATATTGCAAATCATGACTATTTTTGAGGGGGGGGCATTGCTGAATAGGAAACATATCTTGTTTTGTATTATAATCCCTAAATTAGTGGCTGATATTTGAAGAAGTTTATAACCTAAGAGGTTTGATCACATAACAGTTGCCTTTAGTGTAGAATATTTCATGGGAAACTTTGACCAATAAAGATAACTTTTGTTTTTAACTCCATTTAAAGAGTATTTTCTAAACTCAACATGCAAGGTTTAAAAACAGATAATTAATCATTAATAGGATTTATGCACCTGAAATCCAGCAACTTGAGTTCAGAATATAATACCAAATTCGTAACTGGTAACTACCGAGCTAAATAGTTACACCTGAAATGAATTTGGCCCTTTCCCCTTAATTTATGCTACCTTTTCCCTCTTGATTTGCATGCTCTCCACCTTCCCAAGCTATTTTTCTGCTCTTTTCTTACATTTATATTATCATTTGTCTCTTTTCTTCTCATTTTCACACATGTTCACAAGAGGTTAAGCAGGCAAGTATAAGATAGTAGTTGCTGCTGCAAGAACATTCCTTCCTGTTAAATTCATCTCACAGTTGAGCTATCACTGTCTATTGTTAAACACACTGGCATACATGTTAGAAAAAAAAACAGCTCTCTAAGACAGAAGCACATCTGGAAAACCAAGACACAAAGTAACTAATTCTGCATTCAGTTGCACAGGGGTATTCTAGATCCATTAATTTTAAGACCAAGAGGGACCCTTATGATCATCTAGTCTTGACCTCATGCATGGCACAGACCACAGAATTTCACCAAGTGACTTCCTACATAAAGCCCATAACTTCTGGTTGTGCTACAGCATGTCTTGTAAATTCATAGTAACTCCACTGGAACTGATATTAGTAAGAAGAATTTGGTCCAAAGAACATTATTTGAAACAGTCATCAACTGGACAAAATTTTCAATCAGTTTTCTCATCTAACACATAGCTCTATAAGAATGTAACACTTTTCACATACTAAAAAGCTCATTTTTGGAGGCAAAATCTCCTTCCAAGGTGCATTTCCCAAACACTAATGAGAAAGACAGATACTGGTGTCAGCCAATCATTAAAGATAAATCAAATCCTATGTCACTGCTTATCTTGAATTCTGACTAGCTAATGTGCCTGGAAACTCCTATTCACATATATGTAGGTGAATCTTAACGACATCTAAGGGACAACTTTAACCTCTCTTACTGACGGGCATGCATTAACTACAGCTTGATCCAGTTAATCAAATAGAATTACCAGACTTTTAAAGGAAAATTCTCAAAAGTAAGTTGAGGCCTAGCTCCCCTTTGTGCCTTTTAAAATATGCTTCTTAATGTGCATGTTTCCCTTTTACAAATACGGTATTTTTCGCTCCATAAGACGCACCTGACCATAAGATGCACCTAGGTTTTAGACGAGGAAAATAGGAAAAAAATATTTTGAACCCAGCAGCCCGCTGACAACCCTGAGGGGCTCGCAGGCCCGCAGCACGTGCTGCACGGCAGGCCAAACCTCGGCGCCAGGGGCCACAGTGATGGGCACAACATCAGCTGTGTGCTGTGCGGCGGCCCTGCCCTGAGCGCTGCCCCCCACAGGGCGCTGCCCCCTGCCCCCCACAGATCCCTCCACACGGCACCGCCCCCCAAGCCCCTCACCACAATTTCGCCTTCAGGGCACCACCCTCCCGGTCCCCCCACAGGGCGCTGCCCCTTGCCCCCCACAGATCCCCCCACAGGGCGCTGCCCCCTGCCCCCCACAGATCCCCCCACAGGGCGCTGCCCCCCCAGCTGCCCTGGGTCCCCCCCACATGGCACAAACAGCAGGAGGAGCTGAGCTCTGTAACAGCGGGAGCTTGTGGGCGGGGGGGGGGGGAGAGGGGGAGGAAGGGAGTAAGCTGATTGGTGGAGGCGGGGGAGCAGCAACAGCAGCAGTTCCCCCTCCCCCTCCCCCCAATCAGCTGTA
Source organism: Mesoclemmys tuberculata (assembly GCA_007922155.1). Taxonomy (NCBI): domain Eukaryota; kingdom Metazoa; phylum Chordata; order Testudines; family Chelidae; genus Mesoclemmys; species Mesoclemmys tuberculata. The sequence continues at coordinate 50,494,488 of ML675613.1, forward strand.
CTGCCCCCCAGCAGGCAGAGGAGAACTGCTCTCCTTTCTCCTCCACCCCCTCCCTCCCCTGCTATGGAGCGGACGAGCGGGCAGCTGTGCCCTAAGGATCGCTCCTGCGATCCTGCAGTAGTGCCGGCCAGCTTGATTTTCCACACCTCCGCTCTCTATAAGACGCACTGACTTTTCCCCCCCACTTTGGGTGGGAAAAAGTGCGTCTTATGGAGCGAAAAATACGGTAAGTAACCCAACATTAGGTCTCTTTTGGTTTACTCAGTATTATTGTAAAATAAATTGCCATAGAGACTAAATGAATTATTTTGCCTGTGAAGTGACTGTCTGATCATATGAGCTTTGTGTATCTTGGATTTCTCTCGTAAATGCCTTGATTGCTTTGTCACTTGGCACCCACTGACGTGACACAACTGGATCAGACAGTGTAGTAATGCATCTGAAATAACAGTGATAAACAGTGCAATAGAGGGTAACCCAAAAAAAAGATCAGGCAAAAGTGAACAACAGGCAGTAGCAAAAAAATAAGCATAAAACAAAATTATATTTTTACTTTTTCTTTAAAATCTTTATTACAGGATAAAGAGGTATGAAAGCAAGATACCTCATCTCATGATATTTATCCTGGTAAGCAACTTTTAAGAGTCCAGCATTTATTGCAGGCAAAACCCCTACTGTCATCATTGAAATTTTGACCTGAGTTGTGACTGCAAGAGCTGGCCCTAAATAAATATTTCATATGTACCTCCTATTTTCTGATGCCTATTGATTTAGGTTATATTCTAATTTTTTCAGTTTCTCTTTGTACTCTTTTTATGCCACGGGTTCCTTGGGCTGTTTGTTTGTTTTTGGTGCATTCTAAGTACATTTTGCCCTGACGCATTTAATTCACCTGCTCAAATAATGAAGGAAAACCATGCAAGGAAGTTTAGATGAACATTAGATCTACAAAACATATTGTTCACTGCCAAACAATTCATATATATAATTCATAACCAAAAAATTGAGGATAAATCACCCCAAAACTATAGAACTTTCTTTGTATATAAACATTTACTTAAAATGAGACAAATATAGGCTTCTATTGCTATTCTTTCTGTAAATTAATTTTAAAAAATAGATGGCTAATTCAATGAAGCCTAGTGACATACCACTGAGCTAATCCTCTTTAAAAGGGGAGGTTAACAAATGCACTGTACTCTGTGCATAAAACCATCCTTCTGAATCCAAACATACTACAAGAAAACAGGGAAATGCAGCAGCAGTTCCAGTTACCATCACGGGCGGAAAGAAGGAACTGAGGGGCCGTGGGGTCAGCAGCACCTTATGTACCGCGGCATGAGCGCGGTACTCCAGGGGGCACCTGTGCCGACCCTACGGGATCTGCTAAGGGGAAAAAAGTTCCGGGAACCGGTGCACTGTGTCATGCACACACCTACATTGGAATGGATATGAGCAATCACTCGAAGACAGAACAGCTGTTTTGTGTGTCAGGGTATCTCAAAGTATCATACCCAAACATAAGCCAAAAATCTCAGAATAACATCATGGAAAAAAAATGTAGTAGATCTCCAGAGACAGTGTTGAAAACCAGGTTTGCAGATGGAGGGGAATAATATGAGCAATTTAACTCCATGTTTTCTATGATAAACAATGCTTATATTTTGTACTACAATAATCAGGTATTTTACCAGGACCAGCCCTAACTTATTTTCAAGCACCTGATACAATGAAAATTTCATGACCTCTCACTGGTGCACTAAATTAACCTGCCTCACAAACTGAAGACATTTCACAGAGGCAATGAACTTATGTTTCACATACTTGGTGAGAGGTGAGAGTTGAAGTTTTCACCAATGTAAAAAAAAGTCATTGCTGGTTTACTGACATATTCTGTAAACAATAATAATGGTAAGTAACTTTCTGAAAGCAAAAACTACTTCTGTAAAAATTTAGGCTGAAATTAGAGTAGCAATATGACCTCCTACAAGTTAACAAAGTAACAGGAAAGTGATGTGAGTAATCATCTCCAAGATGGAATACTTTTCAAAAACATCTCAAGCAATCGTATTGATTTTTATAAAGGGACAAAGATTGGGTTTAAATGGGATCAATAACTGGCTTTTCACCATGACAGACCAGACCAGCTCCATAAATAAAAGATCAGAAAATTCATAATTCCTCAAACTCCATTATAAACATTCATGTTAATTTTCAAACAGTGAACAAAGGAAGAAAAAAAGGAAACATGCTTCCCCATCAGCCAGATGACTTCAGAACACTGTTTAGGAATTTGTAACTGATATGTTTACTTTACAAAACAAGCACCATCCTACTGGAAATGGTCTCATGATACACCACCTAAACTGTACGTACGACTGTAAACATATGGTTTAGGGTAATTTTAAACCGTCAGACTATTTTTTGCATATACATATTTAAACACAAGGTAATAAAAGGCCCAACCCTGCAAGTTGATGGTGATCAGCAATCCATTGAGAGTTGAGGATGCTTAGCACCTTGTAAAAGGCACTTATTACCTTGTTGAATCACATCCACTATAGAGGCTGTGATGCTCTTGGGTTGTTAACAAATTAATTCTCCTGAAACTGCCCCTACCAGGATGGGTTTCTGAGGGATGTAGGTGATGGACTTCTTAGGGATTTTATTAATAAAAATAAGGAACCAAATATAAAACTAAACAAACATATAGCTAAGCTAACTAAAAATAAAACACCATGATTAAACGAAAGTCACAATTAAAATGGAATCAATAGGTTCAAATTATCCAGTTAATAAATCAATACTACATGTAATTAAATGGAATCATGAGACTGGCAAAAAAGAATTACTTTTGTTAATTCTGCAGTGAGAGAATTTAGGAGAAGCCAGTTTCTGAGTAATTGCCCTTTCCATGCTCAAGGTAGCAGTTACCTTTGTCTTGGTTCACTTTAATCAAGTACAATCCTTAGGATGCTTATTGGCAATTTCTATTTAACATTTCCTCCTTAAATTCCACTGTTCTGTGCTATGATTTTACTGACCTTACTTCCCTTTTCACACAATGGCACAGAACCCTTCTACAGACATAACACAGATGTAATGATTAAATCACACACAACAACAGCTTTGAATAACACACCTTTTCAACCCTGCATAAGCTAATTCAATGACAGCTTGGTTTTACTTTTAGAACACTATTACAAGACACCATTTACCTATGAACACACCCATTTCATTCATTCATTCATTCATTCGTTCACACCATGATGGAGGCATTCCTTCAAAAAAAGGAAGAATTCCTGCTACTGCTTAGTTTCTTGGGATTTTTAATTAATGTAACTGCTCTTAACTGGAACCAGATGATAAAACTGGTGGTTGGAGCTTGTAATGTTGCTGAATGCATGCAGGGTCTCCCAGTAGGTTGCAGACTGCTCAGACTGGCACTGTTGATACTCAAGTCTGTCACATCCTCTGGATGGCCTGTCCAGGGAAGGGGAGAGGGGAAGAGAGGGATGTAGCTTCAGATCGTGTTGTCATTGTTGCTGCCCTCAAAAGAGAGACATTTTCTTTTGCATTGTCTTAACTTTTATAGGGTAAATTTCCCCTTTATTCTGCCTTGGGGTTCACCTTTGCTGCTTCTGAGCCAATCAGGTATATTCAAATATTTTGGATAGAATGAACATGGCCAATCCTCTTACAGTGGACAGTCATTTAGACCTTGGGTCGCTGTGGAAAGTCCCACAGTAAGTGTCCATTACCCTGCAAAATCCAATGAATTAACTGGAAATTGATGGTCTTCCAGAAATATGATGGACAGGATATGTGGGGCCCATGGTAGGAAGAGCTGGTTCCAGCCTTCTGCCTTGAGTTACAGGCATGTAGTCTACACACAACTTTCTTTGTATAAAAATAACTAATACTCCAATCAGCACTTACATTCATTCAAGTCCTCTTATGACAATTACCTCAATATTCTCAGCACTTCCTAAAATATTCCAGACCTTTTACCCACAAAGAATTATAAAACAGAGAGGTAAGTTTGTATCTAGCCCTAGTAGCTGCTAAAATGTATGTTGCTTTTAGTTTTATCAAAATAATTTCATTTATCATTTAACAATTAAAGTTTTCCCAAGGAAGTGTAATAGTGCCTATATCCCTCAGACTGCATGACTTGTATTCACATCATTTTTGTCCTGTTTGCACAGCACCTAGCACAATAGGATCTTGGTCTATGACTAGAGCTCCTAGGCATTACAGTAATACAAATAAATAATAAAATAATTCGTGCTGAAAAAACTTTACTTTAGAAACAATTATTTTCTGTTAGAATGCTGAAAAGCTAATGATGAAAACTTGTTTCAAAATTTTAATGAATAGACAAAAATATTTCTTTTATTTAAAAAAATATGCAAAAGAAGAGGAATCTGGGGAGCAAGAACTATTCTAGAGTCCTGTTTCAATGATACAAGTCTTCTCCATGTGTCTTCTTACAAGGAATACGGAATGAATCCTAGCTAAGGGGCTTTCTGTGGGCAATCAGAGAAAGCAGCTTGCACATTATGCACCTTAATTGCTATAGAAGCCTCTGTTACCATACTAGTTTTACTTAACCAACATTTCCCCATGCATGTCAAAGAAGAAATAAAAGGACACTAGCTAGTTTGTTAACGAGAGAAGAAATGTTCCTAGTTTGTTAGCTACATAACTAGGACTGTTTCCTTTTTCTTTTCTCCCTATCAAGTCTTCACTTTTTCAGTTTCTTTTCCAAATTAAACAGGAAATAAAAAAGAAGGCTTCTCTGTGAGACCCAGGGAACTACAAAGGAAGGTTGGCCTTGAGGTTAAGGCACTTGACTGGGATTCAGGAAATCTTGGTCCAGTTTTTGGCTCTACGACAGAATTCCTGTGTGCCCTTGGACAAGTCATTTAATCTCTTTGTGATTCAATTCTCTCTATGAAAGAAGGATAATACTTTATCCATCTTATCGATTGTGAATTTTTCAGAACAAGAAATGTCTGTCTATTAAAGTATATACAGTACACATAGCATTATGAGGCCCCAATCTTAGTTGGGTCCTGTAGGTGCTATTGTAATACAAACCACAACCACGGATCACATGTAGTAGTATTTATAGCAGCTTTGGAAAATTGTAAGGAATATTTATCAGCATAAGCACAAAAATCTACATGCCTGTCTCTTTATCATGATGATTGATATGTGACACTGAAATCACATCTAAAGATGTGATTGTCCACCAAAAACAAACAACCCCCCATGCAAAAACAAAAACCAAACCTACTCACCCTGACTGAATGGGAAGCAGAATTTTGCAAAACTGATGAGGCACTGAAGAAAACAGATGCGCAGTTTTATTTAATCAGGACTGAAATCCAAGGATCTTACTAATAGAGAATAGCATGACTAATTGACGAACTTCAGATTTAAGGAAACATAACTCATCTCTGGCATAACCACAGTGACTTCAATATTTACATCAAGGATGAATTTGACCCAAGGTACAGCCACCCCTTTTTACATAATTTATTGATAAAAGGCAACTGCCTAAAGTGAACACTATTAAAATTTTACTTTTCTATTAGCACTGAACAAAGGATCAGAGGCAATAAACCTTGGTTCTCGGGCTTCTGAGTAGACAGCTTAGCAAAGTGGGGCTGGATTAATTTAGGAGCTTTAAGGGGTGAAGCCCAGGGCCTTAAATTTTGAGGGGGCCCAAAATATATACTTAATTAGGGAATTAAAGACATGTCTCAAAACTAAAATAGTTTTGTTCCTTTTATCTTTCATCCAGCTTTGCCATCGGTATATCACATTTAAAAACCAAAACTAAAATAACCAACCACGATAACTTAACTATAGAGTGTTTGGCATCAGGAATGGGTGGTGGTAAAATGTCAAAGGAAAGGATCTGAACATGTGAACCGAGTCCCACAAAATTATACTAGCCCAAGACCTCCATCGAACTTATTCCAGCCCTGGGCCCATGCTGTCTAATTTAGACTCAGAAACTCAAAGACATTAAGACCAGAAGGGACCACTGTCATCATGTAGTCTGACCTCATGCATATTGCAGACCACAGAACCTCACCCACCTACTCGTGTAATAGATCCCTAACCTCTGGGTGAGTTACTGACGTCCTCAAACCATGATTTAAAGACACAGGCAGCACAGTTGTCTTTCCTTTAGGGGAGGCTATGGAGCACTAGAAGCTCCTTAGAAGAGTGGAGACCACCTGCGCCCAGACCGCGGCCCTGGCCCCTACAAGACCCCACCCTCCTAAGTTCTCTTCCCCTAAGGCCCTGCCCCTACTCCGCCTCTTCCCCCCAAGGCCCCGCCTCCACTCTGCTGCCTGGCCCCAGCCTTTCGCTCTGCCACTGGGCTCCTCACTGCCCCCCTCAGCTCCTTACTGTCACCTCCCACTCTCACAAGCTCCTCACTGACCCCCTTCCCCAGGGTTCTTACTGCTCCTAACCTTCCCATAGCTCCTGGCTGCCCCATCCCTCCCCCATGTTCGCACCTTATGAGGCCCTGGGAGAGGAAAGGGAGAGGCCTATGCTGCAGCCAGGAAAGGCAAGGCAGCTGGGGGATGCGGCTGCCTGGGAAGCTCAGGTTAAGCCAGAGCTCGCCTTCAGAGGCAGGAGCTCTATAGCCACCGCTGCTTCCCCTTGCAGCACAGAGGGAAGTGCAGCTTGTTCAGTTCCCACTGCCAAGGGGCGCAAGGCTCCAACCAAGCCAAGCAAGCACAGCCTCCCCTGGTTAGCTCCAAGGGTAGCTGGGCATGGGAGCATGGGCTGCACCGACAGCCGCACTGACAGTGCGCTGCCAGCGTCCTGACCTGGGCTCCCTGCCTGGCCAAATGCAGCACCAGGGACAGCCCAGAGATACGCCTGTGGGCAGGCAAAGTTGGAGAAGAGTTGGGCCAGGCAGAAAGGAAGAGGCAGAGCCTCAGGGGCAAAGAACAGGTAGGGGCAGAGCCTCAGGGTGGAGCATGGGCAGGGTTACAATCTGGGTGCCAGTGGCTCCGACTACGAGGGAGCGCCTTCAAAGGGAGGTGACCCATGACATACCCAGCATCTGCCCCCTGCATGGCCAACCCTTTTTATTTTGGGAAGGCTTAGCCTCCCCAAGCCTTTAATACTGCCGCCCATGTTTAAAGACTTCAAGTTACAGAGAATCCACCATCTTTTCTAGGTCAAACCAGCAAGTGACCTACGCTCCATGCAGAAGAAAGTGAAAGACTTCCCAGGGTCTCTGTCAATCTCAGCTGGGGGGAAATTCCTTCCCAAACTGCAAATATGGTCATCAATTAGATCCTGAGCACATTGGTGAGACCCACCAGCAAAACCTCCGGGAAAGAATTCACTGTAGTAACTCAGAACCCTCTGCATCTAGTGTTCCATCTCCAGTCATTGGAGATACCTGTTACTAGCAGTCACATATGGGTCCCATGGCATTGTAGGCAATCTCATCAAACCATTCCCTCAGTAAATTTGACAAGCTTACTGAGTATAGCTATATTCTGTCTCCTCAAGACGACCATTCACCCTGGAGTGCAGAGATAGCAGATTGAAGAGAATTCTGTTTCTATCCTAAATGTAACGGTGCCAAGGAGATTGCATGTGATTGCTATCAAGGGCCCCTGAGCTGGAACCCACTATAGATGGAGGGACTTATGTTCCCTTATGTCCTCAATGGGAAGACCCCAAATGTAAGGGGCAAGGACTGCGGGGCCTGGACCAGCATCATTAATCTAGTGTGAGGTCAAAGAATTATATAAATTACCCATCCTGCTTGGGTCCCTCCTTCCCGTGTTAAATGATGAATGGCTTCTTATGTTATTGCTGTATTACACTAATTCTGCACATGCCTATAGAACTGCAACACAAACACCAAATATGGCCTTTGATACTATACTGAGTACTATATTTAGCCCACTCCAACAGTCCTCATGGGTATGATAGAATGGTGTATCAGAGAAGGCAAAGGAATTGCTTGACATAAGAGTCTGCAGAATCCTTATTAATGTTTCCTAATAAGAGCTTAAAAATTGTTATTTTGTTATTTCAGCTGCTTACTGAATTTATATTATAGAATTCTGTCCACTCAGGACTGAGTGAAAACCACATGACTTGGCTTAATGAAATGTGAAGCAGATGTGCCCTGTCACCAGTAAAAGCAAAGTAAAATTGTAATTAGGAAACACCATGAACAAGTTCTCCATTCTTCTCTACAAGGTTAATTGCTAGGAAAGACACTGTCCAAGGTAGGTTTCTTTAATTGCAAGCAGTCCCTTGGGACAGGTCCAGCTTTGGACATTAACCTTGCAGACAATAACTTTGTAGAAATCCAAGAACTACCGCAGGAAGTCTGTTTTTAAGACTCAAATTCTATTTAGTTCCTTGTGTTTTTTACATATGCACAAAGCTAGTATCGCTATTGCTAGCTATTTGTGAGTATGCATAGCGTGCACGTGAAGAAAGTAAGTACTCTGGGTCTAATCCTGGAGCTCTGACACAGGATCCATTAACGCCTCCTCCTCGCTCTCCATGTACACAAAATCACATAGATCCTGTGGAGGATGAAGAGAAAAGGATTTATCCCATAATACAAGAACTATGGCCATAGTTTAAATTAAATACATTAAAATGCATCAGATTACAGATTAGAAAAGAAAACCTACCCTATTGTGTGTCTGGACAAGAAAAAACATGTCAGAATATATTACATGCACAAATTCTTAGCTGTTTCATCCAGCAACAGTGTGACAGCAGTTCAAGTGAGGGCTATTCTTCACCATCAGAACATTCACCAGCAATACAGGAAAAGAGAAAGAAACACAATGAATAAGAGGGAGGAGGAGATAATTATAGATGAATGGTTATCCACATAAAATTTGATATCCTGTATAGCAGCAGAATGAGTAACAGTACGCTGGGGCAGAGGAAAAACCCAACGTAAGACCCACACACTGTGCCTAACTCCAGTCAGGTGACTATACCCAGGAACATACTACAGATGCTGAAGTATAAATGGGGAAGATGAGATCACAGCAAGCTCATTCACTTGCTATGCCCTTATTGAAAGAGAGACAATGCAGCAGGCTGGGACCAGTGCGCCTGACAGCACTATACAGCCCAAACGGGCATGGCTGGGTTAGCAGAGGGCAGGGCAATGCAAGAAGAGCACCACTGAAGAGAGAAAGCTTCACCTTTTGTAAAGATGAAGCAAAGGTGAACTTGCTCCCCCAGGTTCTTTGAAAGCAACTTTCCTTATCCACAGGAATACACTTCATTCCACCAGTATTTGAGGATACTTCAGGTGCCCACATTCCTATACATCCCAAGCTTTCCAGTCTTTTGGAGCGATAATTTGGCACTCAAAATATAGTTGTGATACTATTAATAGGATCTTTGCTACATAATATTTGTAAAGAGCAGAGTATTTTTATTGTTTTCAGATAATTCATATAAGCACGTATCAGGTACTGTGATAGGTCTGTTGGTTATGCTGAGTTATCTCCCTGCTGCAATAAGAAGAATGAAAAGCAAGCACTGGATAACAAAGAGGTTATAAATATTAACCACTCTTTCTCACCTTTGCTAACTCTTGCCTAGGCCATGAGCGGACATTTGCAATTTCTCATGGAAAGGGAGTAAAGAACAACAGGACAAAAGAGCACATTCTAGTGTTTCAGACAGCAGAGCAAATATTGATCAGGTGCTACACTTCTGAAAATCACTGTGTTTTACTTCTGTTGGAAAAAATAATCATTCCTTGACTTTGCTACAAAAAAGTACTAATCCAAACTGTTCAGATATTTACAAAGGATAAACGCCTGAACAATTGATAATCTGTAAACTCACAGGTTCAGCCTGACTACTTCATCAAACCACTAGCTGCTTTTTAGCTTTTTCACCAGTTGTCAAGGGTTATTCTTTTCTTACTCAGCCGATGCAAATTGGCACTCCAGCTACTAGATCATCACATTTAAGATCATTACACTAGAAAACACCTCTTAAACCTATAAAATATACTTTCATAGTGACAATGTGGCTTCTCCCCCTTCAAATGAGATCAGCTGGCACTGCTGTAAAGAAATATGTAAAATATGTAAAAATAAACTTGTAAAATATAGAAAAAGGAGAGGAGAGGATTACAAAATAAACTGTTATGTAAACAAGTCTTAAAAAATAAAGCAAGGAAATCCTATGAAACAGAGTTTCCATTTTTAAATTTCATTGTTGTAGCACAATTCTTGTCTATCTGGAGTGGATGCAAATTTACTCCAACTCACACTGCTGGAAGTGAATTTCCTGTATTTGGTATTGTTTAGTCTGAATGGGCCTCTTGAGGGTGCTGCACAGACTGCACAAGAACCCAAATGCACGTCAAGTTTTAATCTTTGGCATGCCTCAACTGTATCAATAGGTGGAAGGAGGTATAGAAAGTAACTAGATTGATATACAAAACTCAGACAAGAATCAGAGTAAGTTAATTTTATTACTACCTTTAGATTCATGTTTTTCTATGTAATTTTTAAAAGAAAGAGTAGGGAAAGCTGTCACACCACAAAGTTATCAACAGTAATCCCGCTTAACACATTTATTCCAATGCAAAAGAAGCCAGCTGGAAAACATGCCCTAATCAGAAAATGGGGGAATATCTTAAACTAAGCAAATTTGTGAATACCACCACTATAGTCGGCAGAACAAGCCTATAGGCTAGGTTGCCTGAGACTGCCCTTTGTAATTTCCTGCCAATGCTCCAGTTCTGGCCTGAATATTATAAACTAAGATAAATTACCTTATCCTTTCAGATGCAAACAACTAGAAATACAGAAATTTGATTTCTCTGGGTCATAGATGGAGTAGTCACTTCCTTCAAATATGAGCTATTTAAAAAAATCCAACATCTTCTTTTATTCCCTATCCCCTCAATACCAACAGTGAATTGAAAAGCTTTTTAAAAATTAAAACAATTGATTAAAATCTCAAATCATTAAACAGAATAAATGTGGATAACAATGTCAGCCTAACCTAAACTTGGTCTAAAATGTTTAAAAAAAAAAGTTAAAAAGCAAGCTTCTATTAAACCTAAAACAAACAGAAGTGTTCATTTTTTAAAAATCCCAGTAAAAAGCTGCTAATAAACAAAAACTTTTCTCTGCAGAGTGTAATAACCCAAACAATGCAGAAATAAGTGACTAAAAGTTAACCTGCTTGTAAGCCAAAATGAATCTGAACTACATTGATTTCATTGTCCAAGCTAAAGAAATATACAAAATAAAGGAGAAAAAAAATCACTTTTACAATTTTCAGTTTTAATAATTTAAAATATTATTAACAGCATAGATTAAAATGTTTTTGTTTACAACATGATTTAAGTTGGTGACCCTTTTAAAAAATTACAAATACATATGTCATCAATGTGAAATAAAAACCTTTTTATTTACCAAGTTCACAGTTCAAGGTTTATGTTTTTCATGCAACAGTTGAAGACATCACTAATAATTAAGTAGAACATTGAGCTGTTTGCCATGTACTGCATTGCACTTTGGTCACCTACCAGCTTTTGCGAGGGAAAACCATATCCCTTGATTCAGGTCTTGACAGCTAAGTTAAAGGAAGGATTGGTTTTCAACTGCATTTTACAATATACTTACCTGTAATTTAAGTCTCGACATATATTCTGTTATTAATCTAGGATATTAAACAGTTTTGCGTTTCTTTTTCTTAATAAAGCATTTCAGCTCACCTGTAAGTAATTCATTTCATTATGTGTTTATAATAGGAACCTTTGAGGAGAGTTGAAGACAGTTTAAGATTAAATGTCTTTGGCCTGGTCTAAGCTTACCACAAAATTTGGCGGCAGTCAACAGGAGATACACAAGCTACATAAAGTACATAAAGCTACTTTATGTAGCTTGTGTATCTCCCATTGACTTTCTAAATTCTAATGAGTTCAGTGTCCCACAATGCTGCACTGACAGGAAATGCTCTCCCGTCGACGCAGTGTTAATAAATCCACCCCTGGAAAAAGAGTAAGTCGTTTTCCAGATCAATTGAGTGGGTCTCCACTTCTGCTCAATCGATCCCAAAGAATTGATCTTTTGTGTAAAAATTGTTGAGTAAGAGAAGCAATTGCAGAAAAAGTTTTAAAGGAAACATTACCAATGTGCAGCAGAGATTCAGTTCTCTCTCTTTCCCCGCATTAAAAAAAAAAAAAAAGAAGTTGGAGGCTATGACATCTCCCCAAACTTTAGTACAACACATTTAGCTCTTCATCCATTGTTACAGTTAACAGTTTTTTCTTAGTTGTTTCTTTAAAATAAATGTTTCCAAATATACAAGATGTTAGACAAATACACACACACATCCTGGAAGGAAAGCTTAGCTAGATTTTAGAGCATGCATATTTGAAGCAAACCTCACAATGCAGAAAAATAGGTGGATAAAAAGAAAACATGAGACTGTTCTACTTTGTGAGTGTACAGGGCTCATTCCTACATTCATTGACTTCCAGGCAAGAAGGAGCAAGCCTGTTGTGTTGTAATGCAGGGAGAGAGACAGAGTCATGTGTGTCTGCAACAACCCAGAAGGGCCAAAGTCAGTTAGCACTACCTCCAGGTCCAGTGAAAGACCGTATTAAACCCACAATTCACCAAGGAACTTAGGTAAATAGGACTATGCAATGTGTTTGAAGATAGGCATGTGCAAGTATCCTGATGAAATGAATGCATTGGGGGCTTAGCTCGTGAACTGGCCTCTAGGAAAAGAAAATCTATATTCTTCTATAAGAGCTCAAAAACATCCAACATCTACTCAATAGATAGAAAGAGCAGCTAAGTCATTGAGCAGGTTTTCCAGTCTGGTTTAATAATTTACGACTTTTGTTACACTGCCTTGCAGTTTACTGTTGTTACTATGAATAAAAGCAACTGTTCCACAAATATTCACCACAAGCTTAATGAAAAAGTACTTTGAAGCCATGTAGGCACCTTAAGAGTAAAGACCTTTCTAAGTAACATGACTTCAGCAGTTTCTGGTAGAATTTTAGTCAAAACATCAAGTAATTTGAGGTCACTTGTGAGTTCATGAAGAGAACTCTTGGCTTTTTAATTCTCAGTAATTTAATGCACAACAAAGTTTGCTAGGACCAATGTTTTAGTAAACTACTATTTCTACTCCTTTGTCAGGCTCTCTTACATTCTCAGCATGGAAGACTTGGGAATTTCACAGGCTGCAGTTCTTAGTCACAGTGCACCTATTTATGGGGCCTACAAATAAAAAGAGAAACTGTAATCATTGCTGGTTTTCTCCAGTTTCTGTCCATAGTGAGAGACACTATGTAGGCTGGACACTTCTCCTCCCCCTTCACTTCATACTATGACAAAATGAGAAAACGGCAGCAGATGAGCTAACTACACAAGGTCTTACGCAGGGCCCCATGATACACTCTGATAGAGTGCAGGGAGAATAAGCAAGTCAGTCTTGGTGTGAGGGGAAGTGCAAAATACCTCACAGACTTTAACGAACCCTCCCAACACCCTTATTAGGTAAAATATTTACATTTTAATTTTTGAAATGGGAAAACAAGAAGAGATTTTAAGTGATTTCTTCCAGATGACAAAGGGACTCAATATCAGCATTCAGGAATTCCTAGCCCTAATTAAAGCAAGCTGTTAGTTGGATTTAAGAAGCCTAATAAACTACTGCCCTATCAATTTGAAAAAAACCTTCAGAATATTATGATGAGCCACGCCCTGTGAAGATAACTGAGGAGTTCTTTTGAAACGTGGCACTTCCTGGGACATAGAACTAAGCATTCAGAGTGACCCTCTTCAGGGTCTAGGCAAAAGAGAATCATTTGGATACCACCATCAAAAATCAACTGTGTTAACCAAATATTCAAACTTTAAAAGAAAATGATATTGACAAAGGCAGGAGATTTCACATCACTGAAAGTGTCCCAAGTTGACAATCTACATTCATCATCCAATACTTGATTTAACTAGTTTAAATCTTGTGCTGTTTTAGAGTGTTAAAAAGACAGCATAAAGGTGGGTGGCTAAAAGAGGTGTAGAGGCTCAGCACAGTACATAAAAAACAGAAGTAACTTACTTTATAAATAGGGTGAAAATGCTAGAGCTATGCAATTGACTACCATTCTTTTAAAAATCTTTCCAATAGATGGAAACAGGTAATCACAACTGAATTTTCACAGATTCATAGAGTTTACAGCCCCAAAGGACCATTAATCTGACCTCTTCCTTATGACAGAACCTTAAATTTCACCCAGTTACCTCTGTATTCAGGCTAATAATTTGTGCATGACTGAAGCATACATTGTGTTTAGCTAAAGCATAACTGCTGAAAAGGCATTCGGTCTTGATTTGAAGAAATCAAAGGACCAAGAATCCACTCTTGCTGGTTTATTCCTATGGTTAATCACCCCTCACTGTTTAACATTTGTGTCCAATTTCCAATGTGAATTTGTCTGGCATTTGCTTCCAGCCATTTTTATGTCGTCTTCTCCACGAGATTAAAGAGCCTTTTAGTACCTAGTATTTTCTTCCTGTGAAGTTGCATAGTAATCAAGTCCCATCTCAGCTGTCTTTTTGATAAGATGTACAGAGTGAGAACTCTTTAAGTCTCTCACTATGAGGCATTTTCTTCAGCCCTCGAGTAATTTTTTTTGGCTCTTTTCTGCTCCCTCTACAATTTTTCAACATCCTTTTAAAAATTTGGACATCAGAACTGTACATAGCATTCTAGCGTCAATTGCACCAATGTTGTATATAGAGGTAAAACCACCTCCATATTCCTACTTGATACTATCCTGTTTATAATCCAAGGATCACATAGCCCGTTTGCCATAGCATTATACTAGAAGCTCATGTTGAGTTGCTTGTCCACTATGACTCCTAGTCCTTTTCAGAGTTGCTGCTTTCCAGATACTCTCCATTCTGTAGGTATGGCCTACATTCCTTGTTCCTAGATGTAGAACTTTGCATCTGGCTGTATTAAAACTAGTTATTTTAACTTTCTAATCATGTGAATCCTCCCACCAGTTTTCATAGGACACATATATCAAGTTTCTTCTCATCAATGATAATTTCCAATACTTCGTTTGTAACCAGACTGCTGGGAGTAGCATGTAAGTTTTTTTTAAAACTTTATTCTCTTGACATTCTTTGCCACTTTGGTTCACTGTACTTGCAACATGCTGAGTTTGCTTTTCTATCACCATTGCCTGCTTGGCCTCCTCCTCTTGTTTTGCTAGTTTAACGCCCCCCTGGGTGCTCCAAATAATCTCCAACTCAGAAGGCCACCCCTTTCGTACTGCTCCCTTTCCCACTGAAATGTGGCCCAATGTTTTATGAAATCAAAAGCTTCATCTTCACCCCAGTCACATAGCCAACAGTTCCCCTCCAGTATTTTCTGCTTTCTTTTGCTGATGGAATTGGAAGGACCTGTGAGAAGATCACTTGAACCTTCCTCTTCAGCTCTCGTTCAAGATGCATTAAGTATTCTATAATCTGTTTAGTCCCACAGAATGCTGTGCCATTGGTTCCAGTGTGTACCACCACCAGTGGGAACTTCATTACAAAAGTGTTGGAAGCCACATGATTTCATGGTCCCATGCAATCTTGCTGTAACATCTCATATTTTTGTTTCAGAAAGACAGCACACTGTTGTTGCCCTTATGTTCTTTGCTGAATTCTTTCACAACTCTTCTTAATATGGAGTCACCACTGACAATTGCTTACCTTCTTTGGATGGTTGAAGAACTTCTCCTGGTACCTGCTTTCTTCATATTGCAAAGATGCCCATCATGTATGTCCTCTGTAGTTTTCTGTTCTGCTCCCATAGAGATAGGTTCAACAATAGCTGACTCACTCAGTAACTGATAATGATTCAATACTTTTATCTAGGTGGAATACCTCCTGGTTCTCTTTCCTTTCTTGGTCACAAATTGCCAGTCCACGTCTAGTCTCTCCAGTTCCCTTATAGCCAATCCATCTTTCCTTTTAGTCCATGGTATTTGTGGCAATGATTTTCAAATCGGGTCATGCAAGTAATCTTCATTTTCCTGGATGCTATGCATTGCTGAAAATTTGTGCTTCCAGACCCTATGTCTCCTCCTCCAATACAGCCTACCAGCCTGCACTTCATGCACTAGAAAACTCTTGTCCATTGGCAGAAATGATAACATAGCACAAGCAAGGCAGGTCACAGCAGTTGTTCCCTCCTTGTCCCCATTCATAATGTATTGTGGAACCATACCTAAATGAAAGGAACCACATTCCCTCTGAAACTCTCCTATTATCCTCCCCTATTATCCCTCTTTCTTTGAGGCAATGCTTTTGTAAATTTTGTAACTATATAAAATAAACCTATGGATGGAACACTCTTTATTGAAATATTTAAAATATATGCCTATTATTCCCCCAATATTATAGGTTGGTTTACTCTGAGAGCCAGAAAAAACAACCTGTAGTCATCTGGGGGTGTGCTGCTTATTTCATAGCATGTGTTTAATCCGGTTTAACTTCCATTTTATCTTTATCATCAAGGTGAAAAAACAGCTAAATCAATAGTTTTCTAAATAGAAAATCAAGTACTGTTAGAAAAAGTTACTTGTGCTCCTAACAGGTCCTACTGTTCTTTACCGTAGCGACAGTGCCTGGGTGTATGTGCAATTTTAACTGACCATGTGCCTTTAAGTGAACTTGAACAGGGCCTCTCTCTGCTCAGTGTATTGGCTTATAACAATATGTGACCAACTATTTTAATGTGGTGTTTCTCAATTTGAAGATCAAAGTAGCTGTGGGTAAAGGACTTTGTGTGATAAGAGGCATTTTATTTGAAACGCCATCTTTTATTAGACATTCAGCCATTTTAGGAATTTCTGTGCTTGAATTAAAAGGACTTGTATATGCACATGTTTTTAGCGTTATTCCACACATTTAGTGTCTTTTACTGGTATGTAAACAACTCAATGTTTTGTAGTCACATTTAAATTGAAATTTATCTCCCAATTTCCTTTATCCTCTTCCCCCACTACCCTAAAAATATTTCTATTTGAAAGAGACGGCTACAGGAAAGAACACAACTGAATAAACACTTAAATATACAGGAATATGCTGAAATCCATAGAAGTAAATGATATACATCAAGTAGTTAAACTATTTTACGATTCTTCTTTGAATACAGATTGCCATCTCTATTTCAAGCATGTACCTACACACCTAGACAGTACTGCCAAGCTACGTAAGCAATCCCAAAGGTCTGTCAAGTCCCAAAAAGTCAGAAATAAGTTAGGTTAATTTTTACTGTAGCAAAACAATACAAAATAAACCAACAACTCACAAGCCACCCAGTTCAACAAGTATAGTGTAAGCAACATTTTGTATATTATAGATCAAAAGTTTGTATGGATACCCTGTTTTCAAAGCCTGCCACTTAATGAGGGCAAGGTTTATATAAAATATTCTAACCAAATCTGGAAAAAGGTTTCTTTGACTCCTCTGTGGAATATTCCACAAATTAAGGGCCAGATCCCACACACATTGGTAAGTGCATAACATTATGCATGTAATTTGCCCCACTTAATCAATGTAATAAACACTAGTCTAAATAGTGTTAGCAAAATCAGATTCTTAAATTGTTAATACATTTAGATGGTCTCCTTGAACAGCAGATTTAAACAAAGCTGTTACTGCTATGAGGGAGAGTGTTTGAGGTGTTTATTGTTTAAATGTATGACACTTCTTTCTGCACTTAAGAAGTGACTTAGACCTTATTTATTGACAACACTTCCAAAAAAGGTCCTAATGCTGGAAGGTGCTGAGTGATTTCAACACATTCCATTAAGCATTCTTACAATGTACTATATTGATTCCTTATGAATTGTGACTCTGGTGGCAACAGTTGCAAGAGTTTTGCTCACAACCTGATTTCATTTTATAATTTCGTGCAGCACAAGAATTGAGAGGTCTAGGGAAGCATCTGAAAACTTCTTTCCTTTCAATAAGTGACGACAACAACCTCTGTATGCTAGCTTGCACTTTGTTCAATGATTTTTTGCTAAATCCTAACATTCAGTAGAAACAATCTTCATCAGAATGTCTCTTACTTGTAAATTTTTTCTATCTGTGTGCTCTCTTTGATGAGTGCTAGGAGGGCACTTAGAGTCTGTAGGAAACAGACAGCGCCTTTGTTTTGATACAGTATTTTTGTGCCAGTGCTTGTAGGAAAACTTTGTTTATCAGGTCAAAGCAGTCCAGAAGGAAGAAAGATAAAAAACTGGGTATTAATAGTAATGTATCTCCAAAAGTTTTATCAGGCAGTGCTACTAAGGCTAAGGTCTTTATGACTGGGTGGGGGATAGAGATCTATTATTCCCATGGTACCAACTCTAATGGTAGGCACATTATCTTTAGAATAAGAGCTGTGCATTATTACTGCACTTGTTGGTTGCAGCACACACTCACAAGCGCCACATCTTCTGCCTCTTCTAAACTCTTACATAATTTTAAGAGAGGCTGAAGAAAAAAAACGACAGTCAGGAGTACCACTACAATTATCCTCTACACCAGGGAAAAAAGATTGCAGAGGAACTCACAGCAGCAAGAGGAAGGTAGAACGGCTCCAGACTCAGGGCTTATCTACATCTTGTTGGCTAGCTGGGGAGTAAGTTTCCCGCTACCCCCAGCAGCCTGATGCACACTGACTACCCATGCGGACCTGGTGATGTAAGTTAACAGTTCATTAGTGAGCTGTTATCCATTTTACTTTGAAACAGGAGAAGAATCTGGAAAAGCACTAATGAACTGTTAGTGAGTGTCAGCAGGTTCACATGGACAGACAGCCTGTGGCAGGCTAACATGGGGTAGATTTATACCCCAGCTTGCGACAAATTAATTGTTCATGTAGACAAGCCCTTAACTCCTTTGAGTCAGAGCCTCAGTGCAACATTTGGATGCACTGCTAAAGTTGCTGTTTTTTGGATGATATATAAAAAACAAGGCCTTGATACTTTTTATGAAAAGACCATTTACCCTATGTCTAGGCCAAATTCTGATTCAGATAGTTACATTCTGTCTACTTAAATTCCTTCGTATGTGTCATTTGGGTACACTATTCTTCTAAACTTCCTGTCCTAAACTATTATGTAGCATTGTACACTGTTGAACAGCAGCTGTGTTTCACCCCACATTTGCGTGAATTGCAGTGGTCAGCAAAATCAGGTCTAAACATCCATTAAGTACCTCCAAAAAGGCATTCTGAGGCTTGATATTTTGAGATCAATGATGAGCTGTGCTACAGAAGCACTATTATTATTATTAAACAGAAGAATCCTTCAATTGAAGAAAGGAAATACCTATCAATTCCAAATTAGTGAGCTGAGGGGTAAAGAAAGGTCTTTTGACTATTTTTCTCCATGTCCCACTCCCTCTTCCCTATGGCATTCATTGTAGAAAGCCCTCCACATTCATAACTGATGGAATCGAAAAGATTACATTCCATACACTATTATCAGGGAATAAATTTATGCAAATTATACACAGTAGGCTGTGAAACAATTACTGCCTTGTGCTATGCTGAGCAAAAAAAAAGAAGTCAGACAGACAAAAACAGCAAGGCTAAGAGTGAAGGAAAGCTATGGGAAGAACTGAAAAACAGTTTTATAGTCTGAAATCATTATGCTGTTCAGTAAATGCAGATACTTTTTTAGTAGTTCTTCTGAGCTACTATTGGATTGAGAAAGTACAATTAACTTGAAGATATAAAAGCTATTTAAGCACATGCTTTAAACCACCCAAGTTTCTATTTCTATACTCCAGAGAATCTGAAAGAAATTTAGAGGTAAGTTTATCACAGAAAGGCTCACTATCATTTTCTTGTTTTTATACCGTATCTTATATATAAACACAGATTAAAGGATAACAATTGCTAGAATTCATGGTCCAAAAACAAAGTAAAATATCAGTTATTTCTAGTTTACAGATAAAAAGGCCATTTCCTGATTACAGAAGTGATAGGTTATTTGGCTTTAAAATTCTGGGTGGGTTCCAGCGATCAATTTGATTTGTTTTTGATTTTTTTTTAAAAGGATTGGCCTCTAGACCAGAGAGACATCTGCTACCTATGTTTATATTCATTAGCACTCTGGATGAGAGACATTATACTATCAGAGATATTGTTACAAAGTAACTTTGCAAAATTATTCTTGGCAAAAAAAATACCATCAGAGCTAAAAGAAAAATATGAAGGATGAGAGAAGACGTGTTTAAAAATACTTTTAACCAGTGAACTGGTCAGTGAATTCAAGTAACAGACAGCTCAGAAGTGGAACGGGTACGATATTAAAAAACAAAGCTAAAACATGCAGAAAGGAAAAAGAAAACATAGGAAGAAGTCATACACACACGCAAGTTACTATAGCTCTTATTCTTAATTGTAAACGCTAGCAGTATATTTAATGTTCTAAACAGAGAGAGAGTTCCTGCCCCCATGCCTCACAGTCTTGCAAGAGCCTGTGCATGTAAGAGAAACAGTATGAGATTATAGTGATTTTCCTTTTGCTCTTTGGCTTCTGGAGGTAAAGCAGTCAGTGAGGAAAGGTCTCTCTTCCAGGGTGGAAGAAGAAAAGGAATATTAGTTTACAAAGTTTTTGTTCTTTTCACACTTTTGACTCACTGAAGAAAAAAGGTCTGTCAACATGTATTCCTGTCAGTAGTTGACCAAGGCCATTTATTGCCAGCATCAAAGATAACATGAGCCAAGGTAACACAATGAAAGCCACCGGTGGTACCTCTTTCAAAATGGTAATCTCGTCCCTGTATGTTCTTCCGATGAGAGGCAATCCAAATACATTGTAAAGGATCCTCTGTTCAAGTTAACAGATCTGGCAGGATTCTCAAAAAAGCCATGATCTTGGAACAGTTAAGCTACTAATCAAAAAGGCATAAAAAAATTGCAGTAACAGATTGAGCTCCTCTTCTTTTTAGTCATATTCCAAAAGCAAATACATTGCTAATAAAAAAAAGTTGAGGATGAATGGACAGCAGTTCCTTTTCAAATACACATTTGAAATAAAAATGCAGGATATAATCTGCAAAAACACTGCATCAGATTTTGAACTGAGACTATCCTTGATTTTATCCAAGAAAACAAGGCTTGCAAGAGGCTGGGCTTTGATCTAAAAGGTCTTTTCATCACTAACATATTTACTCTTAGCTGAAGATGGGAGATGCAAATGCTGATTAAGTCAAAAAACTTAGGCAGAGACATAATAAGGAGATGCCAAAAAGGAATAAGTATGGTGTAAACATCTGCCTAAGAATGCCACCCAGTTCTCCCACTGTAAATAAAAATAAAAATAAATAACTAATAAAAAAACAAAGCAGTAAAAAGTAAAAAGCAGATTAGCTAGGCCTAACTAAAGCAAGACTGGGGTAAAGCTGGGGAAAAAGAGAAAGCATTTTGATTAATTAGCAGAAACCATGACTATTCCCCCCATCTAATGCCCTTTGATTAAAAATTAAAAGTCCTGGAGTCCTCCTTGACTTACCTCTACAACTAGATTTCCAGATAGCAGCAGTACGCAGAAATTGGTTCTTCCACCTGATTTTAACAAAGAAATTATTCCTCTTTTTATGATAAAGGAATAATGCCCATGTCATGCGGACTGGATGGGGGGGGGCATTTGTGTTATTTGACATTAATGTGTCAAAATCATAATGATTCATGTAAGACATGCCATGTCAGGTACTGTTAGAAAGGTTATAATATGCTGAATAAGATGATTATATTTGTGTTCATGAATGATATGTGTGAGGAAAGTTATGCAGATCTTTGATATACCTGTATTTCAAACTATGCTGTATAAGACACACCCCAGACCGAGAAGGCAGCAGGACAATAGCCTGCTTAATGGCCCATCAAGACCTTTACAGAAGCCAAAGGCCCAGGAAGAAACTAAAGGCATACCTGAAGAGTTACCAGGATTGGCCCATGTGACTCTGGACTCCATTTTGGTTCCTGTAAAGTTCCACAAGCAGCATGGCCAGTGACAGAGGGTATATAAGATCAAACCACAGAAACCATTTTGTCTTTGTTCCTGTCCAGCTGCAGACAAACCTCCGGATCAACAGACTTTGTAACTGAACTGAAGGACTTAGACCCATCCAGGTACTGGATGTATACCAAAGGGACTATACAAGCCTGCAACACCACAATTTTTTTGAAAACCTGATGTATATGGACTTTTAAAACATCTGTATGTATCTGTTTGCTTTATTCCTTTAACAGTTCTCTTATTGTTTGTTTTCTTTTTATAATAAACCTTTAGTTTTAGTTACTAAAGGATTGGCTGGCAGTGGGGGATTTTGGGTAAGATCCAAACTTACAGTGAACTGGTACTTTGGCTGGTCCTTTGGGATCAGAGGGAATCTTTTGAGTAAAGAGCATAGAGTTTAAATGACTGATCTCTTTACTGGACCTAGTGTCAGTTTGGGAGCCAGAGACTGAAATGCAGTAAAGGGGGCTTTGTGTATTTGCACAGTGGCTTCTTGATAACCAGTGTGGGGGAATCAAAAGCACTGTTTGTGGCTGGTTGGGAAGTCTGATTTCAGTGTCACCCACCAGTGCGGGAGAATCTGCTCTCCTTTTACAGCGTACCCTGACCCGAGCATTATCAGTGGGCTACCCTAGCACGGATGCGTCACAGCCCATTTAGCCACAACAGAGTCTGCTGTTACCTCAGGGATAGATGATGACAATTATCTCTAAGACAAGAATGATGGGGCAACATGAAAACCTATATTGCTCCAATATAGAATCATAGAATTGTAGAGCTGGAAGGGACCTCAAGAGGTCATCTAATCCATCCCCCTTGTGCTGTGACAGGTCCATATGTAAAAGTTAATTTCCTGACTGGGACAGATAAGCAAGAGGACATTACACCAGTGCTCTATACTGCATCCCACACAAAATGTAAGATTTGTGTCAAGAACAAATCATGTCAAACCAACCCGATAGCTTTCCTTGACAGGATAACAAGCCTTGTGGATAAGGGAGAAGCGGTAGATGTAGTATTTCTTGACTTTAGAAAGGCTTTTGATACTGTCTGGCAAGACCGTCGCATAAACAAACTAAGGAAACACAATGTAGATGGAGTTACTATAAGGTGGATCCATAACTGGTTGGAAAACTGTTCCCAGAGAGTTATCAGTGGTTCACAGTCAAGCTTGAAGGGCATATTGAATGGGGCCATGCAGGGATTATTTCTGGGTCCAGTTCTGTTCAATATTTTCATCAATGATTTAGATAATGGCATAGAAAGTACACTTACAAAGTTACGTAAGAACATAAAAATGGTCGTACGGGTCAGACCAATAGTCTGTCTAGCCCAGTATCCTGTCTTCCAATGCCAGGTGCTTCAGAGGGAATGAACAGAACAGGTAATCATCAAGTGACCCATCCCCTGTCACTTATTCCCAGCTTCTGGCAAACAGAGGCTAGGGACACTTATCTAGTTCTTTTTTAAATCCTGTTATAGTCTTGGCCTCACAAAACATCCTCAGCCAAAGAGTTCCACAGGTTGACTGTCCATCGTATGAAGAAATACTTCTTTTGTTCATTTGTAAACGATACCAAACTGGGAGGGGCTGCAAGTGATTTGGAGCAGCAGCAGCAGCAGCAGCACTCAACCTTTCCAGACTATGGTACCCCTTTCAGGAGTCTGATTTCTCTTGTATACTGCTACCTGGCAGCTCTGTGTTCTTGGGGAACCAGGGCGCAAAACCCCTACTCTCTCTCTGGTTCACCTGAATCCGCCCCAGCCTCTGCTTGAACCAGAAACAAAAGCAATGAAAAGGCAGTGGGAGACACACCTAAAACCCTCCAAACAAGGGTGATAGGATTAAGAAAACTCCCCATGCCTCATCTAAATAGAAGATGTAAAAAGAGGCATCTCAATTAGCACATTGAACGGAGAACAGGAGCCTCATCTACACTGAAGATGGAACAAGACTTAGCATAAAGAATGGAGAACCAAATCCAAACCAGGGACCGCACTGAACTCTGGGATTGGCAAAGCAGGGACGCACTGCATGATGGGAAATCTCTGCTCCTGATGTAAGTGAACTCACACCTACACCCATCCAGCTCCAGTTATCAGACCATTCTAGTTATTGACATGCAAAACATTGAATCTGCCTGATTGCAGTTCCCTCAAGGAACACTGACCATAGCCAGAAGTGATCAGCTCCTATTGTCCAGCATAAAGAAAACCACTCTGGGGTACTTCATTAAGACATTGTTTACCCATAAACAAACCTGGTTCTACAAAAAACCCCTACCCAAGTTCAAACCCCTGTTCTGATACCTGGACCCAAATGCTGCATGCTTCCCCATTTTCCTGACTGATGCTGTTGTGGGCTTTGCCTCTCTCTCAAGCGCTCCTGACCCTAAGCTGAACAGCCTGTTTCCTGGGAACTTCTGAGTTGCCAGGAGTGGTGAGATTCCCCCCCCCCCATCTTTCCCCAATTCTCTCTCTCACACTCACTCTCTCTTTAATCCAGGTATAACTTTCCTCTTTTATAATCAAACCTGGGTTAGCCTTCTCCAATACCCCTACTGTAATTTTGTTGTATTTAAGTGTTAGATTGCTTTGCTCTCTTTGTATGGCATCACTTCTATTATCATAAGTTTTATATACCTGGCAATAAACTAACTATTATAATCAAGCTGGTTGCCAGTTTCTCTCTCTCCCCAAATGCATTTACTCCTTTGTGTTCTTGGCTTCCCTATCTTGCTCTGCAGCAACGCTTCTTTTACCTAAGCCAAAGATCCCTGGAGTGCCCAAAATCCTATGGGGTTTGCTTATCAAGGGGGTTACTGCTAGAACAATTGTAGAGTGAGGTGCGAGGCAGCTGAGAAGTGCTGCTCTGCCTAGCCTATGGAGTCCAGGGGCAATATAAGGGTGGCAGCTAAAAGTGCTGTTTAAACCCAGCCTGCTCAGAAAGATGCTCTATTTTGGTGTGTTGCAAAGAGGCATATAAAGGGGGCAGCTGAGAAGTGCTGTTCTGCCTAACCTCTGGAGTGCAGGGGCATATAAGGGTGGCAGCTGAAAGTGCTGTGTCACCCAGCCAGCTAAGTTCAGGGACATATAAGGGGGTCAGCTGAGAGTGCTGATAGCCCAGTCTGCTCAGATGCACTCAGTTAATATGGAACGGTTGTGTGTATCTGTGAGGGGTTTATTTGAATCTGCAGCTGGAGGAGCACAGCCTTGAAAATCTTAGGTCCTGCAGGATAGCTCCATTGGGAGGGGACTTGTAGCCATATGAACACACAAGTAACACAAGCAGCACATCATACCCCCTCTTCCAGGAATGTAACCCTAATAAATGAGCATACCTCAAAGCGACAGGCAAATCTGGTAACAATACCCCTAATTTTCATTTCACTTAAAAACTACTTGCTTACAAAAATCAAACATAAAAATACAAAAGTGTCACTGCATACTATTACTGAAAAATTGTTTACTTTCTCATTTTACCATATAACTATAAAGTAAATCAATTGGAATATAAATATTGTACTAATGTTTCAGTGTATAGTATATAGAGCAGTATAAACAAGTCTGTGTGTGTGAAATTTTCGTTCGCACTGACTCCACTAGTGCTTTTTATGTAGCCTGTTGTAAAATTAGGAAAATATCTAGATGAATTGATATATCCCTGAAAAATGACTCCCAAGGAAAGAATACTCCAGAAAAGGATCCGGGGGGGGGGGGGGTTAATAGGGGATCACAAGCTAAATATGAGTCAATTGTGTAACCCTGTTGCAAAAAAAGCAGACATTTTGGGATGTATCAGCAGGAGTGTTGTAAGCAAGACACGAGAAGTAATTCTTCCGCTCCACTCTTCGTTGATTAGGTGTCAGCTGGCATATTATGTTCAGTCTTACATGCCACAATTCAGGAAAGATTGTGGATGAATTGGAGAAAGTCCAAAAAAGGCAACAAAAATTATTAAAGATCTAGAAAACATGACCTATGAGGTAAGATTGAAAAAAAACTGGGTTTGTTTAGTCTGGAAAAGAGAAGACAGAGGAGTCTTGATAACCGTTTTCAAGTACATAAAAGGTTGTTATAAGAAGGAAGGAGAAAAATTGTTGTTCTTAACTTCTAAGGATAGGACAAGAAGCAATGGGTTTAAATTGCAGCAAGGGCAGTTTAGGTTGGACATTAGGAAAAACTTCCTAACTGTCAGAGGATTTAAGCATTGAAATAAATTGCCTAGGGAGGTTGTAGAATCCCCATCATTGGAGATTTTTAAGAGCCAGTTTAGACAAACACCTGTTCGGGATGGCCTAGATAATACTTAGTCCTGCCATAAGTGCAGAGGACAACTAGATGACCTCCTGAGGTCCCCTCCAGTCCCATGATTCTAGGATTCACTTTAGGGTCCTAGCTTTCATTTTCATTTCATTTAGGGTCCCTCAACAAAAGGACTAGGACTTGGCTAAGTCAGAGAGACTCTTCTTCTCACACAACCCACAAAGAATACTATAAGCCACAGAGTGCTTCTGTTGACATAGCCTAATTATGTTCTCAAAGTTTGGAAGAAAGACGTTTTCATTTGAGAACCCTTGATCTTAGAACTCCCTTGGAACAGAGATCAGAATGAGTTCATATCTCAATTTTTAGACTACAAGGCAAGACATCTCTCTGCAGAGACCTTTCCCTAAAAGAGGAGGCCATAAAATAGGTTGATAAAGGCCACATACAGTTCCTGGTGGTGTTCTTGACATTTTTCCTGGATCTGCCTAGCTGCAAAGATCAAGTTGGTGGTGCCTCGTGATGGTCTAAAACCACACTGGGAGTGTGGGAATACTTCCTCTATGAGAGGGAGCAGACAATTCAATAAGATTCTAGGAAGAATCTTCACAGCGATGGAGAGAAGGGCAATGTGTCGATAAATGCCACAGTCAGCCCTATCTCCCTTTTTGAAAATGATGACTTAGTGTTGCTTGAATCAGCAGGGATTTTTTTCAGTGCACCAGATTTTGAGGAACAGCAAATGGAGCTTGTTGGTCAGTGTTTCTCCCCTCACTTTCCATCCTGTGCGGTGGCTCTACTTCGGAGCCCTTTGCCATCCAAACTGGCATAAAGCAAGGCTGTGTACTGGCGCACCCACTCTTTTCTCCATTTTCCTAGCAGCTATGAAAATGCTAATACTAGACTGTCTGCCACAGGGCACTGGCATCCAATATCAGACTGACAGTAATCTCTTCAACTTCTCTTGCCTCCATGCCAGAATTTAAGTAACATTAGCAACAGTAACTGAACTCCAGTATGCAGATGATTGTGCTGTAGTTGCACACTCAAAGGGGGATCTACAAACAGCCCTTAACTGCTTCTTTGAAGCTTACTAAAGCTTAGGGCCAACCCTAACATCGGCAAACCAAAAGTTATCCACCAGCGTGCTCCCAATCAATCATCAAACCCAATATGGAAAATCTACACTGACAGAGAGGAATTGGAAAATGTAGAACATTTTGCCTACCTTGGCAGCCATCTTTCACAGAGGGCAAAAACAGATGTTGAGATTCGACACAAAATCGGTTGTGACAGCCTTGTCTTTGGCAGACTGTCCCACCGCATGTTCAACAACCACAACATCAGAACTCACACTAGACTTTTACTTTACAAAATGGTGGTAATCCTAACTCTCTTCTGTAGCTACAAGACTTAAGTGACTTACAGAAAACACTTAAAAAACCTGGAATGCCAACACCAGCATTTTCTCTGGAAAATCCTTAACAGAAAGTGGGAGGATCACCTCACTAACATGAGTGTCCTCAGGGAGACCAACATCTTCAGTGCTGAGGACCTGATTAACTAGCACAAGCCAAGGTGGAGTGGGCACTGAATGCACATGTCTGATGAATGCCTACCAAAACAATTACTGTACATCCAACTAAAAGGAGAAGGGAAACAGAGAGGCCAAAAGAAACATTTCAAAGACATCCTCAAGACAAACATCATGAGATATGGTATTGATATTATACACTGGGAGTCAGTAGCCCAAGATAGGGCTAACTGGTAAAGACTTGTCAGAGATAGAATGATCACTTTTGAGGAAAATTGCCTCACCCTGGTCACAGAAAAAAACGAGAGAAAAAAAAAAAGATAACTGTCATGCAGTAATCATGGCCCAACCATCCCTTCCCACACTGCCTGCAACACCTGTCAACCAGTCTGCGGCTTAAGGATCAGACTCCTCAGTCACCAAAGGATCCATATAAAATAAAACCCATGAAAGAGATCATCCTTGTCTCAAGGGATCGTTGACTATGTCAATTAACAAGTACATTCCTGTAGCAAGGTGTTGTGGCCTTCCTCGGAGCCCGGGCCCAAGGAAGGGTCGCGATTCCCCTGCTGGGCAGAACAAGGCTCTACAGGCCAAACTTCCCAGAAGCAGAGGGGCGGAGCCAGGGCAGGAAAGGGAAATATAAAAGGCCAGCCTAGCAGCTCAGTAAGGGAGAAGCTGCCGCTGGAGGCAGACGTGTCTGTCCAGAGGGTGCAGTCTGTGCCTGACCAAGGCCCTGTGATTGTTCGGAGCAACCACCTTACTGATCAAAGGCCTGCCCGGGCCACCAGGCCTGAGTGACTGGGAAGAGAACTAACCGGGAAAAGAAACCCTGAGGCTGGTCCTGATCTAGAGGAGCTACCCGACATCGGGGACCCCCTGGAGCTGCCTGAGCATAGTGTACCAGAGGACACCCAGGATCCTGGGACCTGGAGGAGCTGCCCTCCGCTGACAATCCTGAGAAGTTTCTGGACAGGCCACCAGTCAATGGTGAGGGACTCATAGGACTCCCACTAGCCATCTACCCCTGCAACCCAGAGGGAGACGATTGGCTACAGGTACCTGGGGATAGCATGGGAGGAAGTAGCTCAGGGACAGCTGACTAGAGAATGGCTGAGTCTGTGAATAAACCAGTCAGCGTGTTGCAGCTGGATCCCCGCTGACTCAGTGGCGAACTACTTTGCCACTGACAGGGCCCTGGGCTGGGATGCAGTGGAGTCGGGTGGGCCTGCATCCCCTTCTCTCCTTCCCTAACCACCATGGGAGTGCTCGGCTTCCTCGGAACTTGCCTATCCAAGGACACCGAGCTTTACTAGCCCAGCCTGTCTGCAAGGCCAGGGGCTCCAGACTACTTTGCCTGCCCTGCCCTGGCTAAGGGCCAGTTGCACTAGACTGCTTAACAGCCCCACCTGTTGGAAGGCCAGGGCTATAGACTCCTCACCAGCCCTGCCCTACATGAAGGCCAGAGGGCTACAGACTGTGAGAGAAGCCCGCCCTGCAGGGGTTGGGGCTAAAGACTTGAAATTTGCTACGCTTATTCCCCTAGACCAAGGCGCTGTGGCCTTCCTCGGAGCCTGGGCCTGAGGAAGGGTCACAATGCCCAGCTGGACTGTGCCACCAGCCTACAATTTCTAAACATTAATGGTTCTTAAATTATTGAACTGTATATTATAGAGATGTGTGAACCTCAAATAGAGTCAACAACCCTAAGGACAGTGGTATATTCTACATTTCAGACTGGTGAACAGACTATATTATAAAATAAGATTTTTGAGTCCATCTCTGGTGCAACTACTGCTAGAATAGCATATCCATTTTTTGTGTACATAATTCAAGGATGTTGAATTGGATACGGTTCAGAGAACAGTCAGGAGAACAATTAGAGGATTAGAAAACAAGCTACAGTGAAAGACTCAAGGAGCTCAATCTATTTAGCTTAATGAAGAGAAGGCTATCGGTTGAATTGATCATAATCTGCAAGTACCCACTTAGGGAACCAACAATTGATAATGGGCTGATGATTCACAGGCAAGATCACATGGCTGTCGGTCAAAGTCAGATAAATTCAGACTGGAAATAAGGTGCACATTTTTAACAGTGACAGTAATTAACTATTGAAAAAAAAATTTACCAAGTGTTATGGCATGTTCTCCATCATTGACAATTATTAAATCAAGAATGGAAGTTTTTTTCTCAAATATATGCTTTATTCAAATAGGAGTCATGGCAGGGATATTCTATGGTCTGTGTTATGCAAGAAGTCAAACTAGATGATCACTGTGGTGTCTGCTGGCCTTGGAACCTATGAACTTTTTAACACAAATAATGAATTCCTCAATTTTCTATTATTAAACAGTGAACGCTTTCCATAATAGAAAGTTTAGGAAAAAATAACCATTTATTACGAAAGACATTTAAAATATTGAAGCTGTAAAAAGCTATTCCATACAATTAACCTCTCCAGTGTAATTGGTCACTTACAAGAATTAATTTTTATCCATCTTCACTCCTCCTTTCTATGCTATTCAGAGGCCTCACAAGCAGAATCAATTTTGACAAAAAAGAGAAAGCTAAATAGAAGTCAATTTTACTTTTCACCAGTGAAGTCTCATGGATAAACTTTTTGTTGGATCAGACCATGGACTCTGGTCACAATATAGGGCCACACAGCCAAAAGATGATTCACTTACAGCCGCCAAGGCCACACACACATTTCAGTCAGAGACAAAACAATTTTAGTCAAAGATAAGGTGCAGGGAAATAGCTACTGGAAAAAATAAGTCCAAATAATTATACAAGTGAGTTTTGGTTTTCTTAAAAATATATTCAAATGTTTGCAGTTCATACCCTGACACTTTGATAAGCAGTTACGCAATATTTACAGCACCATCTGGATTTTTACAGTTTTGATTACTTACTCATTCTAGTCCAATCTCATGTCTGTAACATGCCAGAAACACAGCACATTTTCAAAATTGAACAAAATGGCTGTGTTGAACTAGACTGCAGCTGTTACAATAAATGTATTCCATTATTCAATGTTAACATAGCCCTGCCCAAGAGGACCTTTCATCAGCCAGCTGCCCCAAAAAAAAAAGAAAAGAAAAAAAGATTGGCACAGTCTACTTGTAAATTCCCATCAGTGGTGCAACCCCAAAAGGCACAAGGCTCATGGAATTAACTCTAAATTCAAGCCAGTACTTCATACTTTTAAAATAGCAACCAGTAACTAGCATAGGCAGATATTTGAGATGCTTAACGATATAGCTGAAGTTCAATGTAAGATTTGTTGAGACAAATCACCCCCAGAAGGCAAATCTAATGCCTCAGTTATTAGAGCCATACACTACCACGGGATGGGGGAAAAGATGATTCTGTGTTAAATGTGACCTCAGGACAACTGCTTCTTGGTTTGGCAAGGATTTGGAAGCACTGTGGAGATGACTTTGCATCCTGTGTGTATCCCTCTAGAAATGCTCCTGCAGAAGATCAGGAGTGGGTTATAGTTAAGTGACGTAGAAGAAAACATAGGAGACCCAGGACTTCTCTGTGAGACACCATGCCAACTGAAAGGAATGTCTTCACATCCAAGACTAGTCAGTCCTACAAGCATTATTGCCTCACGGAGGCAAGAACCTCATTACTTGAGTAGCAGGGATGAAAGAAGTCAAAATCCTACCTTTCTAGACAATGGAGTCCAAGCTCATGAAAGATCATCCCAAGGAACAGAGTCCAATAGTGGACACCATCAAAAAACAGCAACAAAAAAACCTGACTGCAAACTAACAAGGTCACCCTTTTAATTAGTTTTATGCTTCATAGTAACTTCAGAAAGCAGGCCATTGAACAAGGAAGATCATCAATGCAAAGTTTTCATTTTTACTTTCAAGACATTGCAATATTCTTGGTGACTACAAAACATCTCCAATTGTCAACTTACAGATCTCTCCAACATAAAAAAAACTTGCAATAAAGAATGCCTACAATTCCCTGCCTAGTCTCTCTCATTTTATCTACCTAGACAGACAGACAAGAGCCCTCCAGTATTGGGCAGATGATATGCTTGACTGAATACCCCAAAGGGATTTAGTTTTACATTGTGTGGAGAAAGGGCTTGCTAGGGTTCCCTCCTGGCAGCAGATCAAAGGGCTGCCACAGGAAAAGCAAAGGCAGCCCTGGCACGTACTCCAATCTCTGTAAGGAGATTGGGAGAGAGCTCAGCAATTGGCTATCTTAATTATCTGTCTGATACCCCATTCCTCTCCCGTATTTCCATGTATTTTGGAAGGGCCAAGGTGCTTTCTCTCTGACATGTAGACTAACATGTGCCTAGCAAGGGGAATGAATGCGTCTCTCATTCTCTCTTCCAGCTCTCATCTTCTTCAGGCTTCCCATGTTTGAAGCAGTAGCAGACTAATATCTTCAGCTGGTGCTGCTGGCTTCCCCCCCCCCAGGTTATATTTGTAAATGAAAACTACCTGAGCAGGAAGAGGGTAGTAGAATTGAGGAAGCTATTTTAAAGAGAAATTCCTAATCAATGCTGGTTACTGTGACTAGGCCTATTCCCTATCCAATTCTCAGTAGAGTGCACAGCCCCACAGTCAGTGCCACACTCATCTCTTTCCTTGAGTTTAGCTTGATTGGCAACTCAAAATACCATCATAACACACAACTCAGTTTCATTACACACATCTCTCCTGCCAAGCTTGGCTGTACTCCGATTTTCCTCCACAACCTCCCTTGCTTTCTCTCTGTAGACAGCCACCCACACCTCCCTTATGTTTGGATAGAATTAACAAGCCACATGGGCCACAACGTGTCAGTAGAACTCTTGCAGCTTTATGCAGGGTTGTACTACCTAATAATAGAGTGGGTCAATGAAACAGCCCTGCCACCGTCACAGAAATGGATCATACACATAGAAATCTAGGATAAGGAATCTTCTGGTATTTTACAGACATTTACTCACTATAACCTGTCTTGCATCTTATATAAACTTTGCTGTAATACTTTACTTACATAGGAGAGGCAGCCAAATACCTAATTACTCAGGATTCTAGTCTCTAACGTTGTGCCTTTTAGGGAGCAGGTTTCTAGTTTTCCACTGACTTATTCAG
Organism: Mesoclemmys tuberculata; assembly: GCA_007922155.1. Classification (NCBI taxonomy): domain Eukaryota; kingdom Metazoa; phylum Chordata; order Testudines; family Chelidae; genus Mesoclemmys; species Mesoclemmys tuberculata. The sequence goes on from ML675613.1 coordinate 50,527,513, forward strand.
ACTAAATTGGTCAGGCTGCAGAAGCTAATTTCAGCAGGCTTGTTCTATTTTGCCTCTATCAATTATGGACAGACAAAAAGATGTAGATTTCATTATCCTCATGACCCACATCTTCACCCATTTCCACTTCTCTATGCCTTCTCCCCACCTGATTTCCTTTTCAGCTACTCTTTTTCTGCTCTCTCTCTCTGCAGTCAGATGAATACTGATACTTACGCTATAAAACTCTACAGATCAAGAATAATCTTTTTGTTATATGCTTATACAATCCCTAGTACAATGGGGCCTCAATCCCCATGTGTTACAGCAACGAACAATTACCACTCACACCTTTCCGAATCCAGAGATTGGTGACTAAAGTCATCCTTTCACATCTGTAGACTATGTTGTAATCTGCAGTAACTAAAAATAGTTAGTTACTAATAATACATAGCACTTATAGTACTTTACAGGTTCAAAGTGTTCTACAAATATTAGCTAATTCATCTTCAGAATACCCATGAGATAAGCACAGTCAGTGTTTTCTAGATGAGAAACTGAGGCACAGGGAGGTAAGGTGACTTGCCTAGAACTGGAAGAAGCAGGAAAAACTCCATTTATTTGCTTGTTCTCCTAGATAGCGGCTGACTTAATCTATGCATCCAGTAATCAATAGTCAGTGCTTGTGAATACTCGTGTTTGTGTGCAAATATTGCAGTATTAATAAGACTTTTTTCTGAATATTCATATCATGGCTGATGTGACAGTTTGATTCTCCTCTTTGTTGGCCTTTCTACTTCATTCCCCCATTTCCTTTTTTTATACTTCATATTTTGAAATACATGTGTTTTCATTTATATTTGTAAGTGAACTTGCACAGAAGTGTGATTGTTTCCTCCTCGGATAGCTTCATAAACTAATTGTTTGCAACTAATATTTTTCCATTTGTATTTTTCCCTATCATAACCCCTAAATACTGTCACATGGATACCAAATTACAAAGTTTATTTGTCCTTTATGAAATCTCTGAATTTCAAGCTTATTCATTAAGATTCCCAATTAAGTTTTCTGGAAGGGGAAGACAGCTTGATATGGCCAGAAGTCTGACCTTATTCCTCTAAAATTCAGTCACTTAAATGACTATTTAACGCAGCAGCTGTGTTGCTGGCAGAGGAAACATAACAGAACTAAAATGCTCATGGTGGTGATTTCCCTCCCTCCATTGCAATTCATTATATACTGATCCAACTATTGCACAAAAAGCCTTTTTCTTGCAGCATGCTCTCTTTTTCACTTCTGTCTCTGTTTCCCTCAATCAAAACTATGCCAAGGATAGAATGCTCACTGATTTGCAAATATTTCATGAGAAAATGCCATTTACACCCACAGTCTTCTCTTTCCTCTCCTGTCCTGCTTCCCAAAACAGAAGTATTTGAGAACTCTTCTAAAGAGATTTCTGATGCAACTGGTAAATTTAAGAACACAAATCAAAGAGAACATACATTTTAATCATAAGATTTTACAAGAACTATAAATGTGCATTTCAAACAGAATGAAGGGATGGATGAAAAAACTCAGTCTTTCAAGTGAAAGATTTCTCAGGGTGTTTTCACCGATGGCGGTAAATTTGCCGCCGTCAGACTGATCTATCCAAATTGACTGAGCAGTCAGTGAAGACCCGGTCAATCAATCCAGAAGTCAACTTGTTAAAACCATCCCCTCAAGTGGTGCCCGCAATGAAGGTGCTGCACACAGTGGATGTTAAGAAGTCAATGGGAGTTACGCAAGCTACTCTATGTAGCTTGCGTAAAGCCTGTCAATTGCCGCCAAATTTTAAGGTAAGTGTAGACCAAGCCTCAGTGAGAGTTCCATGTAAGCATAAGTGCGGTGACATGAAAAAAATGGATTACAGTGATCTATTACTAAGGATGGAAAATACACTAATTTGTTTAATATTTTGTTTCCCAAATAATAATGTTTGTCACTTTTTTTAATTCTTTCAATATGCAAGTTATATCTAAATTGTATCAGTGTAAACTTAAGACTCCTGCTACATTAATGAAGGCTTTGTATACTGCTTCAAGTAGGAAGGTTTGTGAGGCAAAACAGCATCTCTTCTGTTTAGGCTTTCAATTATGCGTTGGAGGGGAAGAGGCAGAGAATTATCTTCTCTCTGGCCCCCACCCTTTTTCTTAGCTGGAATTTGGATACGAGACCAAGCCAGGCTTTTTGGGAGTGAGGCTTTGGTCAAAACTAGCACAATCATTTTAAAACAGAATGAAGAGCAGAAAAAAAAATCTCTGAAACTAACTTTTACAAAAGTTAGTATCTGAAAACAAAAATCATACAATCTATGTTGAGTCATTATGTGCCTGTCTTTATTAATGGCCATTTCTGTCCTTACAGTGCAAAATAAAACAAAATGTACAATTTAGAAACAAAAACATCAATAATAATGTACTCCATTAGAATTATGTTTTTGTGTGATAGATCTCTGGAACAGCAGAGAGAACAGTCTTTGTCTCTTGACTTTCTTTTAAAGCTCTAACAATAAGGATTAATGGATGTTTCTCAAATGCATCATAGCTCAGCGAGGGAAGGGAAAAACACTTAACCGTTGGATAATTTCTGCAAATGCGTGTTTATGCAGTCTTCTGTTCCAGAGATCTATCATAATTTAAATACCACAGTTAACAAGTGTCCTGTATACAATCAATTAAAATGTAGGTCTGGAAGTACCCATTGCTAAACAATACAAATCAAGCAACAAGCCTGAACTTAGTATGCCTCTCATGTGTAAAGTATCGGACACAGAGGCAATACCAACATTTGTCATAATACTTGTCATACAGACTCCTTTTCAGAGATACCAGAAAGTAAACAGTAAGTTATTACTACATAGGATTGCATGTGTTTTCATTAGAAAATGAAAGGTACAGTACATCATTTGTTCCTGATAAGTGTTAACCCTAATAATTGCACAGTGACCAATGATTTGAGTTTACATGGAAATTAAAAAAAAAAAAAAAAAAAATCAGGAAAGTATGCATGTATTGTAGCTGTATTTTTTTAAGTATTCATTACATTTTTTTTTCTTTTCCTTTATGCCATTTTTCCTGGTGAGGGTTGCAGCAGCAGCATGAAGAGTAGGGAGGACCAGACCTCCCTTTCTTCCACAACAGGCATCAGCTCCTCCTGGGGGATTTCCCAGGCCAGCCAGGAGACATAATGCCTCCAGCATGTCCTGGGTCAGCATCAGGGCCTCCTCCCAGTAGGATGTGTCCAGGTAGTTCCAAAGGAAGTCTACAAAGGGGCATCTTTAACAGGGCCCAAACCACCTCAGCTGATTCCACTCAATCCAGAAGAGTAGTGGCTGTACTCTGAGGCTCTCCCAAATAGCAGAGCCTCTCATCTTATCCCAGAGCATCAGCCCAGCCACCCTGCAGAGAAACCTCATTTACGCTGTTGTCTCCGCAATCTCATCCTTTCAGACATTACCCAATGTTCATGGCCATAGGTGAGAATGGGAACATAAGACTGACCTGCAAACCGAGAGCTTCATCCAAAAACTTAGCTCCCTCTACACCACCATGGATCAGTACAGCACCCACGTCACTGCTGTCGCACCAATCCGCCAGTCAATATCATGTTACATCTTCCCATTACTTATGAACAAGACCCTTAGATGCTTAAATTATTCCACTAACGGCAGCTGCTCCCCCTTCACCTAGAGAGAATACTCCACTTTCTTCAGGGGAAGACCCATGACCTCTGATTTACAGGTGCTGATTCTCATCCCAGCCACTTCACGCTCGGCAGCAAAGAACTTGAGATCATGGGTTCGGGGTTGTTATAAATGTGTATGGGTAGGGTTTTGTGGCCTGCCTTGTGCGGGAGGTCAGACTAGATGATCATATTGGTCCCTTCTGACCTATGAGTCTATGAGTCTATGAAGAAGCAAGAAGGACATCATCTGCAAACAGCATAGATACAACCATAGATACAACCTCCAAGTTCCAGTAATAGATACACTCTCCAACACAGCTGCTTGATATCCTGTCCATGAAGATCATGAACAGGAGCGGGGGCAGGATGCACCCTTGGGGGAGTCCAACATCCATCTTAAATGAACTTGACTTAATGCCAAGAATGCAGACACAACCCTCACTCTGGGAATAGAGGGACCAAATACCACGCAGCATTCCCCATAGGACACCTCAGAGAACGTGGTCATCAACCTTCTCCAGGTCTACAAAACAAATTTGCACGGGGTTCGCAAATTCCCATGACCCCTTGAGTATCTGTGAGAACAAAGAGCTGATCTATTGTTCCATGTCTGGGAGGTAAATGGCATTATTCCTCCTAAATCTGAAGTTCAACTACTGGGTGTAGCCTCCTCTCCAATACTCTGCCATAGGCTTTGCTAGGGCGGCTGAGAAGTGTGATGTCCCTGTAGTTGGGACACACCCTCTGGTCTCCTCTCTTAAAGATCAGGAAAACTACCCTGTTTGCTAGTCCTGAGGTACTACACCCACCTTCCATGAAACACTGAAGAGGTGTGTTAACAATGACACCCCGACTTTGTCCAGTGATTTCAACAACTCTGGGCAAATCTCATCCACGCCGGTTGCCATACCACTGCAAAAGTACTTCACCACTGCAGTGACCTCATCAACAGAAATAGATCTGATCCCACTGGGATCGCCCCCTGAAAGGAGGACATGTCCACCAGGTTGAGAGGTTCTTCAAAGTGCTTCTTCCATGTCTCATCCATCTTCTCAATCACGGTCAGCAGTTCACCACCCTTGCTGAGAACAATCTGGGCAACATCCTGCCAACCCCTCCTAAAGCAACAAATGGTTTGGAAGAACATCTTTGAAGCTGTCTGGTAGTCATTCTCCATGGTCTTTCCAAACTCCTCCCAGGCCCGGACTTTCGTTTCAACAACTGCCACAGCCCTCCTAGCCTACTGGTACCTCTCAGTCGTATCAGGAGTTCGGTTCACAAGCATTTCTCAAAGGCCTCCTTCTTTGCCTTGACAGCTTTCCTCACCACTAGCGTCCACCATCGGGTCCTAGGGTTGCCACCATGAGAGGCACCAACCACCTTCAGGCCACAACTTTTGGTGGCTGCCTCAACAATTGAGGCTGTGAACATGGTCCACTCGGACCCAATGTCCATGGTCTTGTCCAGAATGCAGGAGAAGTTCTTCCAGAACTGGGAATTGAAGTCTTTCCTCACAGGGTCCTCCACCAGATACTCCCAGGCACCCCGCACTGATCCTTTGGGCCTCCCACATCTATCTGGCTGGCATCCCATGCACTGGATCCAGCTCACAACTAAGCAGTGATCAGCTGACAGCTCTGCTCCTCTCTTCACCCAGGTGTCCAGAACATACGGTTTTAGGTTGAATTAAACGACTATAAAGTTGATCTTTGGTCCAAGGTTCTCTGGTACCAGGTACATTTGTGAACAACCCTGTGTTCGAACATGGTGTTCATTATGGACAATCCATGAGTAGCACAGAAGTCCAACAATAGCTCATGTTTCAAGTCCAGATCAGGGAGGCTGTTCCTCCCAATCACTCCCTTCCAGGTATTTCCATCATTCTCCATGTGGATGTTGAAGTCCCACAACAGAATGACAGAGTTGGTAGGTGGCACGCTATCAAGCACCAATCCCATCGTCTCAAAAAAGGCTGAGAACTCTGAACTGCTGTTAGGCGCGTAAACATACACAGTGGTGAGAGCTTTCCTCTCTGAGACCCAAAGTCTCATTGAGGCGACCCTCATCTTATATTTAATTTAAAAGAAATATGGCTTTCCCTTTACTCATTTCACCTTCCATCATCAGTTCTGTTCCTCCCCCACACACTACTCCCCTGCATATGCTTCCATATTGTTTGGTCCTCTTCTCCCTCTGTACATGCTTCCCTAACACTTAGGGTATGTCTACACCGAATCAGGGAGCAAGCCACTGAGCCCTGGATTTCAGAACCTGACCCCCAGCCTCAGTCGCAACACTGAAGCAACATCTACACAGTGTGACAAGGGAGGCCTATTCTGCTCCTGTGGGTCCTGAACTTTCTTTGGCTATGCCAGTGGTGTGGCTGGGTGGGAGTAGGGGGCACCTGGTCCCACCCTCTACCCTGGGTCCTGACCCAGGGACCCTGTGAGGAGTAGCCTCAAACTGCTTAGTCCATGAAAACTACCACCTTCGGTCACCCGTCTGTGGCCCCCTGGCTTGTGGTCCATTTCCTGGAACTAGGGAGGAGGGTTTTTCCACCTTCCTCTCTTTGAGACTCTCTGTCTCTGTGACCCTCCCCTGTTTGGGTGAGGTTCCCCCACCTCAACTCCTTTGCTCAGTTACCTGAGCAGCCGGGTCCTCTTTCAGGCCTCTTGGTCTACAACCCTTGCCCCGCCCGGATGGGCTTCTCCCTAACTCCCATATCTGGGTGTTGTGGCAGCAATAGCACTAAGCTTTGTAGCAGCTGTACTCCACTAGCTCCTTCTCTCAACTCCCTTTCAGCTGTCCCTGTCTGCCTGAAATGGAGGCTTTTAACTGCTGTGGCCAGCTCCTTAATTGGCTTCAGGTGACCTAATTGACCTGGAGTAACCCTGGCTGAATTACCCAGGGAACAAGGATTTGTTGAGCCTGGGGCTAATTAATATGCCTTCCAGCTACAGAGTTCAAAATATCACTATCAAATCCACAAGTAAAGCTTTTTCAATCCACAAGTGATTGAAGAAGTTAGTTTAGTCTTTCCTCAGAAAAGGAGGGAAGGAAAGAAACTGAATTCCGATTCATATCTATTCCCTCAGCTGCTGGACTAAAAGAATGGGTCATGAATTATGCAGTCACGATCACTTATAACTGAAACCAGCCACCCTCTCCTAACATTAGCCACCGGTTCACCTCAGCTAAGATAATTACTCCGGAGAGCATGGTAGTAAAATGCTCCTTTCAATGGCTAAAAAGTTTAGGTTTTTTTAAATTCATAATGACTAAGCTGAGCAACCTCACCATTTTTCAGAAAGGTAAGATAGTTTGTGGTCAGAGTACTGGAGTGAGACTCCAGAAAGCTGGATTCTACTCTCAGCTCTGAAGAACAGTTATTGTTTGAGCAGCACCTTGAAAAATAGAAATATAGAGCACTTTAAAAATAAAATTACATTTAAGAAACATATTTGTTTTATATTTTTAAAGTGCATAAGCACTTGCAGCTGTGGTGTGACTTTTCTTTTTGTTAGATGAGTGCATAAAGTATGTTGCATGTATATTGAATGTTTTCTCCCTTGTGCTGTTTAACTTCTCTTCAAGTTTATGTATCACATTACAAACAAATAGTTTATACTAACCCCTCAACCAAGGAAAACAAAACCAAACCCCTTTTCCTCTCTCTTTTAAATTAAAAAAGATGAAGGGAATATTAACAGACATATTAAGAGTAATAAATATGGTGCTTAAGTGCCTGCTGTGGATGACTGTTCACAGTTTAACAAATATGAGTCAGCAAAGAAACACAAATGACTGAGTGCTTTTCAAATAACAAGTTTACACTTCCTAGCAACTTCCATCCAAGGATCTTACAGCACTTTACATAAGCATTATCTAATTAAGGGTAGGTCTACACTCTGAGTTTGGGTGGGTCATTCCTAGCTGGAGGAAACACACACACCCACACTAGCTTTCCTCAAGCTAGCATACTACAAATAGAAAGTTGCTGGGGCAGCACAAGCAGCAGAAAGGGCTAGCTACTTTGAGTTCATACCTAATAGCATCTCTGATAATCATGCATTTGGGGAAGCTAGCCCCGCTCACAGTACTGCAGTTGTGTTCTATTTTTAGCATGCTAGCTCCATGAAATCTAGCACAGGTATGTCACCTCAAGCTAGGAATCACACTCTCCTCGTGAAAGTGTAAATATACCTTAAGCCTCTCAAATATACCTTAAGCCTTCACTTGTGAAGTAAATAAGTGATACAGAAATATATAGGAATATTATGAAGTGTGGCCACCTCTGGAGCACAACACAGCAGCCATTTAATACAACAGGGCCTGAAATGAACAATACTACATCCAACGGTAAACGCAGGAGAAATTTACAGAGGCAGGTTGGAACTGACAGAGTTGGAATTTGGCCAAGACACAGGGATTTATAGCCCACTCTTATCACTGCCATGGGATCTCAATAATGAGTAGAAGCTGTTAGGACCTTTTTCTGACATCTCATCCAGAATACAAGAAAGGACATAGCTTTTAAAGAGAGCGGATTCTCCAGAAAGAAGTCTGAAGGCAGAGTGTTTTCGTCTTTTGGCTAACAACGCAAGGCCCTGGGATAACTGTTAGCACAAGAAGGCTTCACTGTAAGGAAATACAGTTATTGCGTGCAAACTTATAAAAGAAAGCTTTACTGTGTGGCAGTGTTACTTAATTCTTTTAGTAGCTGATAATATCACTAAAAAAAGAAAGCTACTAGGAAACACTCTCTATTTAGTCAGTGAGAGAATTGATCTAAAACATGGAATTAAATACAATGAACTTCATTCAAACAATATTAGGGGTCTGAATCTTACTAAAGCAAGGTAATATCACATTTCTTCAGCATCCCCTTATAAATTATGTATTACACATTATAATGGTCCTAAAACCTTTGGGGAAATTAGTGACAGAAATCCACTCACTACCTCAAGTCCCTCAGGGTAGCAGCCCATCTTAAAACCCTTTCCTGTTGCATTCCCTTCCTGATGAATATGGTGGTCTTTTAAGAACCAAACATTCCACTGGCTTCCAAGTGACATATAAGGTACATGGAGCAGCACCAAATATCCATTTGTCCTTGGATATCAAGCACATTTAGTGACTACACAAGGAGACTTTATGGTGCATTTTAAAGTCTCCATTTGTAATATTGTTTTAGAAGAATGAAGAATACTTAGTTGCCCTAGCCAATGTTGAATTTATGTGGCAAACTTTCATCATTCCTTATACCATGAGGAGCTAAAGATGATTTAGTGGGTTGTATTTATCAATAGCTCCTGCAAAAGCATTCTAGCTGGAAAGCCAACCACACTGATGATAGTTCTCGGAAAAAAATAAAAGTTTAGACCCACACACTAAAAGAGCAGAGGAAACAAAAGTCAGTGTTCACAGCAACGTGCACAGAGGAGAAGCTCCTTCCTACCCCAAACCCGCACTGCAATTTAATTGTTAGAGAGGTCAATCTGGAGGAGGAAAAACATTTACCTGGGGACCACTGCAAACTGACAAAGGTTGGCGCAAATCCCAGGATGCTCTAATTTGGGTTAGAGCTGACGCCAGAATAGATCCACACAGAGAAACAAGGAGCTGCAACAAACTTCCCAATAGCCTCCTCCCACCTGGCTGTGCTAGGTTTCTCCTTGGCATAGCAGACACAATTTTTGTAACTGCCACCTTGCAAAATCAGGAGACTCAGAGTAAAGCTAGGTATTGTGCACATCACCACCAATAAAACAGGTGCTGCAAGGCTAATTTGGTCCTCAGTGACACCTGTGTGACTCCATTGTCTTAAATGGGCCTGCACAGGTATAACGACTGGAACTGAGTAAACAATTCTGCTGATGGACAAGACGAATAGATACAGCCACCTCTTAGATGTGTTGGTTCTGCAGGTCTACCAGTAACAAAGAGCAGTAAAAACATGTTTTCATCACTACTGTCAGCAGATAATGTTGAATGCACGCAGACAGGAGATCTGGAGAAAGTAGGGGCTGTTTTCCCATGCTTATTTGTTATTTTACAAATATGTTTAAGAACTTCTGTGTTACTGAAAAATGAAAGTAACAGTAACAGTAACTTTTTTTTTTTTAAACAGCCCTATGATCTTTGTATTTAAGCAAATAAATCTTGCATTATCAAGTGCTGGTTGGTAAGGAGGGCTGACTGACTTTAATTAAAATGAAGAAGAGTTCAGACTCAATCTGGAATTGTTTAGAACAATGGGGTGTTAACAATGAAGTTTAAGGCTGCTATTTAAAATGTCATTTCACTGATGATCACTTCAGCAGAAACACCTAGCTACTCTGGTTCTGTGTACTAAGTTTAGGACTGTGGTCAGCACTTACATAGAATACCATCGCTTTCTTCTTCCAGAATCTGACACCCTTCCCCCCACCCTCCAAATTATTTTTCACTGCTTAACTGGAGTCCCTCAGACTTTCTTTCCGCATATCATCAGTGCTCATCAGAAAGCTGATGACAGTGAAAATGGTGTCTATCAACTAGTAAAAAGAGTACTGCAGCCTTTTCATTTTAAATTAAGGACTGATGTTACCACACCTGGGATACAGTATGGATATAACAACAGAATAAGAAAAAGATGGTCTAGGAAAAATAAATCAAATACCAGAATCTCAAACTTGGTTACTTCCCCACTTCCTCTCCAAATACAGTATAAGGACAAAAAAGGACACATGGAGAATTGAAACAACATTACTCACCGCTTCCTGAGATGCATATTTAGGATCTTCAGGATCAACTGACCAATAGCAGTAATCAAAGCCAAAAGCCACAATCTTTTCTCTTGTGTCCCATGAACCCTCAAGCCTACTGTCCACCTGAATAGGGGGGAGACAGAAAGAGCACTTTATTTTGAAGATTACCAAAGAGCAATCATTTTAAAATTGTCCAGGATATACTTTTCTCCTTTCACAATACAAATATTCATGGATCCAAGTTTATCCATTTTCCAATAGAAAAATCAAAACAAAAATCTGGATGGATCCATCACAAAACTGCTGAGGTAGAACTTTCACTGAACAGTTCATTCACTACTCCTCTCCCACTTCAAAAAAAGTACAATGCAATTACAAGTTTTCCATCCAAGTATTACTGAATTAATCCTCAAAACTTCCATGTTAAGTGGGAAAGCATTATCCCTATTTTACAGATGGAAAAATTGAATCCGAGAGTTAAATGATTATGTTAATAGTAGAATCAGAAACATAACCCACACCTCCCAACTCCTAATGTTATACTTTCCTTCTTTACCTTGTTGTATTAACAGTTTGTCAGTTTTCCTCCCATGGATTACAAAGTGCCCATAGCAAATTCTGAGTTCTGAGTAACCAGTAATCACAACCAAGCCCTCCTGGTATTACATCATAGCCTTGTACTACTTCTCTTTGTTATTAAACTACTTCACGTAAGGTACATCTTCACTAAAAAGGTACCCTGGGTGATTGGCATTCACCGAATTACTGTTTCCTCACTGGTGCTGCACTGATGTGTGTCATTAGGATTTCTAGGGGCATATCCCATGGCTCTTTTGGGCTGCAGTAAGATGAGCTGCTCTACCATTCTTTCATAGTGAATTGCAGAAGAACTTGTCTGTCCTTTCTTGGCATATCTGGGGAATTGTGGGAAGGCATTGGAGGATTATCAACACTTGGGTGGTTTAGCTTAGAGTCCTCACTATAAAGCACAGCCCAAGCTTTAACCCACTGGCACGTCGGACGTGCTGATTGCAAAGTTGAAAGCACCACTAAATTCAGGTGAGAAATTTTTGTGTATGGACAGAAAGGGGATTGGGATAGGCTAACTCTACTGTGAAGACATATCCAAGATTATCTTTAAAGCTCTAGTTTAAATAGCCATCAGTTAATCAGAACAGAATTTCCCAGAGCTGTTTTATAATGTCTGTCTTCAATTTTTTCAAATATTAATAAATACATATTTTAACACTGTTCAAGGTTTCAGCTTTGATCACCAATTCTGATAGTCTAATGCCATACATTAAATTAATCTATGCAAAGAAAGAACGGTTACTTACCTTCGTAATGGTTGTTCTTTGAAATATGTTGATCATATCCATTCCCGATGGGGTGTGTGTGAGCACCACATACACTGATGCTAGAAGTTTTTCCCTCAGTAGTATCCATGGGGCTGGCCATAGGGCCCTCTGCACTGGCACACATATGCGTCAATAGGATGCTGCCAGCCGCCCTCCCTCTCAGTTCCTTCTTGCCAGAACTCTGACAGAGGGGAAAAAGGGTGGGTTGTGGAATGGACATGAGCAACACATCTTGAAGAAAAACCAGTTATGAAGGTAAGTAACCATTCTTTCTTCTTCAAGTGCTTGCTTATGTCCATTTCAAATTAGGGAATTTACCAGCACTACCTCGGGAAGTGGTCCAGAGTTTACAGACATTAATTGCAACACTGCTCTGGCAAAGTTGGCGTTGTCCTGGGCCTGCTGCATAATGGGATAAATAAGTATGCACTGAACACCAGGTTGAGGTTCTGCAAAAGTCCTGGATTGGAACCTGAGCTAGGAAGGCTGCTGACGATGCCTGTGTTCTTGTTGAGTGGGCCATCAAGGAGGCTGGAAGTGCGATTCCTGCTTGCGCATAGTGTGCTCGGATGCAAGTGGTGATCCAGAATGAAATTCTCTGGGATGACACCAGCAGCTCTTTCATCCATTCTGCAACCGCAACGAAAAGATTGCATGGCTTTATGGAAATGTTTGGTTTTATTGATGTAGAACGCTGGAGCCCTCCTGACATCATGAGTGTTGAGCTGTCTCCTCTTGGTGGAATTGTGGGGCTTTGGAAAGAAGACTGGTAGGAAAATATCCTGATTTACATAGAAATGAGACACTACTCTTGACAGGAAAGCCAGGTGTGGACACAACTGGATCTTGTCCTTGTAGAAAACTGTGTAAGGGGGTTCAGAAGTCAAAGCCTTGAGCTCTGAGACTTGTCTTCCTAATGTGATAGCCACCAAGAAAGTCACTTTCCAGGGCAGACGCAGGAGATAGCAGGATGCCAGGGACTCAAAGGGTGTGCCTGTGAGCCTGGAGAGAACAAGGTTCAGATCCCATTAGGGGATTGGGTCCCACACTTGTAGAAAGAGCCTTTGTAGGCCCTTGAGGAATCTAGCTACCATCTTGTGAGAAAAGACCTTTCTACCCTGTATACGGGGATGAAAGGTCGATATGGCTGTCATGCTGACCTGATTGGGGTCATTGAGGTGCATTCGGGAGCTCCGATTACTCCCTTCTACACCAGTCTCACGTTGGGGGTGTCATGCGGACTGGAGTGGGGGGGGAGGGGGCATTTGTGTTATTTGACATTAATATGTCAAAATCAATGATTCATGTAAGACATGCCATGTCACATACTGTTAGAAAGGTTATGATATGCTGAATAAGAAGATAATATTTGTGTTCATGTGTAATATGTGTGAGGAAAGTTATGCAGATCTTTGATATACCTATATTTCAAACTGCTGTAGAAGACACACCCCAGACAGAGAGGCCACAGGACAATAGCCTGCTTAATGGCCCATCAAGACCTTTACAGAAGCAAAAGGCCCAGGAAGGAACCGCAGGCATACCTGAAGAGTTACCAGGATTGGCCCATGTGACTCTGGACTCCATTTTGGTTCCTGCAAAATTCCACAAGCCGCATGGCCAGAGGCAGAGGGTATATAAGATCAAACCACAGAAACCATTTTGTCTTTGTTCCTGTCCAGGTGCAGACACACCTCTGAATCAACACACTTTGCAACCGAACTGAAGGACTTAGACCCATCCAGGTACTGGATGTATACCAGAGGGACTACACAAGCCTGCAACTCCACAATTGTTCAAGAAACCTGATGTATATGGACTTTTAAATGATTTGTATGTATCTGATTGCTTTAAGCCTTTAACACTTCTCTTATTGTTTGTTTCTCTTTTATTAATAAACTTTTAGTTTTAGTTACTAAAGGATTGGCTGGCAGTGTGGGATTTTGGGTAAGATCCAAACTTACAGTGAACTGGTACTGTGGCTGGTCCTTTGGGATCAGAGGGAATCTTTTGAGTAAAGAGCATAGAGTTTAAATAACTGGTCTCTTTACTGGACCTAGCATCAGTTTGGAAGCCAGAGACTGAAATGCAGTAAAGGGGGCTGTGTGTATTTGCACAGTGGCTTCTTGATAACCAGTGTGGGAAATCAGAAGCGCTGTTTGTGGCTGGTTGGGAAGTCTGACTTCAGTATCACCCACCAGTGCTGAGAGAATTTACTCTCCTTTTACAGCCTGCCCTGACCCTGGCACTATCAGTGGGCTATCCTGGGCACATACGGATCACAATGGCCACTAAGTGTACCATGACTGACAACAAGGCCAAACCTTATTTTAGATGGAGCAGGTAATCCAAAATAGCTTGGATGTATGATTTAGATGCGAAGATGTTGTGAAGAGCTGCACAGCAGGTGAAGCATTTCCACTTGGCCAGGTATGAGCTCTGGTGGAAGGCTTCCTGCTTCCCAACAGAATCTGTTGGACTTGCACTGAGAGCAGAACCACTTTTCCAGGCTCAGTCCTGGAGCATCCATGCCATCAAGTGCAGAGAGACGAGATTCAAATGAAGCAGTCGGCACTGGTCACGGGAGAAAAGGGAGTACCCAGGTGCAGACTACGGATAAATTGAGGTGCATCCCCAACCAATGCTGGTGTGCCCACACAGGCATCACTAGGAAGACCCGTGCCCTGTCTCTCTTGATTTTTATGAGGCCTTTGTGGACCAGTGGTATCATTGGGAAGGCATACGTGAGGTTGCCTGACCATGGCAGAGGAAAAGCTTCCGACAGTGAGCTGCCCTTGTCCCCCTGCAGGGAACAGAACTGATTGCACTTTCTGCTCTACCTGGTGGTGAATAGGTTCACCTGGGGCATGTCCTACCTCTGGAAGATTAACCTGACTACTGCAATGACCACGTATGGTGAGAACAAATGGATCTGCTGAGGCGATCCGCTAATGCATTGTTGACGCCTGGTGCACAGCTGCCAGGTGAATTCCGTGACTCTCACAGAAGCTCCACAGACATAGTTAGTGCCTCTTGACAAAGAACCTGGACCCCTCCTCCCCCTTTGTCTGTTGATTTAATACATCGAGACCATATTGTCTGTGAGCACCTGAATCACGCTGCTGGTGAGCTGGGGCAGGAACATTTCACCAGCCAGTCAAATTGCCCTGAGCTCCCTGACATTGATATGCAATGTTAGCTCATCTCTGGTCCAGAGACCTTGAGGGAACCCTGGTAGGCCTCCCTTCCTAGCTCTGAGGCACCCGAAACCAGCAATAACATCAGCTGCGAGGCTCCTCTGACCACATTCGAGGCCTTGTCCACCACGATAGGGAAGTGATGTCTGGATGGGGGAATACATCGATGCCAGTCACATTTGCAGGAACCTGAGGTGCAGTCTGGCGCACTGGATTACATAGGTGCAGGCTGCCATGTGACCCAGTAGACAGAGGCATATCCTGGCTGTGGTGAGAGGGTGGCCTGATGCTCAGGCTATGAGGTCCGACATGGCCAGGAATCTGGCTTTCGGTAAAAATGCTCTGGCCCATGTAGAATCCAGGACCAGATTCTGGACTGGATCCTTGAACTCCTGACTGGAGGCCTGTTGCAGGGAGTCTGAAAACCTTTCCAATGACTGCCAGATGTTATAATCATATCTACCCAACAGGGCTTGCTGGTTAGATATGCGCAGCTGCAGGCTAGTCATGGAATAAACCTTACATCCAAAAAGGTCTAACTATTTAGTGTGGCACCTGTTACCACCAATGACCCTGGGGAAGGATAGGTATAAAGATATCCAAACCCCTTTGCGGGAACATAACATTTCTTCTCAGCCCACTTGGACGTGGGAGGCAGGGACGGGATCTTCTCCTTGGGTTTCTTATAGGGGCTCACCGACCAAGGTTGGGGTACCAGCAGGGCTTAAGCATAATTTTTTCAGGCTTAGTACAAACTTGTAACACAGGCCCCCCTCCCACACACATACCCATGGAGGTTGCAGCCTGAGCTGAGCCCCACAGGGCCTCTAGGCCCCAGTAAAGTGTACTTTTCCCCCCCAGAGATCTGTGCCAACTACATAGGGATCAGTGAAAGGACTCAGGAGACCAGTGGCATTCCAGGGACTGGTGCCGTTTCTCTGGAGACTGGTGCAAAGGGGCTGGAGACTGGTGATGAGAGCCCAGCTGTCCATGGTGTGGTTCCGTGGACCACTGCTGTGGGTCTGGAGACAGAACTAGAGACCAGCGCCTCAGTGTCGGGGATCGCTTTGGAGGTCTCATTGGTTTCCCCCGGGAGATCCCACAGATGAAGACAGTGCCAGGAGTCTTCCTTCTTGGGGCATTCGGGGCACGGGGTAGCCATGAGGTCTTTCATTGCCTGGAAGGCCTCCAGCGTTATGGGCACCGTGAGGTGCCACGGGCCCTTGCCATTCCCCAGAGTCCGTGATGGGTCTGGTATTGGGCTGGAGACCTGGATGGGTGAGAGTACCTTGTGGGTTGATGGGAACCAGCAGCCCAACATGGGTCTCGCCTGATCTCCTGTGCCCTTCTTCTCCCTTCTCGGTATCAGCGATCACCCCTGCTCAGCATGTGCCTTCTTCTGTTTCTTTTTAGACAACAGAGATGGCATCAGTGCCAAGAAAATGATGGCTCTGGAGGAGCGCTCCACACCAAAGCCAATGTGCTCAGCACCAAGTCTGACCGGTTCGGTTCTGATGCCAGTCTAAGTGCCGATGCCAGTAGAAGTGTCCAGTCTAATGGCCAATCATTCTTGCTACAGGGCCTGAAACCTTTGCAAATCTTGCTCTTTTTCCACACAAACCTCTCCCAAGCACTTCAAACAACTCTGGTTCAGGTTGACGACTGGCATAGGCTTCTTACATGAAGCATAGGCTTCTTCTTACAGGTGTGCCCTGTCTCTGGGCCAATCTCTAACCTAATACTATTACTAACACTTAACAACAAACTGAACTACATAAACTAAGAAACAATGAAAACCACTAGTTGGAAGAGCTTGTTGTAGCAAGAGAGCGTTCCAGCATCATCACAGAGGTAAGAAAGAACTAAGAGGGAGGGGTGCCCTGTATACGGATGCATTTGTGCATCGCTGCAGAGGGTACTAGAGCTAGCCCCCCAGATGCCACTGGGGAAAAGTTTCTGGCACTGGTGCACGTGGCACACACACACACCTGACTGGGAACTGACAGCGAACATTTGAAGAAGAATGGCATATAACCCTACTGGAATTTTTAATCTGTTTTTAAGTACCCTTCTTCCCCTCCCTCCCCACCCCTCCAGAGTTAGAGGGGTCAGTTTCCATATATTAGAAAAAGCTGTTTAAAGGATTTAGTAAATTTTCATTAAGAGTCAATGACACTACTCCTATGAATAAGGGCTGCAGAATCAGGTCCAATATTTGACTGTAAACTTGTCATTTTATTTGACCTGTAAAGTGCCACATATGCCTATGGCAGTGTAAAAAAAAATCATTTTCATTAAGGTAACTCAAGAAGTTAAGGAAATGAAATAAATCTAGCTACACAAGTCATAGTTTGATTCCAAACAAGAAGCTATCTCTGCTTCCACTTGACAAGTGGGCAAAGCACTTCCCCAAAAACCCAAACAATATTTCCCTTAATCAAAGATGGAAAGCTTGAGACACCACATTAGATAAAAATCGCTGGGTCCATATGCAGTACTGACTTTTGCTAATTATGTTGCTGCTATCTTGACATCTGGCAATAGCATAAGTAAGAAATAGTTAAATTCACTATTAATTGGAACACTAACTACCACATTAACAAGCCACTTAACCACTACTGCTGAAAAATGGTGATAACTCTTAGCTACCTTTAAGATCTAAGGATGAAAAACACTGAAAATACTAAGTATTATCATAATTCATTACAATTATGGGAGAAATTGTTATACAAGCCCATCAAAAGGAGCCTCTTTGCAACAGCAGTTTTGGTGCTGGTAGTGGTGGTGGGGGCGGCAGCAGCAGGGGCACTGTACATTTATCTTTAAAGGAAAAAGGATCTCGTATGGAGGGACCCATGTGATTCTAAATTAGTCATGCTGAATTAACTCCAACTGATGTTTCCTTTAGCTAATGCTAAAATGTTGAATCAACGCCAACTGATATTTCCTTTGCCTAGTGTTAAAATGTAAACTAGCCTATTGATCAGTTAATTCAAAAGGATTATCTTCAATAAATGAGGTTTATTCAGAAGCCTTATTAATGCTGTAACCCAGAAGAGAGCTCTCCACTGTTTTCTGCAGTAGCTGACTGGGAGCCCTGACTGCCTATTTGTAGCTTGATTATGCGTGTTTTAGTAATTTGAATGGGGTTATAGCCTTGCCAATTGATCTGATCAGAAGATAATGAGATTCTTGTCCCAGAATCAGGCTCCAGAAGAGTTTTATAGGGACTCCAGGGTGCACGACAGGAAGGTTCACAGTGATAGCCAAATCTGTATTATTTTATAAGCTTTTATTAAGATAACATAAAATGATGGACAAATGACTGATTAAAAGAAAATGAATAATCAAATGGATAGGATTGCACTCTTATTTTAGAGACTCATGTGAGACACACACACACACCCGGTCTACACTTACCTTTGGGATTCAGCAGCAGTCAATGGGAGATACGCAAGTGACGTAAATCACTTGCGTATCTCCAGTTGACTCTGCGGCATCTCCTCTGCACGCCGTCCACACTGCGCTGCGTCGAAGGGAACAGCATTCCGTTGGACGCAGCGCTACGCCACTTACCTGGGTGGTTTTCCTGCATCGCTTGCTGGATCGACTGAGCGGGTCTACACAGACCGCTCAGTCGATCCAGAGCAATCAACCTGACGGTGGCAAATTTGCCGCCATCAGTGTAGACCCAGTCAGAGTATGCTTTGGATTAATATACTCACACCCTTCCCATATGACTTGGTTGAGAGAGATATCCGGTTCCTCAATTCTTGAGTAGAAGGGTAGAGGGCTAAGCAATGCTCGAGGGCTAAGAGCTATAAAGCTAAGACTAACACTACAAATAACTAAGTATAAATGAAGAACAAAATCTTAACATTAACTAAAAGAAGCTTCAAGAAGGAGTAGCTGACCATCACCTAAATTAACACCATTTGCCCCTTCTTATATCCTGAGCAATAAGGGTCCTCCTTCTAAGTCCAAATTTAAGTACACTTATTCTATAAGCTGGCAGGTTCGTAAGTATTAATGACATATCCACATCCTTTCCAGACGGTTTCCTTTGTTATATTTCTGGCCCTTTTCTGGGTTCTGTGGTGTATCTGTAAAGTTTACTCAGGGCATAACCTGTAACAGCCCCCTGTTTTGATGCCTCCTAACTTATCTAGGGTATAGGTTATAACCATATATGTCTTATCCTTTAACTCATCATTATTTATCTGGGCCAAAGGTCCCAAACATATGTATGCTAACTGCCTTAGCTTTCATACAGAATGCGGCCTGTAAGGTACCTTGCATTACAGCCATAATACTTTGATTATAATAGAGTCATAGATTTATACTAAACAACCATAATTGAATCTATCAGGAAAGATTATATATATATATATATATATGCATGCAAGCAAGCAGGCTAGTCCTATAGGCTACATATTCCAACAAGATAAAATACTTTATATCTGCAAATTCAGCTTTATCATAAAGTGACAGGATATCAACAGAAATCAGTATTAATGTAAAGACTTCAGCTATACAGTATTTGCACTGGTATAACTCTTTCAGTTAGGAGTATGTTGTTGGGTTTTTTGGGTTTTTTTAAACAAATTATTATACTGGTACAACCCATAGTGTGGAAATAGTTACTGGTATAAAGGTTCCTTATACACTTATAGCTTATTTTCTTCCTGTACAGGAATAGCTTGCAGGTATAAATCAGTTTCATACTGATATAAAACGTAGTTACTTACCAGTAACTGTTGTTCTTCGAGATGTGTTGCTCAGATCCATTCCACTTAGGTGTGTGCGCGCCCACGTGCACAGATCTGCGGAGA
>ML675613.1:50547363-50621231 GCA_007922155.1 Mesoclemmys tuberculata
TACGTTTTCTCCTTCGAGTGATTGCTCAGATGCATTCCACTTAGGTGATTAGCGAGCCATACCTTGGAGGCGGGTAGGAGTCAACGGCGAGCTGCCCTCAGCACGGCTCTGCCGACTCGCGCGTCGTCCCTTGACTGCTGGACGACAGCATAGTGCGCAGCAAAGGTGTGTACCGAAGCCCTGCAGATGTCATCCAGGGGGACCCTTTCCAGGAAGGCTGCCGACGCGGCCTGGGCCCTCGTCGAGTGAGCCGTCACCACTCCTGGAAGCCGGACGCCTGCACGCTCGTAACAGAGCCGGATGCAGGCGGTGATCCACTTGGCGATGCACTGGGCGGAGACCGGGGAGCCTCTCATCCTCTCTGCCACCGCGACGAAGAGCTGCGTGGTCTTTCGGAGCGGCCTCGTCCTGTCTAGGTAGAACACCAGCGCCCTCCTCACATCGAGGGTGTGCAGTCTCCTCTCGTCCTTGGACCCGTGCGGTTTAGGAAAATACACGGGGAGGAAAATATCTTGGTTACAATGGAACCTGGAGACTACCTTAGGCAGGAACGCTGGGTGAGGCCTAAGCTGAACCTTGTCCTTGTAGAACACGGTATGGGGGGCTCCGAGGTTAAGGCCCTTAGCTCAGAGACCCTCCTGGCCGAGGTAATGGCCACGAGAAAAGCCACCTCCCAGGAAAGGATCATCATTGGACAGGTGGCTAAGGGCTCAAAGGGGGGTCCCGTTAGCCTATCTAATACCAGGTTCAAATCCCAGGGAGGCACCGGGTCACGGACCTGCGGATAAAGCCTCTCAACTCCCCTGAGGAACCTCACCGACATGGGGTGGGAGAACAGGGACCGTCCCCCCATCGGCTGATAGAACGCCGAGATGGCCGCCAGGTGTACCCTGAGGGAGGCCAACGCTAACCCCTGTAGCCTAAGCTGCAGCAGGTAATCCAGGACAGCCTGCACGGGGGGACGTACCGGGGGTTACGCCCCGCGACTCCGCCCAGCAGGTGAACCTCCTCCACTTGGCCCTGTAGGCGAGCTGCGTGGAGGGCCTCCTGCTTCCCAACAACACGCGTTGGACCTGCTCCGAGCAGGTTCTCTCCTCCTCCGTCAGCCAGAGAGCCTCCAGGCCGTCAGGTGCAGGGAGTCGAGGTTGGGATGCAGCAGGCGACCGTGGTCCTGGGAAAGCAGGTCCGGTCTCCTCGGGAGCTCGATCGGGGGAGCGACCGACAGGTCCTGAAGCAGGCAAAACCAGTACTGCCTCGGCCACGCTGGGGCGATCAGGATAACCTCCGCTCTGTCCCTCTTGATTTTCAAGAGGACCCTGGGCAAGAGCGGGAAGGGGGGGGGGGGGAACGCGTACAGGAGCGCCCCCGTCCATTCGAGGAGAAAAGCGTCCGAAACAGAGCCCGGCTCGCGACCCCTTAGCGAGCAAAACTACGGGCACTTCGTGTTCCAGGCCGATGCAAACAGGTCCAGACGGGGAACACCCCACAGACGGAAAATCCTGTCCGCCACCTCCGGATGGAGAGACCAACCGTGCTGGGGTAGAAACGACCTGCTGAGGCGGTCCGCCTCGTCATTCCTGACCCCCGGCAGGTGAGAGGCGGTTAAACAAAAGTTGAACTTCACCGCCAAGTTCCAAAGTCGAAGCGCTTCCTGGCACAGCACCGAGGAGCGTGCCCCCCCTTGTTTGTTGATATAGTACATTGCAGTGGTATTGTCTGTTAACACCTGCACCATTCTCCCCAATAAAGAGTGGCGAAACACCTCGCAAGCTAGTCTGACTGCCCTCAGTTCCCTGACATTGATATGGAGGGCAGCCTCTCCCTGGGACCAAAGTCCCTGCGTGGTCAGACCACCGGTGATACGGGCTCCCCACCCCAGGTCTGATGCGTCCGTGATCAGTGTGACCGAGGGGTGGGCGCCCTGAAGGGAATCCCTTCCAACACAGTCCCGGGGTCCAGCCACCAGTTCAGTGACCCCAACACCGCAGGGGGCACCGTTACCACCTTGTGGAGGGCATGCCTGCTGGGCATGTACACCTTAAACAACCAACCTTGGAGGGGCCTGAGCCTGAGGCGGGCCAACCTCACTACGTAGGTGCACGAGGCCATGTGGCCTAACAGCTGCAGACACTGCCTGGCTGTTGTCGTAGGGCACCTCTGAAGTTGCGATATTATCGCCGTCATTGCCTCGAACCTCAAGCGTGGGAGGGAGGTTGTGGCCCGCACCAAGTCTAGGTGGGCCCCTATAAAGTCTATACGCTGCACCGGACACAGCGTGGACTTCTGCTCGTTTATGAGCAGCCCCAGAGCTTGGCAGGTGGTCTGGACGAAGGAGACCGCCTCGCAAACCTGCGACTTGGTCTTGCCCCTGATCAACCAGTCGTCCAGGTAGGGAAAAATCTGGACCCCCCTGCGCCGCAGGAAGGCCGCTACCACCGCCATACACTTGGTGAACACTTTGGGGGAGGAAGACAGGCCAAAGGGCAAGGCCGTAAATTGGTAGTGGGCACCAGCTACCATAAACCTTAGGAACCGCCGATGGGCGGGAAGGATGGAGACGTGAAAGTACGCATCCTTCAGGTCGAGGGCGGCGAACCAGTCCCCTGGGTTTAGTACGGGAATGATGGACGCTAGGGACACCATGCGGAACTTGAGCTTTCTCATGAACCTGTTGAGCCTGCGCAGGTCCAGTATAGGCCTGAGGCCTCCCTTGGCCTTGGGGACGAGGAAGTACCTGGAGTAGAACCCCGTCCCCACCTCGAGCGGCGGAACCGCTTCTACGGCCCCTTTGAGCAGGAGGGAATGAACCTCCTGTAGCAGTAATTGCTCGTGAGAGGGGTCCCTGAAGAGGGACGGGGGGAGTGGGGAGGAAAGGCCAGAAGCTGAAGGGCGTAGCCCCAGCGCACAATGTTCAGGACCCATTGGTCCGATGTTATTTCCCGCCACAGGTCGAGGTAAGGACTTAGCCTGTCCTTGAAAGGCGGGGGACCACCCAGGGAACATAAGACGGTGCCACCCTCGGAGACACCGTCAAAACTGACCCTCGCCCTTAGGGTCTTGGGAGGGTCCTTTAGAAGAGGAGGCGGACGACGTTGTGCGGTCGCGCCGTCCGGAGCCCCTACTCCTATCCCTTCCCCTTGCGGGAGGGAAGGGTCTGGGCTGCGGCCTCAGTTGTTGCCGCTGACGCTGAGGCGGCTGCTGCGGCTGTTGGCGGCTCTGCAACCTGGTCGCTTGGGGCGTGTAGAGGCCTAGCGAACGCAGGGTCGCCCTGGAATCTTTAAGGGCATGCAGCTTCTCATCAGTTTTGTCTGAGAACAGGGCAGCTCCATCGAAGGGCAGGTCCTGGATGGAGTGCTGCACCTCTGAGGATAAGTCCGTGGACTGTAGCCACGCTGCCCGCCGCATGGCCACGGCGGAGGCCATAGCCCTGCCTGCTGTGTCCGCAGCGTCTGAGGCAGATTGCAGCACTGCGCTAGCCACCTTCATACCCTCCTCCAGGACAATGTTAAAGTCTGCGGCCTGGTCCGGAGGGAGGGACTCTGAAAACCTCCTCAAAGAGTCCCATAGGTTTAAATTGTATCTACCTAAGAGGGCCTGATGGTTGGCCACTCTAAACTGAAGCGCCCCAGTGGAATAGACCTTTCTACCGTACAGGTCTAACCTCCTGCCCTCCTTGTTCTTGGGAGAGGCGCTTTGGGCACCCTGCTTGTCTTTTTGATTGGCGGCATCGACCACCAAAGTACCTGCTGCAGGGTGCGCATACAGGTATTCGTGCCCTTCGGTCGGCACGTAATACTTTTTCTCGGCGCCCTTAGAGGTAGGGGCAACCGAGGCGGGGGTCTGCCAGACTGCCTTAGCCAGGCGCAGAACCCTTTCATGGACCGGGAGGGCTACCCTGGCTGGACCTTGTGACCCCACACGCCCGAAGAGGGGGTCCACCTCTTCCTCTAAGACCTTGACCTCAAGGCCAAGGTTCAAAGCCACCCCCTTCATCAGCTCCTGGTGAGCCCTGAAGTCAACCAATGGGGCTCCTTGGTCCCTTACAGCCGCCTCGTCTGGTGAGGACGAATAAGATGGGTGGCGGGGTCCCGTGGAGGGGCCCTCCCCAGGGTCCTCCTCCTCCTCCTCTCCAGAGGGAAGGTCACCCTCCTGCACCGAGGGTGCTTGCTGTGTCTGGGTGACCGAGGCAGGGGCCGACGTAGTTCCCTGCCCCAACTGAGCCGCCCACTGGGCCCACATCGGCCACTGCCAGGGTGCCTGTGGCCAGCTCAGAGGCGGCACCGGTGCCGAAGGCCAAACCAGTGCCGCAAGAGTCGATGTCGGCACCGCTGCTGGAAGAGCCAGTGCCGACTGCAACTCCGGTGCCGTCTGC
Source organism: Mesoclemmys tuberculata (assembly GCA_007922155.1). Taxonomy (NCBI): domain Eukaryota; kingdom Metazoa; phylum Chordata; order Testudines; family Chelidae; genus Mesoclemmys; species Mesoclemmys tuberculata. The sequence continues at coordinate 50,551,736 of ML675613.1, forward strand.
GGTGCCGGCTGCGGTGCCGACGGCAGTACCTGTTCCTTACGCCAGGTTGAACCCGAGTCAGAAAAACGTCTGCGACGACGACGCCGAGCAGAAGCGCTCCGGGACCCGCCACGCGACGATCCCGAAGAGCGGCTGCATCTACGGTGCCGGCGAGGCGACTCCGAAGACGACGAGCGGTACCGAGGAGATGATTTCCGACACCTCTTGGATGGTGCTGGGGAGCGGTGCCGAGAACGCCGTCTCGGTGCCGAGTCGGAACTCGACGACGAAGAGGAGCGGTGTCGGGACTCGGAACGGTGCCGGGACCTAGAGCGGTGCCGGGAACAGTGCCGCGACGCGTCGTCCGAAGACGAAGATGGAGAGGAGCTTCCCAGCTCGACTCTCCGGCGTCGGGTGGTGGGCGGCCTATCCCCCGTCGGGGCCGCCCACCCTTCGGGGCCCCCCATCACGGGTTTGCCCCGGGAAACAGGTCCTGACTCTCTCTGGCGAGAGAGTGCCGGAGGCGTGGGCAAAGCCAGCAAGGCCTGTGCCGCCTCGAACGCCTCCGGCGTCGAAGGAACCTGTGCAGGGGGTCCCCCACTCACAGGAGTCGGGGGAACCTCCCTGGTCGGTGCCGGTGCCGGACCCGGTGCCGAAGCAGGGGCCGGCGGCATGTCGGTAAGGAGGATCACCTCCAAGCTCGACCCCCGCTGCTCCTGCGGTGCGGGGGAGCGCTGCAAGCGCGGGCGGCGCTTCTTCTTGCTCGGCACCGAGGCCCCCGGTGCCGGAGGCGCACTCCGCACCGACGAGACGCTCGGTGCCGGAGTCGTCCGCGAAGGCTCTGAAGCCGGACTTAAGGTGGACTCCATTAAAAAGGTCCTAAGCCTCACCTCCCACTCCTTCTGAGTCCGAGGCTTGAAGGACCTACAAATGCTGCACCGATCGGTACTGTGCAGCTCCCCCAGGCACCGCAAGCAACGGTCATGGGGGTCGCTGGCTGGGAAGGCCTTGCCGCAGCCAGCACATGGCTTAAAGCCCGGCGAGCCCGGCATGGCCGGGTCGCCGTGAGCCCGAAGGCTCCCTAAACTAACTAAAAACCCTCACTAACTGTAAACTAACTGAGTTCGGGATGAACTATTAAGCTAACTACTCACTTTAAGGAGAAAAAAGCCTGTTTGAAGAGCAGGGGTAGTTCTCAACCGACCGTCATGGGCGGAAAGAAGGAACTGAGGAGGGAAGGGGCCGGTCGCGCTATATGTACCGCTGCATAGTGGCGGTACTCCAGGGGGCGCTGAGACCGGCCCCTGCAGGGGCTGCTAGAAAAGTTCTCCACAGATCTGTGCACGTGGGCGCGCACACACCTAAGTGGAATGCATCTGAGCAATCACTCGAAGGAGAACTGTAAGCACATTAGAGGGTTGTGCCACTTTAACATACGTCTCCAGAGCACCCTGCCAGAATTCTGGTCAGCAAGATCCTCCATTCCTTTGTTACCAAGCACAATACTTCTTTCATGGCTCTCCCTCAAAAGATCAGTCTAACTAGGTTCAGTTGCACATCTGAAAACTATAGATGGCTTCTTCGTCATTTTAGGGAGGGACTCTCAGATGGGCCCAATAAGCTAGTCTAGATTCACTACTTGGATTTAATCCCCAAATCCCCCTTATTGGTTGCCAGAGACTCTCCCAAGAAGGGGGCAGAGGGCATTATGGCCAGGCAGAAAAGGGACCAATGGAACAATCCAGCACACAACTGAGGGACATGGGGAGGAAGCTCCCATTTTTGTAGTATGTTTCAGAAAGTGCTGAACACCTGCGCTCTGCAGATCAGTCCTCTTTCAGTTGTTTCAAGTTAGGCACATTAGATCTCTAGTCATTTCTAGAAATCCTCACCTACTGGCTTACGCTGACTGCTGTGATATTTAGCTGTCTCATCTATAGCATATTTTCTGCTTTCAAAAGATGCTTTTCTCAAATCACCAGGTAATTCTGTACCAGAGAAGTTGTTTACATGGACTATGTGAGTGCACACTCTAAGCTTTAAGGCTATTTTTACCTTTTCTCTGACACACAGAAACACACACAAGATATATAGATAAAAACTCTCTAAAATGTCCTAATATTAAATACAGTGGTTATTAACTATGCTGTAGCCCAGGTAAGGATTATAATTTGCTACACTTTTAGTCCATTTACTATCTATGCTCTAGGCTTAATCCAGAGGGATTCCTTTGCTAAGACTCTGAACGTGAGACCCAAACTTCAAGTCCTTCTTGAAGATGGAACCGTAAAGAGATACTGGAGTACCTATATATGAAGTATATAACCATCAGTAAAACAATTAAAATGCAAAAACTACCAAGAATCACCTGGTCTGTGCAAACTCATCATTCTGTCATCTAACTGAGACCTCAGACTTGCTTTGTCCAATTATTTAATTACCTTATGAAATTACCAGTATAATTTCTCAACAACAAAAAAATATTTTTATAAGGGCATGACAAAGGGAATCAAATCTTTATAAGGTACTAACAGCTCTACTGTTGGACCAAATGTTAGAGTACTACTGAGTTGTAGGTTCTTGTGTCCCTAGATAAGTAGACCTGGAAATTTTAATCTGACCTTTCTTTAAAAAAAAGGAGTAGAAAAGCGGTGGTTATTCAAAGATTTAAATTAGAATTACAGTCCTACTGTCTTCTCTTATGTCAGTTTTAGGTGCAAAGCTTTAAAGTGCTGAAGAGGAAATACTTTTGTAGGTCTCTAGGCCCTAACCAGCTCATGTTCCCATTTCCCACACAAGTAGCCTCCAAGAACCTCAAAGGGAAAGTAAGAAGGGTGCCCTAAATCAATTTTCAGTGTTCCCAGTCAGCCATCAAAGCCTGTGGCTGAAAACATTTTGCTCAATTTCACACATTAGTTGCAATCACATCTGAGTGCAAATGGTGGGAAAAAAGAGAAAAGGAAAGAGAGAGAAAATACCCAGATGGCTGGGATTTTATGCTTATCTTACTGTTACTAACAATTTACTGACAGCCTTGAACAATGGCATGCAGCCACAGTACAGAGGCTTTGATAGATATAGAAAACAAAGTAAGAGAAGCACAACTAGATGTTAAACTCCCTATTTATCTTACAAAAACACAGATGTTCATGGCAATTTAAAATAATGACATATCTGTGCCAATTAAAGCTCTTTTCTTAATATTTCCTTCCTGTTTTATTTTTAAGCTTGCTTTTTGGATGATCCATTGACCATCTAAATATACCATTATACATTGCCATGGGATTTCATCATTATTCCAGAACCATCGCGGTTTGAAAAGCAGAAGGAATAAACCAAACTTACCTTTATGTTTCTGACTTTTGCCACTTTTTCATCAACTTCTACAATTATTCTTCTCCCTTCTGCATTCTCTCTGCAAACAGATACAAAAAACAGTTAAAATATGAGGAAGACTGAAGATTTGTATTAATATTAGATTTATGTGTTTGCACTATTACAATAAACTTCAACTTGTGTGATTAATTCTAACGCAGACAATCCAGTTTATAAAAACGCCATCAGGGCAACAAGAAATGTTTGTAGCTTTATAGTCTAGTCTCTGTACAGTCAGAAAAAGTAGCAAAGAGCACCAGGCTCATGAAAAGGGTTCAGCACAGATCTTAAAAACCACAATTAAGAAAACAGGTATTTTACACTATTTGGAATTGAGTTCACTTCAATTATTTAAAAAGTGACAATCCACAGCTCATATAACTGGATGTTTCTTTAGCAAGAAGAGAACCTTACTTTAGAAGAAAATAGTTGATAAATTTAATATTTTTAAAAAAATTATAAGGCACTTCATATAACTGCTGAAAAAATGCAGTCAAGTATCAATACATTGAGTATCTGTAGATCAGTTGTTCTTATAAAAGCTGAGCCAACTATTTTGAGAGTGAGAGATTGCCCTATGTTTTATTTTTATCATACATTCTCAAGTGATAGTCTCCAAAAGGTTATTTATATTACATTTTAGGACTGTTTTGTTTCAAAGATTAGGATGCTTCACCAGGGAGTGACATTTTCAATTGCAATGGGTCAAATACTGCTGTTTGCTATTCAAGGAAAACTCCCATTTACTTCAATGTGATGTCTGTTCAAGTACGGCCAACTTCTGCCATCCACAAGTTACTACTACTGTAGAATGAAAAAGGATGTGGGGTTGGTCTAAAATCTCTACTTCTGTGTACCTCGTATGATTACTAGTTGAGGCTAAGGAGTCTCTCAGACCCTGTGTTTCAAGCACTTCTGAAAAAGTCAGCCTGTGTATGATTTATCATGTTTGCTCACAGTTCAGAGGTAGGATATTGAGAGTGGGGGGTTCTGTTTTTTGTTTTGAATTTTTGGCAACAATCCAGCCAGCCATTTTAAGATATTAAAATGTGAAAAAGGTTGATGCAATTACTCTACATTAAAACTGAATTTCTGCTACTAGTAGTAATCTCAATATCGAATTAAGGAGCTGCTCCCTCCTCCTTCTAGTCATTCAGGTAGACAATCTAATCTGCTAACGAGCACTTTAATGTTGTGGCAGACTGCCAGCTTCCCGCTGGTGTGTCTCGCACTTTACCTCTGCCGCTTGCGGTCAGGACGCCCCCAGCTACCTCGTCTCTCCTGACTGTAGCAGAGCTCTGTCTTCTGATCGGGAGAGACCCTTCTCCTGCAGCCGCCCCAGATCCTCCAGCAGCTTTTTCTGGAGGTGTTCCCTTCTTTTCCTTTAGGGAAGGCAGGGTTTAAATACCCCTGGCCTGGTCCTTCATTGGGTCCAGGTGCCGTTAATTGCCCTGCTGTGCTCTTCCCTCTGCCTGCCGGGCAGAGGGTTTTTAACCCTTTTGAGCCCTCATACCAGCCCAGGCCTGACCTTACCACAATGTTAACATGGTCCTCTTCACCACTGTTCCACTAGAGATAACCTCTACTCAAAAGATGGCCAGCAGTCTCCAGAGAAGAAATGTGCTAAGACTCAACCAATTTTACCTCATTAACCAGCTATTCATCTAAATAATATGCCACCTGGAAACAGCTTTCAATAATAGGCAATAATATGACAACTGCCATAGGAGACAAGAATAGAAAGGCTAAATGCTACTTGTTTGTTCCCAGCAAGATATGGTTGTTGGGTTACTAGCAGTCTTTGAATCTTAAGGACCATAAGAACAAAGCTTAACGAAGGCAAACAGAACTGACAAAAGTTAAAAACAGTCTCAGAAATGAGGGGATGTGACAAGGACAATCTGCTCTGGTACGGGTCTCCTGACAGCTGTGAGCGGTACTGCAATCTTTTTTTTTCCTGGAACCCCCTGTAGGTCGTTGACCTTGTTAGGCAGGTCTTTAGTGGCTCAGCCCTCTAACCAAGTCACATAGTCAACTGTGAACCCCTTCCGGGGTTAACAAAGACCCAGCACAGACTACCGGTATGCCCTAGTTAGTGTCTTCAGCCCTGTCTCTGGGCCCTTTGAATTTAGCCCCTTTCTTGGGCTTTTAAACGAGCTGTCCCCCGTTTCCAGGGGTTAGGTCACTCCAGCACTGGCTAGTGGGGGAAGCCTGGCATGCCCACTACTCCAGATCCCAAGCCAAGGACCCTGCAAACGGCAGCTCCAAACCATTGCCTCCAATTTCCTGCTGCTCTTCCCTGGGCCTTTTTCCCCACATAGCCCCTTTCTCTTCCCCCACCAGCCTAGGGTTACAGTTCTCAGGTCCTCTCTCCCCCCGTCCCAGTAAGCGCAGCCTGTCACAAACCAGTGGCCACAGCAGAACCCTCCCTCCCCCCGCCCCCCAACTGGGCTCCGATTGGCTGCTTCTAGGCAGCCTCCCTAGGCAGGCCTGGAGGACCCCCCTTCACTGCTCCTTTCCTAGGGCAGGGTGTGGTAGGACAACAGGGCCTCCAGCAGGGTGCCATGAAGGACCTGGTACATCCCATCACAGGGAGGAAGGTAGAAAAGCTACACAAACTATGCTTATACCATGAGCTGTTCAGTTTCTTTGTGTGTTTGTATCATGCCTAGAACAACAGGGCCCTGATCCTGACTGGGCACTTCTGCAATAGAAATATTTAATCAAAATAATAATCAATAAGTGAATTTCACTGTTCCCATTCCACATGCTGTATATGGCCCTAAGAACAGATAAACTCATTAGTAGGCTGGAACCCATGACATACTCTTCCATTCCAAAGCAACATTGTTCAGATAAACATTTTACTCTCTTTCCGTACACAGAATCTTCAAACTACTGTAAAATATATGAAAACAAACAAAAAAGGACAAAGGAGAACATTCAAAACAGTAGCAGATTGCACTTACATACAGTAGTGCCTTTCACTGGTAGGTAATTATCATCCCCATTCCACAGATGAAGAAACTGAAGAGTTGGGTTAAGCAACTTTGTCCCAAGTCACATGGCAAGTCATTTGCTATCAGGAATAGAAGTTCTTTTGACTCTAAGCCCTCTTCTTTACCCCTCACGAAGACTAACTCCTGTAAAAAATTGCTAGGTAATATGCTTCTATTTAGGCATAAACTGATAAACATTGTAAAGGAAACACACTTTAGTAGCTAAAGTATGGGAGGAACAAGCAGGAGATGTGTTCTACCCATAGCTGTCACAACCTTAGACAAAACATTTAACTTCTCTGTGCCTCAATTTCTTCCCCTCCCCCCCATCTATAAACTGATACCTAACTCACAAAGATATTGCAACTTGTTAATGTTTGTAAAGCATTTTCTTATCATTGGAAGAAAGGTACTATAGTGAAGTACAAAATACAATTAATATGAAAGTTTCTAAATTATTTTTTAAAATAATCTTTATATTTACATTTTAAGGGCCATAGTCTAACTGTTCTTGTGCAGCCACTCAGAGAAGTGATATATGAGGTCATAGGGAGCTTCCTACACCTTGCAAACCAAGCAACTAGAAACCTGCACCTTGTGCTCTCTGAGCGCAAGAGGATGTGGGGAGACACGCATCACATAGCATCAGAGACACTAGATGATGGGCAGCAAGTGGCTCACATCAATTTCTCACTAACCACTAGCCCAGAAGTTCTCCCTCTTAAAAGGGTGCAACAGTTGCATGTGCTCTTCCAGCACTTTATCAGAGGAACGCCTTTGGGAACTGCTGCTGGTGCAGTGCCCGTGTGACACAGCTGCAACCTATGAAAACCACCTTTTAGCACCAAGTGTAAATATTAGGAGACAAACTGAAGAACAGCTACCTTTATATGTTAGTTTACAGTTGATTTTTTAAAATCAGCTCAAAGGGCAAAATGTATTATTGTTAATTTGAGGGAGGTAAATATTTTAAAGACATTTTTACAGCAGATTGCACTACAAAACAGAGCAACCTGGGTAGTAAGAGTGTGTTTAAGATGGGAGCTTCCTGTATAAAACACTGTATAAACGCATGCAACATGGAATATAGTACAGTAAGAACTGTTTACACAAAATTCAGTGATTCAAGTTTAACTGCCATTCATCAGATCAAACATCTAAATTTATTGAGCTGATAAGATCATAAGGCAAATATCTGCCTAGCAAATAAGTAGACAGTTTTGATAAAAAGATACAGGAGGCAAAGCAGGACACAGGGTCAAATGCTGCAGTAGTGTAAATGATGTCAGTTAACTTAAAAATGGCACAGTACTGTAATCTGCACTAGTCTGACATCCAGCACACATAGAAAAGGGTTTATTTTGCACAGTGAGGACACAGAAAAGGGTGGGAGCAAGGCTGTATTAAGACACAGACACTATAGGCCCATGCCTAAAACCCCAGATCCTACAATTATGTAATTACATCAGAATCTCAGTATTTGTTTTTTTAAAAAGTGCTTAGTCTCACGGTAGTGGAAAAAACTTGAAAATGTGAACTGAGTATAATCAATGCATTGATGTTTCCTTGGGCCTGTAGAGAGCATGAAATCATGGCTTCAAGAAGGGTCAGCGGTCCCCTTCATCAATATGGGGTGTGAATTCCAAGATCCACTGCTTTGGAAGTTCCACCTGTGAGCATCCACGCTGAATAGCTAGCTGTCTGTTCTTAACTCATACCCATATAGGTGCATCAACACTGGTGCTGCAGTAGCTCAGGTTAGGCGCTAGAGTTTTTGGAGGTATGCCGCAGGGTCTTAGCACCTTGCTAACTTGAGCTAATAGGGATTGTTTTGCAGTGTATAGAGGGAGAACTTGTCTGTCCTTCCCAATTCCCTGGTTGGAAGTGTTTGCCCAACACATTTAACAGAGGCACTTCTAGCTCTGCACGCTCCTCCCTTCTGTCTGTTCCAGCCAGTGCCAAGACATCAACCCAGCACAGGTGCTGGAACTATTCCTGCTTTTGTCTGCGCTGTTATTGCATCAGGATGCAGAACGTAAGCATATGGGACACCGTGGAGAGCATTTCAGCTGTAGTTTGAGACCCTCAGACGGTGGCAGTGGATCTTGATAAAGAGGAAATCATGCATGCTAGATCTGACATGGCAGTGGGGAGACAGCTGATACGTGCTACCATCACTGCAGATTCCCTACACGGGAACCGGTGCTTCTGCACGGTGCCAGTGGGACTTCTCATGCAGACCCAGAATGACCAGCAACAGCTCCAGAACTTTCACATGAGGAAGGGACTTCCAGGAAGCTGTAGGAGGAGTTTGCCCCAACCCTTCAGCATTAGGACAAACAAATGAGGGAGCCCATACCAGTCCAGAAGCAGTTTGAAATTGCCATATGGAAACTTGCTACCCCAGATTGCTACAGGACTGTGACTAATCAGTTTGATGTTGGCAAGACAACTGTCAGTACTGCAGTAGCGGATGTTTGTGAGGCACTGACTGCTGCGGTTTACCCCCCCGTGTTAAACATACCTACCACGTACCTGAAATAATAGCTGGCTTTGAGCAAATGGGGTTACCAAACTGCACTGAGACCACTGATGGCACCCATATGCCTACTGTTTGCCCAGCACAAGGAGCACGTCATTGGCAAAGGACACTTCAACAGGATGCCGGTGCCCATTGTAATTTTAGGAAACCTAGCTACTGCCTTGGCTCATGAAGCCCCACTTGTGATACTCTGATATCAGAGAATCTGGCAGAAGGTTTAACCACACACTGAGTACTTGCAGAATGGTAGTAGAGTATGCATTTGGATGAAGGCAAGATGGCACTGCCTACAACCTGTTTGGATGCCAGTGTGCCCAGTGCCATTTTTCTGCTGTAGTGTGCTGCACCCTGCACAATCTGTGAGGCTGAAGGTGAGAACTTTCACCAGGATTCAATTCAACACACTCAAGGTTTGCAGACTCAGAACAAGCAATCAGAAAGCATGCCTGTCATCTCTGGGGTTGGGTCAAAGTGAGCAGCAGAAATAATTATGGTATTAATTTCAAATTTAATTAATTTAAAAATAAAGAAACTGAGGGCCTGGGGGGGGTCAAGGCAATCAGACCAGGGGCCTCTTACCAGCATTGGTTTTAACACTAGATCAGGCCTCAGGAAGCTTTGGAGGATATTAATCTTCTGGCGATCTCCAATGAAAAAGTTGATCCTTCCAGGCACCTGCTGGCTAATCAGCCTATCAATGGATGGAGAGAGCTAGTAAACTACAGGAATCTCACCAACGATCTTGAATTTCTCATGTATGAAAAGTTCTCCATCACCACCAGACAGGAGTTGGGAAAATTCAGGTGGACATTAACAGGATGCTGAACTAGGATACAGAAGCTTGCTAACAACAGCACTGCCTCCTTCCCAGACCAGACAGTATACCCTGTATGGAGGGCACCCAGAGGCCAACTACCACTACCATCACAAAGAGACTTCTTCCACTTACTACAGCTATTGAGACTTATTAAGGCAGACGGTCTGGGAATGATAGTATCAGTGTAACTTTATCACAGTGTACAAGCGTGACAGAGTTACAAAGAGCAGCAAATGCTGAAATATACATTCAGACTTGCGAAGCCTGTAACCTCATCTTTGTACTTCCCTCCCCACCTTGTAATCAGTTCAAACGCTGCTAGAAATCAATAGTTGAATTTTTAATACCCCCTATCTTGGAATCCATCTTGCATTACATGTGGTTGATGGGGTGTGGAGGAAAGGAGGACCAGGGAAACGGTGTGGCTTCCACCCTCAACTGAAGCTAAGGCCATCCCATAGCACATAATATCCTCGATAACAATAATTGCTTTGATCATAACCCAAGAAACTCTCAGTTTTCTTACAGTTTCTCCACCAACACCCATAGTAACAAAGATAGTCATAGTTACTTACCCAGCTGCAACTGTGGCTCAGGTGCTGGTTCTCCTCCAGCCCAGTCCACAGACCCATACCCAAATAAATCCTCAAAATACAGCCCCACAACATCCCCCCCCCAGCCCATCTGGCAGCAGGTCCATTCCTGCTCCTCTGCTTCCTATACTGCTGCCATCTGCTACAACGTTGTCCTGGCCTTAAACATCAGACTGTTCCCACCTCAGAAGCCTTTATGAATGATGGCGGACTTCGTCTTCAGGGTAGTAGTGAGCATCTAGACAAACCTGCTTCAATATGGGGGAAAAGCCCTCTGACTGCACACCTCTCATTGTCACCTACTACATATGGGGTATAATCAAAACAACTACAACCCATACTGCATGGGGACCTTGCTCTGAAATAAATTTTTCCTGGACCACCTCTTCTGGCCTTTCAACAACCCCCCAGCCTCTCCATGCTCATCATCAAAAGCAAGCTCCCCAAAGACCAGGACCCACCAACTCAAAGTGGCCATAACAAATGCAAAACCTGTAAACGTATCGGCATTGCAACAATGATCAACACGTTCAACAACACACCTTTCAGGATGAATTCTACCCATTCCTATCACAACATGCTGTGTATACTTCATTCAGTGCACTGAATGCCCCAACAACAAATATGTGGGTGAAACCAGACAAGATCTATGCTCTCAAAAGAACTCATACAGAAAAATGATAAAAAACAAAAATACCACATCACCCATGGGTGAACACTTTGCACAAAACAATTACTCTATATTTGACACCTCAGTCTTTATCCTCAAAGAAAACCTGCACAACACATTCAAAAATCAAGCCTAGGGGCTTAACTTCATAACTCTGCTAGATACTAAAAATCATGGACTGAATAGAGACACTGGATTTATTGTTTATTACAATAATCTACAATTTACTCACGCCTCCCCCCCACCTCCCCCCCACTTGTTTTCCCCTTTTCTCCTCTATGACTGATGAGGTGCTAACAGGCCACTTCACCTTGAATGGTCCCTTGAAATATGTGTTAACTACTTATGCTGAACAATCTGTTCCTTTGTATTTAGCTGGGACGTTCTGAGTATCCTTCCAACACCTGAGTTCAGGGTAGTTCAAAAGCATATTTCTTTCACCAACAAAAGTTGGTCCAATAAAAGATATTACCTCACTCACCTTGTCTCAATTAAACAAAACTACATATATGTCTGAAATAATTGCCACCTACTATTATTATAAATAATCCCAAAGATTAACTAAATTAATGCAACATTTGAGGTTTCCCATGCATAGAAGTCAGGGAATGGTTTCCACTGCAATTGTAACTTAGCCTGCTAGAAGTTATCTCTATGGTCAACAACAGGAAATACTGCTTCAATGCAAGGTCCAAGTTTTGGTGGTTGTTCTTTTGCATGTAGTATTCATTAGTGGCAGTCCCCAAAATAGCAATAACTAGTACTTACAAAATTAGTAAGAGGCCATCCACAACATCCTTTCTATATACATATCACAGCGTGTAACTGAAAAGAATGAATGGGATGGAACATAGCATTATGCTTAGCGCACTCATTAATTAGGTCATTTATTAAATGCTTTAATAACACAGCATGCAACACATTACTAGCAGTGATTTTACTTTAGAAAAAAGCCATGCCATTGCTAATTAAACACTCATTCTGCAATGTATTTTTAGATATTACTTTTTAAAAAGACAGGATAATGAAGATATTATGGATCACACTGATCATGGTAATTTACACTACATTAAGCTATCTGCCTCACTTTAACACACTGGGAAAATTGCAGGCTCTCTGTTAAGCTATTCACTAAGGCCAAATCGTCTTCTCAACATGCTGCTCGAGTTACCAGGCTGTATACCAGTGGTCCCCAAACTGTGGGGCGTGTGCCCCCCCCCAGCGGGGTGTGGGGGAAGGTTTGGGGGGCACATGGTGAAGCCCAAGCCAGCCCCCATAGGGGGGTGGGAGGGGGCACCACTCAGCTTCCCTCTGCCCCCAGCTGCAGCTCTGCCCTGCCCCCTGCTTTGCCCCAGCCCAGCTCCGCCCCAGCTCTGTCAAGTCTGCCCTCATTCCCTCTCTGCCCCCAGGCTAGCTCCAACTTCAGCCCAAGCTCCTCTGCTGAGGAAGCCTTGGCTGTGCAGTAATGGAGAGAGGACCCAGACAGATACCATTACTCGTAAATGTGGGGGGAAGGAGGTGGAGGGGGGAGGGAAGAGAGGTTCAACAGGAAAAGTTTGGGCACCACTGCTGTACACTGAGTTGGTTTCCAGGGATCATTAGAAGGAAGGAACACTACCCAACACCCTTGCTGTGGAACAGTAGGAAAGTCACTCTATAGCCTTAGGGTTGCTCACAGCCAACCATCTGCCTAGTTATTAACTCAACAGTCCTCTCCTACCCTACATGCTGAATTACAGCCAAGCGCCTACAGAACTACACTATGTAGCATGCAGGTGGTGAAGAAAAACACAGACATAGGCTCCGGTTGTGTCAGCAACCACCACCATGTGGTAGTACCATGGCTCAGCCTTACCACATGGCATTGCCCTGAGTCAGTCAGTGACTCCAGATCGATGACTTTACATACCAGCTGGGGCTCGCTCAAGGACTCATGAGGGGGATTGGAATGGAGGCTCTCACAAAGAGGTCTTCTGGATTACAAATTTGGAGGAGTGCAGAGAAGTAAAATGTTACAGACTTTTTGATGGGATGACTTCCAAGCAAGTTCATATGGCAGAGCAGTGGTTCTCAACCTACTTACCACTGTGAGCTGCATATACAGCTCTCTATGTGCTATGTGGGCCTCATCCACACAATATAGATATACTACCTGTATGGCCCTGAGGATGTAACATAGACCATTGCTGTGTGCTAATTGGGCTGCAAATGGCCCATGGGTTGAAAACCACTAGGCTGGAGGCTCCTTCAGGTGGTTTGCCTACGGGGTTCATAGAGACTGGAGAAAAAAAACTTTTTTCTGATGCTAACATGAACAGCAGGAGAGGACCTGAAAATAAGGATCTCTTGCTCCTTTTCCAGTCTCTCAGAAACAGCTTCAGAGGCAAAGACAACCTTTTTTTTTCTTTTTATCTCAAGAGGCTAGAGTTAAAAAAACAAAACAATATCGCCTTAATGAGCAGTTTTGTACCATAACTAAATTTACCTACTTTAAATAGAGTCCGATAAACAAGTTTTGTTCCAAATTCAATGTTTCGTTTTGGGGGGGAAGGGGAAAATAAAGCCTTTCAAGTCCCCCGTTTTCTACACACAGCAGTTTGAATGTGGATCATATGGATTTTCTATAGCAGCCAAACAGCACAAGCCCAATGTTTTGATAGGTCCTATACAAAGTAAGATACAGTGGCCTTATCATTGGTGTGTGCTAACAGGGGTCCCACCCTGTGCCCCAGAGGCTTGCAGACAGAGTAATCAGTTGCCATAACAACTGAAATGGTGGAAGTGCCATAGTACTACAAAAACAGCTTGTTTTAAGTTAGTGTGGTATAAAGATTACCAATAAGTTTTGCTTCTAAAAACAATAAAAAACACTAACTAGCATCCCCATTTCCCCACCCAATAAAGAATCTATGGCAAAAATCAGAAAGTAAGTTAACAAACCTACACTCCTACACCAAAAGTATCTAGTTAAAAGAGTTAACACTGTAGTGCATCTCATTGGTTTTCACCCAGCTAATGGCCAAAAATAATATTTCCCTTTCTTTGTGAAAGTTCTACATCTCTTTAAAAAATATCCAGAACATTAGAATGTCTGGAAATCAGCAGTAAAGGGATTTCACCAGTTTCCCCCCACCATATAACACTTCAGCATTAACTATCACTGTACTAACTTACACTGCCTACCTAAACTTGTCTGCCTCCTAATTTTGTTCTGAAAGGGAAATATGGCGTTAGATTTGTACTCATGTATTACTGTTACAAACCTTTTTATTTAGCTTATTACTTTGGTAATAAATATTTTGGAAACAAACACCTAGTTCTAGAGCACATTAATTTACATCAGCATTCTTTAAGTTTTCTGCTAGGATAAAGCTTTTGTGGAGAAGAATATTTTCATTAACAAAATTAGAATGATTAATCCATCTGCTTTTCTAAAGTATGTTGACTATAAACTGGTTTAGATGTATGCAAGGGCGCACAGAAATTATCAAGTTCTTATTTTTAACTATATTCATTATTTCATTATTATTTGTATTGTGGTAGTGCTTAGGAGCCCCAAGGACCCCGTTGAGCTAGGCACTATACGAACTCGATAAAGAGATGGTCCCTCCCCAAACAGCTACTATTTAGCAACAAACTCTTTTATAAATTTAATAGTAGCATATGTTACTATTATATTTAAAATCAATGTTTTGAATAGCAAGTGGGATTTTATGATCTCCCAGTACCTTATTGTTTTAAGTTTGTGTGTTTTACGAATTTTTGGGTTCAATATTTCAGTCAGTTGGGCAGTGTAAATTGAGTAGGGTGATGAATGATCAAAGATTTTATGGCAATGGAGAACTGACTGGGTTGCTTAACTGTTCCCAACATTTTCCATGGCTTTGTAAGTTCTAGAACTTTTGTAAAGGAAGTGTAATATTTTTGGGCTATTAGCTGAACTCCATTGGTGCACATGTGCAACCTTAACTCTGTTTGATTAAGACTTTTTGGGGGATGTTGATTTTTGTTAAGAAGTACCAAAACTTTGGTGTAGAAGATCCTTCGGAGGGGAGCCCTGTTCTAAGAGATTTCATGAAGCCCATCAGTATAGAGCTACCCTCCTGAAGACTTTAGCAACTCTATAAAGTGTGAGAGAGTAAAGGGGGGAAGAGATACATATCTGAGTGGGATATGAAGGCAGTAGAAAGGAAAGGAGTGGGAAAGGGGAAGCTCTTATCTACAATGAATCCTTAAGCACCCCAAGCTCTAACTAGAAGTTTTTAAGCAACCAGTGTTTCATGTGAATAAAATAATCCATCTACTCCAGCACCCCTTTCCACATATTCTACCCTTGCACTTTCCCATTCTGTAATCAGGAAACAACTCCACAGACCCCCTCCATTTGCCCTCTAACCACACACACCTAATTGAACCTCTCACCTTTTAAAAGTGCCAATTTGTGACAAATCAACACTATGTGGAATGCCTGTGTTTTATTTATTAAGCTTTTAAACAATAAGAGGCCATCTAAAGATCTAGGCACCTAACATAATTAATCATACAATAAATACAATTAAAATTAGACCTAAACAAAATTAAAAACAGTTCCACATGAACTCAGCCAGCTAGCCAACCAGCTACCCCTTTCATCATCTAAAAAGCACACCCTTAGGCTTTTCCAGGAACTCTATCAAACAAATGTCTTTTGCACCTTGCCTGAAAAATCACCAAATTTGAGCTATTTAAGACCAATCAGGAGAGTGGGGAGAACAAGTTCTAGAGTCTTAGAGACCTCAGGGAACACTCTATTAGCTGTTCCCTCTCTTTTATAGTGAAGGAGACCCAGCTCAGACACACCTGCTGGAAAGGGCAAAAAGAAACCCAAGTTACCCAAGCCCAAAGAAAAAAACAAAACAAAACCAAAATACTGCGCCCTGCCAGTGTATGGCAACACATCTCTGATCAGATTATTTCTCTGCCATTGCATAAGGTATGAAGAACTAGAAATGGGAATTTCTGCAGTTTGAAACACGCCACCAGCCAAATGGAAACAAATTATGGTTTGCTTCATACAGTAGAGAAGGGAGCCAGGATGGGGGAGATGTCTTAACATGATGATTTCATTACTTATTCATACTTATTACTAACACTCACTCTGTCACCTTGACCCTCAGTTTTTAGAGAAAATCACTCTTGGTCTTAAAAATAATAATTATTTTTACTAAGCTGGGTTTGGAAGTTGAGTCCCTCCCCCCAGGAGTCTTTCTTGATTCCTCTAAATCAGCATTTCTCAAAAGGGTGGTCTACCACCCCCCTTGATAGGATTGCCAGGGGAGAAAACCCCAGCCCAGAGCTCTAGGAGATGGGACGCGGGCTAAAGCCCCAGGCTGGAGCTTCATGGCCATGTAATACATCTATTTTTTGTAGATATGGTCTTGTGATGCTTTTTTAAAAATTTAAAATATTAAGTATTCTGAGTAACACCAGGCACTGGGCTCATGTAGTAATTTTCCTCATCAGAAGGGCATCACCATGCAATGAAGTTTGAGAATTACTGCTCTACATCACCACAATGGATGACCCAGCTGTAGTCGGAGAGGCTGCTTGAAGAAAAATGAGGGACTCACCTAATGCAACTGCTTCAGAGACCTAAGTTCTAAAAGACTTGGAAAAGAGATCTACTCATTTCATATTTGGTCTCTCCAAATCTCACAGTACAAAATATTTCCCCCACATAAGTGCCAGTAAAATGTTTTCTAAGTCTTATGCAGCTACTTTGCTTTTAAGCTATTTGTTTCACTATTTTATACCTTAAATTGAAAGCATCAAAACTTTGAACACAGATATTTTAAAATTACTTGTTGGTTTGTGTGAATATTCTGCCATGTTCTGTACAAGCCAAACCTTATGACAACAATAATAAATAGCTTCTCATCTATCTGTTTGATTTGTGCATACTACATCATCTCCTACATATAGAGCAGTGGTTCTCAACCAGGGGTACACATACCCTTGGAGGTATGCAGGTCTTTCAAGGGATACACCAACTCATCTAGATATTTGCTTCATTTTACAACAGGCTACATAAAAAGCACTAGCAAAGTCAGTACAAACTAAAATTTCACACAGACAACAACTTCTTTTATACTGCTCTATACACTAGTATGCAATGTAAGTACACTACAGTAGTACCTCAGAGTTACAAACACCTCAGGAATGGAGATTGTTCATAAACCTGAAATGTTTGTAACTCTGAACAAAATGTTCTGGCTGTTCTTTCAAAAGTTTACAACTGAACATTGACTTAATATAGCTTTAAAACTTAACTGTGAAGAAAAATGGTCCTTTCCCTTTATTTTTAGTAGTTTATGTTTAACACAATACTGTACTGTATTTGCTTTTTCTTTTTTGGTCTCTACTGCTGCCTGATTGCTTACTTCAGTCGCAAATGAGGTGTGTGGTTGACTGGTCAGTTCGTAACTCTGAGGTTCTACTGTATTTATATTCTAATCAATGTATTTTATAATGATATGGTAAAAATGAGAAAGTAAACAATTTTTCAGTAATAGGGTGTAGTGACACTTTTGTATTGACTGATTTTGTAAGCAAGTCATTTTTAAGTGAGATGAAACTTGGGGTATGCAAGACAAATCAGAGTCTTGAAAGGTTCAGAACCACAGGTATAGAATAGGACAACAGACACAAGGCTTCCACAGGATCTGCATTTGTTCAGTAAGTAATATTGTTTAAACAGGTGGCTTTGAAATAAGTGAATTTTTATCATGGTTTTCTTTCCCTCTTAAGGGTTGCAGACCCTCTTACTAACTTTTACTTTACATCTCTTTGTATTCCCCTCACTAAGAGCTTTTCCTAACCTTTAAAGTTTCCCTAAAATACCAAACAGCAACCCAAGTCATTTACACTACATTTTAATTCCAAATTCCTCTCACTTTTAGCATGCACTATTTGTTGGACTCCCCAATCTTTGGATTAAAAACTAGAGGGGGAGGGAAGAGTAGGAAGGAACCCTAATTAATCTTGACAGATCTCCCAATGGAAAAAAATTGCAATGATTTAATGAGAGTAACAATGGATGAACTGGTAAGACAACTCATCTTGCATTAAGGAATACCTGCAGAGAATCCTCATGCACTCCAATAGAATTCTTTTTCCTAAATGAATATAGGGTTTGGAAAAGATGACACATCAAGAGCACTGCTGAATTAAATCCTCCACCCATAAAGTCAGAAATAGAAAGGAAGTGCAAAATTCCTCACACTGCTACACCCAAGTGCCCTGGTAAGAGGGGAAGATCACAGCCCTTCCAATCCATTCCTTGGTCTCTCTTTCCATGCGACTAACAATGGTGCTAATTGTCACTGATATCCACAAGGAGCTGGGATAACACCAAATCGTAACAGAGGCTTGGCAATCTTTTTGGAATATTCATTATGCAAAATACAAATGTGTGCTATATCACACAATGAAGAACAATGGCAAATATGGCCAGATGCAAAGTGAAAAGAGTTTCCAAACAACCTGGGCAAGATTTAAACCAAGGTTTTAGGGATTGGAGCCTTTCAGTCATTACCAATTGCCTACTATTACTGGCCCTTACCTTTCTGTGGAGTTTGGACGCTCTCCAAAAATGAAATAGACAATACGAAGAATCACAGTCAGTAATATTTAAAACAACACTAAATTATTCAAAGTTATAATTGGCCTTCTCCAACTACTGCAGTTTTCCCCACAGTATAACAGCATGCGTTAATGTCAGGATTATGTTATTTGGAGATTTATTTTTAATTTGATTTTAAGTAGGGAGGATTTCACACAATAGTTGCTTTTCTGATAAAGACAAATGCATTTAAAAAAACTTGTAGACCTCTTCCCTCTCCGTTGTGTATATTTACAACTTAAAAAACAAAAACCGTTACACATTTTATTCAAATAATTTTTTTAAACATATCTTTTCCCTCCCTCAAACATCATTGATGTAAAGGACTACCTTTTGCATTAGCTGAAATTGAGAGCAAGTTTTTAAATTAAGTTATAAACTCAAAATTTATCAAGGCCACTGCAACATTTCTGTGAATTTAAGAGTGCAAGATATGCCACTATATTTTTGGTAAAATTAGTGGATTAGTTCTCAGTCTGGGAAACTCTTCCAGAAACATCTTGTCTACAACATAAAAGGGTTATTTATTACAAAGGTCAATGGAGTCAGGAGACATGAGAGACTCAAGTTTAAAAAAAAAAAAGCATCAACAAAACAAAGACTCAGAGAGGGAACTCCTGGTACTTTTCAATATTTCTGCTATGCTATATTGGTTTTTCCCCCTTCCCCTGAGGAGTAAATAACTAGCCACCCATACTTAGCACAACTCCAGTGCTTTCTTGCTCTCTTTCCCCTCCTCCCAAATTTTCCAAAGTACACATGGTTTTAATTATACAATGTATTATACACATAGATCACTTTAGAAATCTGTTCTAACTACAGCATCTTCACGTTTGTGGGAAATTAACTTGCAGTCACAGTACTGAGTTTGCAAGATTTCTTCTGGAAAAAAACAAGCCCTCTAGGGAACGAGTGACATTCTGAACATCCGGCTTCTGCAGGGGGGGAACACATCAACAACAAAGGGGGGAAGAAGTGGGAGGGAGGGTGTCTTACAGAGGCTGACAATTGCCCCATTTCTGTTGGGAACAAGTAAAATAAACAGCACTACTTTTTGTTTGTTTGTTTAAGAAAACCTTCCAGGGATGTGGTGGTGACTGAACTAGTTCTATTCAGATCATCTTCCTTGTCCTTGTTGCCTTAAAAGAAACTTTTCAAACTTTTCTTCAAACACAAGCAAATAAATCATAGTGGAATATTACCCCTTCACTCACTCCCCACACTGAATTTAAAATACTAGTGATTTGTCTGTTAACATCCTCAAAGTTGCAAAAACCAGAAGAGCTGTGCCATGTCACAGGATATTTAGCAAAGAGCAAAACGCAAAAGGAATACAGTACAAATAAACGAGAGGGGAGGGACATGCACTTCATGTGTTGGACTGGCTAGCAGAGCTTTACAGCCAGGGAAGACTACTGAGAGTGGGGGGAAGGAACGGCCTCCACTTACTCTTCCAACTGATCAACCCCCTCCCTGCCAGCCCCACAGCCTCAGACTTGGGCATTCAGTGCAGTCTATCCCTTAAACAGTCCGATGTTTCCCGGGGGACCCGCATTCCATGCCTTCCTAACCTGCGGGATCCCGCAGAGCGCTCCGGTCTGTACGCACACCGCACAGCCGCCCTGCGGAAGTGCTCAAGCAGCACGCCCACGCGCACCTGTGTATCCACACAGACACGAGGGGCACGGCTTCCCCCGGCTGCAGCGCCTCCGACAAGCCTCTCCCCGCGGGGCACCGGGCGGCCTTCACCAGCGCCAGCAGCGGCTCACACGAGCCGCTAGTGCAGGGCGCGCGTGCAGCCCCGCCCCGCCCCAGGCCCCGCACCTTTTGCTCAGAGGCCGGACCCGCACGGCCACCTTCACGTTCGCCATGTCCCGCCGCCGCCCGCGCCCCGGCTCCGCCTCACATCGCTGCCGCTGGGCCGGGGCTCTCGGCTGTCCCCAGAGCCGCGCTCGAGAGGCGGGCGCGGCCCCCGCGGGGAGGGACCTCCCCAGTCCCGCCTGCGTCCCGTCCGGGGGCGGGGAGAGCCCGGGCGGGCCGGCGCCGCGGGGCTGGCGCGGTTTGCGGCGGAGAGCGACGGGAACGGAGGCGGGCGCGGCCGAGGCCGGTCCCCTGTCAGAGGCCGGCCGCGCCCGCAGCTCTCGCCCCCACTGCTCCGGGGCGAAGCGCACCGTGCGTGCGGACACGCCGTAGTTCAGGGCCGGGCAGCTCGGCCTGGCCGGGAGCAGCCTCCCGCCGCTGAGGCAGCTGCTTTCGTCCGTGAGGCCAGCCGGCGACCTGCACGTGCTGCGGCGGGAAGCCTGCGGCGCGGGAACAGGCGCGCCGCGGGATGTGGTGGTGGGTGACCCGTGGACTGGACCCGCGCGCACGACGTTTCCGGTTGCTACCTACCTGCCCGTAGCCCCGAGCAATTGTGTGCATTACAGTCCTATCCGCGCTGTAGAGAGGTGCGCCTGCTCTCACTGAAGCTGCTGTCCCGGCCTCAAGCTGCTAGCCTGTCACAAGGCAGCTCCAAAAATGTGTTTAAGGTACTAAAAAAAATAAGATCATAATACAGACAACTGGCTTTAGAGGATTATGGGCCTGTCACACAGGTTCAGCACGTGTTTCTGGTTTATCATCCCACCTGGAGTTGTGAAATTTGCTGTCCACAAATATTTGCTGCTACCTCTGTCTCCAATATCCTTGACTCTCCCAATATCCTGAAAGAACTAGGCCTGTTTAGTCTGCAGAAGAGAAGAATGAGGGGGGATTTGATAGCAGCCTTTAACTACCTGAAAGGGGGTTCCAGGGAGCATGGAGCTAGGCTGTTTTCAGTGGTAGCAGATGACAGAACAAGGAGCAAGGGTCTCAAGTTGCAGTGGGGGAGGTCTAGGTTGGACATTAGGAAAAAGTTTTTCACTAGGAGGGTGGTGAAGCATTGGAATGGGTTACCTAGGGAGGTGGCAGCATCTCCATCTTTAGAGGTTTTTAAGCTGAGGCTTGACAAAACCCTCGCCAGGATGATTTAGCTGAGGATAGTCCTGCTTTGAGCAGGGGGTTGGACTAGATGACCTCCTGAGGTCCCTTCCAACTCTAATATTCTATGATTCTATGAATTATCATTAATCAAACCAATGAATTAATATGTTGAGGCAGATGACAGATGAGACAATGCAGTTTTACTATTCAATGACCCATTTTCCCATATGTAGTAATAAACTGGGGAAAGTCAAAGAACTGATTTAACTGTTTGTTTGCTGCATGAAAGCAGACAGTTGAATAGTTTTTTAGCTGTTTAAAAATAAAATATTATAGTATGAAGGACAGCCCATGACTGTTTTCAAGACTTCCAGAATTAGAATGAAGTACAGCAAATTAATTTAGCCTGAACGTCTAGCTAAAGCATCAGTACAGAAAGAAACAGCAGAGGCAAAAGACAGGCCTATGGTTGAGGCACAGATCTGAAGGACAAGAAATCTGGATTCTGTTCCTGCCTATGCCACAGACTGCATGTGTGACCTTAGGGCAAGTCACAAATTCTGTGAGTGAAATCCTGACCTCACTGAAGTCAATGCAGGTTTTTCCACTGACTTCAGCAGGGTCAGGATTTTATCCCTTGTGCCTGTTTCCTCACCTATGAAATGCCTTAATGCTTACCTACCTCACAGGCAGACTGTGGGTTTTAAGACTTCAGTCGTACAATGAGATGTGGTCACGTGGACTATTGTGCCTATATAGAAACCCACTGTCTTCAGTGGAGATTCTGCACTTGCACAGGGGATCCACCTGTGCTCAGGTAATTGCAGCGAGGTGGCTGATAGGAGGCAAGAGATCTAGGTTCTCTCCCAGATCTACCACTGACATTCTGCATGACTTTAGGCAAGTTCCTTCTATCTAGTCTACTTCAGTTTCCTCAGCTGTAAAATGGAGATAACCATCCAATGTTGTGAAGAAGGTATTTTTTAGATGTAAGGATAAAAAATCCTAAGTGAAGAATATTTGCTCTGAGATAGACTTAAGAGACAAAGCTCACTTCACCCATCTCCAAAATTCAGCTGGCGTGAGATGCAGTTGTTGAACAGTGCAAAACAAGCACTACTCAACACTTTAGAACATAAATGAAAAATAAGAACACTATATCCAGTTAAAATTGCTGGGGAAACTGCAACAGACAGACATGGAATTTGGCAGTGATATAGAAATTATTACTCCCACCCTTGCAAGCAGTTCCAGAAAAAAGGGATGCATTAATTTGAAAATTTATTAACCAATAATTTGACCAGTTCTAATTATAGCTGTCCATCCTGCCAAAGTCACATATACAGTACACTGGTAGTATCTATGAAGAACAACACCATAGACATTTAAGGATTTTAGCCATTTTATTCTGTGTTGGAGCTGCTATAACACACAACTTAGATTTTGATCTGAATACATTCACTGTTGTTCATCTATGGACCATCTGACTTCTCCAGTTTTGATGGCTTTATTTTTAAATTTTATACGTGTTTCCATATAGTTTGTGTATTTCTGCAGGATACAGTATATTTAGTGGCTGTTAACAGCTCAGGAAGAATGAAGTATTTGTGGTATTGAGCCACCTAGTGGTTGACTTTCAAGAAATTAAGGGGTTTGATTTAATAACTCAGGCAGCTTGTTTAAAACAAACAAACAAGATAGATAAAGAATCTGATTTGCCATCAAGGATGCTTGTGACAGAGTGGGATATGTCTGTATTGAATTATGAACTCCAGTTTGCACTAGGTGTTGAATAAGCCCACAGACTATTGTACTACATTCCAGATAGCTGCCCTGCCCAGGAAACATACTTGACACCTTATTGAAGGACCATCACTAAGAAGCCATCAAGACTGAAGTCTGGAGCCATCAACTTGTGACTGCCTCTCAACCACTGGCCTTCCTCCACCAAACAACAATTTTTTTACACGGGGTCCCCATAGATGGGGCAAGCAAGGCAATATTTGCGGGTGGCGAGGTAAGGCTGGAACTTCTCATCTGAGCACGTGAAACAGAGAGACCCTACATAAGAGCACAGCTCTGTTTTGTGCAGGGGTGTCCAACCATCACCACGTGAAGAATGACTTGCAGGAGAAGAATGGTTTCTGCCCAGGCTCAAATGGTGACAAACCTCAAACTTACAGAAGGGGTGAGCTCGGATATGGGGAGGATGCGTCTCAGGACTTTTGCTGTTTTCAAAGAGCTGTAACTGTCAAGTGTTTTAAAAGTATTGTCACTGTGATTAAGAAATTCCTTTGCTAAGGATTGGAAAAAGGCAAATATAGAGCCCATCCTCAAAAGAGAGAAGGATGAGGATCCAGGGAACTACAGACCAGTCAGCTTCACCTCAGTCCCTGGAAAAATCATGGATGAGGTCATCAAGGAGTCCATTTTAAGGCACTTGGAAGAGAGGTAGGTAATCAGGAACAGTCAGTATGAATTCACCAAGGGCAAGTCATGTCTGACCAACCTGATTGCCTTCTGTCATGAGATGACTGGCTCTGTGGATGTGGGGAAAGCAGTGGACGTGATATACCTTGACTTTAGCAAAACTTTTGATACTGTCTCCACAGTATTCTTACGAGCAAGTTTAAATAATATGGGCTGGATGAATGGATAGAAAGCTGGCTAGATCATTGGGCTCAATGGATAGTGATCAATGGCTTGATGTCTTGTTGGCAGCTGGTAACAAGCAGTGTGCCCCAGGGGTTGGTGCTGGGGCCGGTTTTGTTGAACATCTTCATTAATGATTTGGAGGATAGGGTGGACTGCACCCTCAACAAGTTTGCAAATGACACTAAGATGTGTGATGGAGTGGTAGGTATGCTGGAGGGCAGGGATAAGGTACAGAATGACTTAGACAAATTGGAGGATTGGGTAAAAGAAATCTGATGAGGTTCAACAAGACACATGCAGAGTTCTGCACTTAGGATGGAAGAATCCCATGCACCGCTACCGACTGGCTAGGCAGCAGTTCAGCAGAAAAGGATCTGGGGCTTATAGTGGACAACAAGCTGGATATGAGTCAAAGTATGCCCTTATTGCCAAGATGCTAACAGCATATTGGGCTGCATTAGTAGGAGCATTGCCAGCAGATCAAGAGAAGTGATTATTCCCCTCTATTCAACACTGGTGAGCCTCATTTGGAGTATTGTGTCGTTATGGGCCCCCCACCACAGAAAGGATGTGGACAATTTGGAGAGTCCAGCAGAGGGCAACAAAAATGATTATGGGGCAGGAGCACATGACAGAATAAGGGGGGATTTGATAGCCTTTAATTACCTGAAAGGGGGTTTTAGGAAGGATGGAACTAGGCTGTTTTCAGTGGTAGTAGATATCAGAACTAGGAACAATGGTCTCAAGTTCCAGTGGGGAAGGTCTAAGTTGGATATTAGGGAAAACTTTTTCACTAGAAGGGTGGTAAAGCGCTGGAATGAGTTACCTAGGGAGGTGGTGGAACCTCCATCCTTAGAGGTTTTTAAGGTGTGGCTTGAGAAAGCCCTGGCCGGGATGATTTAGTTGGGGTTGGTCCTGCTTTGAGCAGGGGTTTGGACTACATGCCCTTCTGAGGTTCCTTCCAACCATAATCTTCTATGATTCTAAGGCACTGTTCCTTGCCATCTGGCATTTTGTCCCTGCAGAGGTTAAACTAGAAGCCAGGAGTGCCCACAGCCTAACGCAGTGGTCCCCGAACTTACCTGTTCTGCATCCCCACAGAAGCCACAATCAGGAGCCAGGGCTGAGAGCAGGGCCAAAGCTGCGGCTGGGAGCTAGGGCCTGAGCTGAGGCTGAATCTGTAGCTGTGGGGGCTGGAACTATGAATGGGGCCAGGGCCTGGATGCAGGCAGTGCCCAGCAATGGGGCACAGTCAAGAGCAGGGACCAGGCACAGGATGTGACTGGGAATCTAGGCTAGGGCTGTAGCTGGCAGGCAGAGCAGGGCTGGGCAGTGCTTCCTGTCCACCCCTGTGGGGGCTGGCCCAGGCACTCACCCAGAGAGTCATCTATTGATATGTGATTGTGATATCATCAAGGGATTAGAGCATTTTTGTTTATCTTATGCTAACATGAGAGTTTCTGGAACAATAAACTATTAGCCTTGGGTTCTTTTCAATACTTTGGTCACACCTTCAAAAGATGATCCACTTATTCAAAAGGGATGAAAGAATATATCAAAAACCTAATCATAATTAGGCAACTTCAACTAGTGATATCCAGGGACAATGTTAATAATCTCTGCTAATGCTAGTCATACAACAGAACCAAACAGGATTTGTTATACTAATTGTAGTGCAGCATGATAGTTACTTTGTAAAGGGAAAAGTTCTTCTATCTCCAAGTCATCTGTTCTTTAAGGAATCTTACTCAGCATGCTTTCTTCATCTCAATTAACCCATGAATAGTTATAATTACTTTTAACAGTTACTCTGAAATATGAGAAAATGCTTAATACTTGTGATACTGTTCTTGGAAAACTAATTTATTATATTGCAATTATGCACACCTATGGTTAATGTGCATCTACAGTTTATTTCTCACTTTTATAGTCTGTGTGTGGTAATGTCACATATAGCACTAGAAGTTCAAAGCAATTTACAAGCACAAACTAACAACAAAACTGAAAGGAGGTGTAGGATAAATATGAAATTAAAGAATTAGTTGGCTTAAGTTTGGTTAAGGAAATATGTGTTGTAAAGAAAGACCCTGACTAGCAAGTAGAAGGAAGGCCTTGAAAAATGATAAATTACAAGCCCAGACGGAATGAAGTAGAGAAGATGTCTTGTTCAAATAACTAATAAGGAAAAGTTTCTAAAAAGAAGGCCTCTAACCAATGGGGTGACTGTAGATGCTTTTAAAGACAACAAAAAGAATGTCCTAAATTAAGTTAATATGGCCCTTTCCAACCCATAGAGTGTTAAAGCCTCTGTGAACCCAGCTGCAATGAAAAAACTATTGGGCAGCAAGGAAGGAAGGACAGACCCTGGGAAGAAAGGTAGTTGTAAATCTTATACGAATTAAGAAGGGAAATAAGCATGAACTGTCTCAGATTATTTTTATCTGAAGTCAATAATTGGCAGTGACATAACTCTTAAAGGCTTTACTGCTAATATGGGCTTGACAACACTGGAGCTAGCCACTATGGAGCTCTGGGTTTAGCCAGTTAATAAATTGATCAAATGCTTGTGTTTTGTTACTGTTTGGGTGTAGTAAATTACTTATTATGTAGGCATCTTAGAGCAATTCTATAAATACCACTTGGCCTTTGGATTTAATAAAGGAATTTATGGTTAAGTTAGTGTTTGGTGTTTCTTGTATCAATATTAATAATTTCAACAGGATGAAAATATATAATACCACACCATTTTACAGAAGGGAAGATGGAAGCACAGAAGTCAAGTCAGTTGTCTGAGGCCACACAATTCAGCCATATAATCAGAGCTGAGAAGGTCCAGAACTGAGAAGCCATATACTCCGTCCTCAAGCCTTTACTGCCGCATATCTGAAATGGCTTAAATGCAATACTCAATCTGATTCGTTGAAGATTCTGAAACATGTAAATACAGGATCCTCCTTTCATAGTCTGGAATTAGTTAACTAAAATTTCCCTCCCTCATTGCCCAATGCTATTAAAAATATTTTTATTTTCCATTTTTGTTTACCTTATAATTTAATAGTGAACAACCTGAACTCCCTTACAGCTGTAACCGTTTATTATAAGCAAAAAGCAGGCCAAATGATAAAATTTGGGAGGGAAAAAAAAAATCAACTAAACCACAGACACCACTAGCACAGAGAAAGCAGTTCTTGAGTTTAAAATCAACCATACTACAATACTATAAAAGTGACTTAGGATAGTTATTCTTGCTAGTTGTTTGTAAAACAAGCTATTTGTTCAAAGGTGGACCCATAAGAGCAACTCTGCCTTTCACAATCATATTCAAAAGAGGAAAGAGTGGTAATTTCCCATAGCAGTTATCTTAAAACAAGTAGCATTTATTTATATAGCATCCAATCCTCTTCCAGATGCTTTAACCCCTTTCCCTTTTTTAAAAGGCAAACCTCAGCACGTAATCATAAGAGACAGAGATGCACTGTTTATTTTTAATTTGACACACCTTTAATACCCACTTTCCTTCTTGATTGTGTACTTGACTGTTTATTTCTAATCCTTGCAGAGTATCTTATGTTAGCTATTGTCTGTTGAAGAAAATGACTACTACTTACTACCATGCTTTATCTCTTCCTCCTTCTACAATTTTTAAAGCATTGAATTTCAAAGCACACTTAAGAGGGGGAAAATATTTTTTCCTAAACAAAGTAGGTAGTCTCCTTGGCGCGGTATTGCAAAGGAATAACAGTCTAGGTCATATTTGGCTCTTTGTTTTTTGCCACTAAGGGAGCAAAAGGTGAAGAAAACAACTGTCTAAAGAAGCAGGCTAAAGTGGAAAGGGCGTTTGCGCCAATTTGGCCTTTATCTCCCCCCTTCCCACCTCCTCCCCACTAACTCCACCTTTGCAGATGACTCTCTGCGTGAGTGCCATACGTTTAGGTGGAGGAGTTTGGTTGGGCAGGGAGAGGATGGAGCCAGTCTTTCACAGCATCATCCTGCACAGAAATTTCCCATGCTTAAAATGTTAATATTGTCAACAAGTTTTATGCTGTCAGTCAGCCCCCTTGAAGAGGATTTGAGCTTAGGGAAGCCTTTGACAGCTCAGCTCAAAGTAGCTCTGCTGCCACAGGAGACTGAGGTGGGGAAGATAGAGGTACATCAGAAGATGCTTGCATTAATTGTGCTGGTTCTGTAGATAAGAGGTTTCACTCTGCAAGGCTAAAAATCTGTTTTTCCTAGATACTATATTCACTTATTTATTACTCGTAAGGACAAGAACAGGGCCAAGGCAAATTCCACCTGCAAAATACTCATCTGCCTTTCCGATGGCTAGGAGTTTCACACCACGCACACTTTGAAGGTGAAATCTACATGTTAAAAGTAATACCTTCAGATGCATTATTCTGATCTTTCAAGCAGAATTCTAAAGAAGAGGGATTGGCAGGCAACAAGTAAAACAATACCTGGAGTTTCAGCTGATCTACAGATGGCTAGGTTTTACATGGTGTTCAGAAGGCAATAAGACCTAGCAGTCACATATATGCTGCAGAGTTCCAGTGACATCAACGGTGAAGAACTGGAGGGAAGACTGGCACAGATATTGGAAAGTTTAAGTTAACTGAAGTAAAAACATGTTTGTAACGTGCAAGTTTCAAAGATTGTAAGCTTTTTCTTAGTTTGTAAGGTTTTTTGTTCTGGATTTGTACAGCATGTACAACAGGGTCTTGGTTCATGACTGGGGATCCTAGGTGCCATAGCATGTCTTGCTATGAATGGGCATAATTCATGAAGTCAAAATGGCTGAGAACTTAAAAATTGGATGGCAAGAGACAGCAAATCTCCATGGTCATTCAATCTGGTGATATTCTGAACAAAAAGAACCCTCAACCGTGCTTTTAGCTGCTTCAGTTGCTTCACACTGAAAGTGAAAAATTAGGCTTCAGAGTGAAATTCTTGGAAACTTATTATAAATTAGTGAAATAATCAGTAAAAAACAATTTATGAATAAACTCAGTATTTAGTGGGAGGTTCTTGGTCTCCTACAAGAGATTAAGTCTCCCATTTTATAGTCTACTATAATTTTTTAAATTCCTGTTTTTACATAGAAAATATAGCATAGGATTTCAGAACACTTGAAGAAATAGGCTTAGTCATTACATCATGTGCCTTACTCATACTGAAACAGCCTATATACATACACTGAAGGTAGAAGGCAAGATAGTTCCATCCGATTGCTTCCTCGAGGTATGTTTTAACATATTGGCAAACTCCCAAAAGGAGTTACACCTAAACACTAAGACTTGTCATTTACAGCTCAATGTCCAATTTTTCATTATCACTTGCTACCAACTAAAATCTCTCTTCTGGGTCAGGGAGATACACAACCATAAATTCTCTAGTTAGTGTAAGGCACACATATACTTCAGCTACCACACAGGATTAATAAAAAGTAGCACTTTCAACAGGTCATCTTTTCTTCTCCCTAAGTAAGATGTTTTATGGTAGAATTAAGCTTCTGAAGCTAGAATCTGATTCGATAGTGATCTGGGAGTTGCCATAATGGATTCCTTTTTGCAGATCTCTCCACGTCAGTATCTGCTCTGCCAGCTCTTCTGTCTCTGTCACAAGCAAGTTCATTTTTGCCAGAGCATTGTCCTGGAATACAAGGTGGGAGTTGCAGAAGTTAACGCCGCAAAACTATAGGTGCTCTATCATACTAACAAGAGACAATAAAAGACGGGTTAAGTAATTGAACAGTGTTTCATTTTGAGAGTAAGAGCATTACAGGAGATGGTAAAGGTGATTCCCTTTCCTACTCACCATGTTTTTCATGATCAGAGGTATTCGAGGGATGCTCCTTACTGCCTGCAAATGACTTTCTAGTTTCTCAATGAAGGCCACTGCCAATGTCAGTAACTCTGCTACGTACCTTTAATTGGGGAAGAAATCCAGAAACAAGCTGTTCAAAATTATACACAGTTTAATCTTTAGCCTCTCGTTCCTGTCTTGCCTTAATTTTTTTCCTTCTAACCCCCTTCCACAGTAATTGTGAAAATGCCTGAAATTCTGCCTGGAGAGGAAATCTCAGCAGAAACAATAGTACTGAATCATCAATGAACAGCAGAGCACAGGCTGCAGGAGCAATAATGTCATCTTTGCTTGTCAGCAAATGCTCTCGTTGGTGGCGCTCCATAAGTTAAATATTTGCCAGTGAAAGACATGAGTAGTTATGGAGAACATGTACTATCCGTCTATGGGCTTATCTAATGTGAGCATACTGCACAGAAGAAATGAGACTTGGTACTACACAAGAGTATTATTTGGTTTTGGAGACGTATTCTGAGCATAGCTGAAGTGCTATATAAACCCAGAATTTAACACATTTGTGTAAAGGTGCAAGAAAAGCTGCTACGTGATCTGCTAGAGGAAAGACAGAATACATGCACAAAGGTTCAGTGTGCAAAAGTGTCATAGGACATGACAATCCCATAGTACCCCTGCTGGTCAAACAAGGCACTGCTGGCACTCCTTTCCTCAATTTTCTTCCCAAGGTGGTTCTCCTCACTTCTCCACACACTAGTTTGTGGGGCAGATATGGCTTAGATCTCTGGCCCAAGTCACAAACAACTTTAACCCCTTCCAAAATAGCAAAAGTCTAAGTTAGAAGTCCAAGAAAAAAGGTTCTTCTGCCCTCTGGGGGCTTCTATTCAGTGTTCCCTCTGGGCTCCGTTCCTAGCCCATCTGGGCTGCCTTTGAGAGTTTGGCTCTGGAATAAAGCACGCGACCCTCCCAGGCTGGTACCCTTGGAGTCCCATTATCAGCTCCTACACAGCTCTGTTCTGTGTCCTTCCCTCCTCCAGTACAGAGCATGGGGCCCTCAGGCTGAGTCCCTTGGAATACCTGGTTTCCTGCAGACCCCAACAGAGGGCCTTCCACAGGAACCTGCCCACACCATGTGGTACCACCTCAGTCTGATTTCACTTTCATAAGGCCATTAAAGTGGCTAGTCACCATGTGACACAGACATCACAACCTTTTATCACTATTAAGTGACAGAAAAACAGGCAATTGATAGTAACAGAACTACATCTAAAAGCTATCAATCCCCCGCATCCTTCTCAGTTATGCAAATATTAATGGTTACACTGAGTCACTACCTGTATCTCAAAATAAAGATCTCAGATATGGGAGTTATCCTGGTAAGGTCATTCAGTTACCACTGTATCTCACCAACCCTGTTCTTCAGATGGGTTCAGAAGAAGTCTCAAATCAGCTAGCATTAGCTAAGAGCAAGTCTACTACCTGCTGCTACATTATGGGGACACTAGTCCCAACTTCACTGCAAACACTACTTTGAAAAATGCAGTTAAATTGAGGTCAAAATCCAAGAGAACAACAAAATATTTCCTTCCCAAACTCACAACTTAAAGGGGTCTATATACTTCATGAAAGTTTAAGTGGTTTCATTGAATAGATTTAAAAGTATTTTAAAAAGACCCATTTATGAAAATTTTAAATCAGTTTTCCAGCATTTTGGGGACTCTCTCTAATAATAATGTACCTGACATTTCTAAATTATCACCACATACCTAATTACTGATAATGTCTCCAAGGAAGTCCAAAAGGACAACACTGGAAAAGATGGCTGCATTTGTGTATAAAAGAATTTACACTGATTTGAGTAGGAGCAAGACAGTTTACTTTGGCAAGTTTTTGATACAACAGTTGTGCTTCCCCTACCAGGAGTGATTGTCAGGCAAACATCTTATTTGGGCATGAATACATGTGCAGGCTACATGCTCAAAGCTATTTTCTAAGAGCTCACCTGTGGAATATGGCTTCAATAGGCAAGTTCTCTTGACACAAGGGCTTCATTAACCTCTGTCTGAGTGTCCTCTTCTCTTTCAGCACTGCTTCCAAGTGTTTATTCATAACTTGCAGAGCTTGGCATTTCTGAGCTACATAACCGAAAAATATCAAAGGGATGCTGATTGGAAATTGTTTGACCAATGGAGCAAGAACAGAAACTAATTCTGCACAGCAGCTGACTCAGGTTTTCCAGCAGTCTTTCACTGTGCAAGTGAGGGGCTCAGATTCTGGTAGGATAGCAGTAACCAGGCAAATCCCTGTTGAATGATTCAGAAAATAATACCAGGATACGTCCAAAGAGGCTCAAGACTTCTATTCTTTAAAAAGGTATCACTTTATTAACACGTATAGTTTAAAGGGATATGGGATATGGTTACACCTGTACCCTATAGTATTTTAATAAGAAGAATTTCGTTCAGGACTGTGTAGTGGGGGGAAAGAAGAGAAGATCCATAAAGACAAAGCAAAGAGGCAGAGGAATACTGAGGGAATTAATCTATTCCCCCCTCACAACCTACCAAAATAAAATCCCAAAAGTTCTTCCCAGGGACATTACAGAGGAAAAAATACATACATCTGTTGACTTATTGGGAAAGCAATAGTGTTATGTGCAGCATACTGGAGCACAATGACTTACAGATGCTCCCAGAACTTCTGAGCCCTAGAGCCCACAATATTCAATAGAAAGGATATATACATGGTCACTAGTCACATGGAGATTTCTAGTTGTATTGCTGTGCTAGCACCCTTTATTGGCTGATCAGATACCCGTCATAGCCTCAGGGGTCACTACACATCAGTGGATGACAGGTGCAATGGTAGTGATGAGAAACAGGGATTCAGTGGAGGTGAAACACATCAGATGATCTCCATGTCAAACAGCCTACAACTAATAATTGTTCCCCTGAACAAAGCCACTTACTCAGGAAGTATGGATGAGCAACATCTGCAGTTTCTTTTTCCAATCTCAGGATTTCAGTTTCCAGGCTCTTCTACAAAAGGAATGAAATAGCTATACTTGATTTCATACAGTTTACTTTCTATTTACCTTAGGTTATTCCCCACCCACACCACAAGAGATGAGTGCCTTCCATATATTTAAAACAAGGATACCACACATCCATCCTTCCATGTCTGTAGGATACATTAAACAACAAAAAAAGATTAGTTTGTATGGTTGTGTTGCGCACCTGTGCATGAAGATCTGAGTTTTGCATTTAATTCTTAATGCAGTGAAGCTTGTGATCAATTTATTTCTTCTGGAAATGAGTTCCATCGTCTAAGTCTAGTTCTTGAGAAAGTAGTTTCACACTCTCAGTTCTCTAGTGGCAAAGTTCCTTGGCTCCAGTGGAACGCAGCTGCTGTCCATGGGGTGATCTTAGATAGGCCTCTAATTTGCTTCTACTCAATGGGGAGCCAGTGCAGAATATGGTTAATGTCCTCACAAGCCCTGTGTTGCTAAACAGATGGATTGCTGTATATTGTACCAGTTGGAAGCTTCTCAGGTTAATTCCTAGATATTAATTGCAATATGTGATCCAGGCAGTCACAAAAATGTAAGTGGTCTTTTTTGCCACTATAACTATTTGGGCATCGGATAGGTGTGAGGAGTCAAACACAGGATTGTGAAAACTCTTTTTTCTGGGGGGACAGAGGGAAAAAAAAAATCACTATTCCTGCCTCCTCCACCCTGGAATTTCTTATTTTGAACTTTTGAACATATATTTGAAAGCTTTTTCATATGGAAAAACATTATGTTCCAATTTCAATCTGAGTGAAAAATTTAACTATTCTAAAAATTGAAAAAGAAGTGAGATCATTAAAATTCCTGTTAGGAAACAATAAGTTACAGAAATGTCTAGAGATTTGTAGGGAAAGGAAAATGGGTGGATTAATTGGTGATAGAAGGGCACAGCGAGTGAAAGGAATCAAATGTAATTGTATGTTGAAGATAAGGGAATTAATTGAATTGTGAACAGGTAGCAGAACTTGTTTTGAGATGTAGAGCTGGATGTTTTCTGGTGCTGCCAGTCTTCATCCTATGTTGTTTAACTAGCTCCACAAAGGGTTCCTGTAGATGTTAAATATGAGAGAGAGGCTTAAGCCCTGAAGGTAAGGGCTCTGGAAGAGGAGGAGGAGGAACAGCTGACTATCGGAGTTCAGCCTGGAGAAAGGACTTGAGCCACTTAAGGGCTTTCCAATCACCCCTACAGGGTCCTGAAGGACAGACAAGATTATTTCATGATCAACACCAGGAAATGTTGCACAGAGATCCAGCATGATGAGGATCTCTTACCTTTCCTTTCTTATTTTGAGAAGAAGTTGGTCATCCACCAAAGCAACAAGTACTGTGTCTAACATGAACTTCTCTGAAGCCTAAGTAAAAGGATCCAGGATACCAGCAGCTGATAGATAGTGCTAAGGCTGTTGCTCCAGCCAGTGGTGATGATTGTCTAACCTCTTCTTCAATTAAACTAATGGCCATTTGGATGTCTGCAATGCTGTTTGATAGCATGCCTCTCCAGCTGTTAATGTATGCACTAACAAATCAGTAGGTAAGAGTTAGTACCAGAAAATAGCAACAACAGAGAGATTCGGAATATGTCTCATATAACTTAATCTAACAGCCAGTTTAGACAGCAGTGGGAGCCTAAATGTTGGAATTGTAAGAAAGGGAGTTTTAGGGATTGTATACACATGAAAATTAATCCAGAATTAGGTAGGATGTGAATTTAAATCAGATTATTTTAAGATTAACTCCACGTATGGACACTCCTATTTTGAATTATCTTAACCCACTTCCAAAAAAGATTAAAGTCAGTCAGAAGGCACTCTTATTCCAGAATAAGAGTATTATTCCAGAAGAGTGTCCACACATGGAGCTAATCAAGAATAGCTCCATGTGTAGACAAGCCCTTATTTTGTTCAAGTGGAAGTAGTTCAGTTGCCTATAAATACAACAGCTCATGAAACAGCAGTTGTTATTTGCTGATCTAAGGAGAAAAGATGTTCAGATCTGTTTCCCCATAATTTCTTTGAGAAGCTTTAGATAAAGTTTGGTCACCAGATACAAAGGGTTCCGTTATGATGAAA
This sequence comes from Mesoclemmys tuberculata, assembly GCA_007922155.1. Classification (NCBI taxonomy): domain Eukaryota; kingdom Metazoa; phylum Chordata; order Testudines; family Chelidae; genus Mesoclemmys; species Mesoclemmys tuberculata. The sequence continues at coordinate 50,586,943 of ML675613.1, forward strand.
GAAAGACCTATATACAAAATTTCTCTCTTTCCTTTCTGGTACAGCTGCCAATTATTAAATTTATACAATTACACAAATTACTATTAACACCTGCTGTTATATTTTACATGTTCTTTTTCTTCTCCAGCTTGCTTTATGTTTACTACTGTATAATGGTAAAAACACAGCATACAAATATGCTTTCTAGATGGAGGGTGCAGTGCAGAGGTCCAGAGGAGTTAGTATGTTGTCTTACCCATCATATAATAATATGCTCCCTGGTGCTGAGGGATTTACCTGGTTTATTTCAGCTCGGATGTCTGCAATTCGCTCCATATCTGAGAGGTGTACAAAGCACGGGGATTGTTTAGCAGATAAATCCAGCATCTCCTATTAAAGGACAACAGGAGAAGGTGGCACCAGGTCAGCAGCGATAACAAGTCAGAGGCAATTAGAACATTTTCAAGGTTAGCGAAAAGATTAATGCAACTGGCATCCTCTTTCTATGTGTTGCATTAAGTTTCTCCTCACATTAATGATTTGGGAAAAATAAATCTTGCATAGGCAGCTGAGGAAACATTTCAGAAGGACAAAAATGGGCTCACAAAAATAAAATTTATCCAAAGGCAAACTCGTTACAAAAGTCTCTGGGAGCACCCTCTTTAAAGATTTGTTGCTCAAATCAATGCCATTGGAATGCACCCAAAGGCAGAAGTTTGCTCTTTAGAAGCATAAACAAGAGGAAGGTATACAGTCATTCTTGGCATAGACAGGCCAACATCCAAAACTGAATGAAATTCATTGGACAGGGAGGGATTTCTCTTCCCTCCCCTTTCAAATTTAACAATGTTTAACGGAACTAGGATTTATTATAAATGGCATCTTATTTGAAGACATACATTGTACTTGAAGGGAAAAAACCCAAACAAGTAAAGCCACCCCTCCAACCCGTGTAGTAGGAGGTAGCATGGATGGTGGATAAGGCACTGACTCAGGAGACCAGAGTTCAATTCTCAGCTATGGCACTGATGTGCCACATCATCTTGGGCAAAGCCCTTCACCTCTCAATATCTCAGTTTACCCTTCCTCCCTTTGTCTATTTAGATTCTATTCTATATAGTTTCTTATTCCATGTCCAACACCATAGCATCTGAGCAACTTCCAGTAGAGTATTAAGCAATGTGACAAGCATGTGTCACAGGTCTGTTTTTTCATTCTCTCCCTTGGGGAAGAAGTATATGCGGTGTTTCCTTTTGGAATTTATATATTCACATTCACACACACCTGTGTGAATATTAGAGATGGCAAAATCAAATAAATATTTCTTTGCAAGGAATGGAAGGTGGTAAGATTTGGGATGGCCCTTAGTTCCTATGGGAGTTCATTCCACAATCTTGAGCCAAGCACAAAGAATACTCTGTCTGATTGTAAGGGCTGATCTACACTTACAGCATGGCATCAGTGCAGCTGTACCGCTGTAGCACTTAGCAAAGATGCTACCTGTGCAGATGAGAGACCTTCTGCCATCAGTTTAGGTACTCCACCTCCGTGACAGGCAATAGCTGTATCAATGGGAGACACAGCGCTACCTACACTGGAGGTTAGGTTGGCATGACTCCATCATTCACGGGTGTGGATAATCCACAATGAACTACAGTTATACTGACAGGAGTTTATAGCACAGACCAGGGCTAAGCTCTTTAGGGATGATCTCTTACTATGTGTTTACACAGTTCTTAGTATAGTGGAACCCCAAATTTGGTTGGAGTTTCCAGATGCTACTATAATTCAAATAATAAAAATAATTCAATAAAGTGATCTTGAAAGGACTTACACAACAGGCAAGTTTATGCAACAACAAAGGCCCTTTGTTTTTTGTTAAAAATTTCCCAGGCAGTTACCAGTGTTTATAACAAAACAATTAAAAACAGGAGAAATTCTGTGCAAAATCAGATTCAGAGTTTTCTAAGAAAATGTTGGGGTTAATAATATTGGGGTAAGAGAGAACAGCGGGAAAAAAGCAACAAATAGAGAAAAGTAAGTAGTGAAAGTAAAAGCAGTTTAATGCTGTGGTTTATTTCATGAACTGTACATTAACAGTATGTACACGACACTTCCACTACATTGCTTTTCTTTAACAATCACCTCACATTTACTTAGGCTTACGTTAATAATACATTAACGTATCTCCTTAATTAATGTATTGGAATTTCTTAATAATCAATATTTTCACATATTTGAATGGTCCAAAGGTCAGGCGAAAATTAGAAAAAAAAACAAGGAACAGCTTCTGTAAAACTCAGAAAATTTTTGTTAAAAACTGAAAACGAAAGGGCCTTTAGCTACAAAGAGCGACCCTTAACATGACTTCTGTGCAGGAATCTGTCCAGGTGGCTCTCTGTACAGGATGGATACAGAGATGAAATTTAACGGGAGTAGTTGAAAGGGCAGGCATGGGTCTATTAGACTATTTTGGCAGTGCAGATAGAGGAATAAACTGCACCACTGCGCTTTAGCCCAAGAGCAGAAGCGGTGCTGTCCGTGTACATCCGGCGCTTTCAGCTGACGCTCACGCGAACCCTTAGCGGCAGAAAGCAGTCCAGAAGCAAACATCTGGGGGCATGGCAGCTAAACAGCGCGCCCTGTGTCCCATCTCGGCCCTGGAGCAAGTGTATTGTCAGAAAGAGCCGAAGAAGATCCAGCAGGCCAGACCAAGGCCTGACCGAAGGCGGCTCCCCAACGCCCGCAGCACCCGCCTGCTGTTTAGGGCAGGGGCTCAGGGCTCCCCTCAGGCCCCGCCACAGGGCACGGCGGCCGCAGGCAGCACCGGAGGCGCAACGCTCCTTAGGGCGCGGGCTCTGGAATAAGCCCGGAACGGGCCCAAGCGGCCAGGCAGCAGCCACGCCGGGGGCGGGCTCGGCGGCCGGGAGCGTGTCTGCGGGCCGGGCCCAGGGCCGCCTACGCTGCCGGGCTAGCTGCGGCTCACGCGTGGGACGCGGAGGGCGGGGCTCGGGAGCGGACGCCGGCAGCAGAGGCCGCGGAGGGGCAGCAGCTGCTCTCCCCCGGGGCTGCGCGGCCGGTGCGTTACGGGAAGGAAGGACGGGCGCGCGGCTCGTGGGGAGCGGCCGTGGCCGGGCGCCCCGCTCCTCACCTGGCTCACCGCGCCCGCCGCCAGGCACTTGGCCAGCACCAGCCCCGCGGCCGTGGGCTGCGCCGGGTCCCAGGGGTTCGAAAAGGCCATGGCCGCCGCCCGAGCTCCGACTGAGCCGCAGCCGCACCCGCCCCGGGGCTGCGGCGGCTTCTCCGCTCCTCAGGTCTCCCGCCGCGCGCGCAAACCCCGCCTGCCGTTGCTCAGGCTGGCGCCCGCCCCACCGGCCATGCTGAGTGTGGCACGGCGCTAGGGCGCCGCCATGTTGGGTGTGTCGAGGGGCGGGGCTGGGTTCCGGTTCCAATCCGGGCAAGTAGGGGGCTCGCGCCGCCGCGGCGACGACCCGAAGTAGCGGGTGTTCCCCGGACAGCCGCAGCCGCAGCCGGAGCCGGTCCGCGGGCCGGTGGAGACTCGCGATGGGGCGCCAGAGCCGCGGCCCGCAGTGAGGACGGCAGCGGTGGGTGAGGGCGATCTCCGGCCTGGCCGTCGCCGGGCTCAGGGGCTGGGCGGGCGGGGAAGGGAGGGAGGGTCCGTCCCCTGAGGCATCGTCTGCTCCGGGGCGAGCTTCGGGCGGGGGCCGATGGGTGCCCCTGACCCGAGTGGCGGCCGGGCCGGGCCGGGCGAGTCGGGGCCCGGCCGGGGGGCGGCGCGAGGCGTCTCGGACTCGGTTTGCGCAACCCGCAGCGGAGCCGCCTTTGCCCGCCCGCCCCGGCGAGAAGAACCGGCCCGTGCGAGGGGCGCGGCGCTCGGCTGGGACCAGTCCGGGCTGGAGCTGGGGGTGAGGCGGTCACTAGCTTAATCGACCCTCCGCCGCCGCCTCCTTCCTGCCCGAGAAGCCAGGGGCTGCTATGTGCGGGGCTGACTTGACATTGTCCCTTTCGGGGGCCGACTGCAGGAAGTCCCACAGTGAGGGAACCAAGTTATTTGAGCCGCTACAAGACGGAGGGGTCTACGGCCATGTCTACACTGTGGGCGCTGCCGAGGCATAGCCATGGGGCAGCCCCCTAGTCTAGGCACAGACTACGGTGACAAGGGGTTTTTCCATCCCCGCAGGAACTCCCTGAGCTAAGGTAGCCAGGCTGGTGGGAGTGAGCATTCTTCCATTGACCTGTGCTGGAGGTTAGATTGACATAGCTCTAGTGCTTTTACATCCCGGGGTGCTGTAGCCATGTCAGCCTAAGTTTTATGTGTAGATCAAGCCTAACATACTGAGTTCATGAAGCACCAAAGCAAACAGATAAGTGTGCATACGCACAAGTGATATACCGTACTAACAGCAGTGGCTTTACCCCACTATAACATGTCTTGACCAAAGTTTGTAGTATAGCCATGGCCTTAGGCCCAGTCTACACTTACCCTCGGGATTTGGTGGCAGTCAACGAGAGATACGCAAGTGACGTAAATCACCTGCGTATCTCCCGACGACTTCGCGGCGTCTCCTTTGCGCACCATCTTCACTGCGCTACGCCACTAACCGGGGTGGTTTTCCTGTGTTGCTTGCTGGATCAACTGAGCAGGTCTACACAGAGCAATTGATCTGACGGCGGCGAATTTGCCACCGTCAGTGTAGACCCAGGCTTAGTCTGAGGCTACACTGACTGCAGCAAATTCGCCACCGTCAGATCAATTGCTCTGGATTGACTGATTTACGTCACTTGCGTATCTCCCGTCGAATCGCAAAGGTAAGTGTAGACCGGGCCTGACACTTAGTTTTTGCCCTCCACTGTTGCATGCTCTCGCACTTCCATGCCATTAATTTACCATTCAGACAACTATAAATGAAGACATTTTAGTATGATAGATTGGATTAATCTGATTAAGACCTATATTTTGTTAACTAGGGATAAGAAATATAACCTGAAATATTAAGCATACCATTCAACAGGTCCAGATTAGCAATAATTGGAAGAAAAGTTTTATGCACAAAATAATTTTGTAAATTTGCTTTAAAACAGGAAAATTGGGTTCATGTAATCCAGTGCAGTGTGATTGAGAGAGACTGGACTGGGTTTATGCCTTAAACAAAATTTGTACACTTGACACAAGACCAGCAGGATGGGAAATAGTGCCTTAAAAGCTCACCTGGAGACAGCCCAGAAAACAGGCGTGTTCCAGCTAACTGGAAAGGGACTTTCTGAGGTAGTAGAACTCTTTGGCTATACATGTACATGGCTAATTTCTTAGGCATGGAATCAATCTTTCTGTTTTGTAAAGTGCTGCGCATTAATAGTGATGTATAAATAATGTTTCAGACACCACACTCTCCCCTTTTTAAGGAAAACATTCTTGCATGCATCCTTACTCTTTGATTTAGCCATCAGTGAGAATCCACTTACCTGGAAACTTGTATTTCTTTATAATTTCTGGTTTTATATTTAAAACAAATGTATTAAATCCAGGATACTTGAAAGTTTATGCAACAGAAAAGGTAGCTTGCAATAGAAAATCTTAATTGGAAAGCACACGATATGTGCATATGTATATCTTGTATATGTATATCGGTGTATATTTATTCAAGATACTCCACAGTTTGTGAAATACTTTTAGGCCCCCATCCTGCACACACTTAAGCACATGCTTAACCTTAGTCATGTGAATCGTCCCTTTGACAGAAACTGCTCAGCTGACAAAAGTAAAGCAGGCACATGAGTGCCTATGGATTTAACACATTACCTAAGATTGACTTGTTTTGATTTGATCAAGGCCCAGACAAATCCAAATCAGACTCGAACAATGGCTATGAAGTCTACCTGCTGTTTGTATGATGTCTAAGTTAGCACTGCATTGTGCTAGTTTGTCATGGATACGGGCAGTAAAATACCTCCATCTCTTGTATTTGATCTTCCTTTTCACTCATCCCTTTCTTGCAATGGGGGGATATGAGAAGTTGCTGCTATAAAGCTAACCTTTTCCTCCATCCCTCCTACTACTGGCTCTCAAACTAGGACAGGTCCAAATTTCTTGATCAACATTTAGTCAAAGTCCAGACTCCAGAGAAAATGTTACAAAACCCGCCAATAATAATAAGAAAATAAAAAAATTTGGGGGTCTGTTCAAAAGTATCTGGTGATCTGTATTTGGCCCACAGTCTGCCTATTGACTACCTCTGGACTAGGACATAGTTTCTCAACCTGTGGTACATGAGACACAGGCAAGGGATACCCAGGGAAAAACAGAGTGAAGGGGAGGCAGGCGGCAGGTGCCAACTTCTGCGGAAGTCAGGCAGCAGAAGCCCGCTTCCCACCCGGTCTCAGCTCCCAGATGGGAGGTGTGTGGCAGGCCTCAGCTTCTGGGGAAGCCAGGCTGCAGCCACCCTCTTTCTGCCCTGTCACAGTTCTCAGCTGGGAAGCGGGCGGCTGCCAAAGTCCCAGTAAGCTGGGCTGCAGCTGCCTGCTCTGTCACAGCTCCCAGCTGGGAGGTGGGCGGCGGGCGGCAGCTGCTGGCTTTTGGGGAAGGCAGGCAGCAGCCCCTTGCTTTATGCCTGGTCCAAGCTCCCAGCTGGGAGGCGGGTGACAGCCCCCCTCTTCCTGCCAGCTCCCAGCTGGGAGCCCGGTGGCAGTCTCCTGCCTCTTGTGAGCCGGGCTCACAGCTGGGTGGCAGCCACCCGCAGCCTCCAGCGCCCTGGCTTGAAGACAGGTAGCAGCCGCTTGCCCACATCCCTGGGTCCCAGCTGGCACAGAAGCCACCTCTGCCCCAAATCGGATTGGGTGGCAGTCATTCACCTCCCGGGCTGGCAGCCAGAAGGCAGCTGCCTGCAACTTGCCCAGGTGGCAGCCCCCCTCCCTGGCTCAAAGCCCAGTGCCCAGAAAACTTGTCAATTTCACTGCTGTAGCTGAGCAGTGAAATTGACAACGATGACAGCCCTAGATTTCACCAGTTACTCTCTTTTCCTGTCTCTCTCACTCTCCTTCCCTGTCTCTCTTTCACCCCTTCTTCCTCTCAAATATATGGCATAAAATTTGGTGTGGCACTTTATATTCCCCAGCATTGGCATGCCACTCAAAGCCTCCTGGCTTTGGCCAACATCACCTCTAGCCCAGGTACATACTTGAGTTGTGCACCCCTGGTGTAAAGGTGGTAACCCTACCCACGTTAGATCTGACATCTGTCATATCACGGCCTTATATACATAGCCCTTCTTCCAATATATGGCTCACATTAGTCTGTAAATATAAAATCCCGTGGAAAATTGAGTGTTGCGGTACTTATTACAATTTTCAGAAGTTAGGGGGTACTTGCTACTTAAAAAGTTGACACAGTTGCCTAGGAGATACTTGGTGCTGTTGCTGTGAGACTAGATGATTTAAAAAAATAAACAAAAAACCCATGTATGCATGATGTACCAATGTCACGTGCGTTATGATGGCAAGGTATGTGAATACGAAGGGTTGAGGTCCAAAGAACAGACAAGTGTTATAGCAGGATGGAAGGAAATGGTTTTTATAATCTATGTAAAATAAGGGAAAGAACTGCAGGAAGAAGGGGTTTTATTTAGCTTCCATCATGCTTAAAAATGGGGGGAAATAATCAAATAGCAACATGTTATTTAAAAAATAGACATTAAAGAGTCTCACCTTTTTTCTTTATTTCTATCCTGTTTAGGAACCAGTTTTCCTCAGAGTTTGTAAAATGGCTCTTGCCTTTTTTTGGGCGCCATAGAAAAAAAAATTAACTTCACATATGTTGTTTTTGCTTGAATTTTCAGTGATGGTGAGACACTGTGCATAATATAGGCTAATATAAATTTGAACTGAAGTGTAAATAACTGAAAGACTGATACATGAAATTATACTGTCTATTACGAAGTTTTATTAGCTGTTTTAATGTTGTACATAACTTTTTCCCCTCCAGTTTCCTGAAGACCTGCAGAAGCTAGCTAGTAACCTAAGGACAATAGATTTGTCAAACAACAAAATTGAGATCCTGCCACCACTGATGGGAAAGTTTTCTGTTCTGAAGAGTCTTACTTTAAACAACAACAAACTGAGTATGATCTTTTCATATTGTCACAGATTTCTAAAAGAACAATGAACCAGACTTCTTTGTTATTGGTCTGACATTAAATTTAATAACCTGACTCTTACAAAATGCAAAGGGAAACACTGGTCTCTTAAAATAAAATATCTTGGAATTCATGATTAGGAGAAAATTAGATTTGTTCAAAATTAGTTGACAACTTTGTTATATTTTCGCCCTTGCAATAACGTGCAAGTACTTAAAATCCATTCTAAATGTTGAGCCGAGTCAGATAGTTTAGTATTTGCATGGAAAATCTCTGAAGATAGCGTCCTGTAGAAAACAGTGGCGGTGATTCAATAGGTGTCACTCCTGTTGGGCCAGTGTCCTGAGAACCTGCAAAGCTAGCAACTAGAATTAGGGGATGCTTTGCTTGTGGGTGAGTGATAAAACAAAGTTCTTGATCACAAGTGGTCATTAACAATGCCATAATAAAATTTCCCTTGCAACTTATTAGGATGGTGTTGTTTACTTACTGTCTCAAACATTTTTTTGCATTTCACTACAAATGTCTGAACTTCAGACACTGGTGAACTTTTTGCTATAAGCATTTTGCAGCTTTTTGGATTCATTAAGATGGGATGAACAAATGTAAACTAGAATTTCACTTCTAAACTTATTTCAAATGTTGCAGAATGCATTTAGCCTCGAGGTTTGGGAGAGAGGAATTTTCTCTTGGAAAATCCTATCAGAATAGTGTTGTATATTCCACATAGGAGCAGATTTGACTTTTAATGGATATGAAGACTCACTGTTTTCTTTGAGTAGGGTAGGTAACTTTTGTTCTTAATTTATTGCTAGCTGCTCTACCTGAGGAGCTGTGTAAACTGAAAAAACTTGAGACCTTGCACCTGAATGGCAACCACCTGGCACAGCTGCCTTCTGCTTTTGGACAACTCTTGGCTCTAAAGACCCTGAGCCTTTCTGGAAACCAGTTTCGGACTGTGCCAGCCCAACTCTGCGGTCTTCGTCACCTAGATGTGGTGGATCTTTCCAGAAACCAGATCCAGAGCGTGCCAGACACAGTGGGGGAACTGCAGGCTATTGAACTCAATTTGAATCAGAACCAGGTCTGGAAACTGAGGCTTTAGAGGCATGTGGACGTAAGGTGTGATTGAATCTTAAAGAATTAGTTTTGCCCATGCTACAGAAGTCAGGACAGTCAAAGTCATCACTTCAGAATGAGAGGGATGCCTTTTGGGTATGACAGGGATGGAAGATCTATATAAATATTTAGCTAGTTTTCATCTACTGTGATACTGTCTATTGCCTGATGTGATTTTCTAGAATAGCCTTTGTTAGAGTCAGGCTCTGCTTCGTTAAACTAACTTTCCTTCGTATCAGAAAAGAAAATATTGGCTGTTTTGAGATGAATGCCTCAGACATGCCCTGTTCTATTCTCCTACTTTACTACATGCATTGTAGCACTAAGCCCTTTGTTCTAGTTCCCAGGTGGGCCCTGCTTTGAGGGGAGGTATCCACATGCCAGTTGTCGGGGGTTGGAAAAAATGCCTGGTGAATGAAGCTTAGAATAAAAGGATTAAACTGTTTACTGACTCTGCACAGCTTTTCCATCTCTTGCTATTTAATTTGACTAATGGCAAATGGATCTGAATGTGTGTCGCCACTGCAGATCACATGTACGGTATTAGAAGTAAGGACAGCTTCACTTCCAGGTTCTCATTTTAGAAATACTCAAACTCCTCTTTGTAGGATTAAAGTCAAGAGGTATGATGTTTCCGCAAAACTAAAATGCTATAAAGTGGCTTGATGCCAGTCATGCTAGGAAAATAAGTAGTTTTCGTTTCCTGTCATTATCCCAGTTGAGCTACAGAACAACAGTGTTGTTAAAGTGGTTTAGAAAACTGAAGTCAGATTATGTAATAGGCTGTGAAACACAGATCGGTGTACTTATAAATAACCACTTATCAGTAAAAATGTACTGTTTCAAGCTTTTTTTTCTTTTGCACCATGCCAGATTTCCCAGATCTCCGTGCAGATCTCTCACTGTCCACGCCTCAAGGTCCTGCGTTTGGAAGAGAACTGTCTAGACCTTAGCATGCTTCCTCAGAGTATACTCAGTGATTCCCAGATCTCATTGCTTGCAGTGGAGGGCAATCTCTTTGAAATCAAGAAACTCAGAGAACTGGAGGGCTATGACAAGGTTTGTAGAAAAACGTTTCCAGTGAATATTTTTCTCTTTCCTGCTCAGAAATGCATCCTCGACTGCTGGGGATCAGAGTTCTGCTGGTGGATGAGAGTTGCAATAATCCACAAGTGTCTTTGCAGCCATTTGCACCTAGACCACTGGCTTTTTTTTTTAAGAATGGTTCCAGCAATCTTCCAAGGATGATCTTCCTCCTTGACCATTAGATAACAACAAAGGATCTACCTGTGGTTCAGGAGCTACTTGTAAAACGAGCATCTTGTAGCTTTCCTCTTGAACTGCCCTTTTTTGCCTTAGTGATGTGTATCCTTTTCTCCCTGGAATATGTCAGACTGGATTGCCACACATACTTATAAGCAGGCTTCTTTTGATGCTACAGTATTGTTTAAGACAGCAATTAGACAATTTACTAAAGGGGAGAGATGGCCCTTAATCACAGTTGGAGTAATGATATTCTTAGTGCTCTGTTTGATTGAGTCATATTAGTGGCTGAGGTTCTATTCCTAACTGTCCCTAAATAGAAGAAACTAGAATGAAGAGGTAAGAGTTGAAAAATTATAGAGGAGCCAGCTGGCTGTTTAATTAGCTGTAGACTTCATGGCCCTTTGCTTGGGAAAAGTTCAAGTTGATCTCCAGCATGGTGGCTGTACTGGAGAAAATGCTTTATAGGTCAGCTTCCCCATCTTTGTACTTTCACCCTGACTATAGTAGGCGCTCTCATAATCATGCCTGCACTGCCAGGCCACATGGTAGCCTTGTCATAGTCATTCTCTGTGTGTTGCATAATCCCCACTTGATAGTAGGCAAGGATGGAAATATGCCTTTCTGTTAATTATGGAGAGAAGGGCAAGGAATTTAGTTGACTTGATATAAAATTAATAGAGAAACTCTAAGTGCAGTTAGTCCCATAGATTATGGGGCTAGGTCCTACCCTGTATATGTGTAGAATATATATAGGATTTTATTCATTTTTTCAAGAAAAATGAATTGTGCTTAGAAGTAAGTTTGTCATTACTTTTTTAACTCTAAACTGTTTTATTACAATAGACTAAGACAGCATCCATCCTTGTTTCTGCCCCATGCCGAATTGTTCTGGCGAAGCTTTAAAAAAAAAAAACACTTGCGTAATGTATTCTTGTGGATATGTTTATCTTGTCTTTACGGTGATGAGTGTGGAAACCAGCTCGTGGTAAGATGATGGTGCATCACTTGATCATAAGACAACGCACATCTCTTGAATGAGACAGGGTACAGGCTAAGAATAATGGAAGGGGTGTTGTCTATCCTATTTGCTTTTTAATTCACGGAGCATCCTCTAAACCAAACAATAGGGTGCTTGGTCTCTGAGACAAATGACTATCAGCTTGGAGGCTATAAGTTGTACCTTTAATGTAAATCTACAAATTCATTAAACAGATGTTCATGATTAAAACATCCTTGCTACAGGAATGGGACACTGATGGAGCACACCAGCGATAAAACCTCCAACTGATTTCTCTTCTTTCTGATGTTAAGAATGGCCAGTTTCAATATGGCTTCTGTATTACCTACTTTCCAATTTCAGCATTGCCAATTTTGTTTTCTTCTCTCTGACTTTTAGTACATGGAACGGTTCACAGCCACCAAGAAGAAGTTTGCATGATGGACTGCCATTCTTCATCTGTAGCACAGAAGTAAAAGATGGTGACCAAACCAGCAGTACTGCCTGCTTGGAAGAAGAGCTTAAAGCAAGATTGAAAGTTTTGGGCTTGATGATGGAGATGAAGAAACTGAACATACTAGTTTCAGAAGTCTGTTGTTGCCATCACCACTTGAAATAAAAATCTGACTTATGGGAAATTGCAGCCTGGGCATTGAACTGTTAAATTTGGCTAGAAGCTGGTTATACTTCTGGCTGGCTCCCTCACTTTTTTTAATTCTCCCTTTTCAGGCTGACTGGGAGAAAGGGGTATAATAATCCTCTCTAGTTGATGAAGTAGAGTACATAAGCTTTTTTCACAATGGTTGCTACTGCTTCCTGATAAAGGGGAGTTGGCTATTGTTTAGTGTGAGCAGGTTACTTACATTATATAAAATGTGTTTCAGTAGTAGTGTACTGCAGTTGTACCACCACCACACTAAGTTATGCTACTTTCTGTAAACGTCCTCTAGCATGGAGGTTAACTTTCACGTATATATGTTGTAACACTAAAAATGGTATACATTTCATGAAGCACAAATAGTTAAATGAGCTCACATGGTTAATTTATCTAAATCTTTTATATTAACTGCTTTTAGTAATCAAATCATGTTTATTATCTTCTCTCACCCCTTCTATCAATTCATAGTATAATTTACAGATTGTCTTCTAGCTGATGGAGAAATGCACTATTCCCAAATGCTTGAACATCCTGCTATTTAATGGAATATTCAGATTTTCTCAGTAAAATGTTTGCTGGAGCAGCAGTTATCCTTGCACTGATGAGTGCTCACAGCTGCAGAGCCAAGTCAAACTTTTTCACCTTATTACAGCTGCCTTACTACCAAAAGCACCCAGAAAGAGCTAAAAATATATGCAAGGATGTAATGTACTAAAATAGATAATTGTAATGGATTTCACTTGTATTTATTTTACTAAAACATTTTCAAAAATCCATAGTTTAAGTGTCTCACTTCTAACCCTATTTCTACCACTTCAATAGAATTCTATTAACCTTACTGAAAAGGTTTATTTTACCAATTTGAGGTTTTTTGGTATAAAATTACTTGAGAATCTAAAAATAGACACTCCTTATGAAAAGAAAATAGGTGGTAGATAGAAATCCTTTCAGCACTATGTTAGCTAAATGTTACTAGCTGTTCATAAATTAGAAATTCTGCTAGAAAAGCTTGCATTGTAGAACAGTCCTGTGGGATTTCTAAGATAACCTAAAGTGCTGAAGCACTTCCATGGATGACTGACTATACATGAGATGTATCAAGTAATATGTAAAGCCTTTCAAAGCTGTTGAGGAAGATCACTGAGAGGAAGGTTATACAAAAAGGTTAAAAAATAGTCAGATATAACCGTTGAAGATGCAGGGTAGAGAGAAGTGTTGAGCAGACTGCCCTTCAGCTTTCTCTACAAGAATGGTAGACTTGTATATACAACATGTGCCTAAAGCAATATCAGACAACACAAGGATCGATCTAGCTGAACTCACAGTAAGAGCCATAGCTTAAAAAGCTGTGTGTACACTTTAGTGCATGAGGATTACTTTGCTTTGGGAAATGGTTACTTTGAGTGGTGGTGTGAATTTTAGACTCCAAGTAGAAGGAGTGGTGTTTTGAGGGATAGCTTCCTTTGATGGACTAGTTTTGTTCACTAAAATCCACCCCCCAACAAGCCTTAAACATGAGCTCAGTTCGTTCAAGAAAATCTAGAAATCTGACCCTATCTAGATAAGGTATTAATTTCATATCCTTCAAGTGAGTACTGAATTTTACCTACATTTCCAGCAGCTAGACATTAACACAGCTACCATTTTGTATAGGACAGGTACATAAGCAATACTATATAAATTAAATGATCATGTGCCCTCCATCCCATACGTTAACTAGTTCTAAACTGCTGTATTGTGTGCTTAACTCTTTTTAAAATGGAGTCAATCTTCCTCACGCTGCTTGCTAGGAGTGGAACAAACAGGGAAAGTACACCTTGTTTGAGTCTTCAATATGCATTACTGAGCTGAAGCTTATTCCTGTAACATGAGCTGGTTGCCAGCACCAAAGTACCTGCAAGAATATTTCAGATTCCAGCGTCCAGAAGATAGACAATGTAATATTTCACCAGCCCTAACTAATGCCTTTTAAAACCAGGCCTCGCTGAACGACGTGTTCTTGCTCCATGTAACCTGAAAAACTGACTTAAAAAACAGCTTAACAGCTGAGGTACAGCAGATGCACCAATGATAGATTGGTGCTTATACTTCAGCCAGTGCAGAACAATCGTATGAACTAACACAACCTTCCACTTTCTCTCACACCAGTACTCCATCTGAAAACTGTAACATTGCTTCCTTGCTGTGAGGTGCACACAGGGATTCTTCTTACATTCTTGTTCATGTACTTTCTCGCTGCTCTAAGATCTTACTGGTTGAGCAGGAAAAAAAAGGGGGGGGGGGAAGAAGAGGGGCTGTAGAATCAATCCTTTCCCCTCAGGCAGTGCAGTCCAGGAGCTACTCTCACTTCTGTTTGTTTTTGACAAACGTTCTTTCCTGACTGCTGTTTTTCTCTGGCGTACTTGGCCGAGAAGAATTCTATAGGTCATAGACAAGCATTGTGCTTGCTTTTGTAGAAAGTGTGATCTCCTTCAAAGAGGTGAATGGCAGCTGGTAGCCAGAAAGTGTTCTTGGGGGAATCTTTTTCATGTATAAGAAAGAGCCTCAGCCTTTGCAGGGGGACAATTTGACTCGTCTTCCAGCCAGAACTGTCACTGCTGGTGTACCTTGCCCTTTCAGGTGGGTCACTCCTGTACCGGTTGCACAAAGTTATCAGCTTCATAAAGCAGCGAGCAAAAAGGTCTTTGAGCAGATCCCACATCCTCAGGAGCAGCATTAATTCTGAGCAAGACGGGAGGAGCTACATTAAACAACACAGGAAACCTCTTACTTCCTACAGGACAACCAATCATCTTAGACCGAAGGCAAAACGGGAGAAAGGCATCTAGATCAGAGGGGGGAGTCATTTCCCCCGTCACTTTAAACTGGTCAGCAGCTCTAGCCTTTTGGGATGGATAGGTAACTTTTCAATACAAACACATAAATCTAGCACTGGACTATGTACATCTGTGTAGTATAGTACATTGCTTCTATTAACACTAAAGATTTAACATACAGGATACATAGCACATTTGATTACAGTAACTAAAATGTAACCTGCACATGCCTCAGAAATCACCTTGTGTTTTCCTGATATAGCTGTCCCACTCACCCCTCAGACCCAGTTCACTTATCCTTTCCCCTTTATTCCTGTCCGGGTGATACTTCACTGTACCTTCCAATTCTTAAGTCACCTGTACCCACCTATACAAAGTTTAATCACCAGGCTGCTACTTCATATTCAGCTTAACTGCATCTGTAAAAAGACTGGCAGCTTCAAAGTATAGTACCTACTGGACACATGTCCACATCACAAGCCCCAATTGGCATTTATTGATAGGATCAGAAGACAAAAGATGGAATGATGAAAGAGCATAGTCCTCCACATATTATGGACAAGTAGGAAGTCTACATTACTCTACTGTACCTCTTCTATAAGAGTAATTTTACACACTTCAAAATTATCCACACTTATCTTCCCCCCACCACAAAGCTGTTGCAATCTTATCTCTAATTATCCACCACTTTTTGTCTCCTTTAGCTAGGCCTCTTAATTTCTTTCCCCATCTATATTTGCATAGTATTTTAGGATACTATTTACGTAGAAGGCATTTCACAAACTAGAATTTTGTAATATCCGATCCAGAGCATTTGGTGCACTTTTAATAGCACTACAAATCACACTATGCAGACAGCTCACGAGTCAGGGTTTGTATAATATAATGGTGTTTGAAGGTGGAATGACAGAGGGAAAACTAGCTTTTGCCTAGCCTGGATTGAGGATTAGGTGGTAGACATCTTTCAGCACCAGAACTTTGTCAAATTAAAGTATTGAAAAGAAATGGTCATGTCTGCTACTACTGTGTCATCCTAGGACAAGGCAAGCTGGATCTTTTGAAATCAGCCTCATGAGAGGATGCACAGAAAGGTGGAGACCTTTTACCTAAGCAATTGCTACTAAATTACTAGAGCCCTGCAAATTCATGGCTATCCCTGGATGCAGCTGTGGATATCCACAGATCTCAAAAAGTAGGGAAAGCAGCTGTCTGCAGCTCAGCCTTTGAGGCTGCTTCCCTGCCTCTGAGATGGGGGTGGGGGCTAGCCACCAATCAGCTGTTCCACAAGCTGTGATCAGCTGTTGGGCAGCTGCCCCATTAGCAGTGGAGGCTGGCCTCCCAACAGCTGCTTGGAAGCCCCCCTAGAGCTGCAGATGACCTACAGTGCAGATGGCCATCAGAGGTAAGTTGATTGGGCAGCTGCAGATCCAAATGTGTGTATCCATACAGAACTGTAATTACAACCTTGTACACCACCCACTTTAGGTAAGGAGCATGCATGGGTATGAAAGGACAACTATTTTTTAAAAAGAATAATTTCTGAACCTGCTCCCACCGCTTGGGTTCCCTACTTTTCAGCACAGAGACTTCTACGCCAGGTGGAAGATTAAAATCGCAGGAAGTTAAAACCTAGCGGTAACTACTTAGTTCTGCCAACTTGTCCAAAGGCAGGAGGTTGTGTTAGTTAATATTGGGCTGTGTATAGGTTAAGGCTGGTGAGTCTTGCCCACATGCTCGGGGTTTAGCTGATCGCTATATTTGGGGTCGGGAAGGAATTTTCCTCCGGAGCGGATTGGCAGAGGCCCCGGAGGTTTTTCGCCTTCCTCCACAGCATGGGGCATGGGTCGCTTGCTGGTGGATTCCCTGCAGCTTGAGGTCTTCAAATCTCACTTTTGAGGATTTCAATAACTCAGTCATGGGTTCGGGGTTGTTATAAATGTGTAGGGGTAGGGTTTTGTGGCCTGCCTTGTGCAGGAGGTCAGACTAGATGATCATATTGGTCCCTTCTGACCTATGAGTCTATAAGGGCAAGTACTTAACAGTAGACAAACTACATTCAGTTAGAGTTCTATATTTTGTCACACAATACATAATTTAACAGTAACTAAAAACAGCAACTGAAATAATCTTCATTTTTAATGCCATTCAGACTCACATTTGCTTTGATAAAAATAATGCATATATTTTTTTTTATTCTGTCCGGCAAGTATGATGAACAAGGAAGTATGATGTGTAATAGGATAAATGCTTCTAACAGGCAATGCCAAAAGACAGCATTGCTGTGCAGTTTGCTCTGGAACATTAAGGCACTGACTCCCACAAGGACCCAGATCTTTGTTATAAAACAAATGTTAATATTCAGCTATCAACCATGCTATATCCCAGTGTGTATGTCAACAGTGGCACACAAGAATTGACTCCCAGATACGCTACATACATATGAATAGTGTCATGCAGGGCATAATTTTAAGCTCTGATATTAAATCTTTCATGTACCACTGAGGGTATCCTCTCTTAGCCAATGTACCTAGTATCTGTTGTAATAGCTGGGGGGAGGGGAGGGAGAGAACCAAACATGAGGTAAGATGTTGTAATAATTGGGGGGGGGGGAGAAAAATGTTTAAGGAATTACAGCAGAGCAGAGGAGTTCTGCAACGTTATAGGTGGAACAACAAGGAAACCGTTTAAGTCAGGGGTGTCAAACTCATTTCCTATGGCAGGCCACATTTAAATTAAGTTTAGTTCAAGGGGGCCACGCATACCATACACTGAAACACCTCCTACTCTACTCTCCGCCATGAAATCTCCCGGCACGGTGAAATTCGGCAGCAGAGTAGGAGAGTCCGACTGACAGCTGACGCAACATCCCACGGCCTTTTCCTTTTTGACACGAGATCTTGCGGTACCATGCGGTGATGCGAGATCTCGCAGACTTTTACTGAGCTCAGCTCAGAAAAAACTGCCAGGCCGGATAACACAAGGCGGCGGGCCGGATTCGGCCCACGGGCCGGATAATACAAGCCGGCGGGCCTTGTGTTTGACACCTGTGGTTTAAGTCTTCCACTCCCAACAGTACATCACTCCAAGATTAAAAAAAATAAGCAAAAGACATGCTCTGTACAGCAAAGGTTCTTTCAATTAAGCCTCTTAAATTGGCTTAAGAAAAAAAAAGTCTTATTGGGTACTGGAATCCCTTAAACTTTCACATATTAGGAGTTATACCAGTAGTAATGGCACCATGAATGCTTCCTTGGTGCTCATGTTTCACATATGTATCCTTGGCTACTAATAGGATTAATATATAGTTAATCTGTTTAAAAATCCATTTTCCTTCCAACTTTTTTGGAAGCCATAAAGGACAACATGCAACACCAAAGAAATGTCCATAACCCGTGAAGGTTTGCTTCTTTAGCCTTATTTGGACTAGATTTTCCATAGCTTTCTGCTTACCATATACATATATAGCAGTCCTCATCTTTGTAGGTTACAATCCCATCCCTCTGCCCAGGATTTTCCAAAAAACTAATTTTGGACAACTACTCTGCAAAGCATCAATAAGCTTGACTTGATTAATTTGCTCATTTCTTAAATAAAGTTTGGGGGGGGGGGGGGGGGGAAGAGAAGAGACGACACTTCCAAACCAATGTTCAAGTATCACAGCTTAGGTTATGCGACATCATTTTACCTTTCAACCTACAAAAGACTCGCAACTACTTCCCTCGACCTCTCACATACGAACAATTAGAACCTTAGAAATAAGATTGGCTAAGTTTATTGGAAGACAAACATGAATTCACATCTGTTCATAGGGAAAACAATTTTTTGGGGGGTGGGGGGGGGACGGACTCCAGCTGATTGGGATATCCTTCATTATGAGAAGGAACCTCTGCATCATCACCGTAGGCAACTTGGATTTGGAACATTTTCCATTACAGGTCCTGAAGTCCCCTCCATAAATTGGTTTATTATAGTGAAGGTAGAGCAAGTAGACTATTCCCAGAAAGGGGAAGAAGGGAGGAACAGAAGTAGTTCATTATAGCAAGGTGGTATTTTAAAATGATCTACTTATTGTGACATGTTGCCAAGTATAAATTTAATGTAATCAAACTTTTTAAATAAGTGAACAGCAGTTATCAGGTATATATCTTAATTTAAGTTAAGATTAGGTGGGAAAGTAGCATGTGCTTAGTTCAGAAGTATCATGCAGAAAAGAGGGTGAATTATGGTGTATACATGGCTTACTATAATTGAGCAGAATCAGTTTGTCTGATGTTTTCCTGGTGACAAATTTTCAATTAATCTTAAATTTTTGTCCAAAGCTCTGTGGAGCTTATTTTTAAAAGATATATTTAGAGGCTGATATAAAATCTTTTCCATTGTGTAATTATGGGAACATTAGCTATTTTCCTCTGTTCAACAGCAAAATACATGCATGGAGTTTAAAATTATACACATGTATTACCAGAAAAGGCAGCATAATTTGTTAGTCATGGTCTCTAAATCAAAATCACTTTGAATACAAAGAAATAAAATGCATGTGTTCCCCTCCAATTTGCTTCCAATTACAGTTTATGTGATTTAAAGCCTTCAACCTAAGTGGCCCCTGTGCCAGAACTTCTTAAATTTGGTAGTTAACAAACCTTCACCCTTTCATATATGGATTGGAAATTAAACTAAATGTCTGCAAAACTATGGTTAGCCTGCTAAACAAAGAAATACAAGTAATAAGCATCACCGAGTTCCTATTTTAGTGAGGATACACAATTCTAAGTGAGGCAATTGGGGGAAAAAAAATTGTAAAGTGTCCTCTCCAACCTTTCCACAATTATGAATTCAAAATTATACCACCCTGTTTATTCCATTTTAATAGAATACTTTGTTGTGTGGGAGGATAAGAGAGAACATTCTCAAAGTTGTAAAACTAAACCCTGAGCAGGTTTAAGAAAGTTAGGGCAGATGACTAGGAGCAAGGTATGTTGCTGCTTTGATAGACTCAAAACAAAATCTGCACACAATAAAAAAAGGAAGCCCTATAAAAAGCAACCTGCTTAACTCCCTTCCCAACTCTGTTACCCCAGTTTTGAAATATAGGTCGTTTCACAGATATGAAAATGGTGGCTTGCAGCTGGAGAGACACATTGGACAATGGCATTAAGCTCTTTAACCATCAATGAGTTTCTTGGCTCTGATATTGGCTTGCTCAATACGATCTTTGTTGGTATCCGCCTGAAAGAGAAAGGCATGTGTAAGCATCTAATCTTCAGTCACCTGCTATTCTAAGAAATACTTAAATATTACATTCAAACTATGTCAAAATTTCTTTATGGGCTAATCCACAAAAGTGCAAGGTGCTACCATTAGGATAGGCAGGAAGGAGACAGGAGTTCTTACCTTCTGGCTCAGCAGAGACTGGTAGTTTTACAAAGGCAGAATGAATGATCAGAGGGATGTCCACTCTCTTCATCAACTGCCTCAAAGCAACTCAATGAATAAAATGACTGGCTTCAGTGAGTTGAGGAATTAAGGGAAGAGATTTGAGGTGTGGAGGAGAATCTGTGGGGACACTTATCTGAGGGCAGGGGTGGAAGATGGACCACCAGAACACAAAAATAGGAATCTTCTTCCTAATACTTAATTTCTTCCACAGAGGTAAATTATCCTCAGAGCTTCTGTGGTGTGGCTTCTCAATATTAAAGATATACCATAGTACTCCGCTCTTGAAATAGGAGAGACGTTAAGCCATTCACCATTTATGCAAAAGCATGCAGTGCCAACTGAAAATGATTTCTCTAAACACCCTATAGGAATTAAGATATTTTGTCATAAAACAGACTGCTATGAGCCCTTTGAATATACTGTTGCTGTAACAATATGCCTTGGCAAAGAGATACAGTAAGATTGCATACTAGATTTCAACTAAAGCATCCAAGAATGAGTCAACTGCATCAACTCATTGGCAATGTTCTGACACCTCTCTTCAGGAAAGGCCCAAGTGCCACAGATTTTGAGATGAGACTGAACCATTATGGTCATCTCGCCTGACTTGCATAACACAGGCCACAAAACCTGAGCCAGTAATTTCAGCACCAAGGCAATAGTGTCTGGTTGTCTAAAAGATGCTCTAGCTTAGACATCCAATCCTGGTTTAAAAAACTTCAAACCTGGAGACTGCACCACACCCTTAGGTAAGTAATTCCAATAGTTAATTATCCTCACTATTAAAAACTTGTACAGTATTTTATTTCTAGTCTGATTTGTCTAGGCTGAGTTTCTAGCCATTTAATTTTGTTATGCTTTTGTCCACTAGATTAAAAAGTATTTTATATCAGAATGTTGTCCCCCTGTAGATACTTACAGACTGGTCTAGTCACCCTAACCTTTTCTGCTAAACTAAAAATAGGCTGAATTTCTTTAAGCTAGTGAGGCAGTTTTTCTAGTTCTTGAATCTTTTAGTTCTCTTCTGTACATTTTCCAATTGGTCTACAATCTTTTTAAAGAGTTGGTATCAGAATGGGACAGTGTTCTAATAACCGTCTAAACAAAGCCACATCATTGTTAATACCACCACCACTCTATTCTATATTCAATGGCAACAAATATTCATGCAGAGTTAAAGTTGGTGTTTTACAAAGGACAAGCAAGTTGAGCAAAATTCAAAATTTCTGAAAACCATGAAATGGAGTAGTTTGCCCTCCATCTTTAACTCTGCCTTCTTTCAGCAATGCCTCAATATGCCTTATCAGAAATCTTTACTCTACCAACCCCACAGTTGCTGAAAACGAACAAGTTCATCATCTCCTTTTATAACCCATTCACTCTCACCCACAGGATTCCATCCAACAGTATTAAAGGACCCAAAAAAAGAAAAAAAAAAAGTTACCCACGTCACCTCCCCTCTGTTTCTCTCAAGCTGGCCAGTAGCCAATAGGAATTATTTGCATATGGTCCAGATGCAGTCAGTGTGTCAGGTGTACCTACACTAAAATGGTGGAGGCAGTAGTTGGGCCTGCTTCGTAAAAGTGTATTTGAAATAGGAAGACCTGGTTTACTTTGAGGTGTATGACAGAACTGTGATAATAAGAGGAGCTGTTTTGCACCCTCTGATGTATGAGCAAAAGGAAGAGCTGCATGGGTTCCTTCAGGCTCCAGCATACATCATTTCAATGCAGAATTATGTACATTACAACTAGCAGGGTACAGGGATTTTAATCAAAGGGTATGGTCAGCAATGAGCTTGGATATGAGAGCAGTTTAAGTATCTATCAACATGCATTCCAGCTAAAACGAGTGTGCTCAGTGTCAGGCTGTACTGACTTGAGAAGGCAGTAGTAGTTAGCTCTGCTTGGTAGACATGTGTTTGCAAGATCTGTGGATTACCCTGAGATATGTGGCCAACCTGTGACAAGAAATCTATATTTTGTGCCCTTGTGTGAAAGGACAGGGAAGAGGCATATGTTCAGGAGGCAATATGCTTCTTCATAATTTCTATGCAGAACTGTGTAGGCTGTCAATAGCAGAACAGAGCTTTTATTATCAAGGGTATGGTCAGCAGTGAGGTGGCGTCTGAAGATTCTAATGATGGTTAAATGAAAGTGAGATGGTATCTTGTGAGTAAGTGTAAGGGAATTGTAAAAGACTGAAGTAATTCTTAAAAACATGTGGTATCTGTTCTGAGGAGCTGGCTAAGTGACTGAACACCAGGATCTGGAACCTCCTGAATCTTGTAGAGCCAGAGGCCAGTGAAAGTATGTCCATACTGAGGCATTACTCAAAGATGGCAGAGAGAAGGTGGTGTGAGCAATCTTTCTCCCCCTAGATTTGTCCTTAATAGCTAGATGGATTATTGTGGGGGAGCGAAGGGGTTGAAAAAGGAGAAGAGTTTGAACATTACAGCAACTGCAGGGTTGGCAGAGTAAAGGTGTGAGAGAGTGTTAGTTAATAGGGTATAGGGGAGCATTGCTGGAGAGGGCATTTCTTTTTTGGGGGAAATTAGGCATGCAAGTGTTTCTTGGGGGTGTATTGGGCAGGAGTAGGGCAATACACTGTGCATTTCTTAGTTTTCAGAAGTTTGAGTTTTGCTCAACTCAATGTTCTGCAAGGGGATGACATGCCACCAAGCAACCTGAACTCTTTTTTTTTGCCATGGATTTTTTTTTTTTTTTTTTGAACAGGAAGATACGCTAGGGGTGAGCAGTCATTTAGACAGTTTTACATAGGTCCTGCGATGTGCATACTGAGCAGCTGCCCTCGTCCACCCACCTACTCCATAGCCTTGCTTGGGAAGATCTCTGAAGCAATGCTTCTGGTCCATTCAGTATGTTAACTTGATTGCATACTCCTGATACACTATCACTGCAAAAGCTCATAAAAAGGCAGCATGGTGAACCCATTAATTTAAGAGTATTCAGTACTGCTTCTCTCCCATCACTATATCCATGGCAAGAACAGGATTTTTTGGCTCTTTACCTTTTCGTTTATCCGGTCTATCTGCTTGTTTTGTGTATCGATCTCATTACCCATATCCAAAGCCATGCTTTTCAAGTTCCCCAGGATATTTCCCACTTGTGAGAGATTTTCTTCCATCTCATCCTCTCTGGCATCGTTTGTTACTCTGTTGAAAGGATCAGGACGAGACCACTGTTCAGGAACCAGAAAGTTTCTTCCCCTACTGCCAAAATTTTGCTTAATCATCTCCCACTAAAATATTTGTCTCATTAGAACCCACATTTTCAGAATGGGGGGCTGTTTCAGTTTACCACCATCTATTCAAGCAGGCAGCCAAAAGAAATTTGACAAAGTTGTTTAATTAAAATGGCCCCAAAGTTCAACCAAAATCATTGGCAGATTATGCCCTACTGTGTTAGAGAGACTAACTTTATGCATCGGGTGCCCTTTCATTATGTGACCAAGCAAATACTATCGCAACATTCACCATAGTAATTTAAGCATCAAGCTCATATGCATCCAGAGGCCAATCAGTTTTAGTAATTATTCCCAGCACTTCATGCTATGGAGAGGCAAACTGCAGGTATAAATCCTCAAGTGAAAGCAATTCACCAAAGGGCTTCCTTCCCCATTAACAGTAAGGATTTAATATATCGCCACTCTAGGTTGAATGCATTCTGGGAGGAAGAAACTGACTAATTTCTTAAAGGCATACGTTTCGGGGAAGATGGACAAACATACCGTGTAACGTATCCCCCACTTGCTCCTCCAGTGGTCTGTTGCTGATTATTGATTACACGTCCTGGCTGCCTGGCTACAACATGGTCTGTTGAATTCTCTGCACCATCACCCCAGGTTGACTTGTATGTCTTGCCAGACTCAAAGTTCTTTGTCCTACCAAAAAGAGAGAAACCCAAATGTGTGTTAGATCAGTAGAAGAAATAAGAGGACACATGACTTTTTGTGGGGGTAGAAGGAAGAGACCACTTATTTCAAGGTGAAATTTTCAAATGCACCCAATTCATTTAATAGAAATATAGGACTGGAAGGAACCACAATAGTCATCTAGTCCAATCCCCTGCACTCAAAGCAGGGCTAAGTAACTACTAGATCATTCCTGATAGGTCTTTGTCTAACATGTTCTTAAAAACCTCCAATGACAGATTCTACAACTTCATAGGCAATTTGTTCTAGTGCTCAACTATCCCGACAATTGAAAAAGTTTTTCCTAATGCCCAACCTAAACCTTCCTTGCTGCAGTTTAAGCCCATTACTACTTGACCGGTCCTCATAGGATGAGAACAATTTTTCTCCTTCCTCCTCATAACAGCCTTTTATGTACACTTGAAAACTTACATCCCTCCTCAGTCTTCTCTTCTCCAAACTAAACAAATCCAATCTTTTTCAATCTTTCATCACAGATCATGTTTTCTAGATCTTTAATCATTTTTGTTGCTCTTTACTGGACTGTCTCCAATTCGGAGACTGTACTGGGGCTGCAGGGAAATGGCACTGGGAAATATACAAAGGAGTTGTGCAGGAGACGCAATGGAAGGGGGCCGCGGAAGGCTACCACACCCATAAAATCTCCTCTGCGCCACTAATTGCCATTGGACTGGTGGCAGGACTGCAATAGCCACAGAGGTAGGTGGCTAGAATGAACTGCAGAACCCCCAGAAGGGGTGGGGGGCATGGCTTGTGACTCGACTGGAGGGCCAAGCCAGGAGAAGGAGGATCCAGCAGAGACAGGACTGAGTGCAAGACACCCGGAGAGGTTGACACTGCATCTGTCTGGCGGAGAGCTGATTCTCCCCCCCGCCCCCACAATAGCCAGCAGGCGGTGCCAAGGTAATGAGGCAGACCCCGTTACATAGCAGTATAGCTTCATTCACAGTAGTTGTACCCAGTATAAGTATTTTGAGGGGGGAAAAAAGTTACCTCTTAACCAAGAGCATTATACTGGTATAAAAGCTTTCATTTAGACCAGGCCTTAAAATCTGATTTCCAAAAGCATTAACTGCAATTTTTCTGCAACATTTTAAATACA
Organism: Mesoclemmys tuberculata; assembly: GCA_007922155.1. Lineage (NCBI taxonomy): Eukaryota > Metazoa > Chordata > Testudines > Chelidae > Mesoclemmys > Mesoclemmys tuberculata. The sequence continues at coordinate 50,612,420 of ML675613.1, forward strand.
GGACAAAATAGATGAATAGGGCAACATCATAATTTTGCATTAGACACAGTCCACAACAGGAAATGAGCAAGAGGTACCTTGATGTTGAAGCAACCTTGGGAATCATTTATGCACTTAACATTTTAGATGTATTCAAGAAATGATTTCCTGATGCCACTTCTCTTTGATTCAGTTATTAGTTTTCCAGCAACAGACTGATGCTGGAAACCTAGGATAACTTAAGTCATACTTACCATTATGATTTTAGTGCATGATCCAGGAAGCAAAGAGCCTGACGTGGTGAAAACCCTAATATAACCAAGTATTTCTTATAGCAGCAGAAGCAAGAAACTACAAAGTACGAGTTAAAGAGGTAAATGGATCTACAGCCAAGTCAGAGGTTTCTAAAATTTTAGCCAGGTGTAATTTGAAAAAACTTCTTAATTTTTTAAAACCACCCCACACATACTACACTAGCTTGCTGGTAGTCTCAGATGTGAGTCCAAGGATTAAACCGGCCATGAAGCCTGAACTACCTTCTTCCTCTTATTTCTTCATTGGATCAAAACCTTTGCAGGGCAGTATGCGGAAGCTTTCACTGGCATTGTACCTATGCTGTAACTACAGCCCTTCTGTCAGTAAGGCACCTTTCAAGAACACGAATTTAAAGTGTAAAATTTTGCAGCACCTCTTCAAAATGTGGTGATAAGAAATGTCCCGAGAAGAAAAAATTATAATAGTGTCAAATGAAGACTGATACTCTAATTAGAATCTCTGCCCAAGTTTTAGCTGCAAAACTACAGATGACTTCATAGGTGTTTTCTGGGAATGAGGAAAAGGGCAGAAAATTTTGGCTTAGGAGAACGCCTTCGTCTTTGGTCAAAGCCCTCAGCAGAGCTTTACAAATACCAATGTAAACTGGTGCAGTCAGTCACCTTTCTGGTATGGAGCTTATTCAGATCTGATCCCTTTGTTTATTCAGACTCAAAGGAACTTGCTTTAGTGAAAAAAATACGTTTCTTCTAGTTTTTTTACTTATCAACATAGAAGCAGCAACACAATTATGGGAGAGCACGCGGATTCTATTCTAGTTCGTGCCTGATTAATAAAGATTCCATTTCTTTAATGGGGTGGCACAGTTGTACATGAAGGTAGAATTTGCCACACAGAATGATGCACAAGCCTGAACACCCAACTTCATTTTTACAGCCCTGATTGAGTTTTACGGTGCTGGACAGTAAGATAGATCGGCTTTTTATTTCTACAAATCTGAATGGGTCACTGAAACACAAATATGACTGCCTTGTTGCTATTTTTAGAATAAATTTACAAACTGTTACTCCACATTTGTCTGAGGGAAGTTTGACACGTTCCCGAAAAGGGAACCAATATGTTTAAGATCCTGAACATCAACTGGTACAGCCCTGTTATTTATAGCTGCTGTTCAAGCAGCTGGGTCAGAGTTAATAGGCTCCCATGCCTAATTCATTCTATAAAACGCACTCTGATCTACAGACATGAATGTTACACAAAAAAACAAAGCCACAGACAGTCACAACATGTCTCACATGCAAACGGCATGCACATGCAAACATTACCCATTTAGAACATCACCTTAGACAGATGGTTAACAGTACAGGCTCTGTCACAAGATTGACCTTGTCCTAAAGTCCGTTTTCACCAGTTAACTGAATCCAGCTTCTGGTGTATAGTCTTCATTTTTAGTAAGCAAGTGGGAAGTGGGGATGTTAGGAGAGAATGGAAAAAGAGAACAGTAAAAAACCAAACAAGCAAATAGTGGTTAGTGACAGTTTGTTTCAGAGTACAGCTGAAGTCTTGTGATTTCAGAACAAAGCAATCTTAAGTAATCTGACTAAGTACAGGAAGAATAAAATATTCCGTTATGGGCATGCTGAATGTTTAAGTTCAGCTTGTGTGTGAGAGGCTGGCTATTCTAGTAAGATACATCACCCATAAGTGGGATATTGTGGTGAGAGGACTGTCAACGCTCCGAAGCTTCCTAAGGCACCTCATTAGGAAAGAAATTAAACACATTTGGAAGTGCCACAAACTCCATTACGAATACCGAGTGTAGTCTTGATAAACTTGCTCAGATTCAATGGCACTAGAGATCAGATTTTTGCCGAAGGCAAATCACTTTTTGGAAGTGGTCATTTTGACAATTCAGAAACCTGCCAGGATTGTAATTCTGAGATACTGACAAGATGTGAGTTATGTTAATATGAATGAAATCGCACATTGGTATAGCTGTGTTGAGCTACAGGCCAGACCAGAGCTATTTACTTTTCTAACTGTTGTAACAGACCTCAACTTTTAGTCCCGAAAACCTCATGCTCACTTTAATTTGGAACGATCACATATCATTATGTTGTTCTAAGAGAGACCCTCCTGTAAGGGAATTCAATGATTGAAGGGGGAGCGAGGTTGTTAAACCGAACATTAAATAGATCTAGACTCTTTTTGGCCCACTGATACAACCCACAAAAATTTGAGAACAATTCACTGTAGCAAGTATACATAAACCCTCCTTTTGTCTGCCATCTTTTAAAAAAGATTGATATGCAAAAAAATGGCTAACTAGGCAAGATTCCCACAAATCCATTTCATACTATAAAGCAGCTTAGCGATGACAGCTAATAGTAGCTCCCAATGGTAAAACTGCCTATGTAGTATCATGAAAGCAACATCACAACCTTCTCTGCTTTGTCTAATCTACCAGTCTTTTGCTGCAAAATGTTTGGAAGTACACCAGAAGTGCCATCCAGCAGGGCATAAGAATCTTACTAAACAACCACATATTTTTAAGAGACTAGTGGTGCCACAGATTACAATTAAGGCACTATAACTAAAGCTTGCAAAAATAAAATAAAGATAATGCATTAAGTAATGAGAGAGATTTTTAAAGGTGGTAAAACCAAGACCTGTTTTGGTTTTCTTTTTCCCATTCCAACTCCCATATATACACACTTATTTTAAGTTCTACTAAATGCTAGATCTCCTTAGTCCTCTCCAAAACTAAATGCCATAATACTTTCACCTCCCTCTCTCCCAATGCCAAGATAAATAAGTGCTGGGGCAGTCAAGGTTATTACCCACCATCGTCCCCACAAAATAGAAACATTTTGGGGGAAAACAATTCAGATTTAAGCTTCAAATGGATAGTTATTACAAAGGAGGAGGAAAAAAGGTGGAAAGCTCAAGTTATTTTTAAACATGAATATTGCTTGTCTGCCTATAAGCTTCAGGAATGTTGGGGTCCCCTTAATTTGCAAATCTAAAAGGTGGTTACTGAGAGTGTGCTACTAATCTCTATCTAATGGTACATTTCTCATGAAGCTGCAGTCAATTTTCCTAAAAAAAAATCACTTAGACAAACATGACCATCATCACTGTAGTTTTTACACCAATAGCAAGTCAAAAAGGTTCTCTTAAGTTACTTATTCTTTGAATGTTCTCCAATAGGGACTCCTTTTGCGGGATCCCAGAAATTCAGACCTGAGCCTGGATTTGTTAACAAACCTGTTGCAAGGACAGACACAGAGGCCACAACACTTGTTGAGCTCTGTCAATGTCTTCTCAGCTTCTCTCATGTCCTTGTTTATCTGGTCCATGCCTTCTTCTATACGGGTTAGTTGTTCTAGAAAACAGTTACAAAAAACATACAATAGAAGAGAGATTAGGTATTATTAGAGGGGGAGCTTTTATCTGAAGAGTTATCTAAGGTATAAATTAGCTCTGTATACTCAAGCCACTCTTCCCCAAAGGAACTTTTTGTAGCAAAAAGCAAAGAACAGTGGCATATGTTGCAGCAGATTTTTTGATTACAGGTTTCTGGCAATCCTACATTAAAAGCTTTTTTTCCTCATAATGCAATACTTATGTTGTCTGGTGTTGAGTTTAAAGCAGCCAGGAGCATCTTAAAGAAACATTATCTTGGTGGTGGGGTGGGGAAAAGGTTCAAAAGCACAGTTAATTGTACAGCCTTTTGTGATATGAATCAAAGTTACATCTTAAATACTGTAATTGCACAAACATAGGAAAATCTAACTAGTGAAGCAACCTCATTTCTATACCAAAACAAGTTACTGAGGCCGAAGACTGATAAATTAGGATACCAAACATCAATATTACTGAAGACAATTGAGACTTAATATTCACAACTCTGCTTTATGCACAGGTATAATTCACCTCCTTGTTCATCCAGCATGGTGATGGTCTTGATTCCTGCATCCTGGGACTGTAAAAGGAAAAGACATTTGCAAAAATAACACTTTTCAGTAAACAGCACACCATCAAAAGCTCTACTGCTGACTAGAGTAACACCTGCTCTAGAGTGATGGAAGCCTGCACTCCAGAGTAAAACCAAGTTTTACATGGGATCTGATAGTGTAAAAAGAGATTACTACATAGTGACAATACTACAGCTTTGGTTGAAATGGTACTTCTATTAATATACTTTTTAGAAGCTTATAGTGTTGTAAAAGTCTTTTGGGGCTGACAATTTTGTTTAGTCTCAGTGAAGAAGAAATTAAGAGTTGGTAAGAACCCCTTTTGAGTTATCCAACCAGGGAAAGGTATTTCAAGTGATTGTTGTACTCAGATATTCACAAATTGATCAAACTTGGCATGGGTACATTGATGAGAAATGTGGCCGTGTCTTGTTTGGAAAAAAATGGATTTAGCCCAATGCCCAACTTCACCCCCGAGTCACTGCTGAGTGTGTAAGGCTTTAACACATGGAGGCCACAGAGGACAGGAAAAGTGGCGAGTTCCTCCTGGAGGAAGCCCGAGTCCAGATCAGATCAGTCACTTGCACTTTCAAGGAACAAAGTAGCCTACCTTCAATTTTAGGCTAGTCAGAGTCACATTTGTCTCCCATCTCACCTTATCTTCTGCCAGTAGACCGTTCTACTGTTTCCAGTCATTACAGCATCAAAGTTGTCTGAAACTTCCCCCCCCCATTACAAAATTATAACAAAAATCCGGGGAAAAAGATTTCCATTCCTTTCCCCCCCCCCCATCTCTTTACTTTGTCAAATGTACAAAGTATGGTCAGTTTAAGTGTCTCCCTGTGTAGTCAATTTACTCTGAGCTGGTTTGATACCACTGTTTCACCAAGTTGATACATTTTCAAAGACGTAATAAGCGCTCCCTTACCTCAACAGCCATCCCAAGAATCCTCCTTGTGCTTTCCAAAGACTAGAAAAAAAGAAGATTTGACATACTCTTACACCATGTGTTTCATTAAGACTTTCAAGCACTAAGTTCAATACAATAAAACAGCTAGTGCACAAAGCTTTAGTAACCTAGAAATAAGTGATAAGCAACTATCAGAGCCTATATATCAGAGCTACAATGATCTAGCATTCTTTTCCATTAGCCACCAACTCTTTATTCACCTATCTCAGTACACACCAAGGTCAACAAAATAAAGTTGATACCACAGCGTGCAGTTTTTCTAGTGTCCTAGGAGCATCTCAGGGAAAGTTACTATAGCTAGGTCAAGATTATAAAAAAAATAGGAGTTTAAACTTCAAGATCCTAAATTTTTGCTTAAGCACCTGGCTGATCATAAGAATGTGTGAGCAACCCACAGATTTAATTTGCCTCAATAGGAATGGTTAGGTGCTCAGCACTCTTAAAATCAGATGGTGCCAGTTTAGGAGTGAAACTTCAGGCTATTTAAGAACAAAAAACTTGACCCCAGCAGCTACAAGTTGAAATCCATAGGAAGCTATACAAGTTTGGAATATTCAGCTTTGCCCTTGTAGTCTTCTTTCTAGGCTCCTCCTACCTTCCTGAACTGTGCTCTTTCCCACAAGATTACACTGTTTTAGGATAACCAGTGTTATCCTAGATCAGCCTTGGAAAAAAGTTTACCTCATCAGTGATTTGGTTGGCCCTCAGTTGAATTTCTTCAGCTGACAGTTCAGCCATGATGAGATGTTGCTTTAAAAGGAGCTGATCAAACAGAAGAAAAGTCTAGTCTCCTATAAAAGAAAAATAACCCATCAGAACTTTTTCTTGAGATGACATGAATTAGTCTTTATAGGCTATTACAAAGGACACTTCTCAACTGATAAGATTATTGGAAAGCACCACAGAGCTCAAAAGCATCCCTACTTCCTTCTGTATAATACAATGCTTGTATAGGACTAGGGGTATTCAACAGGGTTATTCATGTGTGTTATAAGGAATGAGTGGGGGAAAAAACCCACCAAACAATGCACGCTTATGAAACTAGTAAATAAAATTTTTAATGTTGGTTCTCTTTTTGCTACTGTTAAATCCCTGTCGTAGAAAGGATTTATTTATACATTTCATGGGGAATTCTAGCTACTGGTCATTTCCTGAGTTTCTCTTAGGCCAACAAGTCTTAAAAGTAAAAACCTCACAAACAAGAACAGAAATCAGACTGATGATTTTGAATTCAGGGAAAACACTATTCAATGTATCCAGTAGTCTGAAAATACAAATTGCATGTATCACTTTTCAGCATAAAGTATGTAATGTACTTGAAAGTAATGTTTAATTATATAGCACCCAAGTGTGCTGGATAGGCTGCAAAAATGCTCTGCAAGTGATCAGACAAGACATCAACTTCAGCTGACAAGAGAACATGAAAATATTGTGCTGAGTGCAGAAAGATGTATTTAAACAATCCTCTTTTGTTTTTGACATGTGCCAGGGTTTCCTTAGTTTTAGTGTTATTTTTAGTGACTCATGGTCTTCTATTAAAGAAAGATCTGAACTACGCAAGTTAAAAATGCCAGTGATACTACCAGTCCAGAACCAAGTCAGAACTTAGACTATGTATGAATTAGAAATTCATATTAAAATAAATTTAATAATCCAAAGTTAATAGCCATCTACTTTCAAAACCAGATGCAGTAGTTTTACAGAATAGCAGTTTGTCTAGTCCTCCACTAATGCTGCCTGCTGTTTTATGCACATTGCAATTATATCCATGAATGTTTCATTTCTTAGCTTGCCTTCAAATCAGCAGAGGAAGTTAATGGGGCCAGAAAACATCTATTCTAGCCATTCATTCATTTTCCTGAACTGTTGTGGGAAGGGTTGATCACACTCCCTGTGAAAAACCCATATTCTACCACTGCAGCATCAACGAGAACAGGATTTCCATCTGTGCAGTGTATGATCAAGATAGTTAATACCATTGAATTACAATCAAAGCAGCTTTTAAGGACTGGTCTACACTGCAAAGTTAAGTTGACTGAAGCCACTTTCTGTCGACCACATAATATATGCATCACCATTGCCAGGTCTGTTCCGCCAACTGAACCCACCAAAAACATTGACTTAATAAAACCACATCCGTGAGAGGCGTAGCGCTAAAATTGAAGTGGATGGCAGTGAAGCAGCATCAAATGAGCAGCAGTGAAGGCAGAGTGTGTGTAAATTGACATCATGGGCCTTTAGGAGGTATCCCACAATGGTCTGCTGTGGAGATCGTTTTCAACCCTGTTGCACTGTGGCCATGTATACAGGAAACATCCTCTCCACTGGTCAACTCCCATTTCCTGTTTGGTCAGTGTGAAGAGCTTGCCAGCACAACTGATCATGGAGACTTCACGCCCCAAATGCACTCCAGCAGTAGACCTGAGGTGTGGGATTTTATTGGTCTGTAGGGAGAAGAGTCTGTTGAGGCTCAGCTCCAATCCAGCAGAAGAAACATTGATATCTACGAAGAGATTGCAGGGCATGTTGGAAGAGGGGCACAACAGGGACATGTAGCAGTGCCATGTGAAAACCAAAGAGCAATGAATGTGCTTCAAAAAAAAAAAAAAAAAAAACCCAAGGGAGATGAACAGTTGTTCTGGTTCACCACCGAAGACATAACACTTCTCCAAAGAGCTGCATGCAATTTTCAACAATGACCTCACCACTGCCCCCAGATGCAGCGTTGATACTTCAGGGGAATCTGAGTCCTGGATCAATGACTATGAAACTGTGGACGAAGAGGAGGAGGAGGAGGATGGGTGGGTAGGTGAATGAGGTATCATTCTCCCCAATAGCCAGAAGCTATTTTTAACTCCAGAGCAGCCCAGCATCTTAACTGGCTGAGATACTGGAGAAGACATCTCGTGATTATGTAATATAAAAATCACAGTACCAGGGTCACATCCTCTGTTAAGTTCAGGCTAATATAAAAGAAATGATGAGGAAGCCCATCCCCATACCTAGTTGGTGCTCTAATTATGCAGAGATTTGTCCCTGGAAAGTACTGTTTGTGTGTCCAGAGAATCCTCCATAGAGATCTCCAGGAAACTTTGACGGAGATACTCTGCAATCCTTTGAAGAAGATTTCCTGGGAGGACAGCCTTAATTCTTCCCCCATTATAGGGCACTTTCCCACACCACTCTGTTGTGATGATGCCAACACATTTAACAAAGCATAGCAGCATAAGGACCAGGCCTGTACCCAGACACTTGCAGCAACTGCTCCCTTTCTGCCTGCGTTACCCTCAGGAAGGGTGGATTAAAAAAAGATTTAAAAAAATAGTATTTTTTTTAATTTAATTTAAATAAAAACCTGATTTCTCCTTTAAGAAGTTACAATTAAGTCTCACCACAAACATGCTAAACCTACAATTAGTCTCAGAAATGAATTAATAGCTCTAGTCTGTCCAGCTTAACTACCAGCGCTTGCTTCTTCAAAGTTTGGGCTTTCAGTTTATTTCTCAGCAGACTAAAGTCACATGTGCAAAGAAAGACAGGCTGGATAGGATTGTTATTCTGTACTTAAGGCAGAGGAGTTAGTTAAGACTGTCTAAAAGACAGAGAAACAAAG
>ML675613.1:50621241-50642938 GCA_007922155.1 Mesoclemmys tuberculata
GCAGAATAGAAAGGAACAGTGGAGTAGACTGGAAAGAAAAAGGGAAGACATTCAGAACACACACAGCTTACTCTATTCCCCACACTTTTGTCACAGAAAGACTGGAAAAATTCCTCAGTCTATTTATGCCACAAATAATCCTTGTTTATTGTTAACAATGCAAAACTTCATTGATACGGTTAAGTCCTTATGACCGGGCTACACTCCATCTGGTAGAGCAGACATTGGTGGAAGGGATATACAGTGTCTGAGAATGAATTTGAATAATGTGCAAGAAAGACTGAGGGGAAATTTCACAGTTTAAGTCTTGATGGATGGATCAATGTACACAATGATTAAGTAATGTGTGTGTGTTATGACGACAAGAGATGGGGTTGCATCTCTTTCAGAAACAGATCAGGAAATGCCCACAGAATATTTAAAAGTGGCAGCAGTGAACTCTATAATGAACTGTGAACAAAAATTCAACTGTCACATGCACAGTTCCGTCACAGACAATGCTGCACATGGCAAAGATGAGATGATACTTAGAAGAAATGGAAGGATGCTCTTCAGTAACATATGGCTGCAGTACCCATTTAAGGCATCTTTTAGCCAAAGACTTAGGTACGTCTTTTCCTGGAATAAAAGAAAATGTTCAAGTTGCAAAATACTTCTGTAATAACCATTTTGCTTCAGCTTCACTGAAGAGAGCAGGAGGATCCAAACTAATTCTCCCTCAAGATGTTTGATGGAATTCTGTGGTTGATTGTTTTGAACAATTTATTAAGCATTGGTCTAGTCTCATAAAACTGAAGAAAACTGTGATAAAATAGATGGAAGAATCTCATCCAAAGTCTCTAACATTGGATTAAAGAGGAATGTAGAGGATCTCAGTATACTGAAGCCTATATCCATGGCCTTACGCAAACTTCAGAGAAATTGTTGCTACATTGCTGATGCTGTCAAAATTTGGAAGGCACGTCAAGAGACATTGAAGTACCTCACTGGAAGTTAAACTGCAGGCAATAAAGAAGCAAATGGATCAAGCACTAACTCCACCTCATTGTCTTGTGAACATTCGCGACCCCAAATATAAAGGTAGATGCCTAACTTCTGAAGATCCTGCTACTGTCATGGCATGGGCATCTCAAAATCACTCCACAGTTATGGCAATCATAATACATTTCAGGGCTGGAGCAGAACCATTTAAACAGTACATGTTTACTGATGTTTTGAACAAAAGTCACACCCAGAACTGGTGGAAATTATTAGTCAGGCACCTTGAAAGAGTTCCTTCAATTGCTAAGCCTACTGTTCACAACAGTAGCTTCTTCTGCAGGCACAGAGGGAATATTTCTGTCATTTGATATTATTTACTCAAAGCTAAGAAGTCAACTGGGCGCTGAAAAAAGCAGAACTCATTTCTGTTTCAGTGTATGAATAAGAATGACAGTGGGAGTGGGAAAGATGAGAGCTAGATGTAGAAGTTTTAAGGACAGTATACATTTAGTGTTGTGATAGTCTGTTAGAGTTAATAAAATTTGAAAATTAAAAATGTTTAAAGACAGCCATCAGCTGGCAACTCAGGAGACTCACATTTGCAATTGCAACAAACATGTAACATTTAAGATTAAATTTAATAAAAATATAAGTGCTGTTGTGTTCGTGTGATTTAGTTCTTACCATTCCTAATGTACTGCTGCTGCATTTGCAGCTTGACACAGGTAATGAGTATTATGTACGATTTCCTAAATTAAAGTCAAGTTGTCTAAAAAAATTAGACAAGGTATACCCTCCTAGATGTTGTAAAATGCTGTACTGAATTATAAAGCAACATATTTTAGTGATCAGATTTGCACCGTTTAAGAAATGTGAATTAGTACCAGTGGAAAACTTGATTTAAATCAATGATTTTTCTCTTGGTGATTTAGTTTGTTTTTAAATCAATCCCCCAGAAGACTAATATCACATAGAGTTACTTGGGGAAGATGGGACAAGTTTACATTACCCGTGCTCAATGAAAAAAGTGCGTGAGACTCCCCATCCAGGACCGTTTGAGTCCCTCAACTGCATGTTCTGACCTGACAGACTGTTCTAGATATTAGGGAACCGGGAATGGGTGGTCAGGTGTCTTCTCCTGGGTGATTCCCCCCCCCCCCTTCCCCTCCTTAGGGCTGCCTCCTTCGAAAACAAAAATGTTGGGAGGCTAAATGATGTTTGTCGGTCATGCTTGTCCACACCACAATCTGTGCTCCAGCAGTTTCCCAAAACTGGAGACAAGCCCCTTACCATAGCTGGCACACCAAACCGACCTGTGACACAGCTACTGTTCACTTGAGAATAGTAAGGGAAGTTATTTTTACATTGCAACCTTGTTTTTCAGCCATGATCTGAACTAACAATGGGTGCCTTGAGCTTTGTGTGCCTTACAGTGGAAAGTGTAGCTTTTAGTTCATCCTCCAATCCTGTGAAGAGGCTGTCGCAGACAAGAATGCTGAAAAAAGATAATGAACGCCTCCAGGAGAGCTGACACAAAGCTAAGAGTCTGGAAAATTTCATTGTCAGTAAAACTGGTCATGGACAGCAGCAAAGCAGCCCAGGAGTATGAGCAAGCCACAGAGGACGAGATGCTGCATATAATGAGGGATTAGACATGTTGAGACATCTGGTTGAGCTTTAGGAACAGTAGTGGCAGGATAGACTCCCTCTGCAGCCCTTTAACAACTGCCAGCAATAAATGCTCTCTTCCCAAGGCCCATACACCAAGCATTCCAGGAAGAGGGTGGGCAGGGTACAGTATACACTCCACTCAACACTGGGGGAAGGGAATAGGAAGAAAAGATGGTGACAGGCACCGTTTACTCCCCTCCCAGCTCCATGACAATAGTTGCTGACTGTTAAATTATTTTTCTTTCCCGCCACTGTTACAGATATGCAATAGAAGTCAACTTTTGTAATTAAGTACTTTATTTATTGCAAGTATGGGGATGGATAGTGTGGGAGGGGAAGTGCAAGGACACTGTTGCAAGAAGGGGGATGGAATAGGAAGGCACAGCATAGATAAGTGACGCACATTACTGTTGCTCATTACAAAATGGGTTTTCAATGCCTCCAAGACAGAGCTCCTCCTTGGACTCTCAGCATTATACTGCCATCTGGCTGCTCAGCCTATCTGCCTCCATGACCCAACCCAATGAAAACTTCTCCCTCTTTCTCTCGCAGACATATAGCACACAGCAGGCAGACAAGTTATGGGGATATTGGTTTTTACTGAGGTCTAAGCTGCTGATGCAAATTGCTCACTGAGTCTTTAAATGTCCAAAGGCATATGTCATCACCATTCTGCACTTGCTCAGCCTATTATTGAACTGCTCCTTATCGCTGTCCAGGTATCCTGTGTACAGCTTCAGGAGCCATAGTAGCAAGGGGTCTCCCAAGATCACTTTTGGCATTTCTACATCAATAGTTATTTTCTGGTCTGGAAAAGAAGTCCCTGCTTGCATCTTTCTGAACAGACCTGAGTTCCTAGACCACTCCATGTTGATGTTGGTTAAGCATCCTGTGATCCACCAGTGCTTGGACCACCATGGAAAAGTATCCCTTTTGATTTGTGTACTCTGTGGCAAGGTGGGCTGGTTCTAAGATATGGATGTGTGCACCATCTATTACCCCACCACCGTTAGGGAACCCCATCACAGCAAAAACATCCACTATATCCTTCATATTTCCCAAACTCACTACCCTTCTTAGCAGAAGTCTATTAAGGGCCCTACACACTTGAATCACAGTTGCTCCCATGGTGGATTTACCAACTCCTAATTGAATCCCAGCTGACAGGTAGCAATCCAGCATTGCTAGCTTCCACAGTGATAGCCACTCACTTCTTCACTATCATAGCAGGGCTTGAGTATTCCTGTGCTTCAGAGCAGAGGACAGCTCTGTACAAAGTTCCAGGAAAGTGGCTGTATGCATTTGAAAGTTCTACAGCCACTGCTTGTCAGCCCATACCTCCATAACCATGCAATTCCACCAGTCACTGCTTGTTGCCCAGGACCAGAAATGGCGCTCCGAGTTCAGCTGCTGCGCAACAGCCAGCAGCAACTGTGAATTTTGTTCTAGGGCTTGTAGCAGGGTGGTTTGAGTAACACCACAATTTTCCACACTGTGGCTCCTCTCTTGGCCTTAGAAATATTGCAGGATGAGTTGTATATGATGCTCACAATGATAGGACAGAGCTGAGTGGGCTCCATGCTTCTCTGGCAATGGTATATGTGCAGCAGAGCCAAGGTCTCAAAAATATGGTGCAAAGAATCTTTGGGTTTTTTGTCATTGACATCAAGGAGTAGAAGGGGAGGACACTGCATCATGGGAGGCCAAAGACCTTCCCTAAAGCCCTGAGCAAGTTGCACTGTGGGATAGATACCTACAGTGCACTTTTCTGCTTACTGATGATACAAGCACGGCTGGTGAGAACACACTCCTCCCCCACCCCCATGCAATGAGTGGTGTGATCACACCCAATTGGCTTCATTAGTTTGGTGGGTCAATGTCAACTGAAATAAATAGACCATTTTGCAGTGTAGACATACCTTAACTGTAACTTTAGAGGCAGCCACTAAGACAGGTAATCTTGTCTCCTCACGGTTAAACAATCTAGCAGATTGTACCATGTCAGTGTCACTCTATCACTACGACTCTATGGGATCAAAGACTCAGACTTTAAGGTCAGAAGGGACCAGTATGATCTAGTCCAGTGTTTCTCAACCTTTTAAGTAACCCCTAACTTCTGAAAATTTTAATAAGTACCCCAACACTCAATTTTCCACAGGATTTTATATTTAGACTAGTTGAGCCACATGTTGGAAGAAGGGCTGCGTATGTAAGGCTATGATATGATATGACACGTCAGATCTAGTGTGGGTAGGGTTACCACCTTTACACCAGGGGTATGCAACTCAAGTATGTACCTGGGCTAGAGGTGATGTTGGCTAAAGCTAGGAGGTTTTGAGCACCATGCCAAATTTTTTGCCATAGACTTGAGAGGAGAGGAGAGGAGAGGGTGACTGGTGAAATCTGGGGCTGTCATAGTTGTCATTTTCACTGCTCAGCTAGAGCAGTGGAACTGACAAGTTTTCCGGGCACTGGGCTTTGAGCCAGGGAGGTGGGCTGCCACCCGGGCAACTTGCAGGCGACTGCCATCTGGCTGCTTGCCCGGCCTGGAAGTGGGCGAATGCCACCCAATCCGAGCAGGGGCAGGAGGCAATTTCTGCACCAGCTGGGACTCAGGAATGTGGGCAGGTGGCTGCTGCCCATCTTCAAGCTGGGGCACAGGATGCTGTCCCTCAGCTTGGAGCCAGGGCGTGGGTGGCTGCCACCCAGCTGCGAGCCCAGCTTGCGAGATGCAAGAGGCTGCCACCAGGCTCCCACATGGAAGCTGGGACCCCGGACCCTGTGGGAAGAGACGAGCTGCCACCTGCCTTCCCTAGAAGCTAGGGGCTGCTGCTTGCTTCCCAGCTGGGAACTGCGACCCGGTGGGAAGCAGGGGCCTGCCCCCTACCTTCCCCAGAGGCTGGGGGCTGCCACTCATCTCCCAGCTCAGAGCCAGGACCTGGCAGGAATCAGACAGCTGCCGCGCACCTTCCCCAAGAGCTGGTGGCTGCCACTCTCTTTCCAGCTAGCTGACAGGGTGGGAAGTGGGCAGCTGCAGCCTGGCTTCCCAAGACTGTGGCAGCTGCTCCTCCCCCCCGCTTCACTCAATTTTTCCCTGGGTACCCCCTGCTTGTGTCTAATGTACCCCTAGGGGTACACTTACCACAGGTTGAGAAACTATGATCTAGTTGTGTCCTCCTGCACAACACAGGCCACAGAACCTCACCCATGCACTCTTGTAATAGACCCCTAACCTAAGACTATTACTGAAGTCTTCAGAATCATGGTTTAAAGACTTCAAGGCACAGAGAATTCACAAGTGACCCATGCTACAGAAGGTGGTGAAAAGTCCCAGGGTCTCTGCTAGTCTGCCCTGGGGGAAATTCCTTTCCAACCCCAAATATGGCCATCAGCTAAATCTTGAGCATGTGGGCAAAACTCTTCAGACAGATACCCAAGAATGAATCTGTAGTAGCTCAGAACTCACCCCATCTAAAATCCCATCACAGGTGACTGGCATAGTCAAAGATCAGTTAATTGCCAAGTTAGGCTGTCTCTCCATAAGTTTTAAAGCCAGCTAGGTTTTTTGCCCCAACTGCTCTCTTCAGAACTTTACTCCTTTGATGGTGGGAAACCTATGCTTAACTTCAAAGTCTAAACTTCCTCATGGCTAATTTATATTCATTTGTTCTTGTGTCCACATTGGTGCTGAACTTAAATAATTCCTCTCCCTGCCTGGCATTTATCCCTCTGATGTATTTATAAGAGCAATCATAACTCCAAAAGAAGGCTGAGGGGTTAGACTAAGCTCTTTGAGTCTCCTCTGAGAAGGCAGATTTTCCATTCTATGGATCATCCTAGTAGCCCTTCTCTGCACATGGTCCAGTTTGAATTCATCTTTCTTAAGCATTGACACTATATGAATAGTGATGTTTTGGCCAGGTGAATCCAGCATTTAGATTTGATTTTTCTGTAGGTTAACCTCAATACTCTGAAATGTTCAACTATTCAAGTCTTACATTTCTAGAATCTGTTTAAACAAAAGAGCCAGGATTGTCTATGAGCTCCAGCAGAGCACTTTCTTGCAAGCAGTAAGATACTCTCCTTGAAAAGAGTTCAGTCAGAATGGTGACTAGGAGTGACAGGCTGGGAACAACTACTGTGTTCTATTCATAGTTGCAGGCTTTTCATTTTGGAAACCGCATCTTAATAGCTGAGGAATAAATATGCTTTTTAAGTTAATTATATTCTATGTGGTCTGTTTCATTTCATAAAATACTGGAGGAGGAAAACCTCAAATGAAAACTGGTCTCCAATTCCCCCATTTTGTTCTGGATCAGAGAGAAGGGAGGAAAAAACTATAATGCTATTACAATGTCCATCAGAGAAGATTAAATAACTGCAATTTCCAAGTTCTGATGCACATATTACAAAGCTCAGGAAACCCAAATTGACACCAGCACTTGTTTATACCACCTAAACCTTTGAGGCAGACACATTCCATCTTTCAATAATGGAGATTTTCCGCTTTGAAAACCAACATTCAAACACAGATATTACAACAAATGAGACTGAGAAGCTGCCAGAGACTGAATAGTTTTAAAAGTTACATATCCAATCATTAGAAGTGTCGAGATACTTACTAATACTTCTGACAAAAACCAAGACAAATTTGGACCTTCCAGGTCATATTTTAACAATTTTAGCGAGGATGGCATGTGGATGTTGGGTTCAGTAGCACAAGAATTAATCTTAAAATAAAGTTATTACCTTAACAATGAAGAAAAAATTAATAATGCAGAGGCCATCAAATAAGTTTAACTGTTGATCTAACTTCTGATTAAACCCAGAAGATCAGCTACCACCCTCTTGACAGGTGCTGCTTGAATAAAATGACCTTTGTCAAACTAACTTAAATTTCAAGGAAGTTATGGGCATTTATCAGTCCTATGAGAAAGGAGTGAACATTTAAAAACATACAAGTATTTTGTTTAGTAATGACTTCTACTTGCAATTTGATGCTGGATCATTGATTGTTAGAAGACAGCATTTCCTGCAATCAACTGAAAACCCAACTCCCTTACAATTACAGTATTTGTTAGAAACTAACCCATTAGATGCTTTCCTGAAACCGTTGTCTGCACAGCACCAGACTGTCTTATTACTTTAATCCAAAACGTGCACCACTCACATGACTACTGATAGCTGAATTTGCAATGGCATGAGTTGACCATTTAATCACTGCATTTTATATTTTTGCACACAGATTCTCTCAATCTCCTTATCAAAGGTTTAGTAAAACTCTGTTCCAGCTCTGAATTTGGACTGCTTTTCAAGACTGTCAAATTGAATGTATGTAATGGCATAAAAAAATGGAAGACAAGCTGTAGAATATCTCTGCTTGATATTAGTCAGAGGAAGAGGTTATTTCTCCAACAAGATTATTTTTTTGTATTTCAAATTAATATTAGTTCTATTTGATTACATTTTCATCCCGTTTCTATAGCACTGATTTTGGCAACAGCAGAGAGCTTCATAGTCCGGATTGCTTTTACTGTAAGGTAATGGTCAATCTTACTGTTAGTATCTTCCCAGATTTCTGCTTGTGTACTAACTATACAACAATGAGCAATATTCTCTATAGTTTGCATTAAATTTTCCTTTTTGAAGGACATTAATTGCCAAACGCTAAGATGGATCTTGAGCATTTGGAAAGCTTTGTTTATGAAAACCTTGTGCCTTCCCCACCACAAAGCTGTCAGCATCTAACTTCAATGAACCACTTCTAGCTGGAGAACATGTTTATCAATCCAAGGCACTCCCATCCATAAGAACCTGATCATACTGTCAAAGCACTTCTACCTTCAGCCCAAGGAGAGGTCTTCTATATACGACAGATCAGAAAGCAACAGGCTAAGGAAGAGGAGGGAAAGGAAGGAAGAGTGGGCACAATAAACTTAGCACTTCAATAGATCAACTAAAGGGCTCTTTAAGGATATACGCAATATAAAAGGTTAAGAGTTCATTTAAAGTTGATCCACAGAGCCATAAAAATAAATAAGGCTTGAGTTGAGGTTGCTGCCCCACCCTAACCTCATGCTTGAGAGTCTTGGTATTGCAGTGCATGAGAGAAGAGACAATGCCATTTGGAGATCAAAAAGCAATTCATTATATGGATTTAAAAATGCAGCAACCCCTAGTCAGAACTTCATTGAAGGTTCTAGCCAGACTATCAACCTGAAAGTTTTTCCTCTAACCATTTCTGTTCACAATAATTAAGAAATTGGTTTCAGTTTATGAGTGTGAGATAGTCAATGTATCAATACCAGAAAAAGCCAAGAAGAATAGTCAATACTCAACAATGGTTTGAAAGTATCAGCCTTCTAGCACATGTTGGACTTGCTTCCTTTCTCAGCCAGAACAATTGAGAAATTACTTTGTTTACAGCTCTGAGAAAGCATCAAGTTCCTCAATATTAACCTACAGTGTCTACATGCAGCGTTCAACAGTAGAAAAAAGTTTGCATGCACAGTTGCAGGGAAGGGGAATGGCTAACAATTATTCCACAGTAAAAATTTAGAACTGAGCCATCATAAATCTGAAACCAAGGACACAATCTGAAGTCATCTGCAGAAGATACTCTCTCCCCTCTGTATAGGAAGACATCAATGACCTGTGGAGGAGGAGTTGTATAAATTATACCAAAGCTGGGCAAATTTTCTTCTAAACATCCTAAGTTCACTAAAAGTGTAGTTTTCAAGGCACCACAACTATCCACAAATTTGAGTCTAATTCTGTTAACAAGTATGGACAAAAAAATTAAAATGTTCTATTTCAACCATTGTGAAACAAAGTATTTCAGCATTTCACTTTGAAATGTTTTATTTAGAAATTTAGGTAAATTTCCAAACAAAGAAAAGCTCAACACTTGAAAAATTACCCCTTACCTCCCTGGAAAAACCCTAAACAAATGAGAAAAAATTCAATTAAATGAAACATTTGTGTTTTACCCAAAGTCAGAGGTGGAAAGTGCATTTTCCTTTTTGCTGAGAAAAAAAAGGAAATTTTATTTCAAACTGCATCCTTTTTTTTCCAGGGGAATTTTTGGTTCAGTCGGGGGGGGGGGGGGGAAGGACACAACGGACGACCAAAGAAAAAAAAAACAAAAAAAAACCACCACAACACAAATTATTCACTCAGTTCTTACACTCTCACCAGTCAAGCTGCCTCCAGGATTCCTCAGAATCTGAGGTGTTATGCGGGAGGTCAGACTAGATGATCATATTGGTCCCTTCTGACCTATGAGTCTATGAGTGTCATCTCACTTAACTACCCAGAGGAGAGATGTCAGAAAGGGATAGCAAGTTGTTTTAGAAGAAAAACTAATCCCATATAGCAAGCAATTTTTTCCACATTAAAAAAAAGTCCATTTAGTTGTAAAGAGTCCTTCTACAGTGCACAGACAGTGAGATTCCACTTAAAGTATAAGAAAGTCATTAGGTAACAGTGGCTGTTTTCACTTCCATTTTCATCCACACAACTCCAGGTATGTGTTTTACCACACAACTCCAGGAGTTTACCCTAAGAGATAATACCTAATTACATGTACTAATTTATGAGAGAAAGTGATACTGCTGGCTGCAAGTCCTTTCCAGTAATTGTTAAATGAAACATTAACAAAATCAGACATCTTTACACTTCTGTTTTTCTAAGGCTCAAAGGGATTTTCCTCTTTCAGCCCACCTAGCCATGTGCTAGTTCCTAAATATTACCATTGTGAACTAGAATAGGAGTACACAAATATTAGTTCCTTAGACAGTCTTATAATTATGTACATTTTAAGGCAAGTTTCACAAGAAGCTAGTCAGTGAATTCAACCACGCTGCTGTTTGTGTTCTACCACACAGACCAACAGATGGTTAAGAGCACATGGGCATAGAGTAGACAAGGATTTCTCAAATTTTTTTTTGCTGAGACCCCCTTTAAAAATATATCCAGCTAGGACGACCCTCTCATGCCATGCCACCCTTACTGGCATTTGTGAGGGCTGATAATTTGCAACCCCCACGCCCTCCATAATAGCCTCATAACCCCCTGAGGGGTCATGACCATCCAGTTTGAGAACCCCTGGAGGCTGTAGCATAGTCTCCTTTATTGGCCTCTCTGGCACACTTTTGGATACAGGCTTTATCTGTGATCCCTTTACAGAAACGGATTTTGTGACCCAGCTGCCTTAGACCCTTAGGACCAGCGCTGACCCACCAGATTCCCCAGCAGTCCCACACTCTTTCCAAGGCTCCAGCCTTGTGGGTGCCCTGAGTTTGAAGTTCACACCTTCCAGGACACACGACATGAAAGCAAACAGACATACAGGTTATACCAGTTTACTTTATGTGTTTGGTTAGCCATGCAGCTAACTGAGTTTGCAATGCTGATGCCTAATATTCATTTATTTTCTGAACCTCATACCTCAGTTTCTACACACACACCCCCAAACTAACTACACAGATGCTTTGTTTCCCAATATCTCATTAACCCAAACTACTGTTTCTCAGAACTCTTACTTTGTACAAGTTCTTACAAGGTTGTTACAAGAAGGAGGGAGAAAAATTGTTCTCATTAACTAGGAGGATAGGACAAGAGGCAATGGGTTTAATTGAAGCAAGGACAGTTTAGGTTGGACATTAGAAAAAAATTCTAAATGGTCAGGGTAGTTAAGCACTGGAATAAATTGCTTATTGAGGTTGTGAAATCTGTCATAGGAGTTTAAGAGGAGGTAGGAAACCCGTCAGGGATGGTCTAGATAATGCTTGGTCTTGTCTTGAGAGCAGGGGACTGAACTAAAAGATCTCTCAAGGTCTCATTCAGTCCTATGATTCTATGACTTTGAAAATGGGAATGAATAACCATTATCAAACTGGACAAGTTCATCAAATGTATATATCTAAGCACAAGCTCCCTAGAAATTCATTTAAATCCATCATAAAAGGTAAGTTGAAAACCTTTTTGCTTACCAGTTCCAGACTTCATCGATCTATTTATCCTTTAACAGTTGAAGAAATCACAAAGGATATCTCTACACTGCACACTCCTTATGGAATCATGTAGAGTACATATTCCTGTGCTTGGGGCGTGCAGTGAAAGTAGTACAGATAGTGAAGCACTGCATAGGTCAGTGGTTCTCAGCCCACAGCTGATGGGCTGTTTGCAGCCCTGTTGGCTCATGTGACATCCTCAGGGCGAGAGAGAGCGAGCACACGCAGCCCACATAAAGAGCTTCATATGCAGCCCACAATTGTAAATAGGTTGAGAACCACTGGCTTAGCTGAATAAGACATGCCTGAACCCAGTGGATATGTACCCTACATGGCTCTCTAAACACCCAGGCAGTGCCTTCCTGTCTACACCATAGTGTAGTGCCCTGCTGCTGGAGCCTTTCCTCACCACAAGGAAGCTGCTAGAACTTCTCTGCTGCCTCCTCCATGCCAGAGCCTTTCATGCAACTTGCTTTTTAACTGCTTCGTGTAACTACATAGACCCTATTTGCTGCCACCAGATATGTGCAGCATAGATGTAGATGCAGGACACTAATTTAAATATTAGCAATGGCATCAACTGAAGGAGAAAAGTTAGTTCTTGCTATCAACTTTACTGCTACCCTGCAAAGAGAAGGACTCCCTTGGACAGGGTCAGTGCCAAGTTGATGGGAGACATTACTATGCTGCCTACTGATCATAATGGCTACATCCTCCTCCAGCCCACAGTTTGCTGATGCCAGGGAAAGATTTTATTTACAGTAAGGTGGTTCATAATTTGATCACAAGCTTTATCAGCAGTTGTCTTTGGCCTACTACCAATTTCATACTGGGGAAATAGGTGAATTTCACCAGCAAAATGACATGAGTCAATATATATAGTACCATATTTCCACACAAGTGTTCAGAGACCACATGGCTGTTAGCCAAAGCACAAGGAGCCAGGAGGATCTTAAGGTCTGAGATAGATCAAACAAAACTCAGGTAAGTCACAACTTCTAAGCCTCAGACAACCCAGTTTCAACATTTGGGTAAAAGCAAAATGTGAGTGAAAGCTAGATTCTGCATCTGGCCTAAACTTCTTTTTAGACAGTTTGCTTTAGAAAGTAGAAATCTGAGCAGTGATGTTGGGGGGAAAGGGGGGGGGGGGGAGGCGTCTTCCATAACCTTTTCAATAAAAATGTAACATTCCACATTTGGAACAAAAGTATATTGCTTTGAGTAAAGACAAGCTTACGAATTTTAGAAAGGCACCCACACTGAAAAAAAATCATGTTTTCAATTGGAATACCTCTTTTTATATGGCCTTGATTCAGCACCAATATACCCCTAGTTTCAGGCATGCTGATTTTTCATA
This sequence comes from Mesoclemmys tuberculata, assembly GCA_007922155.1. Classification (NCBI taxonomy): domain Eukaryota; kingdom Metazoa; phylum Chordata; order Testudines; family Chelidae; genus Mesoclemmys; species Mesoclemmys tuberculata. The sequence continues at coordinate 50,634,265 of ML675613.1, forward strand.
TCTTCTGGGACCTTGTGCAGAGGCTTCATGTGTTCCCCCTCCTTTCCCCCCACATCTAGCCCCTAGTTTTGAAAAAAAATGTTGAACAGAATAAAGCAGATTTTTGCTGAAGGATTTTAAATCCCAAATCTAGATGGCGGTCCCTAGGATCCTTTGCCTTGAAAACAGTACAAGAGAAATTAGAGGCACTATAAAGCCCTGATCCCATAAACAGATGGCATAGCTCCCCCACACCAATGCAAAGCATCACTGACTTCAAAAGACTGCATTGGCACTTCTATTTACCTGATCAAGACCTAGAAGTATTTTAAATATCTAGAGGAACATTCCTTTCCCTCAGTTTGGCCAGTTAAGCTAGAGTAGTCGGTTTCAATCTTTTTTTATGCACCAACAGTACTGTCCTGTCCATGTTTGCCAAACTGAATGGGTATATTAAAATGTTAATTAAATTAACCAAGTTGTAAGAACATGTGGCAAACCGCCTGCTTCCCTCTGGTGGGTCTCAGGCTTTACCTCTCTTCCTGGGCCAGGGGCCCCCAGCTACCCCATCTCACCTAGCTGTAGAGGAGCTTTGTCTCCTGGTCTGGGAGGGAACCTTCTCCTTTGGCCACCACAAGCCTTCTGGCAGCTTCCTCCTGGTTTGTTCCCTCCTCCTCTTGGGAAGGCAGGGTTTAAAGACACCTGACATCGCCCTTCATTGGGTCCAGGTGTCTAATTGCCCTGCTGTAGTCTCTCCTCCACCTGCAGGATGAAGGGCCTTTAACCCTTTAGGGCCCACATATCCACCCTGGTATAACCCTTGGTAGCCCTCTGGCCTGACTTTACCACAATGTGTTCATTAGGTATGCAAATCCTCTTTTTTAAAGTAAAAAACTGATCTGACACCAAAATTACTTTAAAGCACCCTTTTAATTTCTGAATGAGTTCCTGTAGCTCACAGCCAAAACCACCCTAACATCTATGGTAAGAAACATACCCAACACCTGTAACATGCAGTTTCAACAAAAGGGGCTTATGGATTGCATTCCAAGGCCTGGGATAGACTCAGGGACCATCATGATCATCTAGTCTGACCTCCTGCACATCACAGGCCACAGAACCACCCACTCCTGTAAGAAACCCCTAGACTCCGGGTGAGCAACTCAACTCCTCAAATCATAATTTAAGACTTCAAGTTACAGAGAATCCTCCATTCACACTGGTTTGAACCTGCAAGTAACCTATGCCCCATGTTGCAGAGGAAGGTGAAAACCCCAGGATCTCTGCTGATCTGACCTGGGGAAAGATTCCTTCCCAACCCTAAATATTGCAATCAATTAGACCCTGATCATGTAGGCAAGATCCACCAGCCAGACAACTCAGAGCCCTCACTATATGGTGTCTCATCACCAGCCATTGAAGATATTTGCCTACAATAGCATATAGCTGTTCCATGACTGCTAGCAGCAATCTCATTACACTATTCCACGCCCCCCCCCAATAAACTTACCAAGCTCAGTCTTGAAGTCAGTTAGGTTTTTTTGCCCTCATTGCTCCCTTTGGAAGGCTGTTCCAGAATTTCACTCATCTGTTGGTTAGAAACCACCACCTAATTTCAAGCCCAAATTTGTTGATTTCCAGTTTATATCCATTTGTTCTTGTATCCACATTGGCACTTAATTCCTCTCCCTCCCTGGTATTTATCCCTCTGATGTATATATAGAGAGCAACCATATGTCCCTCCTCCCCCCCTTTTGGTTAAGCTAAACAAGCCATGCTCTTTGAATCCCCTCTTAAAGCAGTTTTTCCATTCTTCAGCTCATCCTAGGAGCTCTTCTCTGCATCTTTTTTTGGGCATAAACAAACATTTCTACCCAGAAGAAATATTTCACTTGAACCATAAGGAAAGATTTCAGCTGTCCTCACTGGAAAAAGAGCCAGATACTTGAACACAGCAGTTTAAATGAGACAAAAAAGTTACTCTTCAAATATTAACAAAAAAAACCCACTTTCACAGGGCAAACAGTAATGTATTATCACCACCAGCCACAGTAAATTCTAGGACAAAAAAAAAATTTACACTGAGTCTGAATTCTAGTATCAAGAGATCCAAAAAGACAGCATGGTCTACACAGGGAACCAAATAGAAAATTCAGTTAATCAATTTCAGCAACAGTTCTCCTTTCTAACAATCATCATCTTAGACACCTCCCTGTCAATTTCTTCTCTTCCGCCTTCCTTGAAGCAACCGATGTTTGCTGAGATAAAAGTAATCCTCAATCAGTTAAGGCAAGAAATGAGAAATTCAGCTGACTGCAATAAATATATTTTACTTACTTCTGCTGTCCCCAATATGTAGAGCTTTACAATATGAAGTCTTCCCTCATGGTCTGTGACTTCCACAACTCATTTCTCCAGGTCACTGCCATTTTGTTCCAGCCTCCTGTGTATTTCCTGCCACTTGAATTTTGGCATCAACCGTAAATTGTATCCTTGATGTAAATTTAACTGATAAATCTGACAATGATCACTTGAGCCTCTAATGTAAGCAGCTCTGATCACTTACAAGTGTTCTGCAGACCACAGCTTGAAATCCACTACAACAGAGAGTTTGTACAGTCCTCCTGGATTATAGATCCACTGTGAGGGGTTTTTTAAGTTACGTAATTAAAAATTCCCCTAAGAAAAAATGTTGCTAAGGATGTGTATTCAAACAAGATCTAAATTGGATCTGTTCAGTACTACCTGTAGTAAGCACATCTTAGAATGCCTCCTCTTTCCAAAAAGAAAAAAAAAATCTTAAACACCTGTCCCTTGCTTCTAAAACAATTTTCAATATCCTCAAATTGTTCTTACAGGGCATGTAAGAATTCTTAACATTAGCTGGAGTTTCATGGTTCATTTGTGTGCCAGTTTTGTTGGCTATGTTAGAACCCGTAAAAAAAACCTGTGTTATGTCAAAATAGCAATGTTAACATTTTGGGATTATTCTACCTCAGTATATGCACTTGTGAATTGTATTCAATGCCAAGCTCCAGAAAACCCAATAATGAATTGGCTGGTTTATGAACTGCAGTTATTCATTTCAATCATGTTTGGAGTGGATATTAAGGCAAATAGTTTGTCTACAGTAGTTTTACTTTTATATTGGATACATTTTTGTAACAGGATATGACACTGCTGTGAGAAGGTGTGTGTATTTGTCCACCAGTGTTTTTGAAAACACTGACAGCCTCACTCCCATCAGCTTTCAAGGATGAAATGAAATCAGTGACCAAATGTTGTCTGCATCAGAGCCGTCACTTGGTGTTAGAGCCAATTATTTAACCACTGCCTATGTCAATACTACCCACTCGGAATCAATGTTAGATATGCCTGTCCATCTTGGGTTGACATGCAACAGTTTTAGATTTCCACAATTCACAGATTCAAATGGAGGGGCTGTCATCTTTGACAGCTGTCAAAGATCAACTTATAAGTCTCCTTTTTTCTCTAGAAAGTTTCCTCTCCAGACATGCTTCCCACAGTAACCGCTCCCTCCCAGAAATGCCTTCCCACCATACCTGTTTACCCACCCGTCTGTTCTACTGCTCCTCAGTCAATAATTCAGCTTCACAAATTCTTCCTTCCTCAGCAGTATCAGAGGACAAACTATGCCTTGACACTTGTTCCTCAAAAATAGAAAAGGGGTTTTTCCTGGCAGTATGCTTGTTCCTCCTTTTCCCTTGGGTGTAACTAAAAATGGATGAGGGAAAAGAAGATGAACTAATCTTTCAACCAAGAATAGATGCTGCTGGTGGTTGGAGAATGATAAAGGCAGCATCTTACTAAACCTTATAGTTCCAATATTGTGTATGTTTGCCTTGTACAATAACTATACTTTGGAAGAGAGCCAAATTGATTTCCACTTTGTGAACGAAACTGGAAGAATCTTACAGACTGATTCATCAGTAAGAAATTCCACACAAATGGACTGACTATGGAAACTTGCATCTCTGGTTTTCCACTTTGTACTTCCAGGTTATTAATAATCAAGTGTTGTTAGCATCTAATGTCTGTTCAGTGGTCTGTGCTGGTGATAGTAGGGATGTAAAATTAAATGGTAGGCATTAGTCTTACTGTTAAGACAAAGACTTACTTAACCAGTGGCACAGGCTCTCGGTCTACGTGGTACTGGCCCTGGTGCAGGTGCTGCAGCACATCCTGCTGTGGAACACCAGGGACCCAGTCCACAGCCCCAGGTCTGAGATTGGGAAAGAAGGAGGGAGTCCCTCACTGAGCTGGGCCAGGCACATGCCACTGCTCCACACCTGGTCACAGACCCATGGGGGGGGGAAGGTACTCTGAGGGGCAGGGGGGCACTGCAGTGCAAGCTCTCAGGCCATAGCAGAGGCAGCCGCACTGTTGCTGCTGGAGGCTGAAGCCCCGCGGAGCGCCCTGCTGTGGAGCACCAGGGACCCAATCCATGAGTCCAAGAAGAGGGTCTCCTACGAGGTCAAGGGGGGGCCCCCCACAGGCTCTCGGGATATGAGAGCAGTGGCTGAGTACAGGAGAAGAGGGGTCCTCATGCCAAGGGGAAGCTTGAGGGTCAACACAGCCAGCTGGGTGGCAGTGAGTCGGGCCTCCCCCTCCTCATGTATCACTTACATCTGTGCATCCCTGGGGGGCCACCAACACAGTGGTGTCAGCCTCTGCCCAAGCCCTACCCCCACTTGGCCTGGCTGCAGCCACACAGCTGATTGGAGGAGGACACTGTAGTGGACCAGGTGTTGCCCAAACTGCTCTCAGCTCCGCCATGCTGCTGCCCCACACCCAGAACTGTTGGAAGCGGAGGGGAGGAGAAAAGAGGTAGCAGCACAGGCTCTTGGGCCATGGCAGAGTCGGCTGCACTGCTGCTGTTGCCCAGGGAGGCCAAGGCCCTGGGGCAGGTGCTTGCTGTGGAACATCGGGAACCACAGGTCTGAGAACTAGGAGTCCCTAGCAAACCCGGGTTGGGGGCCAAAAGGTTATCAGTTAAACAGTTAACTAATTTTGATTGTTTTAAATGGTTACCTTTTTAAAAAAATGAAAAATACATTCCTAGGTGTAGTACTATTCTTGGGGAGCAACAAAAAAAAAAAAGCATAACAACTGGCAATGTAAGAAAAAAGACTAAATGGACATGAAGACTCATCACAAGATGTAGCTCACACTGGTCACATCTGACACATTGGCAGGGCAGCATGAGGAAAACTACTGCACACTAATTTCTGTACTTTCTGCAACTCACCCGGTTACTTTACTGTTAACTTGTCTCCACTTTCTTTTACTTCACTGGCATTTACAGAAATCATTTTGATTTTAATAGACAAAATGTTGTACTTGCCCTAATCTTATTCTTGAATGCAACAGGATTGCTGCAGATATTTGCTTACTCCCATCCAACCAATTTCCTTAATTTTTGACTGCAGGCAGAGTCTCAAGAGCCACAAAGCCATTTGGCATAACCTGTTCTATCGTGTTAACCTAATGCGTTATGTCAACTAGCTTTAAAATGCATCAGCCACACAACACAGCAGAGTCACTCATTTGCATAATTTACAGTTTAAGAGTAATGTGCATTTAATAATGATCCAATCCAGTTAGAATGATAAAGGGGGGGGGAATCAAATTAGATTCCCCCTCATACAGATGGATCTGTTCAGTTTAAATATTTCTGAAGTAAAGCGGAAATAACTTCTGAACATCAGAACAGATCGATATTACAATACAAGGCAAATAGCTCAGCACTATTAACACATCATAGTGCAAGTTTTCAGATCACAAGAGAATGGTGGGGGGGGTGTGAGGCACTGAAGTTTTTACTGCAGTTCTCAAGCAATGAAAACAGGATTTTCAGAATAATTTCAGAACAGATAGCCAAAATCTTGAGCATTTGTGGTCAGATGAGTAGTAATTGTTTTATTTATTTTTACTTTTACACTAGTGGAGGGTGGTCCACAAAATTTTTGGTATGAAGTCACAATCTGAAAAGTTGAGAAGTACTGGACTATACAAAAATCTGGCATAGTGCAACAGTTGATATCTTTGATAGCTCGTCTCCCCACAAGAAGCTGGTAGTGTGAATAAAAACACCTTGAAGTAGTTCATATCCTTCCTCTCAGAACAGACCCAGTGGGCAACCATTCTGCCACCTCCAACCCTGCATCTGCAGAGTCCCACAAGGATCAGTCCTGCCCCTCATATTATTTAACATCTCTCAGAAGCTGCTGGGGGACCTGATGAAGCAACACAGGTTGACATGCCAGCACCACATAGATAACATCCAACTCTACATCCAACCAACCACCTCACAGCTACCGCAGTTTTGCCAAAATCAGCGCCTGGGTGAAAAGTTGGCTGAAGCCTGACCTTAACAAGACAAAGAATGCTGCTAGGAAGTGGGAAATGCTTCTCAGAACTTGCTTCTTCTGTAACATCCCCCATTATAAAGGGTATCTGTATTGAGGTTAATAAATCAGTCTGAAGTTCTGAGGTCCTTTTAGATTCCTCTGGGCAACTGGATGCCCACGGCTGTGACAAATACATACTTGTATCTGCATCTGATCACCCAAAGAGCCATTATTTTTAGAGGAAAAACACCAGAAATACTGGGACATTAAGTAGAGGACTCAAGTAAAAGTAGGGATATTGCTGGAATACCATGGTCTCACTGTTGCCATGAACATAGGTAACATGTCCAGTTTTCGAGATATGAAATTGGAAAGGGCTCAGCAGAAAGCCAGAAGAATACTCAAGGTCTGGAAAACCTGCTTTACAGCAAGAGGTTAAAGAAGCTCAGTTTATTTCATTTATCCAAGAGAAAATAAAGATCCTGCTCTATCATGATTTGTAAATATTTGCATAGGAAGATTTCTGACAGAGCTCTTTGAATTTAGTATACCAGGCATAACAAGATCCAAGGCTGGAAGTTAAAGTAGTCCAATGAAGACTAGAAATAAGTCATAAGTTTAAGACAATGAAAGTAAACCTCAGAAGAAGGATGTTAATTGAGCATTTGGTTAGTCATCACTTGATGTCTTCACATCAGAAGTGGTTGTTTTTCTAAAAAAAAAAAAAAATATATGCTCTAGCTAAACCAGACATTATGGGCTTGACTTAGGAATCATTTAGTGACGTTCTACAATCTATATTCTTCCAAAGGTCAGAACAGCTCATAACAGACTTTTCTGGCCTTAAAGTCTGTAAATTCAGTCAATGTGATCTTTCCATTATACTAATGGCAGATGTTACTTTTGACAAAGTAAGGCAAGAAATTCTTAGTGTGAATTCTTAATTCAGTTGACTGTGTCCCTTTAAAAATTAATGTTATGTCTACACAGAGAAAAATTAAAGGTACACAAAACTGCTGAACCAAGTAACAATAGTAAATATACATATGTGGCCCTGTACCTTAATCAAGGGCAAGGAAGGAGTAGTTTCTCCAGAGTGCAGGTTTTAAGGATAGCGTGTGTATAAAATAAATGTGTGTTGAATTATTGCATTAAGCTTTGTCAGATGACTGAACTAAACTGACAGACTTTGTTTAATCGAGAGGGTTTATTAGGAAAAATTAGTAAGATTTAAAAAAAAAAAAAACTGTCCTCAAAAGAAACTCATTCACTAGCTCACTGATTTCTTGTGAAATTCTGTGCAAGCACTAGTGAAAAACACAAGGAGCATATGCAGAATTGCACTCAATTAAAAATGGGATAATGCCCAATAGGCTCCTGACAGGAGCAGCAACAAGTATGAGTGACCCCCCACCCCCCCAAAAAAAAACAAAAAAACCCGACCAACCTAAGAAACAAAGGCAGGAATTGAGAGAGATACATGCTTTAATTATTTCAGCAACAAAGTGGGAAACAGGAACTGCTGAGTTGTAAGCTCAGCTCTAAAGTGAGTTTGTGTGGCCTCAGGCTGGTAATTACAATTCTGTGCCTGAGTTTTCCCAACTGTAAGAGACCACTTCTAGCCTCAAAGGAATACAGTAAATTAATATATTGATGTTTGCACAGAGTTTCTACAATAAAAAAACAATGAGTGGTACTCTCAGAAAACTGAAAATAGGTGACTTAGAAGACAACAGGTAGCTTAGGCCTATTTAGTCTTTTATATGAAAGAGTGAACAGAAAGAACATGTGCGCTTTCTTAAACCCCTTCATTAGCTGAAAAGAGAATAATCCTGTTTGTTATGGAGACAGATTCCTGCTGCAGAATAGTATGAGGTGTTAGTATCAGAACCTCCTCCCATCATCTGTCTTATATGCAAGTGAACAAAGCAAATGTGAGGAAAAGGAAAAACCACCACAAAAAAAAAAAAGATACCATTCTGCATTCTTCCTGGCTTCTCTTATCAGCTTCCTGAACACACTGTACAGAGGAGATGGCATTACCAGTACCTATTCTTCCAGCTGTTTCTTCTGTGGATATGTTCAGCTTTTTACTTGACCAAGCAAACCCAGCTTTTTGCCACTGGCAAAACCCCATGACTGGGATATAAGAGCCCTCTGGAGGACTGGCTGGTAGACCACCTATTATATACAAATGTAAAATTACTACACAGTCTGTTGCTGTCCCAAGTACACTGATGAGCACCTTTGATAATAGTGCTTAGACTTACAAAAGAGTGACTCAGACTCAGACTCATAGGTCAGAAGGGACCAATATGATCATC
>ML675613.1:50643338-50662650 GCA_007922155.1 Mesoclemmys tuberculata
AATTTTTTCCAAGACCTTACACACGACAGACGTCAAGCTAACAGGCAGGTACTCAAAGGGACGAATTTCCAAAACAAACATCACTGGGCCTCTCTCAGAATCCACTTACCAGCCCCCTGACTGAGGAGGCCAAAGGGCCTGCTTCTTTATCCTCTGAGGAAAGTAAGCAGCTGCTCCAACCACTGAAGTGTTAGGAGAAGCAGAATGGATGTAAAGCATATTTCATCCAAAAGAATACTGAACTAATATTCCAATACAGTATCAGTGAGCAGAACACTGCTGAAGGCATAGTATTACTTACTACACAATACTAAGGAAGCTACTTAATCAAGTTCATTACATAGCCAATGACACTTGAGGACAGAAGGGGTGTTAAACCCTAGCATACTGGGCTTTCCCAGCCCCTTATAAATACGTTATACTTCCCTAAATTTTCCTTGCAACTGCTACTGAATAGATTTGTTTGGTTGTAGTGTTGCTGTGTGCTATTAAACAGAAATTGTGTTCCATCCCAGATGAGGCTACAGCAGATGGGTGAAGTGATTCCTCAGTATTCTTTATGTACCTCTCAGACAAAGCTACAAGTCATAGATGCTTTATAAAGTTTTTTTAAATTACCTTAACACCTTTGCATAAGAATGAGGGAAGAGTTATTAAATATCTATGAAGCTTACTGGAGACTGCTGCCTTTTCAGTTTGCTGATGGGGAAGCTGGACCTACTAGTTTTAAGGGCTAAACCACTAAAAACAGTAATTTTATTTATTTCAAACTATCTGATGGCATCCCTTTAGATACTGTAAGTTCACACTGAAAGCCAATAACAAGGATCTTTCCCTTATAAGGGTCCAGGGAGATAGAATATTAAGTTACATGTTTAAAACCCAACATGAAATAAGCCATGGGCCCTTCAGCATATGTTCTAGATCTCCACAAAGGTCTGATAAACAATATAAGCATGGTTTGTGTGCACTGCAAAGGCAATGAGTAGCACAGGGGCTCCAATTCCCCAAGAGCCTTTCCTTCAGGCATCACTTACACTAGAGACCTTCCCAAACTCTTTGTGCAGGAACGGGCAGCTGACATTATTCAGTGTGACGTGTCAATGGTTAAGAACCATTAGAAAAGGGATAGCTAATAAAACAGAAAATACCATAAGCCTGCTATATAAAATCCCTGGTACACCCACATCTTGAATAGGGCATACAAATCTGGTCCCCCATCACAAAAGAGATATATCAGAATTGGAAAAGGTACAGAAAAGGGCAACAAACATGCTTAGCAGGATGGAACAGCTTCCATGTGAGGAGAGATTAAAAAGGCTGGGACTTTCCATCTTGAAAAAGAGATGAATAAGAAGGGATAAAAAGAGTCTATAAAGCCTTGACTGGTGTAGAGAAAGTGAATAAGGAAATGTATTTACCCCTCTACATAACACAAGAACCAAGGGTCACCCAATAAAAATAGGCAGCTTTAAAAGACATAAAAGGAAGTACTTCACACAACACATAGGTAACCTGTGGAACTCATTGCCAGGGGATGTGAAAGCCAAAACTACAAGAAGATTAAAAAGAGAGCTAGAGAAGTTCATGGAGAATAGGTCCATCAATGGCTGTTATGCAGGATGGTCAGGGATGTAACAAGTTTGAGCATCCCTACTCTGTTTGCCAGAAGCGGACAACAGGGGACGGATTAACTAAATGATTACCTGTTCTGTTCATTCCCTCTGAAGCATCTGGCGCCCATCACTGCTGGAAGACAGGATACTGGGCTAGATGGACCTTTGGTCTAACCCAATATGGCCAGTCTTATGTTAGGGGCCATTTTTATATTTAAACACATTTTTTTCCTTATCTGCCATGCAGCCTCATTTCCTGGATCTCCACAGTTCTCTCTTACACAGGCTGAGCAGCACAGAAATAACCCTTTAAACGAATTTATCAGTCCATCACAAGCACTTGAGGAAAGACAGCTGAGCCACTTCCGTGATTAGACCTAGAGACGTCCCCAGTTCCCTGCTGCCTTCCTGGTTCGCGGTTACCGAGGGGTTTTTCGAGGCAGACGGCGCCTCCCCCGGAGAGAGCAGCAGGGACACAGCTCCGCGGGCTGAGGAGAACATCCAGTCCCGATCACGGGGGGAGGCGGCCGCCGAGCTCTTAAATCCCCTCCCTGTAACTCAGCGCCCCAGCCCCCCACCCCCGCTCCTGCCGCGCTCTCCCGCCTGGAGCCCGAGTAGGGCCAGACTGACGGGCAGGGAGAGCCCGCCCCCGCTCGCGGAGTCCACGGCGCTCTCCAGCCCAGAACAACCCACCTAGAGTCGCGGCGCTCCCACAGCGCCGGCCGAGCCGCCACCCACGAGAGCCCTGCGAACCGACCGGGCCCCTCAGCCCGGAGATTGCCACCGCCCTTCACTGCGCGCCTCCGACAGCCGCCGACGTGCTGGAGTCCAGGCCGCGAGCGGAGCCGTCACTTTAATTCCCCATCCCGAGCGCCCCCGCCCCCACACACCTGCCCGACAGGCAGGCAGAGCCACCCAAATTCCACCACACAACCTCGCGCGACACGCCTCGCCGGAAACCAGGCAGCGCCGCCCACGTAACGGCACGCAGCCGGCCAGAGCCACGCTCAACATGGCGGAGAGCAAAGTACCTCCTCGGCCACACCCAGCATGGCGGCAAATCGCCCGCCGGCACAGCTGGGAGAGAACTAGAGAGACGGGCTACAGGGCAGCGCGCGGCCAGGTACAGCCAACATGGCGGAGAGCGAGGCGTCAGCCTTGACGTGGAAGCCTGAGTCCGAGCCCCAAATGAGCTCCGACCGAGCATGCGCGCTGGTTGTCAGGCCCTGCCCTACTCTGCTTGAGCAGGGCAGCGATGAGTGACCCTGCTTTTCTCCTGCTCTTGGTGTTATACTTGCAGCGGGTTTTCTGAAAGGGCTTCCTGTGCCTCCTGTGAGAGGTTATTGCCTCCTTCCTGCAGCTTGTCAGCTGCAGTCTCTGTGCATGTCCCCAGGCTGGACAGGCAGAGAGCACGTGCCCTGGAGTGACCTGGCCTTCATTTTAGGGACATCCTGCCTTAATTGACACCTAATATGTAATGTCTTGCATCATGTAAACAAAGAATTTACTTTGATTCTGATGATCTTGTAGATCATATGACGCCCCTTCTTGTGATGTATACGTGCAACCCGCTAGAAACTCAGGCCTGAACCCTGTGTTTCCCTACACTGAATCACCTCTAGGAAGGATATAGCCCCTTTTGGCGAAAGAGTATAGTCTGATTTGTCCTGCAACGCTTCCTCCTCTTCTGTACACTACATAGCCTAGCCCCATACCCATGAAGTTGGTTTCATGCCCTTCACATGATTCGTGAAACCCATTTATCCCATTGAATTCTCCTATGAGTCTCAGCAAAGTCTCCATGGCTTCTGGCTACTGAGCTGTTCTGTTTGTATGATTTACAAGGTAAGCGCCCCAGGGCTGGAACCTTCTCTTTTTTCAATGTGTTGTAAAGTGCCACGTACGTGTATGGCACAACACGAACATTAGTAACCGACCACCGACGCCCCAGCCCGGATTCATTGCCACCAGGCCGTCCCTGTGTAGCTGACGTTAGCGCAGCGTACGTGGCCTGCTGGTGCTACAGAATTCGGGTGGCGCGCGACGACGGACCTGTACTCCACAGCAACTTCCGCTTGCAAAACTACAATTGCCAACAAGCAAGCGGGGGGCAACGCTCTGAGCCCGAAAGACTACCATTCCCAGAATGCAAGGCGATCGCTGCGCGCGCTGATTGGCTGAGGGAACGCACGTTCCTGACCTCGCGTTGGCCCTGCGCCGTGGTTCCCTTTCGGGTCGGCTCGGGTCGGCCGCCAGCCGTTTCTCGGGGGGAGGCGACGGAGCGGCCCCGGGAGGTGGTGGGGGGCGGGGACCTGCTCAGTCCGAGCCGCGTGATGGGAGGCAGGGCTGCCGCTCTGTTGTGGGACAAGGCGGACGCGGCCTGTAAGTACAGGGCTCTGCCCCGCTCCTGGCCTCGTAGCGGGCAGGCGGCTGGAGGCGCTGCTCCGTTGGAGGGGGCGCGGGGATGGTTATGGCTCCCGTGTGTGGGGGCAGGTGGGTTGTGGGGCTCCGGCAGGATGCTGGGGGTGTGAGGGGAGACAGGCATAGGCACCCCGGCAGTGGGCTCCGTGACCGTGAAGGGGCTCTTGCAGTGTAGGGGGGGGTGTGTTAGTTAGTTCATCTCAATTCCGATATTCTTGTTCTTTGCCACTGGGAATTTCTCCTGCTGTAAAGCAAACACCCACTTCCAGCTCTTGAACTCCCCACTGACAGCCGTGCTGGGTTCTAAACTCTGCCAGTAGTGTACCCGCCATGCTTTCTGCCCATCCTCAGTTTGTCACGTAGGTCTGTTACGTTAAAGTATGCACCCATCTGAAAGTATGCCCAGTGAGTGTAACAGATCATGTAACAGATGGAAATGTTAGTTTGTTGTTCCTGTAACATGCCAAACTATCAAGGTGATACGTTTAGGAAGATGATGCATTTTAAAGCAAGCATTTAAACTTAGGAACATGTTAACCCACACATTCCCTTTTTTTTAAATGTTACGTGATCTCTTCTGCTGTTGGTTACAAATCCTTCAGAATATTTCTGAATTTCAAATTTAAAAAAATATGAACTTTGGGGAAAAGTGACATCAATCTTTAATGTGTAGTTTTGAAAGGAATTATAACTGACTTCATTTATTCTGTGGTTAATTTGGCTCCTTTTACTGTTTTGAAATTTTTTATGTCAATAACAGAACTCTTGCACATGAGATACTGTTTCTTTCAGAGGACAACTAGGATTTGTGGACTTCATGAAACAGCTATGTTCTGAGGAGTGGCTTGAAGGAGAAGAGGATTGAGGTGTGACGCATTATGCTTGGAAGTGGATTCTGGGCCCCTATTTTTGGAGTGTTCTTCCTGATCAGGTCTGTCATTCCTCCATTCACTGCTCCTTTGAGTCTCCTCTACATACCAACACAACTGATCAGATAAATTCTTAGGGTATGTTTGTACCAGGTGGATTGATTTAAATCCAGTTTCCCACTGGTACTGCTTCACATATTTCTTAAACAATGATGCAAATCTGATCACTAAAACATGTTAATTTACAACTCAGTACAGCATCTTACAACATCTAGGAGGGCATACTTTGTGTAATGTTTTAGAAAACTTGATTTTTATTAATTTAGGAAATAGTAAATAATATTAATTACCTGGGTCAAGCTACAGATGCAGCAGCAGTCCATTAGGAATGGTAAGAAATAAATCACACAAACACAATAGCACTTATATTTTATTAAACTAAATCTTAAGTGATACAGAAACGTTTCACATTTGCAATTGCAGTAGTCTCCTAAGTTGCCGGTTGATGGCTGTCCTTAAACGCTTTTTTTTTCCTTCCAATTTTATTAGCTCTAACAGACAAGTCATCACAACACTAAACATATGCTGTCCTTAAAACTTCTACAACTAGCTGTCATTTTCCCCACTCCCACTGTCATTTTTATTCACACACTGAAACAGAAATACAAGTTTCCTGCTTTTTCAACTCCCAGTTGATTTCTTAACTTTGAATGAATAATACCGAACAATGAAAATATTCCCTCTGTGCTTGCAGAAGAAGCTACTGCTGTGAAAAATAGGCTTAGCAACTGAAGGAACTCTGTTTCAAGGTGCCTGACTAATGATCTTCACCAATTCAGGGGAGTGACTTTGTTCAAAATATCATCAGTAAACATGTACTGTTTAAAGGGTTCTGCCCCAGCCCTGAAATTTTTTATGATTGGCATAACTGAGGAGTGATTTTGAGATGCCCATGCCATGGCAGTAGCAGGATCTTCAGAAGTTAGGCATTTACCTTTACATCTGGGGTTGAGAATGTTCACAGGAAAATGAGGTGGAGTTAGTGCTTGATCCATTTGCTTCTTTATTGCCTGCAGTTTTTCTGGTGAGGTATTTCTTCAGTGTCTCTTGAAGTGCCTTCCAAATTTCGACAGCATCAGCAATGCAGCAACAATTTCTCTGAAGTTTGTTTAAGGCTATGGGTATAGGCTTCAGGATACTGAGCATATCCTCTACATTCCTCTTTAATCCAAAGTTAGATACTTTGGATGAGATACTTCCATCTCTTTTATCACAGTTTTCTTCACAAAGTTTTATGAGACTAGACCAATTCTTAATAAATTGTTCAAAACAATCAACCACAGAATTCCATCAAACATCTTGAGAGAGAGAGAGTTTGGATCCTCCTGCTCTCTTCAGTAAAACTGAAGTAAAATGGTTATTACAGAAGTATTTTGCAACTTGAACATTTTCTTTTATTCCAGGAGAAGACGTACTTAAGTCTTTGGCCAAAAGATGCCTTAAATGGGCACTGTAGCCATATGTTATTAAAGAGTATCATTCCATTTCTTCTTCTAAGTATCTTCTCATCTTTGCCATCTTTGCAGCATTGAGTGAATAATACCAAAGAAGGAAAATATTCTCTCTGTTTTAAAGGCACAGTGTCTTAATTAACTCCTCTGCCTTGCTTGGCCCAGCTCCACTATCACATAAGCACAGAACAACAATAATCCCATCCAGTCTGTTCTTTGCACATTTCTTTAGTCTGCTCAGAAACTGAAACCCAGAACTTTCAAGAAGCAAGAGTTGGTAGTTAGGCTGGACAGACTCAAGCCATTAATTCATTTTTATGAGACTGTAAGTGTAGGTTTAGCATGTGATATTTTATTGTAACTTATTTTTTAAATGAGAGAGAAATTTAGTGTTTTATTGATTATTTTAAAAAATATTAAATCTGATTTAAATTTTAAAATTTGTTTTGTTCTTTGTTTTTTTTTATCCGCCCTGGTCTGTACTGCCAAAAAATAAAAATAAAAAATCCCAAACTTTGTAGCAGTGCATCTCAGAGCTTCGGTCAACTGACTCAGGTGTGTGCTGTGGGACTAAAAGTATCAGTGTAGACATTCTTGCTTGCACTGGAGTGTGGGCTCTGACACTCAGCAAGTGGGCTGGTCTCTGAGCCCAGGTTTCAGCCCCAGCAGGAACCCCCCTACACAGCTATATTTAGCCCCATAATTCAAGCCCAAGTCAATTGACCTGAGCTCTTGAGACTTGCTGCAGCAGGGATGGTTTGTTTGGTTTTTTTCCAGTGTAGGTGTAACTTTAGATCCCTGTCCTGCAAATACTAGAGCATTTGAGTATCTGTATTAGTGTGAGTAGTTCCATTGACTCAAGTGGACTGATTCACATGAATAATGCTATGTATTTACTTAAGTGTCTGTCAGTTTGGGCCCTCAAATTGCTGTCAATGTTATATTTGTTTTGTCATTAAAAACAACCTTGCTTTTAATCTGGCTACTATTTAGTCTTTTTTTCTATACCTTATTGCTTCCGAAGGGATGCTTCTGGCTTATCAGTCCTGGATATGGCATGACCTTTGTTTACATGACAGGTACAGTAGAGGTTAACTCAGTTTCCATGGCCTCTGTGCTGAAACTTAACGAAGGGGAAAGACAGTTGCTTTAAGGATCACCACCACATGCCTCCCCTTTAATAGAGACCAATTTCATTTGTTATATTTCATTAATAAGAGGTGTTGCAGTCTCACACTTCCAGTTCAGGCTAAGAATGTATCAAACCAGTGGCTGGCAATAAACTAATCGTGTCTTGTCATCTGAATCACTGTGAGCAAAATACATTTCACTTTATAGTCCATATTTCTCTTATGAGGTCACAAAAGTGTATCTTAATTTATACAAGACTCCCATATCCAGCACTGAGAATAATACTTAGCATTTATTAAGTGCTTTTTCATATTCAAAGTTCTGTACAAATGTTGATCTTAATTTACCTACTTTATAGGCATGCTGTCATCTCCATTTAACAGACTGGGAAACTAAGTCCATTTACCTTGGTCTTATGTTTCTTTTAAAGTTTGTCTTTGCAGAATTGATTTTTTGGGGGGCCATATTTAAGTTAATAAATGTTCCTTTTTAGCATCAAGTTGTTGGAAGCTTCTATGATTGATTAATTCTGCCACCAGGTGGTGGTACTGGGTTTTTCTTGTTTTTATAACCTATCTTAAGCAGGGCAACAGAAAAATTATAGAAGAAAATATTGTACATTGCAAGGAATGTCTCAGTTTTATAGAAGGTTCTCCTCCCCCCTCCACCCCTTTGTATTTTGTAACTGATTTTTCCATTACATTTTACTAACCTTTTGCTGCAAATACAAGATCTCTCTTCACTAAACAGCTATTGCCAGGAACAGATATGGAGAAATCCTGTTAAAAGGTTTTCTTGAAAACTGGTGTTGAAAGATGGTTTAACTTCTAGCATAGTTGAGAAACTGTTTTAGATGTAGTGGAAAGTGTGATAAACATCAGATGACTATCATATTGCATCAGGCTTCTGTCACACTTTATCTTGCTTTTGTTTTCTTCTGGTGTTGGAAAATGACTGTCCCATCCCTTCCAGTTGTTAGGATGTTCTCAGTTCCAGTTGAGCAAAGGTCATTGTGACCCATTGCTGGTAACTTTGGCTAGCAACTTCTTTGTGAAGATTGGGCTTTGACGCATATCTAAACTAAATAAGGGAAACCCTTGCAGAAACACCTGTAGCATGAAATGGTCCTTTTTCTCACAATGGACTAGTACGTCTAAACCCCAGTTCAACTAGGTGGTTAAGCATGTGTCTAACTCTAACTCGAAAGCCTGGAACAGCTTGTGTGCATGGATGCGTGTTACGCCATTTTTCCAATTTTAATGGGGCCTTCATGTGTGACTGAAGGGCTATGAAATCCTCACAATAAGGTCTGGCTCTTTACAGAAGCAACAATCTCCCCAATATTAATTTTCACAGATGGTTACATATTGAAAAACACACAATCAAATGCCAACATATAGCATGTTGAGTGCATGCTGGCATCAGTGTAACTTATATGTGGCTATCAGTTATTTTATAAAATGATAGTTATTTAAAACAACTTGAGCGTTTTGGTTTTTGCTGCTCATTGTTTCATGAGTTATACAGTTGTGATATATGGAAAGAAATCACAGTTTTACTTGTATACATGCCAGAGGAAGAATGAAATGGTCCAGTGATAAGGGTGCTAGCCTGGAATTTGGGATACCTGGATTTATTTCCCTGCGCCACCAAAGGCTTCCTTTGTGACTTTGGGCAAATTACTTAGTCTCTGTGCCTCAGTACTTAAGTAGTAAAATGGATATGATAGTTCTTCCCTGCAAGGGGTTTTATAAGGATAAATATATTACAAAAATAGATTTAGGCTCAGATACTGAGGGTTAAATGTCTTAAAGAGTTTCTTTAACATCAGGTTAAATATTGTTAAAGTGTAGGCTAGTAACAGCTTAGATCAGTGCTTCTCAACCAGTGGTACGCAGAGGTCTTCCTTGGGTACATCAACTCATCTAGATATTTGCCTAGTTTTACAACAGACTACATAAAAAGCACTGCTAAATTCAGTATAAAACTAAAATTTCTTACATACATGACTTGTTTATACTGCTCTATATACTATACACTGAAATGTGAGTACAATATTTATATTCCAGTTGATTTATTTTATAATTATATGGTAAAAATGAGAAAGTAAGCAATTTGTTCAGTAATAGTGTGCTGTGACGCTTCGTATTTTTGACTGATTTTTGTAAGCAAGTAGATTTTTAAGGGAGGTGAAGCTTGGGGTATGCAAGACAAGTCAGCCCCCTGAAAGAGGTACAGTTGTCTGGAAAGGTAGACAGCCACTGGATTAGATGACTGAAATGGAAAACTTTGAAACTCTAATTTACATTCTGTTATACTGTCTGTTTTCTTTTTGCATTTCAGTCTGCTTAAAGAATGAAAATAAATTGATCACTGTCGATTTTGTGTAACTGTTTTCACTTTCTGGTTTTTATTTATTTTGTAGTTCACTTTGACTATGCAAACTATATAGTTACTTCAGTGTTGATGCTACATAATCTGCAGAGGCATATATAAATACAAACATCTTCCATAAATTAAAAAAAAAAAGCACACCTCTATCAATATTAGATATAATACATTCTTATTTATAGGGACCTAAATTTTGAGTCTAAGCTGCCTGTCAGTGTCTGTTTGCCATGTCATTTTAGGTTGAAGTGTAAAGTTTTTGAAGGCTGAGTGTTACTTCACAGAATCTTCTGTGTGATTGTGAGCAAATGGCCAGAGTGAACTTAAATCAGATGATCAGCCATCTTTAAACTAAATATAGTGCAGCTGAGCAGTAGTTCTTTGCAGGGGTTTGCTAGAGCTCAGGCCTTTTTTCAGCCTCTTGCTCCAACAGGCTGAGAGTGGTGCTAAGATCAGCATTGACTTCTCCCCATCTCTCCCTCCCTTAAACCAAGTAAGACTTTTTACCACAGCCCTTTGTTGTGAACAACCTCTTTCCTCTTTGTAAGACTGTCCCTTCCCCTTTCTTGTGGCAATTGCAAATACTACAGTTGTCTTAAAGCTGGAAAGGCAGTTGGACTCTAGTTGGACTACGACACTTGTGTGATCAGTTGCTGCGGGAGAGAGGGTAAAAAGCAAAAGCACTCTGCCCCTTCCTACTGGAGGCTGAGAACAGCATCTGTGCAATGCACACTGCCTTGATGAACTTCTCGGATCCCAGGTTTTTCAAGTGATAGAACATATGGTACTATCTGCTAAGACAGTCTAAAAGATGAATGTCCTTATGTGGGAGCTTGATCTCTTTGAGGAGTCCCAAGGATTCCCAAGCAGCTGGTATTTTGGGCAGTCCTCACGCTCCACTTCAGCTGTGGCTTTATATAGTCAGAATACTCAGCCATTGATCTGTAGCAAATTTAGCCTTGACATACATTTTTAATGTATGCTATCTCCTAAGGTTGGATATCTGAGCAGTAGTCATGGGTTAATTAATATTATGGCAGGAAGTAACATAATGCCTTTTATTTTCTAGTTAGTTTTTGTTTACCAGAAATGTTCTTCAGACTCTTCACATAAGAGATTTATTCGCCACAATTTGCTGTAGCTGATTCACAAAGTTTGTATTACTCATACATTGTCACTTTTTAAACTTGCAAGCCACAAATACATCAGAACCAGTTTATCATGGTTAAGTTGGACCCAAAGATAACCTGCATATTTGCCCTCTTTAAACCACTCTTTGGGCACATTATTTTTCCTAAAATCCAAAGTTGGGGTTTTTTTTTTTATTATTATTTGTATGGAACAAATGAGGCACTACTTCCTGCTATTGAAATATTCAGCCTTCCCAGAAAGTACTCACAAAAATGTCTCTCAGATTTCTTTTTGGTCAATATTGATTCAGACTTTTATTAATATTATCATAACACATTTTCCACTCTTATGAACTTACTTTTTATGGCATCTGAAGGCATTCAGAGGATTAGTGGTGTCCAAAACAAAAATGATCGACTGTGGCTAAGCCTGGAAGTTATCTAGAATTAGGGTGACCAGATAGTAAGTGTGAAATAGTAAGTGGATAGAGGGTAATAAGCTCCTATGCAAGACAAAACCCCAGATATTGGGACTGTCCCTATAAAATCAGGACATCTGATCACCCTATCTAGTACCGAAAATATATCAGTTATCTTTTTCCCTTTTTAAAAAAAAAAAAAAAAGCATACTTACATAGAAAGTTCTGCTTGTGCTGGAGTAGTGAGCACCCAGTTCTTTATTTTAGCTGTTTTATGGCTGGGCTGACTTGGGTATGAAGGAGGTTAATTGTCTTGACTTATGGAGTAAATGGCTCAGCTAAGATTTGTAGCCAAGATCTCTCTGAATCTCAACACTTAAGTAACCAATCAAACTAAGTTTGTGCTATGGCACCGTATCTATGCCTCTTTGGCACCATAGTGTAAGCGTGTCTTATGTCGATAGAAAGTTTCTTTCCCCCTATTGCTTTAGGATCTCCTCTTCCCTGAACAGTGGTAGCTAGGTTGATGGAAGTATTTTTTCATTAATCCAACTGTGTATACACTGGGAGTTAGGTTGGATAGTTATGGTACTCAGGCATGTGGTTTTTCACATCCCTGAGTGCCATAGCCATGTCACACTATCATTTAAGTGTAGACTAAGCCTAAGGGAGCTATTGTAGATAATACTATGAACTTACTGTACCTTTCGTACAACAACCTCAAAGCACTGTAGAAACATGAGTCTTGCAAAGGTTTCGCTGGAAGAGTTAGTGACTTTCCCCAGTTTTTACAGTGAGTTAGTGGCTCAAGGGGAAATAGAAGTTGGGTTTCATGTCTCCTAGTCACCTACAATGTCTCCTAGACCCTGGAGTATTTCTGAGTGGTTCAGCTGCAAGAGTCTGTCTCTCTCTCTGCAGAGACACAACTGTTTGGGCTTTCATAGTGACAGCCAATAGCAGTTGAATTCAGTTAGTATTTTTAGTATTCTGTCATAAGCAATGCCCAGTTGATTGGGCAGTTAGAGGGAGCCTTAAACTCTTCCTGTAATCGTGTATAGTTACTATGATATGTTTTAATTAGCCAAAGCAGGTGCAATTTTAGCTCTACTTGTTAAAAGTCATTTTAATGTTACACATTTACCTGGTGCATTGTACTCCACTGATCTCTTGTCTCTATTCAATCCTAAGCCACCCTTTTGCACTAGTATATGACAAATTCCATTCATGCTCAGCTAATTTGAAGCAATATCCTAAACACATGCAGACACTATTCCATTAAACTACAAAGTAGCACCAGTAAAGAATATTGGGGAAGCAGAACAGATTCTTACACAAAAGGAAGCCATCTGTAATCAGTATAAGGATTAACACCTCTGCTTTTCAGTACTATCCTTATATTAATCACATTAAGACAAGTTTCCTAAATTATAAATTTGTACTTTTGTCACTTGGATCTTAAAATGAACAATGCTTCTGCTGTAGTAGACAGTGTGCTGACCAGGCAGGCACTTCCATTCTGAGCTCCTGTTCTCATGTGCTTATTAACATACCATGAAATTATGCTTGAGTATAAAACTTTTCATATTTGTTCTTAGCCCAAATTTGAATTTCTTTTGAGAAGCTTGGTAAAATTTTGTTTAGCTGTTTTACTTAGTTATAAAATCTGAACATTTTTTTTTAAAAGTGGCTTTGAATTACCCCAAATTTTTGGTTCTAAAAGTTCATGTTGACTTCCAATGAAGGCAAATGTCTTTGGCATGCAAGTATCTAATAGTCTTGTTCAGTTTGTGACTTTCCACTAAACTTTGCCATATGGAGATGCATGACCTAAGCATGCTTTAGTACTTTATTTCAAAACTAAGATGGGTACAAATGTCTTTCAATCATTAAACATTCAAAAAGTGGTTTTGTATCTGATCGTGTTTCCACATGTATGTTAATTTTCCTTCTGAAGCAAATGCACATGGTAAGTGAAGGCATTTCAATAAAGGCAAGAGTGGCATACCAGTAATGCATGCTAACTAAGCAGTACTCGGTATTCTTCATGATTGAGTCTCGCATGTTTAAATACACTCATGCATTTATTTCAGTGTGGGTAGGCCAAGTTTTTCTTTTTTGAGGGAAACTCATCTTACATTATGATGACTGAGGGTTGAAATAACCTCTGTGAGACAATTAAAGTGAACCGCTGTTAATGCAGAATTAGGAGGAATGGAGGAGTTGTTCATTACAGAGCCATAGTTTTGAATTTCCTGACACTTTCATCGAACATCGAATTAGAGTACAGCTATTGCTCAGGCTGGTTCAGGCAAATATGGACTCCAGCTAAAAAACCACTTGACTGGACCGCATAACTGCAATAGCCAAGTTTCAGTGTGCATCCTATCCTCAGCCTACTATGTGCCTGAAACTTCTAAGCCATGCTGGATACTGAAGGTTTAATTCTGCTATAGGCTAAGAATAAATAGTAATTTCTGAACTGTACTGTATATTTGTTGAGGGAGTTTGAGGAACAGTGGAGAGACTCCTTGTTAAATTGGGGACAGTTAGCCAATGCTGCAAAATTCATAGTCAAAGCTGGCCCTTGTATTCTTTTTTTATCTGTAAAATAGCAACACTTTGAAGATGGCTGAATAATGTCTTGCTTTGCGAGTTTTATGTATGTTTAACAGCATTAGCACAACACTACATAGTATTTGTTTTTTCTTTCCTCTGCCTATTTCTCTTCACTTTAAGACGAGGGACTTTTCTTTGCCAGTAGTGATCTAGAAATGAGCAATAGTGGTAGGTGTCTGGGTTTTTTTCTGTTGCTTAATGTTATTTAATGTCTTGTGAGAATAAGAAAAGAACAACACTTTATCCCATTATATAAATAAATCCATCACCATCTGTTACAAGCATTGATACGAGCATGGTGTCTGATCGACTTAGTTACTAAAGACATTTTCTTTTATTGTGTAAATTCATTTAAAATATTTTTAAAAACCAATATATAAGAATTATTTTGCTTCAGTCTGTGGTTGCCTTTGTTTGAGTACACTTAGCTCTTCAGAATAATTCCTTAAGTATCTCTCTTGTGACTATCCAGACTATGACAGACTTTTTTCTTTGCCAAGCTAATTGCATGACTGCTTTCAGTGCTTCCAACTCTGCTTGCTTGTGGAACAAGAATCTGATCTCTTAATAAAACTGGGTTTTGTTTTGTTTTTTTGCTATGTAGTCTTTCAGTGACTGCTTAAAACAAATTATGTGTCAGTTGAAAATGGAAGCCCTTCATAGGTGTGAGAGGTGCTTTTTAAAGGGCAGGAAGAGACACAGGGATAGCTCAGTACAGTCCTTGTAAGAAGGTGCTCTTATTTTTAATATCTTCAAGGCAACTATATTGACAGGAAACAGTGTTCAGGATCTTTTTTTTATTTTCAGGTTTGGGGTAAGAGCTGTCCAAAGTAGTCATGACTCGAGAACGAAAATGCATATTGTGCCACATCGTGTACAGCTCAAAAAAGGTAAAAAAAATAAATAAATTAAAAAATAATGTGCGAAGCTAATGTCTTTGTATGTAGAGATCTGGCTATGTGGAGCATGGGAGAAACGTTTCCTTATTTTAAGGAAACTGTAAATATACTTTTCTTTGTATCAGAAACTGATGGAGATCTTCCGAT
Source organism: Mesoclemmys tuberculata (assembly GCA_007922155.1). Classification (NCBI taxonomy): domain Eukaryota; kingdom Metazoa; phylum Chordata; order Testudines; family Chelidae; genus Mesoclemmys; species Mesoclemmys tuberculata. The sequence continues at coordinate 50,658,486 of ML675613.1, forward strand.
GTATTGAATGAAATAGAATTGTTTCAAATACTCTCTGATAGCCTCTTGCTCAATGTGATCATGTATTGGATATACAGTCTCATTAAGTATTAAAATGCCTAGGGCTTTTAAGTTTTTATGTAATCATACAAAAGATGACATGAAAGTTGTTAGTCAAGCACTCAGACGCTCATTCAGCCTTCATTCTGTTCCCTTGTGCATTCAGTGTGTGTCTTATGACATAATTATATTTTGGTTTTTATGGTGGATCCCTACCTCTTTCAATATGTCAGAAGAACATTGTTCAGCAATTAAGGCAGCTAATTTTCTCCTCGTCAATGTTTAGTATGTGCCGGTGGCTTGCTTACTGCATGTCTTCCACACCCTGCACTATAGATGAAATTTTTCTTTTCCTTAGATTTTTGTGTGGTGCTTATCAATGCAGTATCACCGTACCTCACAAACACTAATGACTTTTATTTTCATAACTTTTTAAAGTAGTACTATTCCCATTTTATTAATGAGGATCTGAGGGGCAGTGAGAGAAAGGTGACCTTTTTTCCAAGTGTCACAGGAAGTCTGTGTACTAAGCAGGAAAAGAAAATGGATCTCCTGGGTCCCATTCTTGTTCCTTAACATGTGTTCTTCCTCTTCCGACAGACATTTGCCTCATTTACAACATGTTTTACAACGACTGCAGTGAAAGAGTCAAAGTTGCTTTAAATCCAAACCCAATTATCATTCTGCATGCCTCAGGTCTGTCTAGAATGCACACTAAATGAAACAGGTCCTGCAGAGCAAAACCATGTGTGATTGGTATAATAACACTGTATCATAATGCATATACACACAAGGGCAGAGTTATGTGACCCTCATTGTAAATATTCTGGGTTTTTTAAGGTGTTTATAGTCTTAGTTTGGCTTTTATATGTTATGGAATATCTTTTAAAAGAAACAATTACTATGTACAGTTATTTGCTAGAAGGGAGTAGAACACACTGAAGACAGAACCCTTGCCTCATTCTATGTAGGCTTTTCTATATCCACCTTCTGGAGCTCTGCCTCTTTCTATAATGAATCCTAAAGATCTGTCCTATAGAAGGAGGCTTAGGGGGTAACTCCTCAGAGTGACATCACCATCCAAAGAGTATAACTATTTGCAGTTCCACCTCATGGAAGTCAGAGGTAGAAAAGACCTATTAGAGCAGAATACATCCTTTTGCAGCGTAGAATCAATCATGAGTTATCCTTTTTTTTTTTCTTTTGTAGGAGATGGATGAACACATGAGAAGCATGCTTCACCACAGAGAACTTGAAAACCTGAAAGGAAGGTATACAAATGATCATGCAAACTGCTTTTCAGTGCCGTTTACACATCACACTTTTTGAAAACTAAATTACCTTATTTCCCATGTGAGCAAAATTCAATTTTAAAGGGAGAGGATAGATTACAAATTACTGTTTCTATAAAGCACATGGCTTTATGTGCCTTGCAAATAGATACTACAGATATTAATAACCACAAGGAAATGTTTCTGTTAGGAGCATGAGATTTCTCCCTAAATCTGCAATTTGCTGCAGCTATTATCTTGGGCCGTACTTTGATATTTTTCTGTTGTCTTACATTACAATAGGGTATAATTAAAAATCATGTTTCTGTAGTTAGTTTAAAATAAACAGCCTGCTATGCTGCTTGGCCTAATTCTCTAGAAAATCTAAATCATAGGAATAAAAAAAAGCCCTTAAACAAAAAATACTTGTTTTGCAGGGCAATTAAGACTTTGTAAATGTAGAGTTAGATGTTCTAGTTTGTACCCAACTCCACTTTTAATCTGAAATACAGACATGAGTACATAAGATATAAATGCCCAAACTGTGAAGACGGCCCCATTGTGATAGGTGCTGTACAAGCACATAATAAGAGACATTCCTGACCCTGAAGAGTTTACAGGCTAATTAAATCAGAATGATGAAGGACGGGACGGGATATAGGCTCAGCGAGTTGAAATGACTTGTTCAGGGTTGCACAGCCAGTTAATGGCAGAGCTGGGAGTAGAACCTAGCTCTCCTGAGTCCCAGCCCAGTGTCCTGTTCACTATGCCACACAGCCTCTGACCTTCAAATGAAGTATTTACACAATATACATTTTTTTTTAAAAGTATATTTTGGGATTCCCTCCAAGACCTTTTCCATTCTGTTTATCTAGAACACCTTAACCAGTTCTGGGAGAAAGCTTCATCCAGTTTTCTGGGATCCAAAACACTCCGTTCAATTCTGGGTTTCGTCATATAGCAATGCTACATTGATTTGATCAGACTTGCGCATAGGTGGTGGATATAGGTCATACCACCATGCATCCAAAGTACATATTTACATATTACATTGCATTTACTATCCATTAAATCACAGTTTTTGGATTCGCTTGGTTACTTCGCAGGAACCAGTCCCTGTACGGCATACTCTGTCCATGTGCTGTTTATGTGGAATCTGATCTTTACATTCTAGGGCCTGGTCTACACTACCAGTGAAATTCAGAGGAAGTCAACAGGAGTTACGCAAGTTAAGCAAAGTAGCTTGCGTAACTCCTGTCGACTTCATAACTTCCATTTAGCGTACTGTCCCCATTGTGCTGTGCCGATGGGAAATGCATACTCGTCAATGCAGTGCTATGCTTTTTGAGGAGGTGGTTTTATTAAATCAACTTCTGGATCAATTGAGCGGGTCTTCACTTCTGCTCAATTTATCCAGATAAATCGATCATTTTTGCTGCCATCAGACATAGGTTTATCTTGTCCATAGTCCCTAGCATCTAGGTGCTGCTGCTTAATTAGAACAGACCTTCTGACTCAAGTGTACTGTTTGTCAAGCCCCTATTTACAACTTTACCTTCTATTTGCCTCATTTCTTAGTGGGCATAATTGGGAAGGCAAGTTACTTATGTCACGCCAGGCCTAAAATATATTTAAAAATAAACCCCTAAAGCCCAGGTGATCCTTCACTCTCAAAGGTTAATGGTGTCCAACCAGTAGTGTGGTGGTGAATAAATATAAGATGTTCAGACTTTTTCAGATGACAAAACAGATCTTGCCAGGTGGGGAAAGTGCTTGAGAGGAGTTTTGATGGCTTTTTGGGAAAAGTTGTTTACTTCTTCTTTAGCCCTCCCTTTGGATGAGAAAAGGCTACTCCATAGTGAAAAGAGAAGTGCAGAGGAAAATTGTTTGCTTACCACCATCCCCTCTTCTTTTTAGTCCTTTATCTCGCCTGTTCACTCCTCTTTGTTCTTTTTCTAATCAATGGTTGTGAATAGGCCTCATTTACTTTAACTGAATGGACTTTGCTAGCACCTATCCTACCCGTTGTTGTTCCTTACCCTTGGATATACATATATACCTACTATCTGATTTCTATTTCTTGCATCTGACAAAATGGGTTATAGCCCACAAAAGCTTATGCCTGCAGAAATTAAATTTGTTAGTCTTTAAAGTGCTACAGGACTCTCGTTTTTGCTGTATACAAACTAAGACGGCTACCCCTCTGGAACATTTTCTTCTGTATCTCTAATCTGTTACCCTTCTGAGTCATCAGTGCTGCTTTTAAAAAGCACTTCCTCACTGTTGTCTTTTCCCATCCTGCCCCATTGTCTCTTTGGGGATATGAAAGGCCTGAAATTATGCCTGGAATCAAAAGTGTCTTACTATTGCCTCTCATCTGTTCTCGTTCCTAACAGTAGAGGACATCTGTTCTTTGAGAGAACAGCTGAGAAGTGGTTGCTCAGATACCCCTGTGTCATCAAGATTAACTTTAGCAGTTTGTCTCAAGTTTCTGTGTTCTGGCTATTTTTTAGAGCATTCCCTTTAGTGAGTCTTTTCTTACAGCATATGATAGCAATTTGTAAAGGATTCAGAATCATTGAGGCTGGGATTGATTCAAGGGCTAAAGATGTAGCAGATGGTACCTTAAAAAAGTTCTAGTCTTCCATTTTGTATTTGGATTTCTAGATTACAGTTTTCCCCCAGCTGACAACTCCTCTCTCAGGCACTGTTGGACTTTAAAATCCTGCCAGCATCCAGCTAACACCAGCTAGCATTTTAATTCTTTTAAAATTACATCTCTCTCTCTCTCTCTCTCTCTCTCTCTCTCACACACACACACACACACACACACACACACACACACACACACACAC
>ML675613.1:50662660-50797389 GCA_007922155.1 Mesoclemmys tuberculata
ACACACACACACACACACACACACACACACACACACACACACACACAGGATCTAGAGCTGCTTCAAAATGGATCATCCGTGTTGTGTAATAAACTTCCCCTTCATCAAAAGATTGTCCTCAACATTCTTCAGCTTGTGGGGTTTTTGATTTAACTAGGTACCTTTCATCACTTTTACCATCTGGAGATTAGATCACTTAATGAATCCAGTATTTTACTCAGTATTGTCACCCTATTGTATTCTTCATGAAACCTTGGTTTTAGATTAAAAGGAAAATTTCAGATTTCCATTGTATCTGACACTGAAATTTCAAAAGTTTTAGTAATGTTGTAGTTTTCCATTTTCTTAGCGTCAGAGCGGAATGGACTTGATTTAACATCAGTATTTCCTTCTGCTAGGAAAGTGTTTCCATCGCTTTGATTCAGATCTCTTCATACAAGAAAGGCGTCTGCTATAGAAGACCTAGTTCTTATACTTGAAAATCAGAATGGATAGTAAATAGTTAACTAAACAATTTACAACCTTTATTTCTGTTTCTCAATTTTGAGTAATAGGAATTTACATGAAACTTCAAAATGTATGTAAAAGACCAAGTGTGCATTTCAGGAAGGAGACTTGAAGCAGCAACAGCCTCATAAACCTCAGTATGTGGACTATGTGGAGGAGGCAAAAAGCTTCACTGTTAACATGGGTTACATTAACATTTATATTATCTATTGGTTTCATTGTTAACACCCCATTGACATGAGTCAGATCACACTTCTGGGTTTCTATACGCCAAGGAAGACATAATTGCATTGGTTTAAACTTTGTTTATTATTTTAAAGTTAACTTTGTAACCATGACAGGCTAAATAATTAAGTGAAAACTTTGATTCTTGAGCATGGTTCTGTGGCAAGAGGTGAATTCCTGTAATATACATTGCCCCAATGGTGTACATGGGGCTCTTGTTATAACTTCACTTCCTGGTGAGGCCATCATATTTTGTAAGGATTAGGTTTTGGACAGTAATTTAGGGCAGATGCCACTCAAAGTTTTTTCTAATCTAAGAGACTTAATTGCACCTTCACATATTAGCTCTGAAAACTGATTCTCTTCATTTGGGTGGAATGTTTTGGCATTTTGTCACTTATCACATATGTTCTTCTAATGTCAGATTTTCTGCAAAATTCTCATTGTCTTAAACAGGCTCTCCATTTGACATGTCTGTGCTGCAAGATCTCATACTTGTTAAAGCCAAAAGATACATATGGTTCCATCCTATTTTTGTGCTGCCTCTCTTTAGGACTACTGAGCATTAAGCTGCCACTACCTTTCCCTCTCTCCTTGAAATCACTACTTCACTTTTTAAATTTAAATTCTGGAGAAAAGTCACATTTACAGGGAGACTCTTAAGTCCTCAAGTATATGGCTCTTGCCTATTATATATCTGAGAACACTAAATTGAAATGCAAGAAACTTCAGCAGTAATCTTAAGCAGTATTGATGCCCATGAAGTCTAGCTCTCTCTGACGGACTTCATAACAGCAATTTGAAATGAGGCCAAAGTCTCGAAGCAAAGACTATTTTCCAGCTCAGACTGAAAATAAAACAGCGCTTCTGTATGGACAGAGATTATTCAATAGTCATACTGAAATACAAAGCAGGAATTAGTCAGGTTCTCAAACACTTTCATAATGTGGACCACTTTTGTCCTTGTCATAATGATGTCTGTTATCTCCCCTCTTAAAGTTAAGCAGACAACATTGCTTTGGCTATTAGAGCTTGATTTAATGGAAAAGTAGTGTTTAGGAAAGTATCTAATGTATTTTAGACTTTTATTGAAGCTTAGCAGCTGGAAACAGAGAGAGTCATAACCATGTGATTAGCTGTTTCTCCACAGACCATCAAGTGGTTCAAGAACCACAGTTTGGGAACTACTGCTTTGGAGCAGGTGAAGAGTTGTTGATTCAGTCCCCAGCTCTGCTACTTAACCTTTTCCAAAGTAACTCTAGGCACTGCTTCAATTTACCAATCAGTAAAAGAAAAATAATTACCTTGCAGAGGAATTGGAATTTCTATTCTATTGGAATTTCTGTAGAGGAATTCTTTGTGAAGAACTTGGAGATCCTTTAGAAATATCCAGTATTCTAATAGGCACCACAATCTATCTTATTTTATTTATTTCCAGATAAAAGGTCCTTAAATGTAAAGTATAGCTCTGCTGTGAAAAATGAGTATGTAAAAATGACATCTGTTTAGACACCTGCTCCCTGTTTGTATGTCTGGTCCCGTTTGAGAATTTAGTAAAAAGTAAACTTTTACTATATTTTAGTCTTGGCAATTCATAGCTAACACAGTAAGAGAGTGAGCTGGATTCTATCCCTGCCTATGCATCTGCAAAATTGTTAACCAAGTTTCAGGTGGTTAAGCCTGTGCTACGTCATTGAAGATGAAGTAGTACAGATGTCATACAGCATAATGTAACCTGTGGAATCTTTGTTACTGTTGGTAAAGTGTGCGAAAGAAGGAACCCTGTCTCGTACACAAATCCCTGGTTGAGTTTGCAGGGCTGGCAGTTAGGAAGAAAAATATGTATTTTACTTATAACTGCAAACTTGTTCTGCAATTGATTTGAAACTGAGAATCTCAATTTTAAGTGTATAAAGAGGTGTTCCTATTAATTATACTTCCTAAACATACGGTCTGTTTGAATGATCTGATTGGTTAAATACTTTATTGTGTTATAAATCACATTTTTACTTGTAGGAAAAAATTTCTTTTTATATCACTTGTTCATTTCAGGGCCTTTTCAAAATGCACAGACCTTTATTTAACAGCCAGCTGGTGATCCTTAGTTAAGCATGGTTCAGATAAGGATGCTGGCTTAAAGTCTTGTGGGTGGTGAATTTTTTTTCTTCTGGATTTCTTTCATGCTTTAAAAATCTACAGAAGTGGAGGCAAGATTCTTGGGCCTCTGCTTCCTTTGATGCAAACATTTAACAAAATAATGAAGATATTCCTGATGTGGTAGATGGGGATTTTTCATCACTTCAGTAAAGGCAATTAGAATATGAAGTGGAACAAAGCTTTGATACAAAACAAGTTTTTAAAAAAAATCTTTCATTTGGTATTGACCTTTTGATGTAAAAGTTCAGTTTTCTAAATATATTTGATGTGAACTAATGAACTGAATTCTAGTAATTTATATTGCTGCTTTGGGAAAAGGCCAGGAGAATTCACCTGACCCAGTGACCAGTCTCAATGTTGTTTTTAGTTTTGCTTTTAATCTTTACATGGACCCCAAGTTCCTCACCGACGTCCCCTTTATTTCCATTCTTGTCTTTGGGCATTTGAAAACCTGATCTCTATTCGAAACATAGGAGCATTCAGTGATAAACAAGATGTAGGATGCAAGAAAGCATCAGTAAGTCAGGCAGTGGGCCCTATGCTGTTCCCATCACATTATTTACTTGGCTCAGAACACGAGATTTTTTCTGATCAACTTTACTTTTCTTAGCAATGGACCTATTTTTCTTTTTCACTTTTTTAACTACTAATCTAACTAAAGGATTGGTCAAGCATAAGCACTGTACAGTAGGCTTTTTAATATACTTGAAATGTTGATTTATCTTTCTTTACTAGCAGCTTTACTTCAATATTCACTGAAACTTTAGTAAAACCATTTGTCTGACACAGCTGTCAACTTCCTGCAACTGAAATAATTTTGTATGTTTTAAGATAAGCCTTCTAAAGTAGAAAACAGTCCTCGTGCATAATTTTAACCAAATAAAGTACAGTGAACTGAAGACACCCTCCCATCACTTGCTGTGCTATGGAGTCTTTGCATTCCAAGCAGAGGTCGCAGCTGTCCCAGTTTAAGTTACACTGTATTAGGATTGGCTATAGCAGTGAACTCCCTCCTTCCTCTTCTAGCTTTCACTGGGGGAAAGCATGAGGCAAATATTAAATGTAGAAACTGTCACCAGGCTTCTCCAGTGCAGCTGGCACCATGGATGTGCTTCAGAGCAGCTCCTGCTAGCTCTGTAAGCCTTCCACTTTGCCTCCTCTCACTATGTTTCCTCTGACAAGATTTTGAATACAACAATCCAAGAAGACTCCCCCTACTCCCACATATCACCAACTTATACTGCTCTATTCCCAAGTTTTTTACCTCTTGATTGTTGGAAAAAAATCTTTAAAAATTGACCACCAAAAGCACCAAAAGTTGAGACGGAAAATTGCTATAGGAAAAAAGGAAAAGCCAGAAAATTCAAACAGTTTGTGTATTGAGCAAAATATTAGTGCCTAGTACACAAGCGATTGGTGCGCAAGCAAGCACAAGAGAACTGGCATATTCAGAGGAAACAGAGTAAGATCTGAGTTGTCTGCCATGCCTGTGGGAATAATTGAATGTCCACCCTCTCCCTCTTTCCCCAGGGACAGCAACCATAAGTGCCATGTGTGTAGGGTGACAGTGGTAGGCTTGTCTGCATATGCCAAGCACATCTCCAGCCAGCTGCACAAAGACAATATTGATGCCCATGACCGAGAGGAAGAAGAAGGGAAAGAAAAGGCTGATGAAGAGTACTTTGACAAGGAACTAATTCAATTAATCACACAAAGGAAGGAGCAGAACCGGTGAGTATTTTCCTTCTCTTGTCATACGGTGGAATTCCTTTAAAGATGTTTTGGGTATGTAGAAATGGTGTTTAGGTAGAAGTCTGTGTGAATTGCAGTCTGCATGTAACCAGGATACTGATCATAGGAGCAGTTTATGGTGACTATCTGCATGATGCAGCTTGGGTGTCTAAACATAAAGTTTCCGTTTATCATTTTCATTCTGATAATTTGCGAAGTTTACTGCTGTCCTTGGTAAATGAAGCTCAGCCTAGTCCACAGCAGAGGTAAAACAGTTTCACTTGTAGTGTCATAGAGCCTTGAACTGGAATTCCTTGCATGCATCTGTAAAGCTTCAAGAGCTTTCAACATCTTTATGCAAATATTTAATATGCTTGTAAGTGTGTAGTTGAATAAAGTGTTCCAATAATTCTAGCAACAGTATTAGTATCCCTGTTTTTTGCCCTGCAAAATTAGTCTCTTATGAACTGTAGTTGGGTATAACTTGATATTTGTATTTTATAGTTCTGATTTATGATCTCTAAAATGAATCAGAATCTCTTATTTTGGGTAACAATTTAAATGTCATCCTGAAATGCATTGAAGTATTAAATAAAATGCTCTTTTTTGGTTTAATGTTAGCTAAATATTACTGTTCAATGTGAATTGTTAAGTTACGCTGCTGCATAGTGTAAGATTTCTGCTTCAGCATTTAGCCTGCATCTGACACTGCTGTGAGTATGCATTGCTAGTGCCATGTTAATTTTGTAATAGTCTTACTCTTTTTAAACTGTATATTACTGTAAGACTATAAGGGTGGCATAGGTTTTTCCTTTTTTAACTTTATTTTATGACTAGGGATCCCAACCATAGTGTGAAACAAAGTTTGAGCAGTTTGAGCTCTCCTTTGTCTGACCAAGAGCGCATAGAAAGGAAATCAGTCTAGACACTTTGGATACCAGCCAGGACTATGCAGGTTTCTAGACTTTCCATCCATCTCATCATTCTATGCATTAACTGTGCTGCATGGTACCCACTTTTGTTCTATGGTGCTCCAAATTGTTTTAGAGCTATTCTATTCCTTGGTTCCAATTGCCAGAGGAATGAAGTCTTCTGCATGTAATATTCTTGGCCCACTTAAGTCTTTTAAAATCTCTCTGTTGGAAGCAACTTGAGGGGGGGACAAAAACTAAGTGTTATGTTACTGATGCCCACAGCAAAATTACTTCCATACAAACAGACTGTAGTTTTCAGCTATTTGACTTAAAGATGGTTTCATTTAGACACCCTTCCTGTCCTGGCTTCCTATCTCAGAGCTCACATTCCCTTATGCAGTAATTCATATGACAACTTCAGATCCCTTTCAGAGGAGGCAGAAGTCACTTTAATGTGTGCTGAAAGCTTAAAAAAGGGAGACGGTATATGAAGTTCTCAGTTTATCCACAACTAGGTGTTGTGGAGGCAGATGCTGTGATATGAAACTTCCTTGTCCTGCCCTTCTTGTGACCTACAAGGATCCATTGTCTCTAAGACCAATTAACAAGGATCTTTCACTTTAATTCCATTTTTGCAGGTCAAGTAGTCCTAGTGTTTAGATTGTTGATCCTGAGAAGAACTGCACCACCAGCATTAAGGCAACCTTTATCTTTGAATGTATGTGTGATTAGATTCACTGTGTTCTTGACATCCTGCCAAGTCCAAATATAATCTTTGTTGGTCGCCTATTAGCAGTCTACCAAAGGGCAATAGCTATGTGCTCAAGGGAAGGTCTGTCTTGTTCTCTTATTGCACATTTCAAGGACAAGCTGAGGCCTTATTTCAAAATTAGACAAAATGTTTGTTTGTTTGTCTCCCATCTAAAAACAAGCTTGCTTGGGTCTTTAATACCTAATTGTCCTACAGGAACTCTAAAATTCAAGAATGGGTCACTTGTTTTCTCCAGCAATTTGAATAACTGCTTTCCACAGCCTAACTTTCCTTCTAATCTTTACCAGTTCATCCTAACTGTAATACCTAGCACTTAAGGGTATATAGGCTTCAAGACCTTTTTAATGATTGTTAGGTAGGGGGAGAATGACTTTACCAGTGTTCTACTCAAATAATGGCTCAGTCACACTGAAATAGATATGGATTGGGGAAGGAGAGCTTTTACAATAGGGAGTAATTTGCTTTTTGCTCTTACTTTTTTTTTTTTTTTAAGCAGTCCCATTACTGGCAAATTGAAACAAGTATTGTCTCCTTTTCACTTGGTAGACTTGTCTAAATTAAAATAAAATTCATTGCTTAGTTGTCTCTTCTGAAATTGAGTCAAAATATATCGGTGGAATTATGTAATTGGAAATTCAAGGAAAAAGCTTCATTACATTACTTTGGTCAACAATTTAAAGCAGCTTTGTAAAATTCTGCTTGCCCAGAGCAAGTAACTTGTTTGTTTTTTTTTAAATAAAAAAGGCAAATGTGGGGATGTAATGGTAAGCATGAGGGAGAGGATCTTGCACTTAACCTGACAAATGTTCATGACAGCTTTACAAAGCTAAATTAAAAATCTGTGTTGCTTTCATGTGAGTGGAAAAGCAAACATGTCTTTTACCAACCTAGAAGCTGAGTTTTAAATAAGAGAATGTTCTTCAGCCTTCCTCAGCATGTTTGCTCTACAAGCTTGTAGGGAGCCAGAAATGGAACTTAGCAATTAAACTAATGATTTCCATTTGGTGTATCTGGAATAGCTTTTTCATTGTAAATAAAATGATGTGCTAGGGTGCTAGCTGATGCCAATGGAAGAGAATTGGGAATCAGATTGCTGCAGCTCATGGAAGTTAAATAAGCTAACACTTTAAGGTTTTAAATAGAAAATTAAGTCTATATCTCTTAAGGTTACAAAGAAATATTGTTCATGTTTTGAAAGCTAAGTGATGTTGCCATCATGAAACAATAATCCTGACACATGTCAGTTGGCCCTTTTCTTTTCGGTGGTATTTTGACCATAAAGCTTGAAGATGATTTAAATGCCCACATTTTAAAATGTCACTGCTGATCAGAGTTCATAAGAGAATGGTACTATCATGTTTTTGGTCTGTGCAATCTGCATGCAATCTCATTTTGGTGCCACCAAAGAGTGGAACTTTGGAGAGGGTCACCTCTTTCCCCAATTTGACCCCAAGAGATGATAAATCCTGTTCATTACAGATTGGATAGTACAATATAAGTGCAGACTGCCATGTGATGGGACTTGAAAGGAAAAAGCTGTCTATCTTATATCCTTTTCTGCAAACAACTCTGCTAAGCATTAGTTAGTTTGTTTTGTTTTTTGTGGGTTTTTTTGTGTGGGTTTTTTTTTTTTTTTTTTTTTTTTGAAGCCTGCAAATTCTTGTTTTCTACCTATTAATGAATTGTAATTCTTGAAATGTCATGGAAAGCATCCCATTTGACCTCCCTTCCCTCAGTCCCTTTGCATCTTTCTTTCTTCCTTTTAACTATCACTTCCTGCATTTCCTCCTCAGCTCATATTTGCACCACAATACATCAAATTTGTGTACATTTACATATGGGAAAAATATACTACACCTCACCCTCCGCAAAAAAGTGAAACTAGCCTGACACTTGTTAATCACCGAATGCCTTATATTTTGTATTTGTATTTGATGCTGTGCTGCATCTTTTCCTCTCTTCCTTTGTCTGGTCTATTTAGATTGTCACTTCCCAAGAGTGCCTAACAATCTCTTACGTTTTTATACTGTGTCTAGCACAATGTGATGCCAATCTTGGTTGGAGCATGTAGTGATGTTACAAATGATAAATTATCTGAATGACAGCTGACTCTTTGGAGGAGAAATTTTTGCATGAAATTTTTTTTTTCATGGTGTAACTTTATGGCACTTAAAATTATTTGTTTTTAAAGGATTGTTTTTTATGTTAAGACCACATGTTAAAAGTGGCAAAATAATCAATATTTTAACTATACCCAATACATAAATGTGCCAGGGCTTTTGGGGGAGGTATTGTCAGTGTTTTCGTTCTATGCAAGCCTTATGGAAAAGACAAAAGAAATTGGCTCTCTAAGCAGATGACATTGATGTCGGGATTAGGCATGTGTTAGGCAAGTAGTAAGGACTATAAACTTCCTGCCCCAGAGGCCAAGAGCATAGCCATTTCCAGATGTTAGTCATTTGGGAAACCCAGTGTCTTGCCATGTGGCCTGAACTCGCTCTATTCTATGTCATAGTATTGTTATCTACAAACTTGCTTTAAGCATTAAATATAATGTGTAGATATTTATTCTGGTAGAATTTTAGATCATCTTGAATAGTTGTACAGGCTTGTTACCTCTTGCAAAGCTGGGATAGATTGGGATATACTTTCCAATCACTGAACAGACATATTTCCTTATGTCTTCTAGGCAGGTTGGAGCTTGCTGTACAAACCAAGAAATAGAACCCAATGATAGGAGAGCACAGAGAAGGCAAGAAGAAAGAGCTGTTTACAAAGACAGAGAAACTTATGCTCCATTATTGTGGCACCATCATGGCCCATCTCAAAGGGAATGGACATGGAAAAATGATGGCTTTATGAATCCTAGGCAAGGCCAATTCCAACATTCTGTAAAGAACCCTAATGCAGACAGACAGCTCAGTGGCCCGAGGGGATACCTTGGGTGGCCTCAGAATGGTTCTGGAGGCCATTCTGCTCAACGTGACAACCATGGAAATTCTGGAGGTGTTTGGCATCCAGATGCAGGAGGAGAAATATCAAACTGGCATCAAGGTGTCAAAGGAAGAAATTCCAGCTGGCATTCTGAAGGAACAGATGACTTTTCTATTTGGAAGTCTAAAAACTCTGGAGGAAACTGGAAATCCAATCCTCAGGCTGCAAATGGCTGGAATTTTGGTGGCACAGGGGCCACACATCCACTGGGAAGAAACAGAGCGGCAAATCCTAGTTCCCAAATAGAAGATGAGAGTATTGCATGGAAAAAAAACTCTGTTAAATATAACCAGGAAAAGTATACATGGCAGTGGCAGGCAAATGACAAATTGGATTTTACTAGTGATAAACTCCCTCCAGTGGGGGCGCTGGATTTCAGTATTTCTGAACAACCAGAGAGTAAAACTTCCAAGATGAATGGAAAGAGTGGCAGCCCTTCCAGAGATAAAATTCATCGCTGGACTCCTTACCCCTCCCAGAAAGCTACAGAACAACAGTCGTCGTCTGAAGAGAATGTTCCTAAAACTTTAGAGAGAAAAGATTCTGTATTTCTACCTGTTCTCGAGACATCCAGGAAAGGGATGGATCTTGAAATTGATATATCAAGCCTTCCGAAAAGGACAGTATGGGAAGAAACCCTTTTAAACCACCCCACTTACAAGACCACTGCTGACCACCTTGAATCTTGCAAAGCGAACGCAGACTGCACCACTGCAGGAAGAACTGACCAAGAGGAGGGCAGAAGTAATAGGATGCCATCACTGAAATCGCCACTCCTGGTTGCTCCAAACATGAAGTTATCTTCCCAAAAGCAAGACCCAAAGAATCTCTTGAAAAATGTCAAGCTTCTATTATCCTCATCCCCTGAACAACTCCAGAACCATTCAAATGCACTAAACTTAGAAACTAACTGTTCCTCTTCTTACATGTCCGAGTTGCTCAGTGCTTGTACTCGTAGCTTGAAAGGCACTAGAGATGTTCTTGACAGCAGTCAGAGAGAGCCTATTGATAGCCTAAGTGAACAACTACGAAAAGCCAAAGAGTTGCAATCCAATCTGTCTCTGCAAAATCCTTATATAAGTTCATACACAGACAAGGAGAGTGATCTAAATGGTGATCAGACTATAGAGGCACCCAAGAAACGTTCCTCAAAGGCTAATGAGCCTAGGGTTGATACACTAGAGAATGTAAGTGATAGGGCACTAGCAGAGAATGAAAACGCTGAAGGAAGGGTTGAAAAGCAAAGTCCTTTTATTAATAGTTGTTTATCGTTTGATCCTCAGAAGTGTGAACGTGCTACCACCAAAAAGGAAGGTGACACAGAAGCGTCAAGTAAACTTCCCAATTCAAGTATTATTACCGATAAGCAAAAAGATTCTGAATTTCAGATGGAGTCCGTAGTCTCCCCATCAAGCCCTCAACACAATTTAAGTGATGACTTGAAAACCTCTCAGGAAGGGAAAGGTGAAGATCCTATCAAATCAAATGATCATTTTGATATGGAAGGCTTTGAAAACAGTTTAGATCATGAGCTACAAAAAGGAGGTGGTGGCCAACCTTCAGGTCCTCTTCTTCCTGAATTAAGCAAACTTGGACTCCCTGCTTCCCTCCAAAGAGATTTGACACGACATATCAGTTTGAAGAGCAAAGTTGGGGCACATCCTCCTGAGCCTAACCTCAACAGTGCACGGCGTATTCGAAATGTCAGTGGTCATCGAAAGAGTGAGACTGAGAAGGAGTCTGGACTTAAACCAACCCTGAGGCAGATTCTTAGTGCTTCCCGAAGAAATGTAAACTGGGAACAGGTCATTCAGCAGGTAACAAAGAAGAAACAGGAGCTTGGCAAGGGTTTACCAAGGTTTGTAACCTTTTAACTTTCAAACATGGATCTTGTTATATCTGAGTCACAAGACACTAAAGACTATATACCATATTTTGTATAGATTATATATATTACTCTCACACTCTCCTTCTCCCTCCCCACTGCTTAATTGTAAACTGGTTTCCATACCAGTGAATAGTTGTGGTCTGTTTTATAAAGAGGCCTTTTTCCTGCTCCTTGAAGCAAGAAGTCAATTCTGATCACAGTTTGTGACTGTGTGTTGCTCAACACCTGAATTCATATGACATTGGAATGTTTAGTTGTATTTTAAAGTTCTGTTAACTAGAAAAATGTATAGGTATAATATGAACAATACTTTAAATATTATTGCAAAACCACTAATTCAACATAAGTTTTTTGCATGTGATCTAATACTGAGGATCACTTATGTTGTCACAGGCAAGATGACTGCATCCCTGGATCTAGTAATTCTATTTTTTAAAATTATTAGCAATCTGTATATTTAAGAAAACCAATCTAGCTAACATGATTCTTAATATCTTGCACATTGAAGCTGCCTTAAAACTTAATGTGGAGACAAGTATTCTCAGTCTGTCCTGTAAGTGCAACTTCTTATTGTCTCAACCTTAGAAGCAGGTAATTCTGTAATGACTGAAAACTATAGTAGCTTTACTTCTATGTTTTAAAATTCTGTTTCAGATCTACCCTATATAAGGGTGTCAGTAGCTCTAGTATAGGTAGCAGTTTAATGCAGCACAAAGACTTATTGAGTGATTAGACAAGAACTTCTGTACAGTCATCTGACATCAAACTAAGAGGGCCAAATTGATCTTCACTTCACTCTAGAGATAATGAAAATCCTGCTTTTGTGTTTGAAAACAGTGGCTAAAAACTAACATAGTAACAAAATTATGCACTAGGGCGTCCTTTTTTAGATTACACAAAAGGCAACACAACACTAGTTTGTCATCTTTTAGTCTTTCAGTGTATACCTGATTATGCATGTAAAACAACTTATTTTTCTAGATTTCTTTCAGTGACCTCCTTCTGCTAGTATACACTTACGTTTTTTGTTTTTAGGTTTGGCATAGAGATGGTACCCCTTGTTCAGAACGACCAGGAAGGTCTTGATTTTGGCGAAGAACCTGAGCTGTCCAGCCTAGAAGGATTCCAGTGGGAAGGGATTTCTGTAGCAGCATCTGGGTCAGCTAGAAAACGCAGCCTCTCTGAAAGTAGTGTTGTTCTAGACAGGACTGCTTCTGTTTATAGCTTCTTCAGTGACCAAGCCACAACAAAGGAAAATGAGCAAAGGCAAATCATTCCAGCCTGCCATTCGCATTTGATAGCATCTGGTTATAAAACAGATACTGATAATGTGTCTGACTTCAAACAAGAGACATCCTCTCTCCCCTCATCACCATTCATGTCTGAAAGAACTGAAACCATTATCAATGAAAGGAGACACAGCCTACAGACTCCCTCTGATGTTACAAGCCTCACAATATTTACCACAAAACAAGATCAAGAGAGCCCAGAATGTGGAATACCACTTCTTGGAAACAAAAATGCATTAGAGATCACTGGGGAAGGAAGTATTTTGGCTTCAAGTGGAGCTTTAGTTCTTGCAGGATCAAACTCTGTGGATGCAGCTACAGACAGTAGCTGTACATCTGGTACTGAGCAGAATGACAGCCAGGGAATTGGAAAGAAAAGAAGAGCAACTGGAGTAAGTATAGCTCTTTATATCTTCAGGATATTAGCAATAGAAATGTTTCTCCTGTTGGTTGTCATTTATCTTTGGAAGGATATCTAAAAGAAAGACCAAGTTAGGGTTTGAAATCTTACACCTTGATGTGTATGTCTTCAGTCAAACTCTGGCCAGGCCAAACACTGTGATTCTTAGCATATCTTGTTTCCCGTCTGTATCTCTACTGCAAGAATTATAATCACGGGACCTTTAATGGTAGTTTGACCCAAGACATACACAGTACTGTATAATTGCAAATATTTTTTGTCCTTTTAGTTTCAGTACGTGTATAATGAAGTTAAAAAAATTAGACAGGATGGGGTGAAAGATGTCTTCACAATATTTCTAACTGTTTTTAAATTTCCTGTGGCTTGAAGAATAGAAAACTGCCAGTGCCCAGAACTTCTAACCTATGCCTCCTGCCTCTGGAAATGAGTGTCTTCAGTAGAATGCTATTCATATTTCAGGACCTACCAGGAATGTTAAACAATCATGGAACAATGGGTTTTAATGCCTGGTTTTATGGCTAAGCATTAAAAAGACAAATACACTTTTGTAAGAGATTGTCTTTAAAATTATGACAGGGAAGAAAAAATACCTGAAATCTTTCTATCTGTTTTCATGTGCTTCAGTAATCTGATCTGTCTTGGGCCTACTGACTCTTTTTCTGTGTGTCCCTTTCTCATTTGAAACTTGTTTTAGCATGGTATTTCTCCCTTTCTAGATTATAAGCATCTTATTTCCCCATTCATGGTCCTGTCACAGTAAATGACATTAGACAGACATGAAGTGGAACATCTTGGCCAAGTCTACGTGATAGACTTGGCAACAGATTTCCTAGAGTGCTGGTTGCTGTAGTATCTCATCATGTCTTAGGCAGAAGCAGGAAATTTATTTTTGACTCCTTCCTTCCTCCTTTTGAGAGGAGAGGCAACAAAGAGTGAAATAATGTTATAACAACATGGATCTGCATATGTTCTTTGGTCCTTTGGGTATGATCTAGACTTGCCTGGAAAAGACATATGTAAATTCTCAGTGTAGCCCTAGATGTTTATAGAATATATTCTGAAGTTTCCATTATACTGTTCTAACCTTAATTAATGAAGAACTTCTCTATTATTTCTGTAGGAGGGATCATCTCCTGAAATCCCAAGTCTAGAAAGAAAGAATAAAAGAAGAAAAATTAAAGGCAAAAAAGGTGAGCCGATACCAGGTGCGTGCAGGAGGACACAGCATCAAGAGGTTATGAGTATCTGCCAGTTTTTTTATAACAAATATCAATAGCAGTTTTTTGATAACCAAAGTTGGTTTGAGGCTTCACTCCTCTTCATGATTTTAGTTTGCCCCTCCCTGCCTAAGTTTCATGGCTGAACACTGCAGGGCCTGTGATGCTCTGCTTATCTGACAGGAATACTACACTTCTGTCCCTGTGGCTGAGTGGGACATTTGTGCTCACTAAAGGCATACAAAAGGATGCCTGTAAAGATTTCAGCTGAATTGTAACTGGAAATTGACAGGTAGGTAACATTGGGAGCAGAGCAAGAAAGCGAGACTATTCTTGTTCTACTCCACTTCATTGTGTAAGATGGCTTTTTTAGAACTCTTGTTCTTTCTCTCACTCAATCTCAAAGTGTGAGCTATGACCTACTTTTGAAGCTTTTCTAATATTTCTCTTCTATATAATGAATAGTGAAGTAAAATGTTATTGGGCTGAATGCTAGCAAAAGTTAAACTGAGAAGTATTTTATAAAACATTTTGCTGGCCCATTAGAATCTTGTTCCAACACTGGAGATTACAGTTTCCATTTCAGAGAGAGGAAGAATGGCTTTAAGGCACATGACTTGGAGTCAAGCTATCAGAATCCTATTTCTGGTCCTGCACACTTTCTGTGTTGAGCATGTCACTTAATTTCTCTTTATTTCAATTTTCTCACCTGTAAGAAGCAGATGAGACCTTCCTTGCATGACTGTTGAGATTAAATTGATTGTAAAGTATGTTGATTTCATCAAACAGATGATGATTCTCAAAGTGTTATTGATGATGATGAACAAGCCATTTTGTTCTGCTCACTACATTCCCCAAAGGGTAGTTTCCATGATGTGGCTGCCACCCATATGGCTAAATGTGTGCATTTTTTTCCCTCACATCCGGGAGATGGTGGCCAATTCTGATAGCAGGATTTTTGGACCCAGATCATTGTCATCGTCAGGCTTTCCCCACTTCTTCTGACTTACTAAGAAGCAGATGCAGCTGGTACCCATCGAATAGATCATCAGCTTTGTTCTCTGTTGCAGAACTCTGCTGAGGCCTGGGAGGACAAAGGAAACTTCCTCCCAGAAAATCTGCAGGGAAATAAGGTCAAAAATGGCCTCTGCAGCCTTTTGGCAGTGGCTGTGTTCTTCCAGTCCTGCTTTCCCTCCAGTTGGAGTACTGATTGATAATTCCTACTCCTCATATGAGATTTAACGAGTTCATCATTTAATGCTATGATACAAAAAGTCTCCTAAGATGTCTCCACAAAAGTAACCTGTTAAAATGAATTGTAAAATCTGAGCTGCACTCTAAATTGTGCTTATTTCCCTTGCAGAGCGTTCTCAGGTAGACCAGTTGTTGTCTATTTCCCTCAGAGAAGAAGAGTTGAACAAGTCACTACACTGCGTGGATGGCAACCTCTTGCAGGCTCGGGCTGCTCTGCAGGCAGCCTATGTTGAAGTTCAACGGTTCCTTGTATTGAAACAGCAGGTTACTGCAGGCTTTTTGAATTGTCTGAACTAGAAATTAATAGCCTCCCCTTGTGTTAGGTAGGGCTGATTAAATCACCTTTTTCCTCCCCCACAGATAACAATGGAGATGAGCGCATTGAGGAGCCAAAGAATTCAGATCCTGCAGGGGCTACAAGGTACTGAGATGGAGCACTGGTGTTCTGACCTGTATTCTTTAAGTTTAAACTTGTGTGCTGATCTTGTATTCAGTTTAACTTTTCATTTGCTCATGAAAGTGCAGGACAGGTTGGTACAATTTAATAAGCTTCCCGTGTCTAGTTTTGTTAGGTCATTCCTGTGTTCCACTGTAAAGCTCCCTAGCATTCAGACCTGATCCAGGTTTTAACATCAAGGATGCCATGTAGTGGCTCAATAAACTCTTAATTGACTTTTTTTCCTGCGTTGTTTCTATTGATTTCCTATTTAACTGCTTAAAGCCAAATTTCCCTAAATATGTAATGTAATGTATGGGCATTTGTAACTTCTTTTTCTAGAAACCTATGAACCTCCTGAGAGGTCAGAACAGCTCACTTACAGCATCCCACGTGAAAGAAGAATTAGCAGATCTGAAACAAAAGCTGATCTAGATCTTCCTCCTCCAGGTCCCTTCTTCCCCCTTTTGGAGACTTCAGCTTGTCTCTCCTCCCATACATCCCCTATTGCTACTTCCTTGGGAGTCTCTCTCCAAGCAAGCACTTCATCTGTTTTCCAAACCCCTAGTTTGTCCCTAGCAACTGCCACTGCTCCTGATTCATCAGTGCAAATTAAACAAGAACCCGTGTCTCCAGAGCATGGAGAAGAGAGCTTGAATACCATGCTCCACAGCTCTGTGTGCACTCCACAAGCAGAACTACAGCAGAAGGATGGTACGTTGATTTATCTTCCTTTGAAAAAGGCTAGTTTTGTGGGAATGGGGAAAATCACTTTATTGAAAGAGTAAAAGTTATTTAGGCTTAAAACCTGCCAGCTACTCTGCAGTAGTGGACCACCCATTGACTTGAGCCACATTAATCATCTTGCAGAATTGGGGCCTTAATTTGTAACAGACTTACGTTACCTCTTTGTTTGTTTGTTCGTTTTATTGATTGGGTAAATGTAAAATCACAGCCTCTAAAACCAGAAGCTTATAGTTTGCTTTTAAAAAAACACCAAAACCAACCCAGGTCTTACATGCAACTCTCTTGGAACAAAACTAATGAGAGTTGTGGTGTTTTCTTTTTACAGCCTACACAGGGCAAAAAGTGTATAAGCAAGCGACTTAAACACACTTGGCCAAAGGCGATTAACAGCCTTCTGGGTCCTATTAGAACTTTCTGAATGGGTACAAACTGGGTTTTTTGTTTTTTTTTTTAAGAAAAAAAAAAAAAGAAACTCTCCATTACTCTTGAGTTGCAAGTGGGATTTAATAACTAGATTCAGATCTTTTAAATGCTAGCAGGATAAAAGTCATGTTTGTAAAATTGAAATCTTGGATGTAGCTGATTAATTGCTCTGATTAATTGTGATAAATCAATTTAAAAAAAAAAAAGCTACATAAAAGCTCCTGAGTTCTAGCCTACTTTTGAAAGGGATGTAAGCCCACAGAGCCTAAATCCCACTGATTTTTTTTTCCCCAATGAAACAGGCACTTTTGAAATCTTAATCTAGATATCTACCTGGGCTAGATTGTGGTTAAACACAGACTTAACCAGTCTTTGACCTTTCTTCTCCCAATTTAAGGAAATCTCAGTGGAAAAAAAAGTAGAAAAAACCCACAAGTTTTTTTTTTTTGTTAAATTAAACATACTGTGTGTTGTATGTCATAAGCATATTTGTTTCTCAAACATAAGCCATACATTGTCCAAAGTAAACCTTACAGTTTATAAATAAAACAGAAGAGTTCCTGACTTAATTGTTTTACAGTTTCAGATTATATTTTCCTAGTATGGATTCTTGTAGCCATTATTACATTTCTTATGTTCAGCCATGTTGCATTAATGTGAATATATTTATTTCTTGGTTTTCCTTTTCCATTTTAACTTGTAGCATCTAATAGGGGATCTGTAGGTCTAAATATGTACAGAAAAATTATATCCAAGGCTAAGTATTGCAACTGTTAATTTAAATTCCTCATATTGTGTTACACTGAAGTGGTATTCAGCCTAAAACAAAGTTGCAACTGCCTCATCAAGTTAAGTATTCGACTTTCCATTTTTTAATGGCATAAGCAATTAGTGATTTGTCATTTTGGGGTATCAAAGATGAAATGAGGACTGATCCTGCATGAAGCTAATGTTGAGGACCTGCTGGAAGGTATCAGAAAGAGATTTAAGTGGTTGCATAATGTCTCACTTGCAAAATCTTCAAACTCAAAGTGCTGATGATTAGCTTCGTTATTTGTTTTGTGGCATAGTTCAAATTGAAGAATTGGATTAAATTAATATTCTACACTTTGAGATATGCATGAAACTTGCTACTTAACTCTTTGCAGTGTTTACATTTTACTTTAGAAGAATTGTTTTCGTTACTTCAACCCTACTATCTTTTTTTGGTACATTAATTCTAAACTCTGGGTTGATATTTGATAGTCAAATGAATTTCTGTTTGTTGTAGCGATCAGCTTTCATTTTCTCATACTCAGAGAGTCAGAATTAGCAACTGTTACCTAGGGAGGTGGTGGCATCTCCATCTTTAGAGGTTTTTAAGCTGCATCTTGACAAAACCCTCGCCGGGATGATTTAGTGAAGGATAGTCCTGCTTTTGAGCGGAGGGTTGGACTAGATGACCTCCTGAGGTCCCTTCCAACTCTAATATTCTGTGATTCGAAGTTCTATTACCCCTCTAGTTTCTTAATAGGGACAGAAAGCACCTTAATTTTATCGTTACCCTTTTTCAAATAGCTGCAGTTCTTCTTTGAGAGCTGGTCTCTATGTGGATTCCATTTGTGAGTCCACATGCATGCCATGCACCATAGCCAGAACTGATTGACATAGTCTTCATTGACTCACACATCATGTGTGTTCCATCCAAGGTCTTATGAGGCTGCATGGGTTGATGCCCCCTCAGTTCCCTCTTGTTGCTGTGTGACCAGAGTTGGAACACTTCTCCTCTTTGTCTTTGAAACTGTGTAGTCCCCCCCCCCCCAAAAAAATTAACCGTTCGTTAGGATAGTTTAGCGACTGTTGCTGGACTCTAACCAGGTCATCCCACCTGTTCTGGGGGACTATGCTCCAACAGGTCAGGTTTAAGAATTGTGCTTCTTGCCCATGGTCCTTCTTGGTCAGCAGTGAACACCAACGCT
Organism: Mesoclemmys tuberculata; assembly: GCA_007922155.1. Taxonomy (NCBI): domain Eukaryota; kingdom Metazoa; phylum Chordata; order Testudines; family Chelidae; genus Mesoclemmys; species Mesoclemmys tuberculata. Next base: position 50,681,594 of record ML675613.1, read on the forward strand.
ACCTCTACTGTCTGGGTGAGTCCAGTGTTGTGGCTTGGTGCTCTATCTGCCAATCATTCCCAGCATGAACCCAGGAAGCTAGAGAACGGAGACTCTGGAAACACCTCCTGAAGGAGCAGTGCGTCTTCAAAATGTGATGCAGGCGTATGTTCCACGACCTCCCCATCCCCTCTGCATCAGAATTCTAGGAAAGGGCCACAGCCAGGAGGTGCAGGCCCTACCCTTTCTTGGGTATTGCTGGGCAAAATCTCTGACATGCCTAAGAGGAATATGCATCTGCATCACATGTTGAATAACTACAGTTACAATAGGTAATAGTTTATTATTTTGCACCACAACTGAATTGGAATTCTGGCTGTCACTTCAGTAATGGAGGCTTCCTCATATCCCCAAGCTTGACTGCTGTTTTTGCATTTGAGTCATGTTCTCCTTTCACAATTGAGATAGACTTCAATCACTTTAGCCTGTCTGTAGACCGCTGGCAGCCTGAAAAACAAAACACAATTTCTGGTACTCCCTTTGTGGGAATCTCTGAACAGTTTTAACGGAGTAGCATGTAGCCATTGATCCTTGCTTTTAGATCTTGCTTCTATTAATATCAGATAAACTGGGGAGCTGGGCTTCTGTATTACACAATAAGGGCCTCACACACCTGTGTACTGAAAATGAGTTTTTCTGAGATTAATTGTACCAGCACTCTGGCAAGTGGAGGACAACCTACATTTTGGGGCTTATCTGTTAAAGTATGCCCTCATTTTGGTATGATCCTGGCCCTGCTGTTGTGCAGTAGACTTGTCTTATACATTTTTTCCTAGCTGTCTTACCCATTGTTCTGTGACTAACTCTTCCATCAGTAGATTTGGCATGGGAACAATGAACAAACGTTTCTCTGCCTGTCATGGCAATAAGGTGAGAAACACCAGTTGTTTTGTTTTGGGTTCCCCTTATAGCCATGAGAATCATAAGCAATTTTTTATCCCGATCTTTGCCTCAGTTGCACACTATACTTTTCAACATTGTTTTGATTGTTTGTTTTGTCCTTTCCACCAAGCCAGAAGCCTGTGGGTGATAAGGTACGTGAAACTTTTGCTGTAGTCTCAGCATGATGCAAGCATCTTTCATCATCCTCTGTGAAGGTTGTTCACTGGTCACTGCCTCTGGTGTGGGGTGTTCCTCACCTAGAAAAAACATGCTCCACTAAGAGTTTTGCTGTAACAGGAGCAGTGGCTTTTTTCATAGGCAAGGCTTCTATCCATTCAGTAAAGACATTAATAATTAAAGTAAATTTTGGTTGCCTCTTCTTGTACATAGTAACTCCCCTACATAGTCAATTTGCAGTCTTTCCCATGGACCCCTGAAGAGCTGAGTCTGGATAAAATCCATGTTTTGATTTCCTGGTGGATTTTTGTTTGTTTTTTGTTTTGGTTTGTTTGTTTTTGTTTAAAGCACAAACCAGGCAATTGTTAACATGAATTGTTTCGTCTTTTTTGCAATTGGGCCTCCAGGCTGCCTTAATCACTGATAAGTGGTATCAATATTTTGGTGGGCCCCTGAAGGCACATCATTCAGTAATCTCATGATGTGAGATTTAAGGGGTTTAACCTTTTAAGGGGCTGTGGAGGAATCCAAACAGTGAGGCAGATCATCCTCTTCACTGAGCAGCAAGTTATCCCTAATAAGAGCTGTTTACCATTTAACCAGTTTAACTCCTGAAGCATTACGTTTTGTTTAAGAGCAAACATCTCTGGACCAGATTCTTGTAATGATACTAAATCAATGTTTTTTGTCTTGCTTGGATGTTACCAGCAAGAATTGGATAATCAGAGGGGAGGATCCCACTGGAGCCTCGCTAGCAGCAGCTTCTTCCACTCTTTTTTTTTTTTTTTTCTCTCACTTCCTCCTGTCTGGAATGAGCTTTTATTATCTTAACCACATATCTCTGAATTACCCAATTTTTCTGCTAATTCCGATACATAGGACAAAAGGGCTTGTAGCTACTATAAAATGAATTCAAACTTCAAGAGTGCTATGTTTTCAAGACATAGCAGACCCCTGCCCTCCTGGCCCCTCCACCTCCCGAGAGTCTGAACATATTACATCTGGGTCCCTAAGCTCTGGGGTCCCTGCTGGAGCCAGAGGGAGGGGAGCACTGATCTCCTGTCCCCCTGGCTGCAGAAAGGAGACACTGCCTAGGGACCCAGGTGGAGCACATGGTTTCCTTGCTGCAGCCAGGGGGACAGGAGATCTTCCTTGCTTAACTCCTTACCTCTGGCTGCGTTGGGGCGTGATGGGGTCTGCTGACAGACTGGTGGCCCTTCAGGGTTGTAAAAATTATGTGTGTGTTCCTCAAGCCTAAAAGATTGGGAACCACTGATGTAAAATATGTACTGCACGTAACATAAAAGGGTTGGGGACCACCTTTTTTAGAGAGAATTGCTCCAGGACACGCGTGTGGAGTACCACAATTAACAGTCCTGTTGGTAAGGATGAGTGGCATTAGAGTGGACAGACTTCAATTTGGTGTCCTTCCAGCAGCCAGGACCAAAGGTCTAGGACTAGACACTGTACACTTTTGATTTTACCAGACAAAACATACTTTAAGGGAGTATAAGCAAGGTAATTTTATGCATCTCTACCCCACCAGATATCTAAAATTGTTAGTCCACCAAACAGCTAATAAGTATTTTTTCACATGGAGTATACTGCTTTTCAACTCCATTAAATACCCTGGAAACATAAGCAATCCTTTCTTCTGTCATTATACACTGAGTTAACAAAGATGAAATGGTTGTGTCCCTGGCTGCTACAAACAATCCAAAAGGTTTTGTATAATCTAGGATGCTAAGAAGGAGAGCTTGTGCTAAAGCCTGCTTTTTAACTTACATATTGCCCTGGTATGGTAGCAGGGGGTCTATTCCCACTCTATTTTTTTCTGTAGGAACTGGTAGACTAGCCCGGTTCTTTGTTGCTACGGAAAACTATCTTATCATGGTGTGCTCCAGTATGATCTATTAGGGTCTGACAAAGAACTGTCAGATTCATAGCTTGCTTTATATACTTCAACTAGCTTGCTAGCTTTAGCAAAAACTCAATTTGAAGCAGCTTATCCTTGCTGCTTTCCTTTCTTATTTCTCCCCCCCCCTCCCCGGCGTACCAGCAAAAGAATGGGAAGATTTATGTTTATTTTTTTTAATACAGTTTTTCTTTGTCTTGCTACTGCAGGTTTTTACTTAATCAGTTATTTTGAAGCATGCATCTTTCCCACACTATAAGTAATACTGCTTATTCTCATGACCTTCTTTTACTTGCTGATTGTGGCCTTTTCTCTGTTAGCCATAAACTATATCATCTTAAGCTAACTTTAATTCTTTTAATTTCATAACTATCCCTACGGGGATCCAAAATAGAATATTTAAGTAGATATTGCAAGTGCAATTTGGCTTCTGGGTAAGTTTGTGCTTAAGGTGAATCCCACTTGACATGCTAATTACACGTCTTTAAAAAGTGTTAATAGCTGATTGGCCTTCATTTGAAATAAGAAACAGAAAAAGGCCTGCGTAATGAACATAAGATTTATAAGCACTTCTTTAGGTATTAAGAAAATATTCTACTTATAAACACCCTATGTTATTGCTGTAAATTTTCAAATAGATTGTAACAATTCTTGCAGCTCAATATTAATAAACGTAAGGTTTTTTGGATGCATAAATATTAATTATTGCAGAGTGGACATAATGCTGGTCTCATTTCTTCCATAGAGATCAGCCAGAAAACTTCTGTGTACCCAGTTATCTCCTCAGTCATGTCCTTGTCAGAGCTGACTACTTGTTTCCAAAAGACTAATCAAGATGTTCACAAGCCTGCTACAGATAAGGAGAGGACCATGACCATACTAACTGGCAGCCCTTCACAATCATCTGCTTTCAACAGACAAAAAGAGGCAATTGAAATCCTGACTGAAAGCACCTTTCCAGTACAGTGTAGCAGCTCCCTTCCAAATCAGTCTTTCTCTTTGGAAACACCTTCAGATAAAGATCCCAAAACGCCAGTAGAACAGCCTGAACAACAGGCAGAATCCACTCTTGTCTCTGCAGAGAACAAAGTTAAGAAGAAAAGGAAAAAGCTAAGGAAGAAGAAAACTTTGCGAGCGGCCCATGTGCCTGAAAACAGCGACACAGAACAGGATGTTATTGACTCTAAACCTATTAGGAAAGTCAAGAGTGGGAAGGTGCTCACAGGGGGAAAAGTTACTACATCCACCCTTGCAAGACAAGAGGATGGGGGTGCTATTCATAAAGTAGAGAAGAGCAAAGATGATGATGAGAGTGATGTGTCTCTGGAATTAGTAGAAACAGCAAACCCTCAGTTTGAGGTGGTGGCCATTGGTTCATCAGAGTCAGGAGATGAGAAACCAGACAGCCCATCCAAGAGGGACACCATGAGATCCTCAGAGCAAGCTTTAATGGAGGCATCTCGCTCTGGTTATGATGAAGTGAGCTCCACCAGTGAGATTGGCACAAATTATATGGATGGTATCAATAGAAGGTGAGGTGGAGAGTGGGATTATAATAGATCAGGGCAGCTTTCTCTCATAAAATAGGTCTTCCAAAATTTTCATTCAAGGGCCCCTTTTTCCTTGTGTAAAAAATTTAAAACATGGGTAAGGGGGAGCAAATCTCATTCCGTCAAAGTTTCCAGTAGTGAAATGAGAAAAGATGAAAATGTATGCCTGTACGTGCTGTTAAACTGTCTTCAACTCATTTCAATGTGTGTACAAAACTGTGCTCATGCTCTATGCCCTCATAACTTCTGCTATTACTAAAATAAGACCCCCTTCAGTGGGAGGTATTTTAGGAATATTGCATAAGGCTGTCGGTAAGTGCTTTCCTAGCCATGAAGGACTCCTATGCTTTCCCTACAATATTTCTGATAGATATCCTATTCTGGACTATCACTGAAATTCTCTACTTAAGTACATTTCACTACCTTTTCTGAATATCAACAAGCAGAGTCAAATTTCTCTATTTTACTTTTTATTTTACAGTGTGGCTGAGACTCACCCTTCCATATCATCAGTGAGAGGGTCAAAGAACTCCTCAGGTATTGTTAGTGTGCTTTTTTCACCTTAAATGAGCATAGGTTATCTTCTGGAAATTTGAGTTAAAGTCCAGTCCAAATGTGTTTTCTAAACAATGCAGTTTTAGTCTTCAGAACTTAAACTCAAAATAAGAGTGAAAGACACTGCATAACAATCATCAGCATGGGTCACTTTCCCTCTTCTGGAGATAAACCTACAGACAAGGCCTCTTCCCTTTTGGGTTCACACAGCTGCCTCAGTGGTCACAAGAGTTCCCCTGTTATTTTCCCTGATTACTGAGTTATTAAAAGATTTTGCCCCTCTCCTAAGCTCACTAGTCTTTGCAGCTTCTCCTTAGGCTCCATAGTTCTGGTGCAGAGGTTTTGCTCACTCACCTGTACCTTCCCTAAGCTCCAGCCACAGATCTTATAATATGGAGAGTGGCCAGCCCTAAGCCCAAGATTGCTCTGCTTCACTACTTTCCAGGGCCTTTCTGGAGATGTTTGTGTGGGCCTTCTGCCTAGTCTCTTTAAACAGCCCTCTACCAATCCCCATCCAAGCTTATTTTCTTGTTCCCTCAGGGAGCTATTGCCTGTCTCACTTCTGAAGAGCTTCCCCAGCAAGCTTGTTGTATGCCTTGGATTTTTCTGCTGCTGACCTTCCGAGGTCAAATCCTGTGTTAAGCTCCTTTCCCAGACCTCTTTTTTGGGCTACTGTGGTATACATCCTGCTCCTTCTAGGTCTCACTCCTGCTGAGAATAGGCTGCCTGCTTTTATAGCTCATTAGGAAGCCACATGACCCCTCTGTCATTCATGTGCTCTACCTGAGGACTATAGCTCTTAGTTTCTGATTTTAAAGTCCCCATAACAGGCATGCTGACCACCCATGCTATTAAAGGGCTAGAATCAGTTACATCAATCCTCAAGTAAAAAATAAAAAATGTCAGTAAAAGGTGATGACAGCCGATAATACTGGTAGTCTTATTATGTATGCAAAGATTGTATGAATAAAACATTCTGATGGTTAAAGTACATGGTTTTGATAACTCTGTCTAGAAGTGTCTTCAGAGCCAGGTGAGGATGAAGAACCTACAGAAGGGAGTTTTGAGGGACACCAAGCTGCAGTGAATGCTATTCAGATTTTTGGGAGTGTACTTTACACGTGCTCTGCAGACAAAACTGTCCGTGCCTACAATCTTGTTGTAAGTAGAGTCATCATGGAGATGATGCACTGGTAATATTTTGCAGTCTTTTGATTTTTGTAAAGCCCTTTTCTGTGTCTTGAAGACACCTTAAGGAATCATTTATAGCCTTTTTAAAAATATCTAAACACAAAGATGGGGAACTTTAAAATAATGACCAATCCAAAGTACCCCATTAGGACTTTTGCTTGCTTGTTTTCAGAATGAGGAGAATTAAAGCTTGGTGAAAGATTTTATGTAGACAATGTCCTTCTCTTTAAAGAGAAGCTTGGTTTCCACTGCCTTTGTAAGGATGTCAGTTAGCTAGCAAGTACCATTCTAGGAGAGGGAAAGTTTAGTCGCTCCCTGTTGCCCATTAGGGTTTGTGAAGGTGGGAATTGTAGAGGGGCATTTAGTTAAACCCAGTAATGTTCGAAGTCTAGCATGCACTTAGGATTTCAGTGACTCGATGTCAAAGAGAGTGTTCTGAAAATGGGCGTCTTTCTTTTCCAAATGGCAGGAATTATGCAGGCTACTATTGCAAGGTGAGGCAAGGAGCTTCTTTATATAATGGTATATTATTAATAGTAATATAATGGTATATTACTCAAATGAGAATTGCTCTATAAGCCTTTCTCAGAGTCCTGTTTGTGACTACCTCCTCCTCTCCCTCCTCCCCCCAACAAACAAACAAACAAATCATAAAACCTACAAAACTTAAACAAAAAGCCTTCTTATTTTTCTTCTAGGATATATTTTTATTAGGAATATCTACTGGAATACTGGCTGACTGACCATAGCTTAATATAGGCCTATTGCTCTTACTCAATAGTAATCCGAGTTCAAGAAAACCACCAATAATGAAAAGCTATATAGGGAGGTCATTCAGACACACACAAAGGCATAACAGTTTAAAATGAAATCACATTATCAGGGATCATCACAATTTGTTTTTTAATCCAGTAAATTAATAATAATACTTGGTAATTATTACAGTTTTTGTTAATCCACAGACCTCAAAGCGCTTCACAAGAATGGGACTAGACCTCTAGTTTTCTGATTCCTGGTGCTCTGGACTATGCTGCCTTATAGATTCCTTTTAGCCTGACAGTACTGACACAGTATAGCTTGTGTGTGTGTGCTGGGATTTCTTTGGGACTGGAATTACACCAATGTGTGTTTTCATGATAAAATCTGGATAAAAATATCATGTCACTTGTTACATCTGTCTTTTGCTGAAATAGCCACAACTGTAGCAGAAAATGTATGGGGAGGTCTGTGATGATCCCTGGGAGTACTGGCATTGTGCAGCTTCTCTCTACCAACTGCCATGAGCATGAGGAAGCCTTGTGTGTGCCTTTCAGGGTCAGCTCCCCAACTCTCTGCCACAGGCAGCACAAGCTTTCTCCTCTCAGCTGACACAGGCTCTGCCGTCCCTTTGCAGGTTAACAATAGATACACTCCAACCCCTGGGCATTCCTTTAACCACTGGATACACACAGAATTACCAGATCCTCTGCCCTGAGAGGAATAGTACACTCCTGCTTATCAGTTGCATCCTGGATGACCGCTCCACTTAACACACTTAGGGTTGTTTATAGTGAGACAAGAATAAATTTATTTAATAAAGAATAGAGAAGAAGCAAGTAGGGTTAATGGAACCAAAGGGTTACATATAAAATAACACGCATTCTAAAGCCTAAACATATTTAACAAGATGCCTTCTTGTTAAATAAGGTACTGTTTACCTGAAGTTGTTACCAGAATGTTTTTCAGCTAAGAGGCTGAGACCCTCCTTTTATAAGATCAAACCTGCTGGCAGCTTGTCTCCCCAGATGAAGTATGCCAGGGCATCTTTCTGCACAGGTAGATACATTGAATCAGGCCTTTTGTTTTTTAGCTATAAACAGGGTTCCTTCCCTCACTGTTTATCTCTTCCTGTTAATTTTTTCTCTTGAAGTCCCTGCACTCTCTCCCTTAACCTTTGATTCAGTATGCAAATAGACTTTCCACTGTAAAACACACAATATACAATGGTCAACCAGCGAGATAAGTATCTGCTACCTCCTGTTGAGTGGAGTCTCTCTTAAGCCATGCCACCTCTGTGACCTGCTTTTACCTCCAGGCTTTAAGAACATAACTTCCAGTATATATAAGTATCTCCTTGCGTATTATCTACACATATATTTTGCAAAGATTATGATGAGCAGTGTGATGCAGGCTTTCAGTAGGGATCTCACATGACACTTTTTAGTGAACCTGTAAAATTGGCCTGCTAGGAATCCCTGTAATCCTTATGCACCCCTATACCCCCTGGCCAGCTAGTATCAAGAAGTCCTTGGGTCATAGCTGTTCTGTTGCTTCACTGGCATCTGAGAGCATGTGTGTATTTATGTAAACATTAGATAGAGGCTGAAAGTTTACCTATATTATAGTCTACACATTAATAGACTTTGTGCTCTACTTTAGAACAGGAAATGTGTGGGTATTTTTGAAGGACACACTTCCAAAGTGAACTGTCTTCTGGTTACTCAAACAAATGGGAAGAATGCAGCTCTCTACACTGGCTCTAGTGACCACACAGTCAACTGTTACAACCTCAAGGTACTCGTAAACATGATATTAATTTAATTTACTTTTCACCTTCTTTATCTGAGAACCTCAAGGGGCTTTTCAAACATAAATGAACCAAATCTTTCAAATCCCTGTAAGCTAGATATATCCCTATTTTACACATGGTGAAGCAAAAGCAGAGAGGTTAAATGACCGGCCCAAAATCACAAATCAGGTCATCAGCAAAAAGAGCAATATAACAGATCTTCTGACCCCCAGTTCTGTGCTCGAAATAGAGCAGGGATGGCCAAACCACTACTCTCAAGCTACATGCAGCTCTTTGACAGCTGAACTGAAGCTTGTGGGACCTCCTGCATCTCTGGTAGGGCTGCTCGGGGCTCCTGCCCTGTCGGGGCACACCTGCCTGGGCTTCCCCCACAGGGTGCACTGCCAGGGCTCAGAAGCCCTGAGCCCTGGCAGGCACCTCCTGCTGGGTGGAAACCCCAAGACCCGCCTCCCCACAACGGAACAGAAGCCCGGACAGGCACCTTCCAAGGCTGACCCCAAGACTCTCTTCCCCATCACAACGGTCTCTTCCCCTACCACTTTCAGTAGTCGTTGCCTGCATTGCTGCTGGGAGCAGTAGCTGAGAGGTACCAATCAGAGACCAGCCCTTGTCAGTGGCAGAAGGACGAAGCGCCAAGGGAAGGAGTCAGTGGCTGGCCACATGTAGAGGAGGTGGACCAGGGGAGCTCATTTGGCTCTATGGTTGAGGATTCCTTCCTTCTGCTTTGTTCCGTCCTGGTGCTGACTCTGAGTATGCCTGCTTCAGTTCAGACAACGGCTCTTGTAAATGTGTGAAGGGGAAGCCAAGTGTGTGTGAAGAAAACCTGGTGGGTGTGAGGGAAACCAAGTGGTGGTGAAAACCTGGTGGGTGTGAAGGAAACCAAGCAGTGAAACCGGCTGACCACAGGGTTGGGGAAGAGGGAATGGAAGCCCTGGCAGGTGCCTCTCGCAGGGCTGAAGCTCCAAGACTCCCTACTCCACCACAGGGCAGAAACCCCAAGATCCAGGATGGAGACCCACAAGGCCTCTAGCTCTAGCAATAATTAGCTGTGAAATATTAAGTAGGATGTTAATGTTTTTAAAAAATGCATGTATAGATGTTGTGCATGTCTTGCGGCTCTTGAACTTCTCAAGATTATCATGTGTGGCTCCAAGAGTCAGTAAATTTGGCCATCCCTGAAACAGAATGTGTGTTTTGTGATAAAGATTTGAACAGTATGAGTTGGTGTCAAAATAACAAGTAAGTTATTCAAATCATTCCAAACAAGTGCCAATAAAAACATAATGCCAATTATCATATTTTGTGTGCTACATATTTTATAGAAACTACTTTAGAAATGTTTGTTTAAAAAAAGGTACTATGTATTTTTTTATTATTCTTTCACCTTTTAAAGTCAAATTCTCTGATGCAGTGAATCTTAACTGTACAGATTTTTGAAGTGCGTAAAAATTATGAATTTTACAAACCTCTTAAAAAAACAGCTAGTAGATATTCCATATACAAATGGCATTCGTTAGACCAGTATCTTTCTTTATGGTAGGGCAGTATACTATTTGAGGTCAGGTTTATAGCTCTCATGAATTGAGATGTCAGGTGGTCCAGGATAAAATACTACTTTTGTGGGCTTCAAGCTAATCTAACTGAGAAAGAGATTGCAAATTCCCGGTGGACATTCTGAACGTTTGGACTGTTGATAGTCCTGGGCAAAGATGAATTAGTGGGCCAGGTGCAAGTGAGCTAGTCAAAAAGAGTAAATTGACCTAATATCCTCAAAGTTCCTTTATCTGTTTCGCAATAATTTAACAATGCCTGGTTTCTGAACAATATCACTGTGCTGACCCATTCTACTGGCCAGTTTTGGACTTCAGTAGGCTCTTTGCTCTGGCATAGAGGGTAATGGCAAGTTGAAAGAGTTAAGCATAGGTAATTGAGGTGGAACACAGCCACCTGGAAGTACCCAACTGAACTTTTTCCAACTTCTTCAATAGTCTGTGGAAAGTGCATTTCTATTGGGATTAGAGGCAATACTGCTGTCATGGGAGTCATCTGTGTTCTGAGGGGATGAAACTGAGTGTCTCATACCAGAGGCAAGGAAGCAAGCTGGGAGAGAGCTGCTTAATCCGGTCTTTGCCAGAGATCAATAGAAGGAAAGTATTGTCTCTCTGAAAAGAGAGTGAAGGTGCTCCTTGAAGGACTGTGGAGTAGATGTCTGCTTCCTATGGACAGATTGTCTTGGGTCTCTGATCTGTAGAAAGATAATAGCAGATGGCTATAGTCCATGCAACACCCCCCATGGGGACTTCAAAATTGTTAACTAAGCCTGTTAGCGGAGCCTCAGACAGAGGAATTTCAGATTTCTATCTTGTAACTTTCACGTGTGTGTGTATGTATGTATTAGAGATTGTTACAGATTTGATAGTTGCTGTGATAATGCCAGTTGAATTAGGGTGGAAATGAACTCTTGGAACCAGTGCTTCACACATGCAGAAGAGCTGCTCTGCTACTGGAGAGGAGCAGCCTGTTAGTCACAGACTCAAGGTGAGTCTTTTGCAGAAACACAATTTATAGGAAAGACAAATGATGACTCATTTTAATTTTTCCAAGTTGTCTAAAAATAGCCCCCCAATTTTTCCACTGATGACAAAAACTAACTATTTGTGTCCTCTTGTCAGACCAGAGAGTGCATGGAGCAATTTAAATTGGAAGACCGGGTGCTCTGTCTGCATAGTAGATGGCGAATCCTCTACGCTGGCCTGGCAAATGGCAGTGTAGTCACTTTCACCATAAAGGTCAGTGTACTGGAAATCTGGTATGTCAACCCACACTGAAACACGGTTTTAGCAGATATCGTTCTCTTTTCTCCCCACTCCCATTTCCTGCTTCCAGTTCCATTTTTGTCTCTTGAATAGCAAGAACATTCATAACTAATGTTAAGATTTTGCCATGGTTTATTTTTAGTAAAAGTCAGACAGGTCAAGGGCAATACACAAAAAATTCAGTGAATTTTACTGAATAGCAGAGGAGTAGGGAGGAATGACTGGGCATTACTGAAGCTCAAGGAGGAGGATGAGAACCCTAGCCCTGTTGTGGGAGGGGGGAATGGTCCAGCAATTGCTGCCTGTGGTTCTGGGCTCCGCCCACAGTTCTGGACTCTGCTGTTGCTGAGAGCTGTAGGATCCCCCAGTGTCAACCATGCAGGCGGCAAGGAAAACTGGAGTTCAGGGGTACCCCACCCCCCTGCAGTGGCTGGGAGCTCTGGGGCCTCCTGCGGCTACTGCGGCAGGGTCCCCCACCATGACTGAGAGCTGCAGAGTCTCCTGCTGCCCACAGTGGCTGAGAGATCCAGGGCGCTCCACTGTCAACTTCCGTGTGCGGTAGGGGAATCCCAGAGCTCTGGGGTGGGGCCCTCGCTGTTGTGATTGGGGGCTTCAGGGGCACCGCCTAAGGGCTGAGGCAGAAAATGTCATGGGGGTCTCTGGTAGTCATGGAATCCATGACATAATCTTGTCCTTTTTCATGACTGCTATCTTGATCTGCAGTAGTTGTCATTTTCTATTTCTGTATTTATATGTCCCTGAATGAACTTTTTTCCCTCCACTTCCTTCCAGCTGCCCCCCTTATCCTCACAGGAAATATCCTGTCTACTGCCAGGTTCTATTGGGCTGAACCTTTGTAGATGACGAAGGCTTAATGGCACTTGCTTTTCTGTGTGTTGTGACTCCCCACTCAGACATGAATGGGGTCTCTGCAGACTATATAAGAAACTTAGTTATTTTGTCCCTCCTGTGTGCAAACCCAGGAGAGAGGTATCCAAACAGGCCTCTTGTTTGACAGAAAACTGCAGGAGGCTACAGAGTGTTTTTTTAAAACAAAAAACTTCTCATTATTTGTTTAGATTGACTTCAGGCTCATTGCTCAAAGCTATCCTAGCAAAATAAGTTCATATTTTAAGGAGATCTAAAAAGAGGGCTTGTTCTGACAGCCCAAGAACAGAAGTATCATGTTAGAAAACCTCCAATTATATTCACACAATTCTCACTAAACGTGAAGAAACACAGTTCATAATCATGTGGCTCATAAAAAATAAAGAAATATCTTAGTTCACATGCCTCATCTAGCAATTCTATGTTGTTCTTTTACCACTGAAAAATAATTGCTATTTTTACATCAGTCGGATTGTAAGCCCAGCTCAATGGAAGGAGGCAAAATGAATGTGTTACCATAACTATGTTTGTTTTGCATTAATTAGGAGTGCTTGTTTTAAAGCAGTGGTTCCCAACCATTTAAGCTCAAGGGCCACAAATATAATTTTTACAACCCTGAAGGACCACCAGTCTCCACCAGCAGCTCCTACCCCTCCCTCCTCACTGAATGCCTTCCTTCTGGCTGCAGATGAGTGAGGGGGATCTCCTGCTCCCCCCCAGCTGTAGCAGGGAAACCACCACTCCACCTGCGTCCCTAGGCAGTGGCTCCCTTCTGCAGCCAGGAGGATGAGAGATCAGTCTCCCCTCCCTGGAGATAGCAGGGATCCCAGAGCCTAGGGACCCAGGCGGAGTGCTTTGGCATGCTCCCTGCTATAGCCAGGGGGAGGGGAACGCTGGTCTCCTGTCCACTTGGCTGCAGCAAGGAGCCTGCATCAGCAATGCCTTCGTCCTGGGTACTTAGGCAGCAGCTTCCTTCTGCAGCCAGCGGGAGGGGAGTTGCAGGCCACTCTGAAAGACCCTATGCGTTGGGAACCACTGTTTTAAAGTATCTCAGAGGGAACAAGGAATTAGCTTTAGATTTTTAGATTACATTTTAAGTATTCCTTCAGCAAGGGTAGTTGCATCTTTCTGGCTTTTTAGGTATGTACAAGAGTAGTATTTGATACACCCTCAGTCTAAGGAATCATACCCTTGAGGGAGTATGAAGTTAGTGGTCTAAATTCCTTTCAGTCTGTGACTTCTTTATTTTGCAGAACAACAAGCAAATCGATACCTTTGAATGCCATGGTCCTAGAGCAGTCAGCTGTCTAGCCACAGCTCAGGAAGGAGCACGCAAGTTGTTGGTAGTGGGGTCCTATGACTGTACAATCAGTGTGCGGGATGCTCGAAATGGACTGCTTCTCCGTACTCTTGAAGGACATAGCAAAACAATACTCTGTATGAAGGCAAGTAGTTTGGGAAGTAACAGTTTTTTAATAAATGATGATAAACATAACAGTGTATGTTAAAGATATTATTTACTTCCACCTGATATTCAACAGACTTTGACATTTTGATGGTCCCATAGGAAATTTTTTCTGTATTTGACTAAAACAAAAAATCTATTTATCTATGACAAAGATTCCCCAACTTTAAGCTCCTTCTGCTGGCCTTGCTACCACAATTGTTGTGTTTCCTAGTGCTGCTGCTGCACTTCATTGTGGTGGTGCACACAAGAGGGATGTTGATTTCAAGCTACCAGAAGCCCAAGAGGGTGGTGGAACAATCCTTTTGCCAGAAAGAAGGAAGAAAGAAATTCTCGCTTGTCTTACCTGTAATTCTCTCTGAGAATTTTGAAAAAATTAACTCTGTGGAGAAAGTACTTCACAATGTCCCTTCAGACATCTTCTCTCCCCTCCCCCTGAAAGCCTACTCTATGTGCAGTTTTTGTACTGTATAATTAAGTTGGTTAGGAATATGATTTTTGTGATGGAAATAATTGTACTTATTCCACCCCTTCCTAGAGTGGACACTGGTATGCTAGTCGAAAGCTGCCTTAGACTGGTATAGCTCATTACTTTTCCTGTATGTGAATAGCTGTACTGGTATAACTGCATACACAGTAGGAGAACTGATCACTTAACTATATAGATAAAGTAGCACAAGTTCTTTTGTGTAGACCTGCCTTTAATGATCTATAATAATGTGCCCACTCTAATATGATGCATATTTTTTTTGCGTTACTTGCCAGCTGTGTCCCTGAACTGCTGTTTTTTTCACATTACCTTGCTCCTGCCATCTGTATGCATATTGGAGGATATTTATGCGATTTTAAAAATTTTTGCTTAATTTTGTGTGCTTAAAGAAGTGTCAGGTGGGCAGCAGCGTAGGACATTGATATCCTGTGTCCAAAGAGCAGTTGCAGATGCAGAGCACACTTTTCCCCACATAGCCTTACTGTCTTAACCCTGAGTTGTAGTGAATACTTTTTAATGGGCAAGACCTATTTTAATCTTTTTGCCCATTCAGTCCTAGGGTTCTGAGTTTGACTGGCAATCTGCGTGTGATGATTTTTGTATTGTGAACACTGACATCTATTTGCTAGGAACTGAACTGAGATTACTAACTCATTTCACATAAATTGCTAGTCAGCCTTTAGATGCTTCACTTGCTACCAGCTGGAGCTATATTTGAACTAATTATTGAGGGATGAGATACTGGATGATCCCAGGATTGGTAATCTAGTATGAAGCCAATCTACTATTCAAACAATCTGATGCTTAAAGTTGTTGTATATTGGATGAGTTTTTGTCCTGTTCAGAACAGATTTTGCTGGTCCCCTAACTTCTGAAGAAAACTGCAATTTATACATAAAGCTGGCTAAAAAGCATTTTATTTGACCGAAATACACAGAATTATATCTTTGCCTGGGATGTGGGATGAATTTTTTTTAAAAAGTTGTAATATTTCTGGAGATACATAAGTGTGCATAAATGTCACCGTTTTACCATTTGGGTAGCTTAATATGTTTCCACAATATATTTAAAGATTGGAAGGGGTAGGGGATAGAGGAGGAAGTTTTTGTGAAGGCAGTAACCCTTGGTGAAATATTATGTTGCCACTTTAACATAAGCAAATCCTTACTCAAGTAGTGTGTGTGTGGTTTCACTCACATTAAAAATGATACAGAAATCAAAACTAACTATTTTATTGTCCTTTTAAAAAGGTTGTGAACGATCTGGTGTTCAGTGGCTCCAGTGACCAGTCTGTCCATGCCCACAATATACATGTAAGTCATTCAAATATTTGAAATCTTAAATAGTTTTTACTGTAGAGGTGATAAAAGCAATGAGGATTTCTTTGGAAGTCCATATGCCTAAGAGGATACAGTTACTCTTACACTACATTGTATAGCACCTTTCTGTCTGAGGAACTGAAGTCACTTTGTGAACATTCTCCTTCATTCCTGGGATATTGAAAAATTTGAAGAGGGTTCAGAAAAGAGTGAAAAGAATGACCAAAGGATTGAAAAAAGTGCCTTATAACAAGAGATTAAAGGAGTTCAATATATTTAGTTTATCAAAAAGAAGGTTAAGGGATGATTTGGTGACAGCCTATAAGTACTTACATATGGAACAGAAGGCCTTTCAGCCTAGCAGACAATGGTATTACAAAATCCAGTGGCTGAAAGTTGAAGCTAGACTAATTAACACTAAAAATAAGGCATGCATTTTCAATGGTGAGAGTAATTAACCATTGGAACAACTTGTTTATGTCCCTTTTCCCATCTTATCTATTTTGATTGTAAACCCTTTAAGATGGGGTATTTGTCTTATGATATGTTTGTATGGTGCTAAATACAAGGCTTGTTCTTTGTTAGCCCCTAGACACTTCTGTAATAAATAAAATGAATAATAAAACTATCGCGTCAGTGCAAAACCTGCACACTTGCAGTTTGCATCTGTTTTCATGATTTAATGGGTGTTCTTTCTTCCTTGCCCTGGTACAGACAGGAGAGCTTGTACGAATCTATAAAGGCCACAATCATGCAGTGACTGTTGTGAATATCCTGGGAAAGGTGATGGTGACTGCTTGCTTAGATAAATTTGTCCGTGTTTATGAGCTACAGGTAAGAAAATAAATGATATCCAGTAACGAAACTTACCTATTCCATTTTTGTACATTTCAGAGGCTCCAGAGCAAAATATCATAATAGTTGTCTTTACTTCTTAGCTTCCAGCCCCCTCCCTCTTCTAATACTTAAAATTTTCAACCTTCTCCTTGACCAATGAGGTGTGGGATTTTAAAATAATTAAACAGATAAGCACTTGCTTGAGCCGGGCTTGCTATAGTTGCACTCATTTTAACTATTGAAGAAACAGAAGTTTTTTCCAAATAATTCTGGACAGCTAGCTTTGAAAGGCTGAGTGGATGTAGTCTGTCCATGTAAACTGATCAGTCCAATGGCTAGTCCCTAGTGGTCAGTACCCTCATGCAGAAAACGGCAGATGGATTCTCATAGTTTCTTGCATACAGACTTGGCACAAGCTGGGAGGACTAGCGAGGCAATATCTTCAGTCCCTGAAGAAGAAATGCTTTTTATTGCTGAACAGTCCTTCCAGCTGATTCGTGGAGTTGACAGATTCAGAAGGGAATCCCCAGTCTAGCCTTTCAATAGGCCTGAAAGGGCAGGAGGTGGAAAAATGGGGGGATCCTTGCAATTAATTAAGAAATCAATAGCACATAGTTGATAGTACAGTGTGGTTGCAGGGGGTTGGCACCTTACATCTTGTTTAATATTAAGTGCTCCTAACTCTAAAAAATCACTGCCCATTATGCAAGCCAATAAAATATGCCCGTAAAATATCAAACTATTAAATGCCCAACATTTCGTTTTCTTTTCTTCCCAAGTCTCATGACCGTTTGCAAGTCTACGGAGGACACACAGATATGATCATGTGTATGACTATTCATAAGAGCATGGTAACTTTCCTCCTTTCATTGATATAAAATAGAAAAACTTGTTCGTTGCTTGTGTAGATGATGATGATGTTGTTGTTGTTGTTTTCAGATTTTATTGATATCAGTGGTAGATGATTTAATTATTTGAAGTTTCCTGACTCTCTACAAGAGTGAGGAGCATTTAAAATGTCAGCCGAAAGAAAAATAATAATCATAATAAAGAAAAACTGTTTGTATACCCAGTTAAATAGAGCAATGTAGCAATTCTGGAAAGTAGTTCATAGGCTAAATAGTGTTGAGGAAATTGAGCTGTGTGAATGCTCATTTTTTTAACTGACTTAAGTATACAAATATCCCAATGCACGTGCGAGTTAGGGTTTATAGTATACACAAAGGTCTGAGGACTTGCATTCTTAACGTGAACACACTTAAAAACTCCTGTGCATGCATGGTTGAAAACTTGTTCCTAAACTTTGATTCAGAGATAAAATGGGAAGTGCTTAATATTTCTGATTTTTAATTTGGTAATAACAAAAGCGTGAAGTGTCGGAAAACTGAGAAACAATGCACTGTGGGGAATGCATGTTCTTCTTCAAGTACTTGCTCATGTCCATTCCAAGAAGGTATGTGCATGCTGCATGCACATTCACTGGAAGGTTTTTTCCTAGTAGTATCCGTTGGGTCATCTCTTGTGTCCCCTGGAGTTGTGCCCTCATAGCACCAAGCATAGGGCTGTGCTGACTCCAACCTCTTCCGTTCCTTCTTACCACCTGTGACAGTTGGTAGAACGTTGGTTTTCTCAAACAATTATAAGAGTTAGTATTAGAGTAGCATTAGTGTATGTATTTTAGTACTAGAATAGTTAGAACTCCAAATATTGCCCGTCACCTTCCCCTCCCAGGACTGGGGCATGCCTCGGTCCTCCATGTTCATACTGTGTGGGGCTTGCAAGAAGTCTATGCCCAGAAGCAATCCCCAACTTGTTTGAAGTGTTTGGGGGAATCGCTGCAAAATTTGCAGAGGATTCCACCCTAGAATGAAGAAAGAATGGGATCAAGACTAAAATTCCTCCTCAAGGAAGTTGCCCTCCTCCCACAATCCGAGCTGAGCCCGACTGAACTGGCGCCCGGCACATCTGTTCCATGCGCAGCGCGTGGTATCAATGAGAGAAGCTGTGGTGCCCAGAAAGGACTCTTTGGCAAGAGATTCTCACCACTGTCAGGGCCCCCTGACTCATCACAGGGAGAATTGAGGCACCAGTCCCAAACTCTGGTGTCATGAAAGAAACTGAAGACTGAAAGGGGGCACTCGGCCATGCCAAAACAACAAGGTCGTAAGGGCTTGAGCGGAGTGCAACCTATCACAGGCCACTCAAGTACCGCATTGTCATCTTTAGTGCCATAGCCTCCAGCCCCACAGAGAGAGTCTGTCAAATCCAGTGCCTCAGGACTGCCCTCCAGAGAGGCCTGGGGACAGACCTTAGAGCTTCTCTCTCTGCTGGAAACCTCTGAGGTGGTGAGGGAACTCAGAGCTTATGGCATTGCCATCTCCACCCAGACAGGACTGAGTACCAGACCCTGTACCAGCAATGCAGAGAATGGTGCTGTCCAAGGGCAAACCTGCTATGAAGTGTGCTGGTCGCCTTCTCCCTGGCACTGCTTCCCCACACTATCTGACACTGCACTGCCCTGGTTACCATGGAGTGAGTCTTTGCCTCTGAATCCGAAGTGGAATCATATGCTTCTGGAAGGAGCAGGCACCAATCACAGAGGCGGTACTGGGTGTCTGATATGGGACAAAACTTTCCCATGCCCTGGCCGGGGTTCAGCTATGTCCTCATCCAGCCTTCCTTCTGAAGGTGGTCTCCCAATTCCACACAAACCAGAATATATTTCTTCTGGTTTTCTACCCAAAGCCACACACCAATAGCCAGGAGTAGAGGCTCCATTTTCTGGACATTACACAGGCTTCGGCTTTTTTTTATCAAAAGGACAAAGCCATTTAGGAAAACAACTCAGCTGTTTGTAGCAATAGCAGACTGGAAGAAAGGCCTCCCAGTATCATCCCAAAAAATCTCATCATGGATCATGTCCTGTGTCAGTGTGTGTTATGACTTGACAAAGGTTTTTGCCCCAGTGGTGACTGTACACTCCACAAAAGGGTGCAGGCGTCTTCGGCAGCATTTCTGGCTCAGGTGCTGATCCAGGACATTTGTAGAGCCACAACAGGGTCTTCTATTCACACCTTTGCAGCACACTATGCAGTTGTACAGCAGGCCAAAGATGATGCCGCATTTGGCAAAGCGGTGCTGCAATCCATGGGTCATTAATTCCAACCTCTCCTTCTATGGATCTGTTTGGGAATCACCTACTTGGAATCGACATGAGCAAGCACTCGATGAAGAAAAAATAGTTACTAACCTTCCGCGATGACTGTTTTTCGAGATGTGATTTCATGTCCATTCCAAGACCACCCTCCTTATCCCTTTGTCGGAGTAAGCTGGCAAGAAGGAACTGAAGAGGCAGGGGATTGGTGGGACTTTATATACAAGCGCCATGAGGGCATGACTCCAGGGGTCACCAGAACTGACCTGACAGATACCACTAGGGACAAAACTTTCCAGCAACTATGCACGTGGTGTGCACACATCTTCTTGGAATGGACATGAGCAACACATCTCAAAGAACAACATTTATGGAAAGTTAGTAACCATTTCTTTTCCTAGCCCCGCTTCTCATGGGGCTGAAGTTGAGATTTAACTGTGCCCAAGCTGTGTGATTATGCTCCAAGATTTATGCAGTATCATATTTCTGAGATGCTTTAGGCATCTAGACACAAATGTATTTTCAGATTAGCAGTTTAGTGAAGTGTAACTATACAAGGGATGTTCTCTCACTCTTCTCTATCTGTTTTGAACACTAAGGTATAGCCCTCCCTTGCAGCAGATAGACAATTGAGATCTTCTGGTAGTAGAAATAATGTGTCAAATTCTCAGCTATCTGTTAGTTCACATTTCTCCAGAGCTAGAAATTGAACCATTAGCCATCAGTTTACTGCTGTTTATTAGAGATAAGAAACAACATACTTCTAGATGGTCTGTATCTTACTGGCTAAGTTCTGGAAATGTTTCAAAAGGGACTCTGTTAGGTTGAATAATTAACTTTTTAATTTACCTGTAATTTACACTATAAACAGCAAAACAAAACAAAAAATTGTTTAGTTTGGATATGAAAATAGGAAAATTAATTTTTCATTCTGGTTGTCAGTACATGTTTCAGGTGTGAAGAGAAGTTTCTGAATTAAAACTCTCTGAATTACTTTGTTTAAAAAAAAAAAGCATTAAAGCATTTCTATTAATAATTGGTTTTGTAAACAGTATTTTTAAATCTTAAATGTTGGACCTAAACTAAGCATTTCAAATTTGGACGCCGTAAGTGAATAGGTTGTTCACGTCATATGTTTCACATTTGGTCTTTTTGTCTGTTATCTCTTTAAAAACACATCTTTATTGGTTTTTTCTCTTTCAAAAATTTTCCTTCACAGATCTACACTGGCTGCTACGATGGCAGTGTCCAAGCAGTGCGGCTTAACCTGATGCAGAATTACCGTTGCTGGGTAAAGAACAAAGCATTTCTAGTGTTCAGCTCTTTATCCTCCTTTATTATAGTTTCTAGACTAATCTGTGTCTAGAAATCAGGGGATTGAATTGATTCATTTTCAGGATTTGGAGCAGGTTTTCAGTTTAGCTAGTCGCACGTCTCTTTAAACTCCAATGTGAAAATATAGTTTGAGCTCTGTGAGCAACTGCCTTGCCAGGGGTAGATTGATAGATTTTTATTTTTTTTAAATCGTTCTCTTCCATTGAATGTTTCAAGTTGAGTGTGTGGCACATGTAACTTCGAAAACAAAAAGCTTTTACTTTACTGCATCCTCTGTGCACAGAAAGAGTTGCACTAATGTTAACAACAGTGTCTTGCATCTAAATCTTGTTTTCTTTAAAAACAAAAATCTCTTACCTCCTGTTTTTCTGGCCCACTAGATATGCCCAGCTGAGCAATGACATAGTGTCAAAGAAGTGCACTTTCATTTCTGATGAATTTTCACGCTGGCAAGTTTAATGGCTGTAAATTGACAGCCCATTTGTTCTAGGCTTAGTTTAACTAGAAAAGATAATACAGGGCCTTATGCTACCAACAGTGGAATCATAGGATTAGAAGGAACCGCAGGGGTCATCTAGTCTAACCCCCTGCCAAGATGCAGGATTTGTTGTGTCCAAATCATACAAGACAGATTGCTATCCAGTCTCCTTTTGAAAACCTCCAGTGAAGAAGTGTCCACAACCTCCCAAGGCAGTTTGGAGACATTGCCTCCACACTTCATCCTTCCCCGTCTCAAACTAGAGAGGCAACCTGCGTGAGAAACTCTTTTGGTGGAATGTTGATGAGCAGCAGGAATTGACAGCACTATCTAACACCTCTCTCTTCCCCCCCCCCTTCCTCCTACCTAGTGGCATGGATGTTCACTGATATTTGGAGTTGTGAGCCACCTGAAACAACACTTGCTAACAGATCACACCAACCCACATTTTCAGAGTCTAAAATGTCGCTGGAAGAACTGTGATGCCTTCTTCACTTCCAAGAAAGGTTCTAAGCAGGTATGTAGTAAAGACATTGGATTTACGTGGTGGTCTGGCAAAAAGTGGACTAAGAAAGTATACGGGATGGTAGAATCTTAGTACATGTTCTGTCCATAGTTGGAGAACTTCCTTATTTTCCACATGGGACCTACTAATGGTCAAATTCTGCTAGCTTCAGTCATGCAGACAGTTTAATTGAATTCAATACAATTATTAATGTAAATAAATTCAGCCGGACTTGACCCTCAATACACAATTCACAGTGCAGCTGTAGTCTATTCTGAGACACATGCTCATTTTGAAACAGTGTATAATATGACTTCTTGCTGTTAGTGCCCACACTGTGGTTGTCATTTTTCAAAAATTATACAAGTCACTGTACCTGTGCTGAAGTATGGAAATTGGCTTTTTTAAAGAAAAGGGCAGTTGTCGCTTTTTTTTTTAAACTGGGTTTTTATTTTATCATTTGCATATCTTATAAGTGGAAAATATCATTTATTTTCCCTGGAAATTTTTCTCCATTTTTGGGAAGCATTCCTTCTTTGAATGGAACTAAAATTAACATTACGGGTTTTGTTTAACAAATTAAATACAGATGATGCAAAGAGGCTTCTGCATCAGTATTAACACAGCTGGTTGAACTGTGTTTTCATTGGACAGAACCAAAAAAAGGGAGCACAAGAGTCTGACATTAACTGGATTAAAGTATGAAGGAAGATCTTCCACACTGGGCAATAAAACCATTCTGATTGTAGGCAGTTTAAGCTGTTAGAGACTGCCTTCTTTTTGTTGAATGTTATAAAAAGTACACAATGAAGAGGTTTGTCTGAGGACTGAACAGAAGAATTAAAGCCCTTAATCAATTTTCTAATGTGTATATATACGGTGAAAACAGCCCATCAAGAACAAATCTTAATTTATAAATTAAACTGTGGTTTGGAGATGAGAAGGGATATATCATCATAGAGCCAGATTCTGCCACCTTCCTCACTTCTTATTTATTTTTTTTTTAATTTTAAAGTGGGATCATTCATGGAACAACATACCATTCAACATGAGGAGGGATGGCAGAATGTAACTCAAATTAGTTGTATGACGACTAATGTCCATTGAGATTACTAGTGTTCGGGTTTTTTTATATTCACAGAAAGGATGGGAGTTGGCTTCTAAAAGTATTCATGGCTATCAAGTTGTTCACATAACTAGTGTTTGTAATCATGTGATTTTACCAGTTACCTCTGTTTCCACCTACTGTTTACGCTCCCTTGTTGCATCTTTAATTCCACTATAAACTCTTTGGGGCTGGAATAATGTGTTCTACATATTTATACAGTGCCAAACAAGTGACCATCTCCCTCTATATAGCATCCTAAGGAAGATGATAAACAAGACAAAGCTGATCCCTACAGTATATCACTAGACATTTCCAATCCCCTTGGTGACTGTAATCAGAATTCTGATAGCTACAGTTATGTTTAAATTAACAGTTGCTAGCAGCATTTTACCAATTTCCCCCTAAATAGTACAGACATGGATTATCTGAGAACCTTGCTAGTTAAACTTTCTAGAAATACACCCTTTGGAACCCTTAACCTTGGTTTTATAATGCTATTCTACCATAGTTCTCTTGCTAAGGGTTTTTTGGTCCAATGTGAAAAGAAAAAGCAACTGAAGCCTATTAGCAACAACTATGTTTAAAGTGCAATTGCTTTTCCTTTTTCCCTTGCCCTTTCTTGGTTTACAAAAATAATAGTTATAGCTGCAAATGAGCCTGCTGGTTTAAAAAAAAGGGGGGGGGGCGGGAAAGAGGAGAGAGGACTTAGGATCGTTCTCTGAGACATGCTGCTGTCTTGATGGAGTTCCTATGGGCTGCCATTCATAAAAGAGAGACTCCTGAGGAGCCTGGATTATGTAATAAGAAAACTGGACTGCAGTGGCAAACTAGAATTCCAACTATAGAATGGGTATTGCACACATTTAAGAAAACAACTCTCTTCATGCTGAGAAATGAGACTCTGCCTCTTAAATGGTATCCTAAAGCATGACTCTGGAGATCTTACAACAAATACATCCTTTCTGATATGGGGGCTTGTGTTTCTTACCTGATTTGAATTGGGTAGGAGATGGGATGCTTTATATTGTATATATTCATGTATTGCTTGCTAAGCACCCTGTTAGGGATGGCATGGTGTTAATATCCGCTGCAAGCCAGTGATTTCTTAATGTGTCCAGAGTGCTGTCCATTGGGGCTTCTAGAACCCTTTGCATTAGTTCTTTAATGATTTGTTCTTTGTTCCTCTCCCTACAGGATGCTGCAGGACACATTGAAAGACATGCCAAGGATGACAGCAGAATCGATTCATGAAGCTTTTCACCTCCCATATTGGGAAGTAATGTTATACATCAGAACTGTTCCATACATCATCCATCTCTTACCCTGTCCTCTTTCCTCCTTCTTTTCCTCTTTGGAGTGGAAAAAGGGAGTGGGGCCTCTCTGCCTTACTACAGAGACTGCATGTCACATGCAACTCTGTAGAAATGGGAGTGGCCTGTTAACACTCAGACCAAACAGAAGATTTTTGTCCAGTTTTGATTCATCAGCAGATACTATGAACATCCCCTCACTTGTCTGCCCATTTGAAGATGTGCAGTCTGTGCATCTGAAATTGGGATTCAGAAAGACACTCAGATTAAGTGAGGTGCCAGCATTCACTAATTCACCTTCAAATGTGAAAAGATTTAACCAAGGCGAGTAATGTTTACCTGACTGTTTCATGTTGTATGCAAATCCCACACAGACTTTCATTTTTTAGCCAATTTTAATAAAATATTTCTAACTAGAAAGATGAAAGTTCCACAGAGAGTTAGCTCTGAATTTCCAATACAAATTTTGGCTGTCCTCATAAAACTACATGGTTTTTTAATGGGAAACTGGATTAAAGTGGTTCCTTTTTTAAGGTTAACTGCAATGTATTCTTTGACATTTTTATTATTCATTGTTTAAAGGTTGCTGTAATTGCTAAAATGCACAGTGACTGACTGGATTTCACTGTCCTGCACATTACGTTCTCTAAGGAGATTTGTGATGAAGACAGATTTTTTTTTTGAGAGGTATTACAGCAGCAAAGCGGCTGAACTTCTGGCTTTATACACCCACTTAATGGTCTCTAGTCTTCTAATTTGTTAGAGATCTCACTGGCAGACAGTACGGAAAGTAAAGCCAGTTTTTTACTTTACATTTTGACACCAGTACAGTATGTTTATAACTACTACTGTCTTGATACGACACAGAGTTGGATTCCTGATTTTTGGTAGTTCATTTTGTCAGATTTCATAACTTATGTTCTTTGCGATCTCACATAGAATTTTGTTTACTGGCACTGCAATCCTGTCTCTTTATGTAGTGCCTGCATAGCTGTTCCATATCTGAACACAACCATTTTGGTGTTGCTGTATTTCCAGTGTAAACTGGCTTTGTTTGCATGGGCCATATCAGGTTCCCAGTCACATGGAAGTGTGCAACAAAGAGGGCTGCTACATGTGGTGCAGGATTTTAGAGTCCAAGGATCTCAAGCAGAAGCTGAGGTACCAAGTGCATATCATCTGTAGAAGGCTTCATTCTATGAATGCTTTTAAGATACCACAGAAAAACTGCCATGGAAGGCCATGTTTGTTGTTTCTAGTGGTCTGATTTTTCCTCACTTATTCCTGAGGGAGACTGAAATCTCATTTGTCCAGCAGGAACTGCAGAATAGAAAAGGCTATTTGTGGAATTGGTACCCCTCCCAACCCCTGCACCCTTTAGGTCATGAGGCTAAGTGAAGGTAGCAAAGGATGATCTTCCCTCCCTTCTAATAATTACCAGCTCATCACAGGAAATTAAGAGTTCCCACTAGATGTGCATAGAAGACAAAAGGAAACCTAGTGGCAGAAACTGCTCTTTTCATAGGCAAGTCCAGAATCTGCTGAAGACCTTGAATATCTGGTGTCTGTCCAATTAGTGAGATCAAGGCTTAAATATTCCTAATGCAGATTAATTTAATTTTATAGCCTTGATTTTTGGTAATGGAGAAACCTTTTTGTCCATTGAAATGATTGAGGGAAGCCCTCCACGTACTGCCCTGCCACTAAATCAAAGACGTCCCTTCAGTGCATTGAGTCTCTCAAGTTCATCCTTTCATGTTGTGTCTGGCAGAGGGGTGAAAAATCTCTAGCTGCATAAAATCAATATTTTTCTTCAAATTTTACCTCCTATATCTCTAACTCTATACATGGAATACAGTGCCCACTTTATATCCTGAGCTGTAGGAGTCTATATGATCCAAAGGCTCTTAAAGAAATAGGTCTTTAATGTATTACTAAGGTTTTCTGTTGTGAAAAGACTTCTCCAAAGAAAAGCAGTGAATTGCACCAGGGGCCTTGATATTTTTGCTGTGGTCTGTGTATGGAGTATTTTAAGTGTCAGGCTAAATCAGGGGGCTCTGTGAGCAGTGTAGCTTTTGTGTGAGAGAGCTGGGATTTTTTGGCAATTCCCGTCACAGTTCAGATTGGTGAAAACCTTAAAACAGAAGGCTGTGGAAGGCATACAAAGCACCTCCTAAACAACTGACATTCAAACCATAAGAAGGGGGAAAGCAAAGGTGTGGAATAAACAATGATTTTTTTTTAGAATATTCTTAGCAGAATGTGATTGAAGTGAAGGTACAGAGCAATGAGTACTAAGGACAAGCTTGTTGAGTGCAGTGCTGGTACTGTTCTGAGGACTGGTGTGTGTGTGTACTTTGCATTCTTTCCCAATTTCTTTAATACGTAGGGAGCCTGTTGCTGACTGTGTTCACAAGAATGTGTGAATGTTCTTTTCACTATATGTTGCAAGGCATGCAGTTCTTACACTTTTCATTTGTGTTCCTGACTACTTATAGGGGTGTGGATTTTTTTCATTTAGTTAGATGGGAGTGAACAAATATTTTCTACTCTTTTTATTTCATTTCAAGACATCGAGATCTTTGATTAATTTTTTTAAAACCATCCTCCCATTGTAGTTGGAACTGATGAAATGTAGCCTTCTATTTATACCAGAAGGAGAGAATGAACTGTGGTTCCCATCTGGGTGCCTATCTTTAGTAGCTTACAAAAGAAACAGATGTTGATAATATTATAATTTTGTGGTGGGCATGGGAAATTATGTAGCTGGATGAGCTTTAAAAAAGTTTTAGCAGCATATTCATAAACTGTTGCTAGTTACTTTTGGGGTTCAGAGAAAAAGGTCTCACCATTTCACTTCATTGCAGCAAATTACCATGAGAGAAAGCTCTAAGACACAAAGATGTCATGACGATCTGAACTTTGCCAAAATTCTGGGGCATTTGGATCTGGGTTCAGTTTGGGCCCATCTATATTTTCCACTTTCCTACCTGTTCAACTGGAACTCTGGGTGGATTTCATTAATGACCATTTGGATCTTCCAAGCACTAAGAAAACTGCAGGGACAATCGTGATAGATGAATTTTTCATTAGGTCTTTAAATTTAAAATCTGGGTTTATTAGGCAGATATGCTCACCCTCTCTGAACCCACACAGGAGTCTGACATCTGGAATCCCTCCTCTTTAAAAAAAAAAAAAAAACTGGGAATTTTCTTGGGAAAGGAGAATATTTGTTGAAAGAGTACATGTCTCTAGGAAAGCAATACTGCACATCTGAAGTTGTGTTCAAGACTGTTTTTGTTTGGTTTTTCTTGAAAGGAAAGAGTTGAAAATAAAGTAAGTAGAGTGGAATGGGGTTTGATTTTTATTTTTTTTATATTTACTGGTTAAAGGCTGAATAACTGGCTGTGAATGGTGTGCAACTAACATAAGGTGGTTTTGTGGAGTACATGCCACCATTTTCCCCCTCAACAATACTGATATTTTGCTTATTATTCCATGACTGTCTTCAGTGGGTATAAGTGCTCAGAACATGATAGTGTTTCAGTAACATAGGGAATGGGTTATGTATCACAGAAGATAATCTTTCAGGAAATCTTTCCATTGTATATCTTTTTTAAGAATCTGGGAATTCCACATGATGTTCGCCTATTCCACCTCCATGCACAAGGAGGCGAGAGTAAATGGAGAGGCTCTAAAAGGTGTTACTTAGTCTTCATAACAATATCCCAAATTACAACTGATTTGTTCTCAGAAAACAGCAATTAAATTGGTAGATATATTATCAATGTTGTTGCTTTTCAGTCCTCTTTTTCCCTACCAAATGCAGGGCTTTAATGGGAGAAATGGCAGCTAGTTGATGATGGCTTAGTGCCTCTCCCCTGAGACACCTTAGTTACTGAGCTTTGGTCAGCAAGGACCATTTTAGAGGTCAGGGATTTTTTCACCCATGGCAAAAGAAAATCTTTTGGATGTATTGGTACTAAAATGCATTAAATACCCCAGCTTCTGTTTGTCCTCTTGTGACAAGTGTTTGGAATGCAGATTTTAAAAATGCGTGGTCAAAATATTAGATGATAAATGGAATTATTTGTCAAAGCCTGTTGCTAACCAGCACAAGGTTGGCTGCAAGGTTCTCTGCATATTTGCAGACATTAGCACTGCTGGATCAAAATAAACAAAGAACAAAACCTATAAATGCAAATCAAGTTCTAGCAAACATTGGATGCCTATGGATAATTCTGTGGTCATGACAAGATGACTTCCCTTTTGCAATTAAACACAAGTACAAGATTAAATTTAAAATGTTTTCAGGTGTGTATGGTGTTGTTGCCTGCATACAGTCCAGATAGTCCCAAACTGTAGAATATGCAAGCCAGATGATTGAAATTTTCAGCTATTGTAAAATAAAGAGTAAACTGTGTAGGTAAAGTGTTTTTTAATATGTGCCTGCCAGCTTCTCTAACTTCATTTTTTAAAAATGTTAAACCTAGAAGAATGAAAGTGGGATAAAACAATGTGGCTTTTAAGTATTTCATCACTAAAGCTGTGTGGATCATACGCACAGAATGACTTGGCCTTTCCTCTTTCATTTTGGTACAAAGCTGCTGTGAATGTATTAATGGAACTTTATAAAGCAAAAAAAGGAAAAAAATAAAAGTTCTTTATACTAATATATTCTGTCATCTTAATTCTTCATTCTGAATGGTATTAATTCCTTCACTGGACAATTTAGAATGGTTTAATCTATCAACTGCGATAGCTCTTCTATGGAATGAGCTGAAAATGTGACATTCATCTGTGCTCCCAGTTGGTAAGTACCGACTGAACTTATCACAGGACTGGAATCCAGATACCCTTGTGTTCTGGTCTGCCTTGCTAGAGTTACCGTGTGCCCTTAGACAAGTTACTTAACCTCTCTCTAATATTTAACTACCTCATGTGGATGGTGAGGATTAGTAAATTTTCTTACAGCATTTTGAATATAAAGGCTGACATTTTCAAACCTGGGTGCCTAAAGATAGGCTTGTAACTAGGTAGGCACCTAAATAGATTTTTTTCAAAGGTGCTGAGTGCTAAAATTCAGAGCCTGAGAAACAATTGTTTGTCATTTAGAAGCATGATAAACGAACTTAAACGAGTCTAATTGCATTGTGTTGAAATAGCATTAAAAACACAAACCAACCAGTGTCTTGAATGCCATGATATCGATGTATTATCTAAATGATGTGGAGAAATCATTCATGGCCATAAAATCAGACTGACCTCCAGAAGCCTCTAACTTGGAAGTTGAACTAATGCACACTCCAGCGTGCACATCTTTTTGCTCCTATGTATTGTGGCACTATTGTTTAGAGATTCCTGCAATATTAAGGAAGTATGTAGTGCCATAAGGCGTGTGACAGCCTGAAACTAGCCATAGCTGACTTACTATCTAGTTATCTATAGTCTAATTTCTTTTTAGGAGTAAGTCTGAGGGAATATATTGCCTGGATGGCACATCTCAGAATTATTTTTGTAACTTAATATTTTTCAGTGCCTAAGAATATCAGAAGCTTGAAGCTTCTTTTTTTCTGGAATTTCTGCCATGTTGGAATGCTCAAATTTTTGGGCTAATTGTATCAAAATGTTCTGGTGTTCAGTTCTGCTGTATCCAAGGGATCATGATTTGTCCAGGATTACTAGTACCATGCCACATAAAGATGCTGTAATCATGACAAGGCCTAATGTCTTTGGAATTTGTTTTGTTCCTGTATTTGCTCCATCTACTTGTTCTGGAGCCTTTATATGTTGATTTTGAAGGACTAATTTACAGATGCCTTAAGTTAGAGGGAAACCAATATAAAATCCCACGACCTTTGCCATATAAGTAGTCTTAAGGCATCCTGTGTACAGGGAACATAATTAAGCACTTTCCAGTCTTTCATTTTGCTTCTTTGTTCCTATAAAAAGACAAAGGATCAAACCGCAAGCACAAGTATTTATTAGATTACATAAGTAGAATTTACTTATACCTGAATTGCACCAAATTCTATTTTTCCAAAATAGTTACATTGAATGAAGGTGCTTAGTAACCTCTTAACTTACAAATGGATTTGAAGACATCTTTCCAGATAACCCACTTCTACTATTTGTTTGTTGCGTGGTTGCAAAGTAATAGTTTCTCTTTTTAAATCTCCATCTTTGGCATGCCGTCAATCAGTATCACACTGTAAACCCTACACATGAGCCTGCCACTTTGCTGTTTCCAATAGTAGCTATGCAGATATCTAATCCTAATGTTCTGGCCTTTCATTGCTTTGGAGAAAGGAGTTTGAGGTTAGTCTGATAAGCTTACCTTTCTGTTTATCCTAAACCCAGAAGCTCATGCAGTAGGGAGGAAAATCTCAAGACAGCAGGATAAATTGATGCTAAGTAATTGACAAATTTGCCCTTTTTAAAAGATCATGGAAGCTCCTTTCCATCTGACGGCTCACTAAGGCTGGTTTATAAACTAGTACAGATCCAAAGCTAACACTCTAAGCTGGCATGAGGAGCAAATAGTTGATACAGTAGAATTGTTTGATTAATGCTAGTATGTCAGATAAAATTTACTTTCTAAGAGTGACTTTTGTAAACACAAAGTTGAGACTTATTGTACAAGACCAGAAGTTGCTTGTATTAAAGTGCAGTTTTTTAAGCTAAAAACAGAAGGGTGCAGTTTGAGATGGGCACCAAGCAAACTGGCAGTTAGTTGCTGGATTCCTTTCTGCTGATAGCCCTAACTCAGGCTGTTGAGGAAGGGTTTAAAATAATACAACGGTACACAAAATGGGGCAGTGTATAAAATAACAGGAAGTGCTCCCTTGTTTGTGTAGTAAAAGTGTGTCTGGTCTAGATAGTCTTAAGGCACCTTAGTATCCAAATAGCAAGATAGTCTCAGGTCTGATTTTCAAAAGTGCATAAAGGGAGTTAATTGCTCAATTCCCATTGAAAATGGAGGGGAGTGAAACATTTTATTTATTTTATTTGGTGCCTCATTTGTCTTGTTTCCAACAGGCAGCAAGCCCTTGTGGGCACATAAAATACACCTACACTTTAATTTAAAAAAAAAAAAAAGGGGGGGGGGGAGGGAATGTGTTCTTAACTGACATTCACTACTGTGGGTTAAAATAGCAGCAAAGATACAGCAATGCACTTTTTAACTCAGGTTAATAGCTGGAATTCAGCCCTAGGCTGCCCTACCAGCTTGAATTTGAACTGCTAACCCGAGTTAAAAGCCACACTGCAGTGTCTTCACTGCTATTTTTACCTATGTAGATAACCCGGATTAAGAACACATTTTTATTCACCTTTTATTGCAGTGTAGACATACCCATACTGTCTTCATCACTGATGTTCTTGTACAACATCAACACTGGTTTACTTAAGACCTTATATAAAAATATCAGATGGTTCATCACATGAAAAAACACAGGATCAGTGTGATTGATGGTTGTTCTAGTGCTGCTTCTTCACAACATTTACTCAGAGGAACTGGAGAGTGAGAAGATGGCAGTGGTACCTATAAGTCACAGTTGAGGTATAGACCTAATCTAACATAAGGGCAACCATTGACCTGGAATTACTAGTCAGGGAGAGGTAGGGAAAATATTGTCCAGTTGCCAGCATAGTATTGGAAAGGCATGTGCTCCCGGAGGGAGTTATTGATGGTAACCATAGCCTGCCAGAAACGCTTAAATTTGGTCATCAATAAATAAAATCTCATTGCAAAATTAGAATGCCAGGAGCCATTAATATACTAGTATTTTAGGTAGTGTGCTCCAGTTACTCTGCTAAAGCGTATTGCCACCGGCTCCTATATTGTGCCTTCCTGGAGTTCAGCATTGCAGGCAGCTTGCACAAGTTCCACTTGTTCTTTGCTCTCTTGTTGTTAGGAGAGGCAGCTGTGTTGGGAAGTCCTTCATAGTCTGAGGTGAATGTGGCTGGTTGCTTCCAACAGACATCCTGAGCATATTGGGCAGTATTCATACAGGAGGGGAGGAAAGCCAGGTGCACTTAAGCATACATGGTGAGCTGCAGCCACTGTAAGAAGAGTGAAGGTAAAGTAGCAACAAAGTGATTTCAGCATGACTGGAGAATAGCAGACAGTTGCCCTTCTCAGCAGCCACACAACCAATCTCTTGGAACTGATGCTCCTGTTATGGCTGGTTCTGGTTTCTATGAACTATAACAAAATGAAACTGCTCAGAGATACCTCCCATTTTAAATATTGCAACGCTTCTGACGGTCTGTGTAATCTGTCTGCAGTGAGGGGTGAGGATTCACAGCCACGTAAGGCTTTTATCCTAGTCCCCCCCCCCCCCCACACACACACCAAAATTCACTCTCAACAGTTGCCCCTTCATGGGTAGGGCCCCTCCTGCCTGCACTACTGGCAGCCATTTAATAATGTTCAGATAGTGCCTCGTAACACATTTGAAGTGCTCCCCATCCTTTCACTTCTCTCCATGTCTGCTGTTCCTTTGGGACTGGCTGCTTTTCTTCTCATGTGGTGTTCCCAGGGCCACCTGCTTATATCCAACTGCAACAGGAATTTTGTGGCTGCAGGTGCACACAGAGGAAGGCAAAGGAACTATCAGCTACCCTATTTTCAGAGAGCAAGAAAATGACTGAACTTCCTGCGGTGAGGACAGGGTTTGATAACGCCTCCTGCTTTTCCTCTCTTCACACCCGCACCCATACTCCTGCCCAAAAATGCCAATCTGAGGTCAGAGGAACATTCTCTGGAGCCCAATTCCTTCCCCAAAACACATCCTATGACAATAACCACTTCTAGAAGGACTCATAAATACATGGACTCCAGATGATGGTGGGAATGGATTTATGCCTATGCTGCAAAATCATGCTTTTATCTGACTCACTTGGCTTGACCTTCATCCCATAGCAGTTTCTGATCCCCCTCCCAAAGCCCAGTGTCTCCCCAGGAAGGAATGAAGACAAATGCATTTTAGATGGGTCTGAAGTAAAGTAAATGGGATGTATTTAGAGAGAGCAAAATACTTTATGAACCATATAGAAGACAGCCAGAGCCACTGAAATGCAGACATGGAAGTTGGAGTATAGCTGCCAGCTAACACTCACTATATTATGCAGCATTTTGGGCAGTGGCAATAGTGTAAACTTTGTTCCAGGCCACTTGCTCAAACTCCTATCCTAATGCAAAGTGCCAGGAGTTCCTCCATGTTCAACCAGAGCAGATGCAACTTCTCTTTGGGTAAGATTTAAAAAAAATAAGTGACTTGCATAGAGTAAAAATGCTTGGACCTCACTTTACCTACTATTAAAGGTGAAGGGCTAAGTTCATTTTGCCATCATCTGAGGCAATTAATTACAGGGAGTCTAGATATTTCAAGCCAGAAGATTAGACTATGAAAGTGTGCCTTCAGATAGGCTCTTAAAAGCCCTCGGGGTAAGTGCAAAAGAACATTTTTTTTGGCCTACTCTACATAAAGGTGGTGAGCCAGTGCTTAATTTGTAATGGAGGTGGTGCCAGGGCTCAAGAAATTTTTTTTTTACATTGGTAACTGATGCAGCAAACCTAGGGGTGCCAGGGCTGTGAACTGCCAAGCCTCGGAGTGTCCGCTCAGACCTGGCAAGCCCTGGCACAAATTAAGCACTTTGTGAAGCGAGTTGTTAACTGTCCTTGAATAAAATAAAATTTAAGGCCATTTACATGTACATGCTGAGGCTGGGTTTACACTGATGGCAGCAAATTCGCTGCTCTCCGATTGATTGCTCTGGATCAACTGAGCGGTCTGTGTAGACCCGCTCAGTCGATCCAGCAATCGACTCAGGAAAAACACCCCGGTAAGTGGCGCAGCACTGTTTGAACGACACGTGGAGCAGACGCAGCGAAGTCAACGGGAGATACACAAGTGAAGGTAAGTGTAGACCGGGCCTTAAAGGAAAAAGAACTGTTATATAGGGAAAATTTCTCTGCCATATTTTTTCTTCTTTATCTAGTCAAACCCTCAACAGGGTGTAACCTTTTATTCTGCCTTCATTCCAGGGTATACACTATAAAAATATTAAACAGAGCTTTGTAACCATAGTACAATAAGCCTCACTGGAGATGGGTCGGTGATAGGTGGCTAAGCCTGCGATGTCTTTTTCACCCTTCCTTGTTCCTTTGATATATTTTCATTTTCTCTCCAAGCCATTTAAAACAGTTGACCCATGTTAAACTTTGGAACACTGACCCAGTCAGCTGCACTTTAAAAAAGCACCTACCTCATAGTGGTGAGATTTTATTTGAGAACTAGGCAGAGGTACCACGGTGCAGTAGGATTATTAGGGCAGGAGATTATTGTCCAAAATATTAAAAATAGTGGGTTTTTTATTTAAATTTCTTCATAAACTTCTGAAGTTCTTGGATGCACTTAAAATGACAAATTGTAAAGGATTTGGTTTGCTTTCTTGCTGTCTAATTTAGCATATCGATCTAATGGTTTTATACTGCCATGCATCGCTGTAGCATCTGAGCATCCTCCATGTAAAATTGATAGCAACAGCAAACTCTCTAGCAGACTTCATGGAGTCTCTTATTTTTACCATTTGGACAGTAAAGTCAGCTTAACTGTGACAAAACTCCCTTAAGAGTAAGGGTGAGGGAGAGTAAGAATAAAATTTATCAACCTTGCTGTTAACCAAAGAAAAATACCTGAGTAAAAGTATTTACCTCCAAAACATTGAGTTTAATGATACCATCTCCATCTTTATCAAAGGCATGGAATGCCCCTAGGGGAAGAAAAATCAAAACAAAGTACATAAGCACTATGGAAAAAGTGAAGACCATCCTATGAATTTGTGGTTTGGTTTGTTATACAATCTGTTATATAGAATTGTGCTAATAGTTATTCAGCTACTTGTTAAATGGTTTGTTAAATGTCTCTGCTCTGTTGTTCCTTAGCTAGTGGCAACAAGTCCCTGTTGTTTATTTTCTTTTGGATTTATAAGATGTGCCTGTGATGTCACATACTCCTTGAGCCCAAATGTGAAATGATTAAAACAACATATTGACCCATGGCCACCTCACATATAACCCCATATATGCCTTTAGGATCTGGATTTATACACAGCCAGTTAGCATGGTTATTCTTGCTCATAACAATGGTGGTACACAGAGGTGGGAGGAAGCCTGTACCCCAATATTATATGCAGCTGGAAAGAAAGAGAAGAGCAGATGTTGAAAAACTACTCCCAATGGCTAATAATGTTAAGTAGCTGTATTTCTCTCAAATGGTAGTTACCAAATAGCTTTCAATGATAGCCTTATTTATGGAATATCTTATATTGCTGGAATACTAGTTAATATAAAACAGCCACTGCTGTGAGGGAGCTTACAGAGCCTGTGTCTTATAGCTTAAAACCATGGAGAAGCACTGCAGAACAGATGAAGTTCATTATTGAAGTCACAGCAAATTTTCATAATGGTCACTGATATTAAGCTTCCAGTAATGCTTTAGAACACCTTCTGCTTGGGCCTGACCATGTGCTCCTGTGCGAGAGAGGAATAACGCAAGAACAACTGCAGTAAAAATTGGATAGACACTTACTGAACATTCCTTCCAGTCGCACGAAGCAGCAGATAAAGCTGTCAAAGTCAATGTTCATGTTTTTGTCAGCGTAGCGCATTGTAATGATGTCATAGAGCTGCATGTTCAGGCAGAATCCTGAAATGGAAGAGAAACAGAAGACAGCTGTACTTCAGCTCTTGGCACGGTTCTGGTATCAGACTACCACTGAGAAAAAGCTTTGCATGTAGTCACCAATTCGTGGGCCTAACCATGTAACAAAGGCCTAAGCTGAGCGACAAAAGAAAAATAAATGTGCAGGAAGCTTTATTGTGCCAGGTTACTCTCTTAAAAGGAAACAATATTTTGAAACAACTGTTTCACCGTGGCCAAAAATGTGCTCATTACCACCCATTATAGCTGTGCAGAGAAGGTCCTTGCCCCAGAGTTTAAAAATCTAATTTACACCAGGGGCGTTTGCAAGGGGGGGTTGTAATCAGGAGCAATTGATGGGGTTCAGAACAACTCTGGGGCCGGGAGAGCAAGCTCCCCCTGTCCAGGGCTGGGCCATGGGAGATAACAGCTCAGCCGGACCAAGCCATGGGCAGAGAGCCAGTTCCTCTGGCCACAGAGGATGGGGGGTAAAGGGGGAAGAGAACCAACTCTTCCAGCCCTGGGGAGCACAGAAACTGCCCCTCCAAAAATGGCCACGTTTTTATTCCTCTGCACACCTATTTAGACCTGATGCATAAGGGGCTGGAGTAACAAAAACTCAGACTGCAGTCGGTGAGGAAAGTAGATGTTACAATAACAAAAATGTACAATGGCAAAAAAAATTAATAAAACATACATGCCTCAGGCTCAATATTACCCATCTACATACTGAATAGGAATGTGCAATTAGTCAACCAGTGCTGCAGACTGGTTTATCAAAGGCTCTTATATGAATTTTGGACATTACTGAGAGCAGGCTAACTTCATGCTCACACAGAAGATGTAGGCTTTTAATTTTAGGCATGGGTTTATAGTTTATTTTAAATGTTATTCCTCTCCTAGTTTGTCATACAAGAATTACTTAAAAAAGATAGGAAAATATTATTTTAGGATAATAATTTCACTAGCAAGAATGAGAAACATGTAAAATGTACTGTATGCCTGCAGTGTGTAAATCAAAACCCATGTGTAGTGTTTTTTTGTCCTTGTAAAAACCAAAACACGATGACTGAGGTGCTGCCAAAACTGAAATAGAGCTGCGTGCGCAATGCACAAAATGTTGATATAGATAATGTTATCAGTGTCTTCACATTAAGGCTCCTAACAAGGCTCATGAGTTTCTGAACCATGACATGCTCTCCCTCCCTCAGCCGCAGTGGTGGTAATGGAATTTGCCAGGGGCTGTACAGTCTCTGTACAGTTCCCCTTGGAGAGTGCCACACTGAGTGGGTCTGGGTTACAGAAGTGGCCAGGCTTCACTTACTAAGGCCGAACAGCAGTGATAAAAGCACTGAAAGATGAACAGGCAACCAGTCTCCTCCCTTGATATAAAGCAGGCAGGGGATGCTAACACCTCACGGGGCAGGGAGGGCTACCAAGTAGCATGCATCTTGCCACCCTGTCACACCTGCCTGCAGCTCGGCAGACATCCCCTGTGCTCAGCTGGGCTGCGGGTGAGCTGTAGGCAGAGAGCTACTATAGTTCCTCCAGGTCACCGGGGGCCACTGTGGCTTCAAGCTTCACTGAGACCTCTCTTTCCTGTCAGCATCAGGCCAGCCAGGAAGGAACCTCCAGGCCCAGAGAGGAGGGAGAAGGGGTCCTGGCAGCAACATCAGCAGCAGGAGGAGGTAGGCAGGCGAAGGGAGGAGGGGAGCAGGCTGAGGGAACTGAGGGGACAGAATGTGGGGGCAGGGTAGAGGGAACACAGGGAGGTGGTCCCTGATTCCATCCACAACAATTCTCCCAGCCTACTCCAGAGTCGCGGTGTCGGTGGCCCACGACTAGCTCCAGCACCACTGGTTCAGTAGTGCCCACTGCTGCGCCTTGTCTCCTCCCTCCCAGGCTTGTGAGGTGTGTTGGGAACAGGTCCCTGACTCCGTCACAGCACCTGCCACGAAGTGGAGCGACCCTTGTGGGGGATATAGGAGACTTCCCGCTTTTGAGAAACGTCACACATGGAGCTGCACAAAACTTGGTAGCTGTGCTGGGAAATTAATTAAGGTTTGTTCTGCTCCCTGAGATCCTTGATGGAGGGTGCATAGAGAAGGCAAAACGTTGTATAGCGCTGAAAGGTAGAACTCGCAGAACAGAAGATTCAGTCTTCAAAACATAAAAGTGTTTTGTTTGCAGCTTGGACATGTGAAAACTTGTCCAGAGCAACAGCTCAGTGTCCCAGTTTTTCTAGGGAGTATTCCTTTAAAAGGCAGCACTGTACTTCTGGTTTTCATCATATAGGTACAGGAAGAGTAGGAACAAGGGGAGATGGAGGGAGTGGATTTAGATGAACCCCTCTCCAGAAACACAGGGCATTGAATACTGTGCAATACCTGCATCTTTGACTGCATTGCGCATCTCGTAACTGTTAATGGTGCCAGAATGATCTGTGTCATAATGCTTGAATATTTTCTGGAAAAGAAAAAATAAATATTAGGAATAAAGTTTTGTAGAAAACTTCTGTAGAAAAACATTTTTGTAGAAAAACAATGCTGGTGGAGTAAGCTGCTAGGGCTAAGATTTTCACCCTAGCACTCTGGCATCTATGTTCAAAGGCTAGACAAGTTTCATACAGAATAGAGTGGTGGTTAGTTGAATAATTACTCTCTATGGAAATTGTGTTCCCCCCCACACACATTGAGGCAAGTACACATAAAGAATGGTGACACAGCAGTGCAGTTGTAAGGGCTGCTGTATGTAAGGGTTGTCCTTAAGATGAGATGTTGTACCAAGGCCTTTCTTTCCTATGTCTGCTGGCTGCTCAGTTAGCAATTGAAGAGCCAGGTCCCTTTACCAAATAATCCCAGTGTCCTGGCTAATATACCGTTTCTCTTTATAAACCAGGTTGCGATTTCCAAGTCTCTGGGTGAGCTGTTACAGGTTACATAATGATAGTTACATTTGTTTATATGATCACTGTATTATCATCTAACTCAGTGGTTTTCAACCTGTGGTCCGCAGACTCCTGGGGGCCTGCAGACTCTAAGATTTTCGAAGGGATTCTCACCTCCATTCAAAATGTTTTAGGGGTCTGCACATGAAAAAAGGTTGAAAACCACTGATCTAACTCACTGCTTTGTAAATACTTTGGATATCCATTCTCGATCATCAGAGGTGCTAAAAACACCAAATCTATTTTGCTCAGTGCTGCATAACTCAAATTCCTCTATAAATGGCACTGGCTGCCAGTAAACAATTCAGAGCCTTAATTTTGATATATGGAAGCTATTTATAGTCTAGACTTTAAACATTTGATGAGTTGCCTTTTGCTCTATATCCAGGTCCTGTCAGTTAGGATGGCAAGGTGAGTCTGCTCTCAGTCCCTGAAGACTAGCAATGGGGATGGGAAGCTTGTTGCTGTTGGCTGTGTATACGTACCCTAAATTCAGTAGTCAGGCCCAGGCTAGGGGCAAGCTGTGGAGCTCCCCTCTAGAGGTCTACCACAGCTCCTTATTGGTTGCCTTAAGATTCTATTTCAAGAGCCATCTGTCTTGGTTGTTCTAGTCAAGATACTTTTGAGGTGTAACCCTGGCTTTTTTCCCTCTTTTCTCCTCCTTCCCACCTCACACACCATCATTCTGTATTTGGGAAAAATCCCTTTAATTGAGGGGTTGGGATGTCTTTGGGACCGTTTGATTTCTCTGTGTTCTTTGTTTTGTTCAATTGCGTACAGTGTTGGGGTTGGCCACTTTATTTTTAATGATTGGTTTTGCACTTTTGTTTGTTATACTGTGAGCATGGGCAGTGCATATAAGAGGCTGGTGGGGGCTAAGCCTCCCCAAAAAAGGCTGGCCATGTAGCAGGGCAAATGGCGCAGCTGTGGTGTGGATTCTCTCTCTTTGGAGGTGCACCCCCATCAGCTTGCCACCTTCGGAGTGTTGGAAGTGAAGTTCCCTAGAAATGGGGTTGGGGGGCCACTGGGGCCCAGATTATGGCCCTGCCTACACTCTGAGGCCCCAGCCCTGCTTGGACTCTTCCCACTGGGGCCCTGATGTCGCTCTGCCTCTTCCCCCTATGCATCTCCCACCCACTGCTTGTGCCTCTCTTCCACTGAGAGAAGTGAGCAGGTGGGCCTCACGGGATGAGGCGGAGAGGAGCAAGTGCCATGCAGGAGGGAGGGTGCAGGAAGAGGCAGAGTAGGGACAGGGCCACAGTCTGGGCGCCAGTAGGTCCCCCGCCCCGCTTCTAGGGAGCTTCTGGCGCTTGTATGTAAGCCTCCCCAAACAGAAGACTCATGCGCCACCTACTTTGACTGAGTAGACGCTTTGTGGTACTCAGAAAGAGGACTGTTTTGGTGAAATAGATATGTGAACATTACCTCTGTGGAAGAAGTACAGAATAAGGAAAACACAATAAGATTTTAACAATACCTGCCAGCTTTTAATCTTATCCCAGAGGTGTCGAAACTCCTCCAAGTTTATCTTCCCTGAACCATCGGTCTGTGATGTGAGAGTTCAGGTTAAAAAATTTTTTTTAAAGGAAAATGATCAAAACTCAGGTCAGAGTCCAAATCAAGAGGATATAAAATCCAATTCAGGATTGTTTTTTTATTATTAGAGTTGGGTGAATAGTGCAGAAAAGTACTTTATGAGCACTTATTAATTCTGAATTACATTTAATTTCACATTCATAAAGAGCTTTAACTAGATGCAGAGCTCCTGCGTTTAGTAGGAGAGGGGCTCCCTGGAAACCTTTCAAAGGATGAAGGATTGAGGCGTTCTAATGGGGTTTTTTCAAATGTGGCAATTTACA
Organism: Mesoclemmys tuberculata; assembly: GCA_007922155.1. Taxonomy (NCBI): domain Eukaryota; kingdom Metazoa; phylum Chordata; order Testudines; family Chelidae; genus Mesoclemmys; species Mesoclemmys tuberculata. Next base: position 50,722,691 of record ML675613.1, read on the forward strand.
CATGTAGGGGCCTATATATATATATATATTTTAAACCAGCTAAGTTTCATCCTGAAGAAGAAAGCTCCTTCTGGTTGTTTATATTTTCTATCTCTCTTTAAAAAATTCCACCAAAACTACCTTTGAAACCCTATTCAACACTATTAAAGTTTTATAGTTATGCAGGCAGGTTGTATTTGCAAAGTTAACTCTGTCCTCTGAAGTATGTGCATAATAATCTTCTTTAATTACTTGATCACACATTATATATCAAATACAATATATTAAACAGTTTTTCTACCAAAAATGAACATGTGCCATCTTGTAGTACTGTATATTATAGTGCATACTCTGACAATATAAAAACCTGTATATAAAACTGATATAGTAAGATGTACTTAGCATGTTACAAATTAAGTGTAACAGAGGACATAGTGAAATTTTGCTGTGTAAATGATAGCTTCATTAGATATGATTTTAAAAAATAAAAGATCTAATCTTTATGCTTCAGTACAAAAGCTAACTAACTGCCAGATTAAGCATCTGTAATGAGCTGGTTATTCCATAATTGTTCACTTTGGAGTTTCTTCTGCTTTCAACTGAAGCGTGTGGTACTGGCCACTGTCATCTAATCATCTATGATTTGAGAAGGATACATCCATTAAGGCAATCATGCTGCGGCAGGACTCCAGCGCAAACCCTTCTGTCTTCAGGTATTTGTCTGAAAGCAATGGTCCCAAATGAATAAATCGTACAAGTCAGCAAGAACCTCCTCCTATCTGATGGGATGCCATTCAAAGTACAAACTAAATTTACCTCTGACACCTTTCAAGAAATGTGAGAGAGAGAAACTGACAGGCACTCAGTGCTAATGCTATTCCCAATTAGGTCTGGACTTTCTTCATCTCACATAGACTAGATTATCCCACGCAATGCTGTGAGTGAATCTCACATTCCTCAGTCCTGGAACTAATACAGCAGTGATGTGAGAACTCAGTCCCAAATTGAATGGAAAGGGCACTAATGTGTGCAAGTCCAGTCTGCTGGAGTCCCAACTAGGAATTTCACTACAGTGAAACTAGGAAATTCTTAAACCTGAAGCCATAAGTGACATCAAGAGGGCACCGGTGTGAAGATGACACTGCAAGTGATGTTACGATTAGAGAGTTTCTTGCTTGATAATATTCAAGACTGAGGGAGATGTAGAAAAAAGCTCAAACTCACGTTTTTTCAGAACGTTATTCAGAACACTTCTGAGTTCATCAGCACTGATCTCCATGTCCTAGACAGAGAATGCCAGAAATGATAACATTCAGTATGGAGCAGAAAGGGTTGCAAGTATGGTTTTCTTATTAACATTACATTTTTGTCATGGTGATTTTAGGTGCTGGAATATGCTGGTAGCTGAGAAAGTACAGATATTGGCCCAAATTCTTGGCTGGGCTGTTGGCCACATATTGGTAGAAATAATAATAATAAAAAGGCTCTTGTAGCTGGCCATGGGAAGATTAAAAAATTAAAGGACAACTTAAAAGATCCCCCTGCACTGGAGTCAAGCTGTCTTATCAGCTGCTGTGCCACCCTCCTCATCCATCTGTTGGCATGGAAGCACAGCTGTCCCAGGCTCGCTTGTTCCCTGAGGATCCGATAAGCAGCTCTATTTTAAGCAGAGGACTGATCAGCCCCGCTGCTGGCCCAAGATCAAATTATTGCCCAAGTTGTGCGCTATGTGCTCCTTTGTGGACTCTGAGGATCAGAGCTATTCATGGAGAGTTAAACTAAGGCAAAAATATCTCATTGCGCTTGATGATTACCTTACTTTTATAAGTCTAAAATCAGAAGTAACTCCACAGATGTCACCAGAATTACATGCGTGCAGATCAGTGCAAGAAAGAACCATCAGGCCTATTAGCATTGTGTACACTGGCCAGGGAAACTGCTGACATCCTTCCAACAAGAACTGTTTAAATGTGCTTTGCTAGAAAGGTGCTTTGCTAGCTAGTTTAGGCAGGATCATGTTAATTGTCTGGAACAACTCTATCCTTGAGTCATACTTGAGTTCAAACCTTGTAAAATCCAGTTCAGATGTCTTAATGCTGAGATAGGGGTTGTAGGTATGTGTATGTGTGTGCATGTGTGCTAATGGAGATATTTTCTTTTTTTTTTTTGGTCTTGTCTCTAACATACCTTCTTTCCCTCCTACATTCCTGCTTGTCATTGTTTAACTCTGTTTAAAAAAGAGTACTATGTTTAGAAGAATAAGTGTAAAATCTCCAGTGAAAAACAAATTACTCAGGAAAGAAACAGCTTCCCCTTCACAAGTTTTAGAACTTCTGACTTCCCAGTGTTATTTTTCTGTCAGGCAGAAATATGTAATTTAATTGTTCTGAATTTTTAAAGTCAGTTTCATTCTGATGATGTACAGAAACTGATCCCCTTGCTACAGAACAGATACAGAATCAGAAGTAGCAGTTCAAGTTTCTTCTCTGGAGAGACCTGTCTGTAGGGATGAGAAAGGGAGTAATTTATTCTGTGCCATTCAAACCATCACTTCACTGCTGAGACACAGAACCAGATGACAAACAGTGCTAATTAAGTGGTCACCTGTCTTCTGGGAACTAGATTGAACCCAGCAACCATTTCATACAGGCTCCTGAACAGTCATTAGATGAATAGTAAGTTCATGTCAAGAGCAACACGGTTCAGTTCTGAACCAATGAGCTAAAGGTGAAAGGTTTTCTATCTCATTACCAGACTGCCAGTCGCTGCAGTTGTTTAATCTGTTTCTATTTTTAATTTCTACAAGTAAGCACACACTGATGAATATTTTTAGCCTGTTTATACATGTTAAGTGAAGTCGGTCAAGAAACTCCATATAGTCCTACATACTAGCAATGAGGCACAAAGCCAACTTTAAATAAAGCTTGCTCTTACTTGGCAAAAAGACTAAACACTGACAAGATATGGTTCCAAAACTACATTTAGGCCTCAGGGCTGCAGTGTATAACTGGACCGTGATTTGCTTTTGCTTGGCTTGCAGGAGATCTGACAGAGTTTCAAGTGTGTTTTGAATCTGTATGACTGTCGAATTAACTGCTTGCAAGGTTCTTTGGTTGGAGAGGTAGAAAATTGGACTGGTTGTGTACTCACATCCCCAGCAATCTGCTGGAATATGTTCCTGAACTGCTTCTCTTCTTCACTGTCCTTGTCAGCATTCGGTGGAGTGGGCTGCAAAGACACAAATGTAAAGGTTGATGGGCTGGTGTCAGGGCTGTTGGGAAAAAGAGGGTGATCTCAGGGGCTGGATCCATCACTCACTTGTGACTGTCTGACAACTCATAATGAATTTGGAATTGATTTTAATAACATTTCAGTTCCCTTTTCCCAGTGGCGTACCAGGGGTGGGGGATGGCAGGAGGGGGCCATGCCCTTGGGCATTGGGCTGGGGGGGCACTGGCCAGGCCCTCCTCGGAAGAGCCGCCCCCTGCTGACATCCCTGGAAGTTGCACCGACCCCAGCTCAGGCCTGCTGGTGGCCAAGGGCTCCCACTGCGGGGGGAGAAAGCATCCTCCCGGCCCCTCCACCTCTGTGCTGTGTATGAGGGAGCCACAGGACCCTGGATGCGCAAGGGCCAGGCAGCTCCCCGCACTTCCAGGCAGCCTAGGGGCATCTGCCCCTGTCACTCCTGCTCCCTGCAGTACCCGCCACTCCACAGTGGGGGGAGGAATGAGGGTGAGTGGAAGCAGGCCTGCAGACCCTCCCCCACGGGGCACTGCTGCTGGCCGGAGGTGCAAATACAAGTATTTGGCCCCAGGCACCGAAGACTGACAGTACGCCACTGCCTTTTCCCTTTCCAACAGAGTAGACCTTTTCCTATTTCAGGGTCATTCCTTTGGGAACTGCTGCTCTGGAGAGCAGCATGCTCTTCAGCAAGGAAATGCCATGGAGCTTGTTACATTTTCTTGGTGGCCTTTGCAGAGCTAACTGGATGTACCACTTTTCTGTAAGGCCTTCTGAAGAAAGTTGTGCTAACGCCCTATGTGTTACAGATAAAAAGTTTCTACCAGTCATTCAGTCCGTTCACCAGGAGCAAGTAGTTTGTTTCTACAGCACATTTTGTAGTGCTTTGTCTAGTCTAGTTTGAAGTGTGCCAAGTGACAAGCCTTCCCTTCAGGAGACTCTTCCACAGTTTAAGAGGGCTGTTGGAAATTTGTCTGACTAGTAGATTTCAAAATGTTTTCTAATAACCATCATGCAGGTTTACTTTCTTAACTTCATCCCATTGCTCTTGTTTATCCCTTTAAACACTTACTCTCACTCCGTGATGTTTACCTTCAAATATTTTATTTCCTATGCTATAAAAGGAGGTATTTGGAGTGTGCCCATTGTGGGGAGGTCTGCTCTTGGGTAAAGTGCACTTTACTCTGACAAGCTCTGGTAATGCAAATGTCCCTTAACCCATCTGCTGATTATAGGAATTGCAGAAATCATTCAGAGGTGTTTTAATATGTAGATTGCCTTTAGCAGCCTTTCCCCCAAGGCAGAATATTTCATGATGCAGCATCTGTTTGATAGCCTCCCACTTTTTCTTACACCTGCAGACAAGTCTGAGTATTACCAAAGGCAAATTACTCAAATGTCCTAAAAAGGAAGCACACATTTTACATATAATTTTGTCTGCTGAGTTATGCTAATTATATATGAAATTAAAATGAGTTTCCTTGTTGTAGTTGTGTTAAAAACAAGAGAGAGATTGTATGTGGCTACCACTCAACCATAGACATTCCCTGAAAATCCCAAAGCAAAGTAGCCACATTTTCCATGCAGTGAAACCAAAACTCTGGTTCTGGACAACCTCAACGTTGGTTCAGTGTCTGAGCATTGCTGTTTAGATCCTTCTCTACTGCTTTATGGAGACTGAAAGTAGAGTAATTCTCTAGGGATAAACTCTGAATCCTCCATGGTTTCTTTCTCTAACAGCCAGAGAAAGGAAAAGGAAATACATGTGTAATTGGTTCTACTCAATCTTGTCCCACCTTCCCCCAGTACAGTCTAGGTGTACACTCTTTCAGTACACAGAACCCTATTGTAGAATCCAGATGCTTCATGTGTCCAGTGAAAAGTTTATAAGCACAACTCAAGTCTTCTCTCTTTTGGACTTTTCTGTATTTTTGGTTATTTGTTTGATGAGCCTATGAAAATATAAACAAGACTTTCTCCTAATTATTAAACTAAATCACAGCAGAGAACTATTGTGCTAGGAAGTAATGATACTACAAAGGAGAAAGCTATGCCACTAATCTACTAGGACTGGACAGGGAAAAATAAGTCAGAGGAAAAGAAAATATAATTTTTTCCTGTAACATTTCTTTTAACTTTTTAATAAATGTTTATACTGGGGTTACTTTTAGAAATAGTCCAATTTAGAACCCAACCATGTGTAAAAACAGCAGCTTTGGGTGACCCGATTGCAACTTGGTAACCTCCCAACTTAGCATGTGGTCCTGTGGTACAGCTAGAACTAAACTGTGTTGTATTACATTCCTGAACAATACTGGAATTCTGTAAAGTCCAAGGCTGTAGGATGATTTGGAGATATAGTTTAAAACCGTGTTTTCATCTCTACAATGCAACTTCATATATGTCAGAAGACATTGTATTGTAACTGGGTCCCCACCATCATAGTAGTTGTGGTCGATATGATTTAGAGCCTACGATTTAAATTCTCCTTGCAACAACTATTTATATATGGTCAGTAGTAGCGTTCTAGCATGTTTTTTCATGACCATTGTGGAGAGGATTTTAAACTGTTCTAAAACTGCTACAGAGCCTATGGTACAGGCTACTTAGAGGGATGCTAGAGAATAGTTTGGCTAGCATACTTTTCAGAAAGACAATCCTTGAATACAGGGAGACAGGAAAACTATACTCAGACCTTGCTACCTTCAATTATGTTCAGACTGTGCTAATATCAACTACATATAAATCATACTGGATATAGGTCAGGTCTTTACAGGACTGTACCATGATTATAACACAATTTGATCCCTTCTGCACAATTTATAATGGTGCTAGGGTACTCCTGCATTATAAAAAACAATGCTGATACAACCACAGTAGAAATTATACTGTAGAGAGGCCTTGGTAATCAACAGGAGCCTCTTAAAGTCTATATCAGTTGATTTTCTACACACTGCGTGTACAACAGATGCTGTTACAGGGAGATTGATCAGCAATTGATTGAATTACTTCTCTAACTGTAAAGGTGTCATCTTGCACAGTCTAGATCATCATAAAAGATCAACATGTTTACTATCACACTAATCACTCTTGCCAGCATAGGTATAAAATCATTGAAAGGATGATCTCTTCCCTCTCAAATTCAATATATCCACCTAAATGACTGAAAGTTCTAATGCAGTGTAGTTGTAGCCATGTCAGTCCCTAGATATTAGAGGGATAAGGTGGATGAGATAATGCTTTTATTGGACCAACTCTCTCTCACTAACAGAAGATCCAATAAAAGATATTACCTCACGCACCTTGTCTCTCTGAAATGTATAAATCAGATAGAATTATGATTTGATAAATAGTTAGTTTTAAAAGGGCTTTCCTCATCTCATAATTCTTGGTTTCCTTGCCCCACCCAGCCACTTTCCCATCCTAGCCAGACCAAGCTCTATTTTATTCATGCCATCTGGTCAGAAACCTCATTCCTTTTCTTTTTCTCATCTCTGCTCGTTTTTTTCTCATCCTTGTCAGATGCTTCATCAACTCTCAACTCCTTATTGCTGTTTGCTCTGTCAGAAACAAAGATGATTGGCTAGACAGAGGAAGAAGAGGGAAAAAGAAAGAGAAGAGTGGAAGTTACACCATAGACGAGGGCAAAGGGTTTGAGAAAATCCATTCTGTGGCCATGCTCATGCTGCAACAGCTCCCATCACAGAAAGGGCACTGAATGTGGTAACAGCTGGGACGGCACAAAAGGTGGCTCAGAAATTCCTGTTCTCATCATGCTGAAAAGCAATACTCATGCTGTTAATACTCATTGCGCAAAAATAGGGATTAGTTCTCCTGGTACAGAAAAGCCATTTATGCAGTAAACATTCCCTTGTTTTAGGAGCAAAAAAGAGAACAACCAGGGTCTTTGCTGTACTTTAATAGCCCTCACACAGAGAGGGCAGCAACACTGTCATAGCAATAAAGGCCACCTGCACTACATGCAGAAAATGAGCTGATTTGTTAGTATGGAAACTTTTAAACTTTGGAGAGTGCAGGTGTTTGATCCTTTCCCAGTACTGGTTTGTCAGGAGCAGAGTTCAATTGCTTTCTTTTATTTTCTTTAATATTTTTAAAGACAAAACATTTTTACTCTGTCTTTGCTAGACATGCCATGTATTTTATGTGCTCACCTCATTTGGGATCTTTTATGGACTAGGGTGTAAATGGTCATTTGGAAATAACAATCCAAACAGGAGTTTACTGAATTAATCCTTTTAACTTGTTTCAACGCTGTTTATTTTTGCATCCCCCTTAAAAAAATGGCATAATCTTCACATCACTACCTAATTTCAAGGCAGAGATACTTTGTAGCCAAGTGTGTTGTAAGGGATGGGAGAAACCAGAAGCTTACTGGAGAAGGGGGATGGCAGTTGGGTTAGGCAGCTGGTGGGGGTTTTGGGAGCAGGAATTTGTGATAGGAAGAGCGGCAGCATTTGACAGTGGAAGGTGGATGTTGGGACATTTGTCTGGAGTGGGGATGTGTTGTGCTGGAAAGGGAGATTAGGGTGCCTGTGTATGGAGAAGGGTCTGGAGCTGGGAATGAAGGAGAGGGCACTTGAAATAGTGGGTTAACATGCAGGAACTGGACCCAGTTCAACGAATTGCTGGACACCCTCAACTGCCACTGAAGACAATGGGAGTTACGGGTGATCAGCATCTCACAGGATGGGACCCATAGGGATGGAAAGTTTCAGAGGTGCCTTCTTCCCCATGTGAGCTGAGTACACTATCCTGCAAAGCTCTTATAGCTATACAATAGGAAGACAAAACCATCACTGCCTATGGCACAGTGCAAATGCAGAAAGCTGCAGAAAACTAGCTCTAACACCAGCCAAACTCTCAGATGCAGATAACTCGCTCTGACATCAGCAAAAACCATAAGCTTCTGTGATATCATCAGCCATTTAACAAGAGCACTCTTTATATCAGCACTACTTTAAAATAACGGCATGCTTGTTATCCTACTCCAGCCCAGCAGTTTTCAGATCTATTGAAGCAGAGACCCACCTTGCCTTTTTTCTTTTTCTGGACAAAAAAAAGTAATATTAGTAGACATAGTTGTAGATTTAATACAAATTTTGCAAAGTTAGAATGAACAAAAACAGGGCAATTACTGAGTGATCCATCCCCACTTGTCTAGTTCCAGTTTCTGGCGGTCAGAGGTTTAGGGGCACCTGAGCATGGGGTTTCATCCCTGACTATCTTGGCTACTAGCCATTGCTGGACCTATCCTCCATTAATTTATCTAATTCTTTTTTTGAACTCATTTATACTTTTCGCTTTCACAGTATCCCCTGGCAATGAGTTCCACAGGTTGACTGTAGAGCTAAATGATAATAGAGCTGCTTAATGAGAGTTAGTGGGAACTGATCTTAATGGGAGCATGAGATACTTGCCCTTGGCCTCTTGTTACTTATTTCCTTAGATGTGGCACTCTTTTCTACTTTCACACACAGAAGGAACCAAGAGTAATGACCCAGTGAACTCTGTTTGTATGACTTCAGATATTAAAATGGTGCATATAATGAACTGAAAGCAAAATATACTCACAGAAGGACGTTCTGCTTCTATCTTGTTTTCAACTTCCCTAGGAAGAGGAAAAATTGTTTTGAAAAAGAAGGAAAGACCCACCCTTCTACACTATTTATTTCTGTCACTGGTTTGGAGAAAGCCACTTGAGCTTTCAAAAGAGAACTTGAGTTATGGTTCAGATAGACTTCTATTTGTATAGTGACGAAGCCTAGACATAGCTCTCTGGTAACAAACTGAGATATGTACACAAATACCAACTGTGAGAGGGCCACTGCTTGGCACGCGTCCTGCTAAATCTGAGATTGGTGGTGCCAGTGATTTTTGTCAACTAGTGCAAACAAAACAAGGTAATTAGCCCTGAGCAATGTGAAACCAGCTGCCAGAGAATATAACCTATCGGGGGAGTGAGGGATGAAGGATAGAAAAGAAATAACTCCTTGATTCTATGTTTCTTTGATGGCCAAAGTTAGATACCGCTCACAAATGCAGGCAGGCAGGTGAAAACTATTCTTCTTCCAAGGCATAAGAAACTGCTTCTTTTTCATAAGAGATCTAGAAACCTAAATAGAGAAGAGCAGAGTGTGTGTGTGTACATGCATGAGGATGTATGTGTGTTTGGGGTGTGGGAGCATGTGATTCATCTCTTCTTTAGAGTCAAATAAACAGCCCTTGAACTTACTCTGAAAGACTTATTTTTTCTGAGAAGACTCTGAGGATGAATTCTCCCTCCTGGTGAGGTTCATATGTCGATGGGACGATGACATACTCGTTGGGAGGCAGCCGGAAGCGTTCAGAGATTTCTCGCATGTTTATATATGATTTACTTCTAGCTTTGGAGGCATTGTAAAGGAAAAAATCCTTTTGTAAGTGCTGCTTGTTACCATGCATCTGTAAACAAAAGAATCAAAGAACCCATCTTCAGCAAGATCTTATATAGTTCCCAGGCAGATCCAACACAGACAGCACATGACCTTGGCAGAAAACGCCTGTGAAATTAAACCTTTACTTTGAAATACAATGTACAGGCAGCTTGATGTCTCAGGAGGCTGATATAGAGCCTTTCAGCCTTAAGTCACCAACTAGGTCCCTACTAGCTGAAAGTTGTTAGCATTTGATGGCTGTTGGATGGCTGACCTGAAATGAACTGGTGGTCTCAGCGTGTTACTAAGGTGATGGTATCCACATCACAAAAGCCACAGTCACAAATGTCACTAACTATTAATGTTCTTAGAATTCTCACTGCAGAGACCAGGACTGAATGAGCCTGGAGAATAAACTACCCTCTTAACCTCTACAGATTGTCTCTCCAGGAAAGGGCTGAGGCATGTTGATAGAGAACATTGGTGCACTGCCACTCCCCCTGCTATGTATGTTCTGTGGGAAAACAGATGTCATTGTCCAGGGCTGTCAGTTGGACGTCTTTTATCAGCACTAAATTTAATTTAAAATCTAATTTGAATAAAAAGAGAATTCTCAAATTATTCTTGAGAATTAATTTTCCAGTAACTTTTGCTAAATTCTACCCACTAGCTTAATTTTGCAATACTATTGTGGTGATAAAAGGATCACATCCATAAAAGTCTGGCTCTTTCACAGGATCAGTGTTTGTCCCTGCTGTTTTCAGTCTCCAGGTGAAATATCAGTTTCTCTTTATTAAAACTGCTAGCAAACAGTCTACTTCCAGGCTTCTGGGCACTGGAACAATGCTCTGCTTTTTTCCAGTATCCCTGCAGTGCTGCAGGCTAATACAGCCTGTACATTGAGCTGAACAGCAAGGAAACCTACTGCTGAATGACTCTTCCTTAATCTGCAAGTGTCAGGATGGCAATATAAAAAAAAAAAAAGATGGGATTTAAAATGGAGGAGACAGGATTTAACAGCCCAGTTAACAAGAGAAATACGTAGAGATATATTTATTACAAACAAGGCTGATTATGTAACGCGCAATATAAAATTAAGACACTACTCTTTGGTGGTGAGGATAATGGAAGATGCAAAGCCGCCTAGCTTCTATGGCACCCTGGTGGGTAAAATGGAAATCTGCACCAGCTTCAGATAAATAAAAACTTCATTTTTTAATGTAATTAAATATGAAAATAATGCAGTCAGTGTAAATGGTGGATTCACTGTAAGATGAAGCTTTTAAATAATGATTCGAGGACATCAGTAACTCAGCAGATATTAGGGGTCTATTACAGGAGTGGGTGAAGTTCTGTGGCCTGCAATGTGCAGGTCAGACTAGATCATCATGATGGTCCGTTCTGACCTTAAAGTCTTGAGTCCACTATGCTCATATTAATTATTCTGATTTTACATTCAGTTCATCTTACTCTTTCCATACATTCTCAGTGTGTTACAGATTTTTTGTTATTGGCAATCCATAACTGCATCATAATTGAGGGGCAGGGAAAGGGGGGCATTGGCAGGTTGGTAGGGACAGAAGGGCTTTTGGCTTTCAGGAAGAGGTTGAGAGATGGTTTGGGATTCTGAGCTAAGCACATTAGCTAGCTGTTTTCTGATGCACTGATGAGCTGCAAAATAATCAGTAGTGACGATGTTCAAAATGTGACCTTGCAATTTCACAGCTAACACACCATGGAGATGGGCAATTCACACCTCCCTTGGTGCTATTGCTCCAGGCTATCTGGAGTCTCAGGAAGACAGCACATTTGTTTACACTTGGCTTAAGTCGTACTGGCAATCATAAATGTTAAGAACTTAATTTTTAAATTTTAATTGTTTATTTATTTTTCAAATGCAAGCTTAGATTCCAGAAGATAATTCTGCAGCAAGGAGTGAATTCTGCAGCTCAATAGCAAGCTCCGTGCTGCACAATACACACAGGAACCTGTCATATATTTAGGGCTTAAAGAAAGCAGTCCAGAGGTGGTGTAGGGTTTAGCTGCATGGAACACAATACCCAGATGACAGCTATCATTGCTAGTTGTCATCCCACGTACCAGACTGAAAAGGACATGTATAGGATCCATATGTAATAGATGAACATAGAGGAAAGGGAAAAGGAAAGAAAAATAATACAAAACAAGAAATAAAAATAGAAGAAATAAGCTCACAATGTAACTAACTGATACTCAAAGCAGAAAGGGTAAGACTGTCACTTGTGCGAAAACACTGAAAACAAACCCAGCTTGCTTACGCAGACAGGCACAAAAGTAATGTTATCTGAGAACTTTACACCAAGATGTCAATTCTTCCTCCACTCAGCATGCAGCTCATACCTCTTTTGGCACCTTAGAGAGAAACAAAGCAGGGAAATGATCAGGGATGCTGTGGAAGTGCACTTATTTATTTTATGTAGCTTTATGGTTTGTTCTAGTTTTTAAGTATACTACCATCAATTAAAGTCCCTCAAATCACAAACATCCTAACCAACCTCTCTCCTTTATTTGGGGAAAAAAAAACCCTTCCCTTCAAACTCTCTTGGGGCCTCCATAAAATAAATCAGCATTAACACTAAAACATGGCTTTGGAAGCTGCTGAGCAACACCATTTCCTATTGAAGTCAACAGGAAGTAAGACTGATCAGCACCTTTGAAAATAAGGCCGTTCTCTCACCTCCTCCTTACACTGATTCTTATCACCATTACAGGGCCCTGCCAATGGCAATACAGCATTTGATTCTGACAGGTGTGAATGCCCTGACCAAAGAGAAGTTCAGGATGCTACTAAAGAGCAATGTGGGGAAGTTGGGAATGGGGAATGGAGAAGGTGATCTTTCTAGGCAAAATGACACAAAGGCAAATCCTTATCTGTAAATTAATGTAGACTATGAATACAGACATCTGAATTTCCCTACTCTCTTCCTTCTATCCACTCAGAAGAGTTTCTTCCAGGTACCACTTTCTCTCACCAGCCACTGAATAGTTAAAGCTGCTACTCCTCATTCTTTCACTACTGTTATTAGACTGCTGAGTCCCATTTTCTGACAGGCATGACTGATATAATTTCTGGTTTGGTTTTAAACCAGTCTTTACCAGGAAAGGCCTGCAATCACAGACCTACTAGTAAATACTAAATAATACTTGATTCCCATTTTCTGTGCAATCGTTCTACAAAGATCATTCTCTGCTACAGATACGATACTCATGCTTACCACAGGGATAATTTTTTAAAAGTAGTTGAAATCAACTACTTGCTGGAATCCTTGAAAATGTTGGCATTTAATAGCAAAAACCTACGGTTCAGGTACACCCCAGGCTGCATTATAAAAGTAGCCACTGTCCATGGAAGATTTGTACTGTTGGGCTGCAATTTGGGGATCAGATGAACCATGTGGCATTGGGGTGATGCGCAGAGTCCCGGCAGTAACGATACCTCATAAATGGCGAAGCCAATCGTGAGGAGGTTGGCTCCGAGTTTGCGCTCTTTTCTCCGGTTTTTCTGCATCAGTGCCACCAGGAAGCTGCAGACAACTTCATTATCTTCAGGGTCATCGTCCTCCTCCAGGAGCTTCAAGCGATACTGAGGATTGGTCCAAAATGTGTCTGCAAAACCCCGGACACCCCCCGCCCCACAAATGAATAGATCTTCACTTCTTTAAGATGATATTCGCTGGCTAAGACAGAACCTGGTTTATCTTTTATTTATCTCCTGTATTCACTCCTAGTTTGCAGTTCTTGATAGACAGGTTAATCTTTTTTACATATTCCTTGTGCAGAAGTTGATTTCTGCAAGCAAGGATGAAAGTTGGTCTATACAACATGTGACTCTTTTACGGGGCTATCTTCTTATTTTATATAGTCAGTGATATTAGTGCTGTTACTGACGGTGCAGAGTTCGGTTTAGCTTGTGTAGCCATTCTACTGTATTCCATATACAGTTTCCCAATCTGTTTGAAAGAAGACCACTGTTTCCAGTCAGATGTATCACAGACACCTCAGTCATCAAGTCTTAACACCATATTGTGGTGACTCACAACACACTCAGGAGTGTGCCAACTACCAAATCATCAGCACTGTTTTTGCAGAACCTGGATTTTTTCCTAGAGCAATTGCTGATTAGGCTGCTGTGTGATTCTGTTTAGTCTGTGAAATCGGACAAGATCACAGGCCAAGGGGAGTTTGGTTCTACTAGAAGAGATTTTATTCACCTGGATAATTGCGACAACCTCCTGCGGAGCAGCCTCTCACCCAACGCCCTTCATTGACTGAAACAGTCCAAGTGTGGAGCTTATCAGCCTCCAGAGTATCAGGTGTGAGGTTACAGATCTCAAGCTTTGTGAAGTACCTCATGAAATCTTCAAATGACATCCTAGAGAAGCAGGGAGGGGGAAAGAAGAAAATAAGGGCTATCCAAATAATAGGTTTGGACAGATAAGTAAACTTGGATTCTGGGTTCACAATGAAAATGGATCCCATAAAAACAATTTCCATACCCTAAAATCTCAATTATACAAAACCACATGTAGGGAATTAAGTTTATAAATCCCTTTTAAAGATCATGTCAATTTCTGTGCCCACCTCCATGTGCACCATTTCGAAACTGTCCATATAACAGATACTGTCATGCCTGTTAATATGGAAACTCGGGAGTTCTACCTTTTTCTTCCTGGTTCCAGCATGGTCAGTGTTTGACAAATGTAGACTAATTAGATTTGTGGTCTAAAATGCTGTATGTATGGAAAATCAAGCTGAATTTCCTCACCCTCTTGTCCCCCTGCTGGAAGGGTGAGACCAAGTTGTCCTGTACATTTGCGCAGGAATGAAAAGCATGAGTTCAAGTAGTCAATTGCATTATGAGTCTAAGGATGACCTTGACTGACTGGTAAACACACCTGGTGTTGAAAAAACACTGACTCCAGGAATATACTGTACAGTACAACTGGTCAGACAATTTTAACAACATGATTTTTCTGTTGCTGGCTAGCTCTTCTGTGCAGTCTGATAACATTATTTTATTTCCTAGACAAAGCTATTATGGAAGTGATACAAGCACCATGCTGTAGTTTGGTTTGATTTCATTCTGAGATGTTTTGCTTACAGAGCCTGCCTGAAATTTAAGGGATGCTGTCTTGTGGGGCAGAATTTACTAGGTTCAAATAGGGAAGTATTGTTCAGTACATAAATATTGATAGTCATTTGTTTATAGAGGCTGATTTAAATGACTGATTTAATCTTAAATATAAAATATCATTAAAACATTCTGTGATCCTATTGTTGATATTTCTGTGGTCACAACTTTGTTTCCTGAGTCACTACAGTCCTAAATAGATTAAATTTGGAGGACTGGCTAACTGACGGTGCATAAATATGTGATAATGATATGTCGCTGCATGAAGATGGAGTGTCATTGTATTGCACTCTGTTATAATATGAAGACACAAATATCCTTTGTTGCAAACTGTGTCACAGCATGGTATCTCGGTCTGTGCTGGCACACTGCAAACGACATTTACTGTTGCTTACTTATTGCTTGAAGACAGGTTTGTTGTGTTTAGTGGATTGAATAAGAAAGCTGAAAAGCAGCTAAAATATTGCGTCCCTATTTAGGTTAATTTAGTGTGGGGGCAATTTCTGCCCCTGTATTCATGGCCAGTGAAACTATGTGGCTCCATTGTGCTAGGCAGAGAGACAGCGCAAGATTTGGGGAGCTATAGAGCTTAGCTCCACAAGGCTTCCAATCAGTCAGCATAGAGGTTCTAGGTAGGGGTGTGGCCAGAGAATCTCTTGCAATTCAGATTTTCCTTTCATGACATCACCACATAGAAGAGATGATTCAGGGGCACAGGGACTTCTGCAGCATCAGGTCAGCAAAAGGGTCAGATATTATTCTGTAGCCACTTGATAGTCTGGTGTGCACTTCAGCTGGGAGGCATGATGCAGTGTACCTCCCAAACTCACCTTACATCGCATCGCGCTTCCCAGCTGAACTGCAGACATATACTAAGGTCCTGATTTTCAGACGTGCTCAGCGCCTGCATTGACTTCAGTAGGATTTGTGAGTGCTCGGCTATTCTGAAAGATCAAGTCATAAAAGGGTAGATCTTATTTTCTTTTTGGTGGTCTCTGAATTATAGGCAAAGCTGGTAGCGTCACCTATTGTTAAGGTTGCCTGACACTTTCTATTTATAAGACCCTGTTTTCAGTTGCTTTCTGCTGAAGTTTTCCATGTCACAGACTGAATTTAGTTCGGAAGTTTTGGCAAAAATGGTTCAGCCATTTCCAAGAATGAAATTACAGAAAAATGTTTTGCTCACGTTAAAAAAAAAAATCTTACATTCTTTTAGTTAGAAACTCTAGCACCTCTTTATTTTAAAACTTTAAATTTGGAAGCAGGGAAAAGGGTTTTTCACCCTGGTAATAGTGGTGTGCTTTTTACTGTTCCCTTGAAAAAGCACCCAAATTTGGCAAATTGAAAGCCTTTGAAAAAATCTGAGTTTGCACATGCTCTGCAGAGGACTGGTAGTAAGAATGTCTTTGCAACCTTAATTCATGGTGCTACTATTCTTTCTGGCATTTCTAGGAACTCTCATGTGTACCCAGTCAAGCACAGATACAGAAGAACTGGGGAAAGACAACCTGTGAGATGGAAGAAGGTGTATTCTCACCAGAACTCCCCATCCTCCACAATGTTATGCTGTAGTCGGATTTTCTCTGCTTTGTCAATTGAGTTCCATTCATCTGAACTGCAAAAGAACAAACAGGATATTTTGCATTTTGCAATACACAGTTATTGAAGAAATGGCTAATACTTTATTGCTAGCTCTGTGGTGAACAAAGCCAAACAGCTGGCACATAACATTTCCTAATTGTATTACACCAGTGAATGGTCAGCTGTTTTTGTTACTGTATCTGCAACCATCCTAGTCAGTTTCACTCTTCCTGTTAGGTGTTAGTGTGACAGACAAGTTTGATTCACTTTTCTTATTTTGTGCTATCAACATTACCACAATCACCACCTCACCCTACCTCCCACTTCAGGCTTGCCCCCCATTTCATGTTGATAGCATTCAGTAATCTGCTGTACTGTGGTTATTCTATTTGGGTCAGAGATGGAAAGTGTTGCATACTCCAACACTATTTGCAAGCTAAAGAGGCTTCTATTTGCAAAACTAGGTAGGAAGTCTCCCTCCTTCTTTCACACACACACTCGCTCTTTCTCATATCCCCTCTCCTCCTGCTATTGAGTGCATTAGAAGATTATCTCCCTTTCCAGGTCTTGTCTATGTCTGTAACAGAACTCAATAGGTTGGACAATCTATTGTCTGAACCATTAAGCCATGCTTTTTCCTCTCTCCCTGCCATCAGGACTCCTCTTCCCTAGTAGCTTTTGTATTTTCTTACAATCCTGTGATGCCTAAAGTAGTCCCCCAGCTAAGCACTCACTGCAGCCTCCAGAAAAATAGATACTTTCATCTTCCAAGTATAGGTGTTAGTACTAGAGCACAGACACTGCAGACACCTCATTTTAGGTCTTAGGATGCAATCACAAAACAAGCTAAATGCATTTAAGGTGGAATAACCACACTTTATAGATTCCTACTTTTGTTTTCCACCTACCTGTCACTCCAGGCTCCTTTCCATTCCACCTGTCCCCAGGGATTCCTTAGCCGCACCAACTTTATTTTTCCTGCTTTAAATGATGTCTTGTTGAAAAAGAAAAGAGGATTGAATAAATTTTTTAGTCTCGTCTGGGCTCAGAGGGAAATGTATTATCTGCTGAATCACTCAGACCGCTTCCTGCAGCACTTAAATATTCCTTAGAGGTCTCCTACCCCTCCAGTGATCTGATGGTCGCCCAGCACAAGGCACCCTGGCTCTGGGCATACTGGAGTTCTCTTTTCACCACTATCCCTTGGTTTAACTTGCTGTATGTTATCTACACTCCCCTCCCCTAAAGCCAAAACTCAGATGGGTTTCTACTTCTTCCTGTTAAATTTTTTTTTATTATTATTGTAAGGTTTATTTTGTTCACAAAACTCATAACTCTTATTTTCTCCCTATTTTGACAGTACTGCATATTGCTTGTCTGTCCTAAATAGCTTCTTCCTTTCTGTAGAAAAGAATAAATCCATACATACCTCTTCCACTGCGGTAACTGAATAGGCATGACCTTTGACTAGTCCACAAGTCATACGTGTCTCATACTGCATTGGGACTATGGTCTGTAAAACATGGAATAAATACAATAAAAGGCATATAACAGACCCATTCCCGTACTTAAGGCAGCCAGTGTTCTCCCTCTGCACCACACTAGGTCACCCAATGGGTCACTTGGAAATTGGGACAATGACCATTTGTTTCTATAGGCTCACAGATGTGAGCAGAGGAGGAGACCCATACATCATAAAGTTAATCTAACAGCAAGGGTAGGTTATAGTCTATCCCTGAGAGAGGCTGTACCAGCTACTGACCAATGCACCAAAGGCAGTGGTGGATTATACATTACCTGAAGTCTTCCAGTCAAGATTGAATGTCTTTCTTGAAATATATTGTAACTCAATAATAAAATATGAGCTTGATGCAGGAATTAGTGGGAAAAATTCTTTGGCCTGTGTCATACAGGAGGTCAGACTAGTTGATTGAAATGATCCCTTCTACACTTAAAAGTCAATGAATTTATTAAACATATTAAACTCATACTGCACTGGATCTTAGCCAATGCACTAACAAGAAGCTAAACGTTTAAATCAAGATAGAATCTTATGAAGCAAGAACACAGAACTTGATGAAGATTCCTGAAAATCTTTATCAGGAAATTAAATTTTAGAGGGCACTATCCACCAGATATGTCATGCAGTTCTCTGAGATCAAAAGCTACAGAAAGCTGTTAAGTCATTGGTGAACTGGGCACGGGAATATCTACCTGGCAGCTTAAGGCAAATGAAAAACCCAAAGTAGCTGTAGAGCTGTATGAGGGGCAGGGAATGCAGACAAATGTGCTTTCCTGCCCCAAAAGCAGCACTAATAACTCTCCTCTTTTTCAGGCTGCACAAGCTGCAAGTATCCCCAAATGTGACTCCAGCAGGAGCGGTGATGGATAGGAAAGAGACCACCATGCTTTCTTTAGTGCCTTTTTTAATTTGTCTGGAGGAGCTAAATTAAGTGCCCATGAAAGTGGCAGAGAAACAGCCCTGGTTAGCGTTAAACATAGTGTAGTCAGGTGACGTGCAAGCTCTCCTCTTCCCCAGGTTTTCTCACTGCATCTCAGTCCCAAACTGAACAGACCTGTGAGACAAGGCTACCGTATTACTGATTTCAACCCCTGAGGTGAGTGGCAGGTGTACACCATTGAGCCTCCTGTTCCTTCTCTTTTAAAGTACGCTAATAATTCCCACAGCCCAGTGTATGATCAGGAAGAGTGCACAGATCTGGAAGCTCTTCTCTCCATCTCTGAAGATGGCTGACTATACATTTCAATGCACATTCATGCAGGGAGTCTAGTTCATTAAAACTATATATGAATTAAATGAGGGACCGAAACCAAAATCCCATATCACAAACTTTAGTTAAGTTTCATATTCTCATCTGAACTTTGTGGCTCAGGCCCATCACTAGTCTGAATACACACTTGATAGCATCAGAAGATATCACTATTGTTCTGGCTCTGGAGATTGAGCGCGTATGTCCCTGCCAAGCAGTGCAGGAGATCTTATGGTTCTCAGCCACCTCGTGGGCCCAAGAGTTCTCTCGCTAATTTGCACTGGTAACTGCAAGACACCCTGTGATTAGTGCCGGTTAGGAAGAGTAAGTGAATGAAAACCATAGAGACCATTAATAATGAATCAGAAAATGTTATTTGCTGATTTATTTTTAGTTGTAGTTTCATTTACTAGTTTATGGGAACACCTCATAATGCCCTAGTATACCTCCCACAGCATATTTAATCACAGGAATGAACTCTTATCAATATGAAGTTTCTCTACAGCTTCTGCTATTCAGCCTTTGTGGAGAGGTGACAGGGTGGCAATTTTTGTATGGATTAGCAAATTTCTACTGCATATCCATTAGTAACATCAGAGCCTTGAGAAAGGTAAGAGCCGATACCCTACGCATGAAAATTCTCTTAACTTTGTATCATCCTGTGCTCGTATGCTGACAGTATTAAAATGTCTCATTATTTTATGTTCCGTTCCTATCTCCTTATATTAACTTAGTATGCTCATTTCCTTTGTGGAGGTACATTATGTTTCACAATGATTTATAATGGCTACGCTTTAAAACAATCTGACCCCCGGAGTTTCAAAAGTGATGTGCTCAGGAGTTGAGGCTCAGCCTGCAGAAGCTGAGGTCTCCTGCATGATCCTTTGCTGAGGCATTAATACAGTTGCTGTCCTGGTGACCAGCAGGCTCGGGACTTGCCATGTTTTTATTTACAAAGCATGTATTGGGAAGAGAGAGAATTGAACACAAGGTTATAATCTATAGCGGACGTAGGGATGACTAGCAACAAAAAGAAAGCCAGGTGAGCAAATTAATACGTATGAAATGAAATATGAAACTTCCCCTTCTCCTCCACTGTGTTTGCAACGGGAAAGGAAGCTGAAGTCACAGTAGGATAACGACATTTGACATGTAATGATTGCATGCCCCCGGCAAAAGACATTCCATGCATGTCTGATGATAGATAAGACATGAAGATGTGGAAATGAAGACATTTTTTGAGTCAGATACCGCGATGATGAGTCTGATACAAATACCAAGATAGAATAGAATGAACCTGGCTCTCAAAATTATTTTCCATTATTTCCCTTCTGTGTCCATTTCCTCTTTCCCTCTTCCCTTTTTTAAACTTTAATATTTCTCCCAGCTAACTTCCTCTCCAGCTCTCTATCTCCTTACTTTTTTTTGTTTGGTTTCTTGTTTTCCTCCCCTCTGCAATCTCCACCTTTTACAATTTTTAAATGCTCCTGCTGCTAGTCCACTGGTCCCCATCTCTACTGAATCGACTCTTTAGGAAACATCACTTTCAGCCAATGACTTCCTAGTATCACAGCTTTTGACGGTGCTGGCTCAGCAGTGTAGTGCCCAGCAAAATAGTATAGCAACAGGAATGGCAACTGCAGGAATAATTTTGTGAACTTCTACTAGTGTGTGGTACCAGAGGAGGAGCTCTAATACAATGCCAGATGAATAGGGGCAGTTTGGACAGCCTATGCTTGCAAACAAGGAAGGTCATTTGTACATGAGCCAAGAATACTTGCAAAGAATTACATAATGTATATACATTTCTGTACTTCCCCAAGGAATTACATCATTTTGCATGACTAAAAACTGATGTCAAACAGAAAAGTTTTATTCCTCCTCCTGTCCTTTTCCTACTAACTTCTAAATTAATCTGTCTCTTTTGCATTCACAGCAGAAATATTACAAAGAAAAAGTTTTACGCTCTGTAATATTATATAAATGGACATGCATAATTTAATCTATCAGTGAAAGGCAGCCCCCAAAGGGGTGAGAGTTAGAATAGTTTAACAGCGAAATGGGGAAGGACAGCAAGTCTCTTTTAATCATTAGTTTTTAAAACTGGATGATTCTATCTTAAACTCCTCAATCCTCACTCTATTTTTCTTGAAATTCCCCAACCTTTATAACCTGAATGGATTCCTGTGTTGTGAAGTCTTTCATTGCTTATGTAATCCTTGATGTGTTTCTCCTTTGCCTGTCAGTGGTATTTTTTTGTAAATAAGGCTGAATTGTTCCAAGCAGCCCTGTCTGTCTCTGTGATATTTCCTTATCCCAACTGCCTCTGAGGACCTTACAAATCTGTGCACAGATAATACTCTACATAAAATGCGGTCCACAGACGCTCTTACTTATTGAGTTTCCACTAGAGCCTTTACTTTGTTAAAGGTGGAAATCTTGTGCCCCGCTAATCTTTCTCTCTTTACATTCTCCAAGCCACCCTCCCTCCCAAGCAAGGGACTTTATTAGTGAATCTGCAGATGTTGTGCACTTATTATTTTGTGGCATAAGCTACCCCATTCCATAAGTAAATTAGTTAACTATTATCTATTTTGCCTACAAAACTGTGGATTTTTGCACACGCAAATTAACGCATCTGCACATTTTGTGGGTGGATTAATGGAAGCCTGCTGAAAATTTGTGCCTAAGTGTTGTATAGTTAACAAAGGGTTAAACAGCGACATAGTCCTGTTACTGGGAGAGGTTGATTGCTCACTTCCTGATACCTTTTGTTGTTGTTTCTCTAGTGGTAGTAAGTTGTGCACAAGAGTTTTAAGCTGTGATCTTAACTGAAAGCTACCTCTCTGGATGCGAGGGTAGTCTTCTGGGTGGGTTATACCTGTCACTGCATCTTGAAAGGATTGGAATTATTTAGTACCTAAGAACGCACAAACACCCAATGCTTCTTAGAACAATTTCTAGTCATCTTTCACTGCTGTGCTTTAAGTCAATGAATGCCTTAGGGGTTTCAAAACATAGTTGCTATGCTTTTCAAATTGGCATGGTTGCAGGGAGAAGAGTTGTGAGATAGGGGACAGAGGGTCGGTCATTGCTTCAGGCATACGTACCCAGGCTGGTCTTTCATCTATGCCTTGGAAGTCTAGCGTTGAGTCAGTCCTTGGCATGCTATTCACATTCTTCATCATTCGGGCAATTAATTCCCCAAGATCACTTTGAGGGGCACTCCCGTACGAAAAGCCCATATTATCCTGGTACAGAAAATGGGAGAAGAAAGTGGCACATGGAAAGTGAACGAGTGAAGAAAGAGAGGAGGGGAAAAAGGGAAAATGATAGAGAAAAGAAAAATATAATTAATGAGATCACTTCCATTTTCCCTTGTTACATGCTGGAAGATCTGCTCTTTTATCTATTGGGCTCAATGACACTACAGCACTAGCGCTACTACTGTAGCTCCATAGTCCTAAGCTCTTATTGCAATGAGCTGTGCCTCTACTAGGATAGACTCAATTCCACACAAAGGTCAAAGAGAAATGGGAGACTTGTAATTAGAGGACACCTGGCTCTACTTACGTCACAAAAGCCAGAGGTTGTCCTACACTTCTGTTCCACCTCAATGAGAGCAGCTCTTTCCAAAAGGACATGGCAGTGCCCCATCTGCTTACCTTTATTTGTGTGGGTGATACTGTGTCGCCCTGCAATTATGTCACATTATGAAGTGAAGTCAAGTCCATAAATGATTACATGAGGCCATGTGGCGGTGTGGTGCCATTTAAAAGGTTAAAGTCCTGAGAAGCTTCTCCAGAAGATGCTTCAGAACCCAAGCCCACCGAAATGTGTTCTCTCCCCTGCCCCCCTTCTCCCGTTTTAACCTCTGCAATGAATGATTCTGGAAAATCAGAACCTCATGAGCTAATTGGGAACCTCACAGAAAAAGTCAAGTGGTCTTATATAAAGTAATTAATTTGACTCCTCCTCCTTTCTCTTCCCCCTCCATTTGTATGCACTTAGCTTGTGACAGTAATTCTTTCACATATACATTTTATTTATTAATTTTTGTTCAGATTTCAGCATCACTTCTCTGGCACTTTAATCGATGCCAGTGGCAGCACACTGACATGCCCCCCAAATTGGATGTATTTCCTCTGGCATCAGGGCCAGGATATCGATTTGATCTTTTTAGGCTTTAAGATTATTAAAGCCTCAAAAATACTGTACTATTATATAGCCTTTAACTTCAATAGCTCCCTCTCTCTTTCCTAATGTAGTGCACAAAGGCAGTGTATTCTAAAGGATAGAGCATTAGATGGGAGTCTCAGATTCTATTTCCAAGTATGCCACCGTCCAGCTGGGTGACCTTGGGCAAGTCACACACCCCCGTGCCTCAGTTTCACCATCTATAAAATGGGGGTGATAATCCTGATCTCTTTTGTAAAGTACTTTGAGATCTAGGGATGCAATGTGCTATATAAGAGGTAGGTGTTATTATTACTAACGTTAATAGGTTAATCCTCACAACATCCCCACCAATAGGTATTCTTACATCTGTTTTACAGATGGGCAGTCTGAGGCACAGGGGATTACGTGACTTGCTCCAAGCCGCACAGGTGGGCCCTCTCCTGCAAGCTGTTGTGCACAGCCTATGCCCCTGTGGAATCCACTGAAGTCAGTGGGGTTCCCTGTGGGTATCAGAGTCCATCAGTGCAGAGCAACTTGCAGGATCAGGGCCCGAAGTCGTAGAGTCGGGAAAAGAATCGATGTCTCCTAGCTCACAGTCCCTTGCTTGGACCACAAAACAGGGCTTCTTGCCTTACTCCTCGTGGGACAAATCTTTAGTCCATATTTAAGGCAACTTCCAGTCTCTACAATGGGAGTTAGTGTGTGTACGGACAGAATGAAAAGTAAGCAAACACCTCAGGATTTATGTCCCTACTCTTTACATGCTATAAGTCGTCTAAAAAATTTCCATATAATGTTTTATTTTTTTGTGATGCCTGAGGCAAAGGGGACATCTTTCTAAAGTTCCACATTCTTCTTTGGGGGTGGATCCTTCTCGTCAGCTTTCCCAAAAGCCAGTAGTCAATAACATAAGGGAAGTCGCCACCCTTTGTGGTGGAGTTTCTAAGTCAGACCTAACAGAAATCCTCTTGTCTTAGAAATAGTCTCGTGCTAATTCAATTTAGGAAAGCACTTAAAAAGACATCTGCGATTGTCCACTGATTTAGAGACCGCACTGCTTCACAGTCCAGTATGATTTATCTGCAATGTTCACATGGACTTACATCAATGGAACAGGCCATAAGCGATCCTCTATCAATGGCATGTTTCATGATTTTGTATATATCTTTGGGTGCATCTTTTATCTCATAGAACTCTGTCACTCCTCCTGTGAAATCCTCCATGGCCTCTGTGGTATTGCCTCCTTTCAAAGCTTCGTAGGACCCGTGGAGCCTTGGAAAGGAGAAAAAAAAGTTATGCTGTAAACAATCCTGGTTATATTTATCAGTTTGGTAAAGGTCATGTTGAAAATTTTAATAATTTGGGTTACCCAGACATACTACAAAAATAAATTGTTTGTTTGTTTAAGAACTAATTGCTCACATCTGGTTAAGCGGCAGGCCAAACTCTGGAAACTATACTCTACAGCTTATTACATCCTGCCTCAAGTCTAAGCCACACGAGTTAAATGAAAACCCTGGGAAAATGTTTGCATGTATAGATTTTCAAAGAGGGACTTCTGCAAGAGAAATCCAACAAAATGTCTTCATTATGGCTTGTCTCCATGACTATTTGGAAGAGAATTATGTTAACTCTTGCATATAGACACAGTATTACTTCCCCACACACAGCATATAACATAAGGCTATTGGAGGTGCATTGCAGTTCTAAAGCATTCCTTTACTTTGCATATGCCTTTTCCAGCAGAGCACTCCAGAATTCATTGCGCTGGGAGGATTTGGTGAAGACCAGCTGGTTGTTATATGTTGGTAAGCAGTCATCAATGACAACATCCACCCAGTTTCCATAGCGCCAGAACTGAATAAAAGCAGACAGAAAAAAGTATTAGTGAGTATGGTGGGAGGGAAAGCTGTCTTAATAATTAGGAAAGCCATGAGGCAAGGGAAGTCCAGTAGCTAGCTAAGTATGGTTATGAATTTGGTCCATTTCCTACACATTTTTGGAGGTCTCTGCTATGCATTTGAGGCCTGATTTTCAGAAGTGCTGAGTACCTACAGTCTTAATTTATGTCAGTGGGAGATGTGGGTGCTCAGCCTTGGTGTTAAAAGACCAAGACATAAAATTTAGATGGTCACCAAGCATAAATTCAAAGTCAGGGTCTCCTTCCTACATCATGATCCTTCAGCCGTTCACACAAAATGTCCATCTTAATCCACATAACCCTCTCTTTCCCTTCCTCCTTTCTACCCTAATTTCTGAAGTGTCTACTGCCTCCTCCCCTTGGAGCTTGATTCTTCTCCGAGTAGAAGCAATGGCTTCTGCATGGCCCAGTAAACTTGCAGACCCCAAAATATTGTCAGGACTGCTGGGTTGGATTTTCTGTCATGTGGAGAAGCATGGACCTTGTACTGCACCAGCTTTGTGTTGTGATCGAATAAAGGACTTCAGTTGCCCACAGTAAACACACGTCCATCCAGACTGCAAACAGGAAGGTGGGAAGGAGAGGTGGAGAAGAGACATCTATGCATAATAATAATAATAATACTGCAATGACAGCTGGAAGTGTGGTAGTTGGACTGAGTTCTTTCATGTAATATACACACAGGCCAGCATGGAATCTTTTAAGAAGGAGGCTTACATGTCATGTAGAAAACAAATCAGTCAATCTGTGAATTCTTTTACAATATGTCTTCAACAGAGACCAGCAGTTTGAGGGACTAAAAATAGGTTCCCTTCCCAGCTAACAGTTTATCTATAACCCATGTAGTGGCTAGCGTGGCATAGCTGAGCAGGGAGAGGGAACACCTGTTGCTTTCACTTATTGATGGGGCATATTCATTTGCAAATGTTTCAGTGATGATTTAATGCTCCTCAATTACTGCAGCAGGTTGCTTGTTCTGTGATTTTCCTAGAATAATCTGACATTTGAGAATTTATTTCCTACACTTTCCTCTTTGTCACTTGTTCATGGGATAGATGAGATGAAGGGTACCCTTTCTGCCTGGACTGTCAGAGCAACAAATGCTCTGTCTATGTCCCTGGATAGTATCACCTCTACGCTATGTGCTGCTTTTGGACAGGACTCACTTGGAAGTGGAAGATCCCAGCATAGTTTTTTATGAAGGTCTGATCATGAGGTATGACTCGGCAGAGTAGCTTTTCATTCAGTGTCAGGCAAGCAATGGCCGCTAAGAACCAGCAGTCACCTGTAAAAAAGCAGAAGCAGCAGGCAAAATGGAGGGTAAAAGACATTAGGGCAAAGTCCTCTGAGACAAGTGGTCCATCTCCTCCAGCCAGTTTTATTTCTATTGTGATGTATTTTAGTACATGTACAGGACATTATTATTATTGTATTGTGGAAGTGCCCATTACCCCAAGCAGGATCGGAGGTTCACTTGCTAAACACTCTACAAACATGGTCCCTGCCCCTAGGACTGAGAAGAGTCTGAGTTGGTATAATTTACACTTTCCTCTGGTTTGCTCAGAATTTGTTACACAAACCCTTAGGGTCCAGTAGCCCTTTATTCTGTGGGGCTGCTCTAGCCTATCTGGGCTGCAATGGTTAGTAGGTTCCCCCAACTCAGGACTGACAGACCACAAAGTGTTCCAGCCACACCCCCACTGCATCTAGGATGCCTGCCAGGCTGGGGGCGACGAGTAGGTGGAATACAGCTGGCTATGTTGGCTTTACAACAACTGGGAATGCACCGATTCAGAATGACTGTGAAAGACAGTCTTCCACGCTAAGACACAGCAGGGCAGAGGGTCTGTCCCTCAGCCTGACTTCGGTGCCTTTGTGTTATGGTTTGATTTTCCACTCTCAGCAACATTGCAATCCCGCTTACCCTATTACTGTGAGGTTTATTTGCTGCTGCCGCGTCTCTCGTTTCAAGCCTGTGTCCATGTTTGCACAGCATTTTCCGTAGGTTTTCTTTAAAGTTACAGTTTAAAACAATAAACTTTATGCTGAGGTTTACTATCCCAATGGTGATCTCCATGGGGCTGCAACTATTTTCAAACTATTTGTGTGAACAGTCTCTAGCACAGTGGACCCTGTGGGGCACACTGTAATGTAAACTATAATGCCAGGTAAATTAAATTTGCCTGCACAATCTCTTTCTTTCTCAACCTCCCCTCCCCGCAATTCTTTCATGTTGCCCATAACTCCTTTAACAAACTCTCTATCCCAGGCATCAGGCTCCCACTTTCTTTTTCCTCCTCAAAACTCACCTCTTCCATCAAGTCCCAAAACTCTAATCCATTCAACCATTCCATTAAAGAAAATACACACTCACAGATGGAACCATCCTGTAGCCCTCAGCATACTGTGGTGTCTGTGTAGACTATAAGGTCCTTAGGGCAGAGACTTGTTTTTGTTTTTAATTTGTTCTGTTCAGGACTGAGCATACTGTCAGCATGTACCAAGAATAAACCGCTCTCTGTTATTGTACGAAAACATAGGAATAAAATATACATCCTCTCTGGAGCAATTGTCCCTGAAGGTCTGCAGCGAAGTAGGGGATTATTTAATATAATGGACTGGGGGGTTATTGCATCCCTAACAATTTAAAACAAACAAACAGTGTGGATCTTACGACTTCATCAAAACCGTGGCGTCACAGCTGATGTTGTCAGCGCTTTGGAAAACTCACAAAGCACTGATTTCTGATTTCGCTGAGTTGAGTCTGTGAGGTTTTGAAAGGAAAACATGCAGCCTTCCGTGCCAGCCTTTGGAACAATGCCTGTTGGGAGCCATGGGGAGGGGAGTGGTAGGATCACTTGGCCTAACCGCCACCTGTGTCTGTGATGTGTGAAGTGAGGAAGGGGTGAGGAAGAAATTGAAGTATTTTAAAGAGAAATGCTGTCTGAAACTGCCTAGTTCTTATATTTCCTCTTTCACCCTAATGGTGGTTTGCAGTGTGGGCATTTGAAGACTTTCCCCTGCCTTCCCACCAGCAAAAAGGGAAAGAAAGAGAGTGGATGGCTATTCTGCTCTGAACTGTGTTAGGCCAGGTCTATGCCATGAACGTACATTCATATAATTGCATTGCTCAGGGGGGTGAAAAATCCATACCTGAGTGACACAGTTATTCTGCCCTAGCACCTGGTGGAGACGGGCTTCTCCCGTCAACGTAGCTATTGCCTCTCATGGAGGTGGATTAACTATGCCAACGGGAGAAGCTCTCCCATTGGCATAGTAGCATCTTCGCTGAAGTGCTACAGCAGCACAGCTGCATCGATGCAGCGATTTAAATGTAGACCTGCCCTTAGTGTGGAGGTAGGTTTGTGTTTAAAAGCCACAAAAAATTACCTTCGCAGGTTGACACTTGTCTGTTTGTGCCACTGTGTGAAACTTGTACACAGACCTCAGGGAAAGCCCTGTGGTTTAAAGGTACACCCAACTGAGAGCCATGGCCCATCTAAAGTAGGTTTTAAAGGCATGTTGGCACCTGCCTAGAATAATTTTCAGTAGTTCATTTATTTTCATTTTTGATTTAAAAAAATGTTGCTTGCCCTGTGTTGGTGACTGTGTGTGGTCACTGCACCTTTCAGGTTGGGTGGTCTGGCAGAGATTCCTGCTGGCATCAGTTGCAGCTAATGCTGGAACTCCAGAATGAAGTGGAGCTGCATGTAAATAAGGACTCGCTCATTGCGCTCACTTGATTTGTTGTTGTTGCTCTGATCCAGTTAAAATCACTGTAGTTTGCTCAGTGATTTACATGTATTGTCTTAGTAAATGGTTGAAAGTGGTGCAGAGATAAAGTGCTAACTCTCAGTGCTCTGGATTTGTTTAGTGTTTGCAAAGACAAATTTTGCCTGGTGCAGAGAAATGTGCTTAGTAGCATACACAAACATCTAGTCCAAAATGAACTGACCACTCATGGATAGGGGGAAAGCGAATGCAGGGACAGGGTATCATCAGCTCAGAATAGCTTACGTGCAGTCCTGAGCATGTAAATGTGCAGTTGCCATTTTCATTGTTTCTGTGTACTCCTGCTGCGAGCAAAGTATTGTTTTACCTGACCACGTCAAACTGCTGCCTCGAAGAGAAACGTGACACCACAGGTTTCCACCTGGGCATCCCAAACTACTGCTTCTGAAGGGCCCCATGAAACAATATCTTTCACAGCCAGTCGCTTATTGCTTCATGACATATATGGGGAACACCATTCTTGGTAGCCCACCACCTGACATATTTCGCTTTCAAATTGCATCAATCCTGTGCTCTAGGTATATGATTACTGCCTCTGATTCACTATGATCCATGCACACAGCTAGCCTATGCTAAAACTTCCTGTTGCTGTTGCCTTATCCTCCTTTCTCCCACCTCTCCTTCTTTGTTTCATCTACTTGTGCTACATCTGGTCTTTCAGACGAGAAGTTCTTTGGAACAGGGTCGGTCCTTCAGCATATCTCTTCATCATGTGTCGCTCAATGGAGCGGTGACATGCTTGGGGTATCTAGGAGCTGTTATAATGTAAATAATAAGATCAATTAAAAATCTGACTGAATAAACTAATATTAGATTAAACTCTTCCTCCTCCATCCAGCCTCTCAGTACAAACAGTTGCCTCCCCTTTAGCTCACTTAGACTCTGTCTCCTTAACTCACTCTCTTCCTGAAAGCCTGAGAGAAAAGAGGCCTTGCAAAATGCTGCCCTGCAATAAATGTCACAATTTGACTAGCAAAGCATGTGCTCAGCAGCTTCTCTCTCACAGCTCTCATCTACAGCCCTGCAAGACAGACCTTAGGTGGTCTGGTTAAATAAATAAGCAGCCAGTGGACTTGAAAAGAACTATGGTAATGAAACAGGATTATATTAACTCATATCTAGCAGGTAAAAGCTAAACTCCAATGCAATTATCTGGGACTATCTAAGAAATCAAAAACACAGGACAGACGACAAAATGTCATACCTAATTCTCCTTGACAAATATCAGTTCGGTTGGCTCCACCAATTATAAAGCGTGGATTCTCACAGATTTCCTGTAAGATACAAACACACATGTGAGCAGGAAAAGTGTGCTTTATGCTGTCTGTATAGCAACCCTAGGGGCCCCCAGCATTAGCACCTGCTGCAGTTTTGACCAAGAGGGGGTAACATCAGGGCCTG
This sequence comes from Mesoclemmys tuberculata, assembly GCA_007922155.1. Lineage (NCBI taxonomy): Eukaryota > Metazoa > Chordata > Testudines > Chelidae > Mesoclemmys > Mesoclemmys tuberculata. The sequence goes on from ML675613.1 coordinate 50,753,159, forward strand.
CAGCTGTGATGCAGCAGCATAGAGTGGTGTTCTGGGGAGAGAGACAGCCCAAGAGAGGGCAGCTACAGCTGGGAAGGGGGCTTGAAATCCACTGGCCAGGATCTTGAAGGGCCCTGTGCAATGACCCCAGCTACGAGGGGCACAGAGCATGTGGCCGGAGAGGTCGATCATTGGGACACTGACAGAGGGAATGCAGTTTGGGTGCGGTTCTCCAGGTAAGAAGCTGTCACTGGTGGATGAACCTGTTGGCAAGAGGGGCAATCACTGCAACATCAAATCAAACGAGCATCACAAGCTTGAGACAGGTGTAGGCAGGACAGCAGGGGTGAAACTTGACTTAAGCCAAGGAGAGGAGGATTCCTTCTTGAGGTGACAGTGTTTTGTTGACTGTGATGGTAATTCACAGTTTATCATTTTCCTATGCATGCATTTGATGTTACTTCATATTATTTATCTTCCTGCCAAATTTCTGGGTTTTTCTTTATAAAGTTTAAAATATAAGGATATCTTCATTGTATAGGTTTGTGTCTTACTCTCCTCACAGCAGGCATAGCCTAGCTGAGGCCTGGCTCACTGCATCTGTTTGCTATAGAAATTGAATGGGAGTTATGTCAACGTGATGGCCCTACAGAAAAACCATCTGCCGAAGGGGTTTGATTGAGTTTCCTTTCAGAGGTGCTTTTCAGGGCGCTGTGAGATAAGATGTGCAGGATTTCAGGTAAAGTGTAGCCTCCATCTGGAGGGTTTTGGTAGCTGGAGCTGGAGTGGAATCTTCTGGGCCAGCTGCACAGGGCATAGTTACAAATACATTAACATTTTCAGGAGTGCTAGACAGAAAAAATTTGTTCATTGTGGGGGGGAAAAGGTTAAAATTGGTGTGGGATGAGGAAAGGCAGGATGGCAAGCCTGGGCTGGGAAACCAGTGCAGCTCAATAAAGTTTGAGGTCCACAGATCCTGCGGCTCTCATTGAGAAAGGTGGAGAAGCACTCCCCCCCAAAACTGGAAATGTCCTCAGGTGTGAGGAGTAAGGCTCACATTTTCCAAAGTGGCTGCAGGTTTTGAGTGCCTCAGTTTGTAGGTGCCCAGCTTAGACAATTAAGTGAAGATGAGCTAGCAGGAGTGGAGAGAGCGCTGACATCCATTTCATGAAGAAAGTGTCCCTGTAGTGATCCCTCTTTAGCTCTCCCCACAGTGTGCTCTTTGAGTCTTTGCTTCATGAGTTGTGTTTCCCTTAATTTTTTATTAAAGAATTTTCTACTTTTTTCCTGAGGTGCAATATTGAATTGTCAAAACGACATTTGAAAAAGGCAATGCTGCTATAATCTGCCCTATCAGGGCATTATTTTCCTCTACCCTGCCTCTAGCATAGTCATTTATACTTGTGCAAACGTGTGCAACGTGCTCCCAGAACAGAACATTAATATATTACACCCAGTCTGCACAGGTGTAAATTACTACTGTCTTGTCTACATTACAGAAGCTACACCAATTGTTGCCTCTTCAACTGATTGAAAAGCAGCTTTCAGCTACATATAAAAATACTTCAAATCATTGTTCCAGAGGCAGCAATCAGTGTAACTTACCTCAGAATTGAACCTGGGCTATAACACAATTCAGCTGGAAACATTTTCATGTGATATAACTGTTTGTTCCCTAAACTGGCCAAGGAACCATGGTACATGAAACCCAGGCTGTAGAAGAAGAGAAGAGAGGACAGCCAGCCCCATTTTGGTAACAGATTCCCCTACTTCTTAGCAGCCTTCATTCATGAACTTCATAGCACAGGTTAGGGGGAAAAGGGACAGACACCCACAATGGGAACTCATATGCAAGGTTGGAAGAAAAAGAGAGACTCCCAAGCAGAGCTCATCTCCCAGGCAAAAGGATGGTGGCAAGGAAAGGCACTTCCAACCAGGTACCCAAACTCCTGGGATGCGGATAAAGATATCTACTTAATGACCCCATCTCCTATGCTGGAGGGGGGGAAAAAGAAACCACACCTGAGGATCCCGTCTCCTGGGAAGTAATAAGGGTCAGGGGAGAAGACAAGCTCCTCCCAGGAAGGACTGCAGAGGAGAAGAGAGACCTGCACGTGGGTATAGCTGTATAGAAAGTCAGGAGTATTAGAGACAGGTCTTAGGTACTGTAGTTGTAGCCTGAAGCCTTTTTGATATGATCAACATAGTGATGGACTTTCCCAAGCTCATATTTCAGGTCTAATTGTTTCTTTGGTATGAGGCCAGTTCTGCTTTTCCCCAGTAGTTAGCTCAGTGATAGTTACATCAAATAATCTATCTGGGTTATCCCCATCGCAGAATTGAGACAAATATCCAATGATGACAAATTTCCGGCCCTCCAGAACAGTCATCTTATTCTGCCTGCTGCTGGGAAAGGAGAAAGTGGCCTTTTATTTCCTGCCTTAGTCAGCTGTCCTGGGGATTACATTCTGTAAAGTCAGCTGCTTGAGATATCTTATAACTTCTCTCCATCCATCTGCTTTGTTGGAAACATTCTTCCTGACACTGCTATTATGCTTATCTTGAAAATTGGCAGTGTCCTGTGGGAAGTTTCAGATTATAGGAGTACATTTTCCAGTCCAATCCATGTACTTCAGCTGGCACCTGCTCCCACTGAAGTCAATGGTGAAGAACAAAACTGGGCTGAGAGTACAGACTTCTGAATTTGGCACATCATTTTTTAGCTAAATGTAGCTGGATAGTTAAAATACTTCCAAAGCTACTAGTTAAAATAGAAACACAAATACCCCACCTACGGTGTAATTTCACATGGCATTATATTCAACTACAAACTACACAAAACAAAAGGTAGAAGTCCTACAGTGGTCATGCGGACAGATCCAGGTGTAATAAAAATACATTTCTGAGCTGAAGACAAAGGCTGTAAACCATCTATCTCATTTTCCTTACTACTCTTATAGGCCTCCCATCCCTCATAGGGAAATTTTGCATCTCATTGCTCATAGCAGTTCAGCTCCTATGGTGGTAGTAATGCTGCCATCCCCAGTGCAGACCAGTTGCTGGTGTTTTAAGTATCATGCCATCTAAAAGATGCTCAGAACAGAACTGACTGGTGTGGTATGTAAAACGCCAGTGACAGCTGATTGCTGGTCTCCCTTACGGATCCCAGTGTTGCTATCACCAATGAAACTCAAACAGTGTTCGCAATGGTGGGAAGATTTTGCAAAATTTCTCTGTAAGGCAGCAAACTCACCAGCCGTAACACCTGCTTGTGTCAAGGGACCCTCGTCTCCAGTGCCCCCTGCTGGCATTTCTGTCTCTTCCTTGTCTTCTATGGCTTAGCTCTCTGGCCAAGTCCAGTAAAGTTCCCTGGACTGCTTCCTACCTCCAAGCCCCCTTGTTCTGCTTCCCTACAGCATGTGCTTAACAAAGCCTCCCTTTGGGTCTCAGGCCTCTCCCTTCTCCCTAGATCCTCCCAGCTCCTCCTTTCTCTGGCGAACTAACCACTCTTCTGCTCCTCTTGGGCTCCACTAAAGTTCTTCTAACTGACCCTACCTCAGGGCCTCCTCCACAGGAGCCTAGCCTGTTTCCAGTGGAACCTCCTACCTGGCTTCTTGCCTGTTTAAGCCCTATCTCCAGGTCCCCACTCTGTCCCCCCACAGAAGCCTGAGCTGCTGTCTGTGGGTTTCTCACTGGAGCGTCCTGTCTCCTCTGCAATCCAGTCTAGTCTAAGTAGCCAAGAAATTCAGGCACACTGAGTGAGGCCATGAATTCATTCAACTTTCATTCCCTCTGGCTGGGTCTACACTGACGGCAGCAAATTCACCATGGTCAGATTGATTGCTCTGGATCGACTGAGCGGTCTGTGTAGACACGCTCAGTCGATTCAGCAAGTGATGCAGGAAAACCACCCTGATAAGTGGAGTAGCGCTGCGTCGAAGGGACCGCTGTTCCCTTCAACGTAGCGCAGTGTGGACGGTGCAAGGAGGAGACACTGCAAAGTCGACGGGAGATACGCAAGTGATTTACGTCACTTGCGTATCTCCCGTCGACTGCTGCCGAATCGCAAAGGTAAGCGTAGACAGGGCCTAAATAGATCTGGTTCTAACTGTGGTGAGACATTGCCTAACCACCTCCTTTTGGTTATTTAGGAGACTTAAGTATCTAATATATTTTAAGATTTTCTGTTTACTCTGTTCCTTTCACATGTGAGTTGCTTGAATTTTAGTGCACAAAGATCAGTGCTGGGTTTTTTGTTTTGTTTTTGTAGGCCTCCATTAGTTCTTCTATAATTTAAAATACATCTTTCCAGAGCTTCTTTGAACAGTACTGGAGTCTGAACATATAGGAGCCAAAAAGTGAAGGGACTGGTACAGCTTCATACCAAAAGACTTACCAGCTGAGTGGAGAATGTTAATGGGGGCTATCACATTTTAACTTGCCTTATTTAACTTAACCACCACCTTCCACAACAAAATAAAACAAAACAAAATGCTTCTGTCCCAACCAGAGACTTCTGCATACCTCACCCAGGACTCCTTGATGTCCCTTCCTCAGTCCCTCTTCTGCAATTCAGTTTTCCTCCAGGTCCTTCCCCCCGGAGGTACTCTTCTTCCTTGTCTCACACTGCCCAGGTGGACACCTGGATCTTCTTCTAGATCCTCCCACTTATTTACTCTCCAGTTCATTGGTGTGTCAGACCCATCTAATTGCTAGATACAGATCTTGCAAGACCCTTCTTTAACTTGCTCCGGCCTTGTCAGGTGACGGGAGAAAAGGCAACTAAGCGATTCGAATTTTAAACTCAGCCAGTCTAATATTGGGAATCAACGGGAGAAACTGATTCTTAGAATCAATAAATGAGTCATATTGCCCTCTTCACTGACATGAAACTTTAGACATGGTTCCCAATAGCCAAAGTAAATTAGCTGCTTCTAGATTATGTTCATCTGAGGCTTCTCAATGTAGGTAAAGAGGATATGGCCTACACTGGATTGAATAAGATACAATATATTTTTTACCTACTGCTTAGAGCATACTGTTGCACGTTATTTTGCCTACCAACTTTCACATTGGCATCTTCTGTTAAGTAGGCTGTCAACATAACTGCTTGCAAGACCTCTTTATTCTCTGAAATTCCATGCATGCTGACTGATTATAAACCCATAAAAGAAATTAGTGTTTTTTCCCCTTCTTCATTACCAGCAGAAGCTGTTTAAGAAGTTGTACCTATGTTATATCTGTCTCCAGGGTCAGCTATGACCCAGAATATCATTCCCTACCATTGCCTCTTCCTTTTAATGCTCTTCCCCTTGGTGGTGGTCTGCCCAAGCTCCTGGTAGCCCAGGGACTATGCATTTGCTGGAAACACATAATCCTCAGACATGTTCTGCTGAACCAAGCAATGGTGCTTAAGAGCATTAAGTCCTCACCCTCAAACTTCTGTGGCTGAGCAAGAGACCCCTCCTCTTTCCTTCCTTTTTCTCTCTCGCAACAGGCAGTCAGGGAAGAATCCTGACAGGACATAGGACATGGCTGTATCAATTAATTTGGGAAGTTGGCCCTCTGAAATAGGTACCTCAGTCTCCCTTTGGCATCAATCTAAAGGGATACTGACCCCATCAAATACATCTAGACTATATAACTCCTCCACAGTCTGAAAACTATGCATTTGCAAAACCAAACAAAATATTCACTCCATACACGATACAGTGTGCAGATACATGGTGCTTTTTAAATACAAAAGAGGTCACCCTTTGTGTCTGCTCCGCAGATAACTCTCGGTCTTTGCTTCCACGCCAAGCAAGTATCCACCCAGAGTGTTCACTTGATTTTTATTTTCCTCATGAACAATTTAGAATGTTCCTTCTGTTCTTTTCTTGGCCAGACAGGAGAGCAATCTCTGCAACACGCTGCCCAGTTCTTTTTTATCTTTTAACAGTGCAAATACTTGTTATCAAAAATAATAATTAGGGCTGTCAGATAATCACAGTTAATGCATGAGATTAACGAAAAAATTCACGTATTACTTTTTTAGCGAGCATTAATCGCACACCAGGGTCCTATGCTCTGGGGGCACCACTGCACGTCTCCAGGGGAAGGGTGCCCCTCCTCCCGCTGCCCTGTTCCAGTGCTGCTCCTGGCTCCTCCCCACTCCCCCATGGAACCCCTGGCCAAGATGCTCCAGACTGGGAGCCTGCCTCCTGTCTGCTGCACAGAGCAGGGGTGGGGGGAGGGCTGATGTTGGGGTGTCCACCTCTCCAGCCGAGGTGAAGTCAGGGAATGGGGGAGCCTGTCTGCTGCTGCTGTCGTCTCAGGAGTCAGTGCTGCTGACTGCAGCTGCTGGCTGAAAAGCATTCAGGTTCTCCAGTGCTTCCCCAACACACACACACACACACTTCCCCCTCCCAACTCCAAAATATTAAATAAATGGCATTCCGTTATTGTTTAACAGTGTGATTAAACTTATCATTTGACAGCCCTAGCCTCTAATTTTAGAGCACTCTGCTGTAAAGTTTATTTTCTGCAGATAGGTCTCAGGTTCCTTTGGGGAGATGTTGTATACTCTCCGAGATCTTGGGCCAGAGTCTCAGCCCCAGCTCTGTTACCTTTGCAGCACCTGAGTATTGCAAAGGGGATTTTATGTGGCTGGCTAGTTCAGAATCTCCCAGCAACAGTCTCCCCCAGCCCCTCCAGGGAAAGAGAGGAATAGCAGGAGGAGAAATGGGAAGGGGAAGGGAGGAGGTGTGAGGGAGTACAGATGGGATAGAACAGAGCTCTGCTCCCCTATGGCAATTTTCATCAGGCGTATGGTCACTTAAAAAGCACCACTAGACATTTATGTTAGAACAACCCCTAAATGTTCTAATTTGCATTAGAAAATTTGCAGGACATCTTGAGAATCAGAGAGCTGTAAGTAGTCCCTTAATGGTCTTGATCCAGTTCTGCACTGAGTGGAAGAGAGAAGTGCAGTAGAGAATCGGGCCCCTTAAAGTTTCTCTTGTCTTACATTCTCAATTAGATGATTTAATGTTACACAGTAATTGTGAGGTATTGGTTATATACGATTTATATAAACCAGTTTAAAGTGTAGTTTGATCAGAAATACTATGTGGGATCCTGCAAGCCTTACTCAGGAAAAACTTTAATTGACATCAGCTGGAGTTTTGCCTGAGTAAAGCCTGTGTGTATTCAGATCATGTTATGGCAGTTGCTAGCTGACTAGAATTACATGCTTCAGTTCCCGTCCTACTGACAAAGTTCACAGCTGCTGTATGTGGCAGTCTGTCCTTCTAATAGCAACCCAAAGACCAGTCCCCATGCCTTCACAGTACAGGCCAATTATTTAAGATGTAGAGGTGAAGGATCCAATTTCTGTATGTTGTTAGTGGTTTCTGAGATAAATGGCTTCAGGGCCAGATATCTGAGAGCGATTGGTGGGTTCATAGCATAGGAACCTATCTCAGTTGCAATAACTATTTCATTGCAACATTAATGTAATCAGAATGTCAAGGAGAAACCCTTCATCAGACTGCAGTTCTATATTCTCAGCATAAGTGGAGAGTAACCAAAATTCTGTGCATCCTAGCACTATATTCCGTGGGTGTATTCGTCTAGTGGATTGAGCTCAGGGCTGGAACTCAGGAAGCCTGGATCCTGTTCCTGTTTCTATCACTGACTTGCTGTGAGACCTTGAGTCAATCATTTAGTCTCTAAAACTCGGATTACCCCTCTGGAGAACAGGGCTAATAATGTGTTTGGTAAAGGACTTTGAGGTCTACAGATGAGAAGTGCTGATTAGGTGTAGAGCACTAGTATTATTTATTACTAATACTAGAGATGCGACAATGTTTGCATGCTGGACAAAACCTGCTGCTATCATTGTAATTTTTTTAATTCCTTCCCTGTTGACGGAATAATGTTTGACACTGCATATAGCACCTTCCATTCAAGAATGTCAAAGGGTTAGCATAATAATTAGTAGAATAAATAAGACACTCATAAGTATTATTTTAATTCTCATTCTATAGAGGGGGAAACCGGGCACAAAGACGTTAAGTGACTTGCCTCAGGTAATTCAGCAAGTCAGTGGCAGTGAGGAATAGAACCTATAAGTCCCAGTCTTGTGCTTTAATCTATAGAAGTGTACATGTGTTCCTTCTGGAGGCACACCACGTATATAACATGCATATGGTAGTCAGGGAAAGGCAGCAGAGTTAAAGGCGGTGTTAGAATGGTCTCTCGGGACTTCCAGACTGTCTGGCATTTTTTGTTTGGTTTTAAACTATAGCTTTTGAATTACCTGATTTTTCATACTATTTTTAAAATAACTACAATGTTCAAAGAATGCTGTTGTAAATTAATGATTTGTTTACGATCTTAACTCTATTTTAACAAAGATTTTTTTTCCCTCGCATGTTAGTAAGAAAGGAAGATGTCAGTGTCTTTATGGAATAGATATGTACTTCTGCAGTTTAGCCTTGAAATTCTGGTGGTTTGATGTATACTTTAATTCTTTAGCAGAATACTCTTGATGGCAGTGTTACTGCATCAAATTAATTTGCCTTTATGGTATCCTATTATTAGCATATTGCTGCTATTCCAGTCTATAACATCATCAGACAAGTTCTTCTCTTAGCAGGGAAGAAGCACATTTGTGCTGTGTTTCTAAATACCAGTGAAGCAAAGTCTTGGATCAATCTGCAGACTGCACCAACAAATACAAGAAACTCTAGCTTCAGTTTATGTGGGAAGATGAGGAATGGATTATAAGAGAAGCTGCACCTTCTGATGTATCTGTTCAGCATAGTGTTTCTGAAAGTTCACGTGGAAGGAGAGGATCCTCTATAATAAACTACAATATTTTGCATTTATATGCACTTTTCAAGATCTCAAAGCATTTTACAAAGGCAGCTGTTACTGTTACACCTTTTACAGATAAGAAAAAGACAGAGAGAGAGGTACTTCTTAGGTACCTAATTTGAGACAATGAGGACTTGATTTTCAGAGGTGCTTAGCACCCACATCTGCAACTTACAGCTGAGTCTGCTCATCTGCTCCAGTGAGCCTTAAGTTGGGCATCCAAACATGGTCACTCCAAATTAGTGGACACATTTGAGAATTTGGGCCTTACTGAATAGCCCAGCATCACACAGCAGTCAGTGACAGAGCCAGGATTAGAATCCAGATCTCCTGACTTCCAGGGCACTGTTCTCACCTCAAGACTATGCTGCCTCCTTTATATCAATGAAAGTTGGCATTGAAACAGTGTGAAAAATAACTTAAGATCTGATATTTAAATTTTTAGATTGCATTTTTGTGCATCGTAGAGCCCTGTGCACACTGTTGTTGCTAAACAAACAAATTATTATTATTATAAAGCTCTCAGATTCCATCAAAGATGATTCTTTAAGGGTGGATTAAAGATCATTGGGATAGGGGCCCAAAAATCTGAGGTGTCCTAGAAATCAAAGGCTAGATCATCCGCCTCATGCAGTCATTTACACCTGTGCAAAGTCGGTGCTAAATGTACCCCTTTCCAGTTTAACACTTCCATTTATCCTCACACCTGCATTCAGTTCTACTCCGATACACTGAAATCCATTCACTATCGTTCTATATGCTGCATCACTTTCCCTCCTGTAAGAAGTATGGGAAAGCATATACCTTGCCAGAAAATTCAATTGCTACTCCACTTAACTGATAACCAGGTGTTTCCATGGAAACTTTGGGGCAGCAGACAGGCTAAACCACATCTGAAATGGGTTTTAATTCATTCCAATATAAATTCTCCTTCTAGTTTTGACTGAACTCTCCTGCATTTTCAAGATTGGCTCTGCCTCATGCTTTGTCAATACACCGAGAGACAAACTTCAGTGATATTGCATGAGATGTAAATCAATGTAGATGTTATCCCACACTGTCTGGATTACTCCTGCATAAAATATCATCACAGGCTGGGGCTAAATATCTTCTTGCCCTTCATTTTGAGCTGCCACTTTTCACTCTGTGGAGAAATCACTGTAATGGACCTTTTACAGTCATCTTCTGGTTCCATAACACCCACATTCCATGGCCACTGGTCTAGCTTTATGCTATCATCTGCTCAGTCTCTGATGCTTCTTTATGGCACAAAAGTATGGGCTAATGCTGCACGTATGTGAAAGGAAGCCCATAATAATCAATGATGGATAGAGACAAAATCTTCAGAATTTGGCCTTCACAATTAGAGGGGCCCAGATGGAGCAGTGAAACAGTAACAGGTAGCAGCAGCACAACGTGCAGCTGGCCAGCTGCCTGTTTGGATGAGCTGGTTGCCTCACTTGAAAGGACTATTAGGAGTGAGAGGAAAAACAAGAGTCCATCATGGGGTTGGAATTCAGGACCTTGGAGGGAGAATTCACTCTCAGGGGAAGGCTGGATAGGGAGAAATCTGTCAGGAAGGGCAGAAATATTGTTGAATTTGGGACCCAGTAAATATTAATCTACCTTGGTAATTATTATAACCCCCTAATTCATGCCAGACAAATAATGGGATAACGAGCTTTGCATTTAGGATCAAGGGATACTGGAAATGAATGATCAGGTAATAAAATAAAAGAAAGGGGTCCAAAGTCTGCTCTGTTACATCCATGGAACTCTTCTGACTTAACTGGAGTGACAAGGGTATAACTCAGAGCAGTATTTCTGAAAATGAAAAGATGGGCCACAGAGTCTATTTGTAGTAAAGTAAAATTTAAAAACCCACAGTAAAATAAAGTAGGGTTGAAAAAATTAATCTTCACAGGCCCAAGTGTGGGTGTTGAAGAAAGAGGAGGAGAGTGGGTAGAATTTGTCTTGTTTGGTATCTTCAGATGAGACAATTTCAAACAAATCAGAGCTAGGAAAAATCAATTAAAATAGATTACAAAAAAAGAAGAAATTTCCAAATCCTCAATCCAAGGTCCTATTGATTTTCATCTGATTATTTATATTCTCTACACTTCCCCATCCACAGATCCTAGACAGTAATTTCCCAATCCTAGAAAACAACTAAAGAAATACCATGGAACCATATTTTTTCCCTGAGTGAATGTGCTCAGTACAAATAACTGCATTGATTATATTTATAAATAACGTTCAGTGTTTTAATTAGACAGGCAAGTTACTCACTGGGGGTCTTTTCCACTCAAACTTGACAGGAAGTTTCTGGCTGTAGAAGAGGGAGCTCTCATTAGGTGGAAAATCAGGATCCTCATAAAGAATCTTTTTTTCCAAGCATTTCTTGTAGAGTTCTTCAAAGGTCTTTTCCCGCACTCCAATAATGGGCTGGTTGCGACTGATGATAGCAGAGTAGATACCCCCTGTACCTCCACCTGCTTCAGTGGTTGTGCTAATGCTGGTGCTGGGACCTGACCCAGCCTCTGTCTGTTGAGCCACCACAGCATTTACGGCCGACGGCATGGAAATCAAATTTAAACAAAATTAAACAAGAAATAACAAAAAAAGGAAGCTCTTGCAACCTGGACGGAAACTATAGAAAAGAGGAAGTCGCTGCATAAACAGTTTAACAGCTCTCTCTTTTGACTGCAAGCGTCCAAGTCAAGTTAAATGTGATCAAGTGTAATGGAGTAGAACAATTTGCATGCCATCCTTGCTGTGGTAATTTTATCAGAAATCAAAATTCTTTCCTCAACAGGAAGTAAGAGAAATTGAGTAACTTTTCTGTCTGGAATTGGTGTGCCTACAGCATGTGTGTGAGAGCATGTGTCTGTGTCCTGTAGAGGGTTTCATCAAAGCAAACTAAAAATAAACATGGAGAGAGAGAAGGGGTGAGAGAGAGAGAGAGAGTGTCAATGTGACGTGCAGTTTCTTCCTATTCAGGGCTTGTTCTCAGAGAAGGGTGGACATGGGTAGGCTGATTCCCGATGCCATGTAACTTTTTTCTCAAGTGCAAAAAATAGTGAAACTGCAAATTACATTTACATATTGGCTTTAAGCAGCATTTTATAGCATGTTCCTTATCATTAAGATGGGTCCTGATGTTACAAAGATTTATGCACATTCTTAACTTTCTTCACTGGCTCTGTCGTCATTGCAAAAAAAAAAAAAAAGTGTGCCTTTACATTGAGATTGCCAACTCGACGTAAAATCCTAGTGACGACAAGGCACAGGGAATTTTTTATCATGGTATAGCTAGTTGAGGTCAACATTATATTCCCCTGCCACCAATGTGAGGCTTACCCTCACGCTAGTCAGGGCAAGCCTCACATTGGTGGCACGGGATATAAGGTTGACCTCAATTAGCTACATCATGATAAAACATTCCCTGTGCCTTGTTGCCACTAAGATTTTACATGAGATAGCTAACTTGATATAAAACTACACTTTTTGCAGTGAAGGCACAGCCATTCACTTCAGTAGGATTATTTACAATATGTAGAGTTAAGCACATCTGTAAATATTTGCAGGATTAGAGGCTAAAACATTAAGATTATAGGAGAATAAGCTACAGGTTTTTAATAGGGTACCTACTTGAGACATGGATATATTTAGAAAATTATTATGGCACAGTAGTCCTACTGTATGTCTAGTCAAAGTCTTAACACCAAAAACAATTCTTTGAATGGACACATTACATTACTCCTGAAGTTCTGATAGAGTAAGAGGAGTTCAAATTTGAACATTTAATGTCCTAAATAAAATCTGAGAAGCCCTAGGTCAAATCTAAGACTATACTCTAAATCTAGGAAAAAACATGTTTCTAGTGACCTACAGTAAATACAGCAGAACTTTGAATCCTTATAGTCTAAGAGGAATGTGTGTCCAACCATTAACGCATTCTGCACAGCCAGCTATATCAAATTCCCCAAGTTATATAATTAGATTAACTGGGAATGAAAGATGACATGGCATTTTTTTCTGCTTAAGCGTGTTTTATATTATTGATTGATTTTTTAATTTTTAAAAGTCCATACTGGAACTTTTCCTCTGAATGAGTACAAAATGGATTTCTCTTTGTAGACGTATGTGGAAAATGGAACAGCTGGCTTGATGACAAACACATTTGTTCATGTGAAAGTTGTGCTACGAAGTATAATCTTTCAAGATAAACTTTTGTATTCAAAGTAAGTCAAGCTAAGCTTTTGGCAGGCAGTGTGATCTAATGGATAGGACAGTGGATTAAGAATCCACAGACTTGGGTTTCCAGGTGTGCCACTGAATTTGATCAAGGATATGTCTACGCCGCAGAGTGAAGTAAATTTATTTTAAATTGACTTTCCCGTGCTGAAGTTTAGAAATCCGAGGAGCGTGATCACACCATGCTCATTGCGTTGGGGGATTGCATCCCCACTAGCCGCACTTGGGTTGACAACCAAAGCAGTGCACCGTGGGTAGCTATCCCACATTGCAACTAGCCACTGAGGCTTTTGGGAAGGTTGTTGTCCTCCCATGATGCAATGTCCTCCCTTCCCCTCCCTTCTTGTCCCAACTAAACAGATTAACGCTTTTTCATGCCATTTTTCCAAACCCTGTCTCTGCCACGCGCATGCCATTGCTGGAGAGGCATGATGCCCACTAAGCTCCGCACTATCATTGTGAGCATCACTAACACTTCAGTATTATCAAGGGCAAGACGGGGGCCGCAGTGCTGAAAATTGTGATGTTACTCAAGACGCCCTGCTTCAAGCCATAGAATGAAACAATTCTTGTTTGCTGCTGGCTGTCATGCAGCATCTGCAGTCAGTGGAGTGCTGCTTCTGGTCCCAGGAAACAAGCAGTGACTGGTGGGATTGCGTTGTTCTGAAGGTGTGGGATGATGAGCAATGGCTGTAGATCTTTTGTATGCGAAAGGCTGTTTTCATTTAACCTTGTGCAGAGCTGTCCCCAGCCTTGCAGTGCATGAATACTTGCTTGAGACCTGCTCTGACAGTAGAGAAGCGGGTGCCCATCGCTCTGAGGAAGCTAGCAACCCCAGACTACTACTGGTCAGTTGGGAATCAATTCGGAGTCGGTAAATCCACCATGGGAACAGCTGTGATGCAACTGTGCCAGGCCATTAATAGACTTCTGCTAAGAAGGGTAGTAACTTTGGGAAACGTGTAGGACATAGTGGACGGCTTTGCTGCAATGAGGTTCCCTAATTGTGGTGGGGTGATAGATGGTGCGCATATCCCTATCTTAGCACCAGGCCACCTTGCCACAGAATACATAAACTGAAAGGGATACTTCTCAATGGTGTTGCAGGCCCTGGTGGATCACAAGAGGCACTTCACCGACATCAACGTGGGGTGGTCTGGAAAGGTGCATGACATGCACATCTTTGGGAATTCAGGTCTATTCCAAAAGATGCAAGCAGGGATTTTCTTCCCTGACCAAAAAATAGATATTGGCAATGTTGAAATGCTAATAGTGATCCTTGGAGACCCTGCCTACCCATTGCTCCCATGGCTGATGAAGCTCTACACTGAGCACCCAGAGAGCAAGAAGAAGAGGTTCAATAATAGGCTCAGCAAATGTAGAATGGTTGTGGAATGCGCATTTGGATGTTTAAAGGCTCGCTGGTGTAGTTTACTCACTAGGCTAGACCTCAGTGGAAAAAAACATCCCAGCAGTTATCTCTGCATGCCGTGTGCTCCATAATGTCTGTGAGACAAACGGGGAGAAGTTCCTGTTGGGCTGGTCATGAAGGAAGATAGGCTGGGTGCCAATTTTGAGCAGTCAGACAGCAGTGCAACGCTGAGAGCCAGCCATGGAGTGCTGCGCCTCAGAGAAGTCTTGAAAAATCAGTTTTGTAGTGAGCCGTAATGTTTCTGAAAAAATCTGTGTTCTGTCTTCCCTGTCCATTCCCCAGAACTACAGCACCATGCTACCTCACCCCAGTGCTTAAACCTGCAGTCTCATAAAGGAAGAGTAATGATTTTTAAAGCAGTACATTTTTATTGTTGGTCATTTTACAGTGGAGAGAAAGGAAATTATTTCAATATTGTGCGTATATCGTAATGAGGCTAGAAGGGGACATAACAAAGTTTCAGTGTGCAAACAGCAAACAACACAGTTTCATTTCTTAAAGAGGCTGGAGCCTCTTTCTGCTCCCCTCACCTGGTGTTGAGTGGAGCACGTACAGCACCCTGCTCAACCTCCTCCTAGATCACTTGAGGGTGGGGGTTAGGAAAAAGCTCATGAGTTGAGAGTTTTGCAGCTGCAAAGGGAGTCTACCCTGCCGCTGCTCTTCTTGAAGTTCAATCAAATGCCTCAACATGTCCAACTGATCCCTCATTATGCACAGCATCTCATCCTGCATTGCATCCTCACGTTCTTGGGCCGCCTTCCTGTTCTCCATGTCCGTGTTCATTTTCTCAGATAATGAAATCTTCCAGGCTCTTAGCTCTGTGTCAGCAGCTGTGGAGGCATTCATTATCTCGGTGAACATGTCATCCTGAGGTGTTGTGGATTTTTTCCACCTTCTAATCTGCAACAGACGGTCTGCGGGAGTATCCGATGCTAAGCTGAAGGCTGCACTGTCCACTGAAAGGCAAGCAAAGCACAAAGTATCCTTTTGTTAGTTGCCTCCATGGACGAAAAGCAATGTTACAATGAAAAATAGCTCTCCTTTATATTCTCAAGGGAACAGAAGACCCGAAGCTTGGTCAGATGACTAGGGAGGATTATAAAAATACTGCTCGAACATGCAGGAATGAAATCAGGAAGGCCAAAGTGCACTTGGAGTTGCAGCTAGCAAGAGATGTGAAGGGGAACAAGAAGGATTTCTACAGGTATGTTAGCAACAAGAGGAAGATTAAGGAAAGTGTGGGCCCTGTACAGAATGGGGGAGGCAACCTAGTGACAGAGGATGTGAAGAAAGCTGAGGTACTCAATGCCTTGTTTGCCTCTGTCTTCACAGACAAGGTCAGCTCCCAGACTACTGCAATGGGTGGCACAGAATGGGGAGGAGGTGAACATCCCGCAGTGCTGAAGGAACAGGTCCAGGACTATTTAGAAAGATTGGACATACACAAGTCCATGGGGCCAGATGCAATGCACCCGAGGGTGCAGAGGGAGTTAGCTGATGTGATTTGAGAGCCATTGGCTATTATCTTTGAAAGCTCGTGGCAACAGGGGGAGGTCCCTGATGACTGGAAAAAGGCAAATATAGTGCCCATCACCAAGAAAGGGAAGAAAGAGGATCCAGGGAACTATAGGCAGGTCAGCCTCACCTCAATCCCTGGAAAAATCATGGAGCAGGTCCTCAAGGAATACATTTTAAGGCACTTAAAAGAGAGGCAGGTGATCAGGAGCAGTCAACATGGATTCACCAAGGGCAAGTCATGCCTGACCAACCTGATTGCTTTCTATGAAAAGGTGACAGGTTCTGTGGATGTGGGGAAAGCGGTGGACATTATATACCTTGACTTTAGCAAAGCTTTTGATACAGTCTCCCACAGTATTCTTATCAGCAAGTTAAAAAAGAATGGGTTGGATGAATGGACTATAAAATGAATAGAGAATTGGCTAGAGCAAAGGACTCAATGAGTAGTGATCAATGGCTCCATGTCTAGCTGGCAGCCGGTCACAAGTGGAGTGCCCCAGGGGTCGGTCCTGGGGCTGGTTTTGTTCAACATCTTCATTAATGATCTGGAAGAGGGGGTAGATTGCACTCTCAGCAAGTTTGCAGATGACACTAAGCTAGGGGGAGTGGTAGATAGCCTGGAAGGGAGGGATAGGCTACAGAAGGACCTAAACAAATTGGAGGATTGGGCCAAAAGAAATCTGATGAGGTTCAACAAGGACAAGTGCAGAGTCCCGCACTTAGGACGGAAGAATCCCATGCACAGCTACAGACTGGGGACTGATGAGCTAGGCAGCAGTTCTGCAGAAAAGGATCTGGGCGTTACAGTGGATAAGAAGCTGGATATGAGTCAGCAGTGTGCCCTGGTTGCCAAGAAGGCTAATGGCATATTGGGCTGCATTAGTAAGAGCATTGCCAGCAGATCGCGGGAAGTGATTATTCCCCTCTATTCGGCATTGGTGAGGCTGCATTTGGAGTATTGTGTCCAGTTTTGGGCCCCCCACTACAAAAAGGATGTGGACAAGTTGGAGAGAGTCCAGTGGAGGGCAACAAAAACGATTAGGAGGCTAGAGCACAAGACTTATGAGGAGAGGCGGAAAGAACTAGGCCTGTTTAGTCTGCAGAAGAGAAGAATGAGGGGGGATTTGATAGCAGCCTTTAACTGCTGAAAGGGGGTTCCAGGAAGGATGGAGCTAGGCTGTTTTCAGTGGTGGCAGATGACAGAACAAGGAGCAATGGTCTCAAGTTGCAGTGGGGGAGGTCTAGATTGGACATTAGGAAAAAGTTTTTCACTGGAGGGTGGTGAAGCATTGGAATGGGTTACCTAGGGAGGTGGTGGCATCTCCATCGTTAGAGGTTTTTAAGCTGAGGCTTGACAAAACCCTTGCTGGGATGATTTAGCTGAGATAGTCCTGCTTTGAGCAGGGGGTTGGACTAATGACCTCCTGAGGTCCCTTCCAACTTTAATATTCTATGATTGTATACCAATCTCTAGCTATTGCAGGGGTTGTAGTCCCATTTCCACCATGGTAAGTAAGGGGCTGGTGCTTCCGTTCCTGGGAAATCCCCATAGTGAATGCTGCATAAGTCCATAGCTCCCCAACCAGCAGGATTATTGTACCCTGTTGATCCTCCGAAAAATTGGTTTTTGAAAAACTGTGTGTGTGGGAGGGTGAATTTCCCCCAGGCGAAACCATATGTGGGCACCCATCTCACATCCCTAAGATCCATCGCAGTCATGTACTGTCTTGTAACTTGTGATTTACGAACCTCAAAAAAACCTTCCATGGCACAGGAAAAAAAACCTGATTGTATGGAGTGGGTACTGCAAATTTTCGCCATCTTACCTACGTGACCATGAGTGATATCATTCTCCTGAGGGTAACAGAGGTGGAAAGGGAGGATTTACTGCAAGCATCTGGGTACAGGCCTGGCCCTTACGCTGCTAAGCTGTGTTCCGCGATGATGCCAGCACAATTAATAAGAGAGTGGCGGGGGAAAGTGTCCTACTGCGGTGGAAGAAATAAAGCTGCTGTCCCCAGAAATCTGCAGAGGATCACAGAGTACCTAAATGAAAGGTTTCTGGAGATATCCATGGAGGATTCTTGGAGCATCCCTGTGCACATAAACATTCTTTTCTGGGGGGAACCCTTTGCTTAAGCGAACTAACAATGAAAAAGCTTATCCCCACCACCACACTCATTTTTTTCCTTGCTATGACAAGAAGCAGGACTGGGGAGATAACCATAGAAATGAGATTTGCAGTACATACTCGCCACATGTGCCTTTCTCAGCATCTTGGTCGCTCACAGTGTCCTGCGTCCGGCTGGGCTTTTCTGGGGTTACAGACAGCTCCTGGCTTTCAGGGAGAATGGATTCCCCGGTCGCCTGGTCCCTGTTTTCTTCCTTCTCATACTCATCCACAGAGTCCTCCTCATTCATCCTGGATTCTCCTGAGGTATCTATGCTGTGTGGTGGCACAGTGGTGGGGTCACTGCCGAGAATCACATGCAGCTCCTCATAAAAGCGGCATGTCTTTGGTGATGAGCCAGAATGACTGTTCTGCCTCCTGAGTTTTGTGATACACCTGCCTCAGCTCTTTGATTTTAATGAGTCACTGCTGCATGTCCCTCCTGTGCCCCTTTTCCAACATGCTGCACGATATCTTTTCGTAAATACCTAAATTCCTTTTGCTAGCTCAGAGCAGAGCCAGAACAGACTCTTTGCCCCACAGACTGATGAAATCCAAGACTTCAGGTCAATTCCAGGCTGGAGTTTGTTTGTGGCGTACAGTCGCCATGATTAGTTCTGCTGGCAAGCTCTCTCCATCCTGACAAAAGAGGAAATGGGAATTCAAAATTTCCTGGGGCTTGAGGAGAGGGGCTGTTTCCTGTGTACGTGGCCGCAGTGCAACGGAGTGCAAACATGCAGAGTGGTCACAGAAGAGCATTGTGGGATAACTCATGGAGGCCAATTACATTGAATTATGCTGCGCTCCGCCTACACTGCTGCTCATTCGACCCAAACAATTCAATTTCAGTGCTACGTCACTTGCAGAGGTTGTTTTATTATGTTGAATTTTCCTGCAATTTAAGTTGACAGAACTGACCAGCCAGTGAAGATGCATACATTATGTGGTCGACAGAAGCTGCATTCCATCGACCTATCTTCACAGTGTAGACCAGGCCCAAATCATTTAACTTCTGTGCCTCCATTTCCCCATATGCAAAATGTAGAAAATTATATTTGCCCCTCTCTGTGAAAATGCTTTGGGATCTATGGATGAAAAGTTGTCTATTACTATTTAAAAATCATATTTATTTTTAGTCTTTGTCTCTGCTCCAAATTGCCAGGGTGTGTGTGTGTGGGTGGTTGGGTGGAGGTGGGGGTAAGAGAGAGAGAGATGAGACTTCTGCATCTGCAGATGGATAAGTCCTATACCATCAAGATTTTCTTTAATCAAGAAGTCTTAAATCATCCGATAGCATATGTTTTATTTATGGCTAGTGACACTAGAGGCTGGACTGTAGTTCATTTATATGTCTTCAACCCATGTGTATTAAGCTTGTTTGCCAAAACAGTAGTTTTTCAGGTATGGTACTTAGGTCACTTGGATTAATTCATCAAGTCATGTGGATGCAAACAATCTTTGAAGCTCAATGGACAACTCTTGTAGATCCACTAAGGCGGTGTGACATATAACTAATGCTGTCTGTAAGTCTGAGCAACTTCTTAAGTATTAATCCCCAAGTTACTAACTGTTATATCGACCCATGATTCCTTTTTCCCCCAATTAAGAAGTACATGAGATGCTTACATGAAATAGAGAGGGGAAGCTGAAAGAACATCAGCTGTCTTTGGAAATCTCATGAAAGCAGCTGTCTCAGGATGGGCTGTCAGCTGCAGCATTGGTCATTTCCTCCATGTATTTGGCAATGAGGTGTCATCTGACATGGCTCTGCAGGAGAACCTGACAGGGGATGTTTCTCTCCCTCTCTCTTTCCAGAATATTATCAAGAGTGATTCAAAATAGTCAGATTGCGACGCCTCTCATTGTTTTGAAACACTAACTTTTCTGTGTGCACGTTTGTGTTTGGGTTTTGTTTTCCTCCAATACAAAAATTCACTTAGCTATCATCACACACACACTAAAGCCGTGTCCTGGCAGTAAAGCAAATGGAAATACTAGAAGCAGTGTGTGATGCCTGATGAGCTCATTGCTATGCTCACTGCTATGCCAACATTGCATACCAACGCTCATTGCTATGCCAACATTGCAGCACAGGGCTTCTGGTGTCAGCATTCTGGAACCAGTGGAAGTTTTGTTTGCTCTTCTCTGGACGTTGACTTCTAATACAAATATTCAGAAAGGATCAGATATTTGAAATGTTTGGGGGGAAGTTTGCACACTAATATGAATTAGCATCAAACTAAAAGTTCATTGTTTGGCAGTGGAGGCATAAATACTATCTTTTTAAAAAAAGGAATCTAGAAATTGTGATATGAAATTTGAATTAATCCCAAATTCATGGGCTGAATGCCTCCGCGAACCAAGTTATAGGGGCATACAGCAAAAAATACATTTAAATTAATTTTTTTTAAAAATCCTCTCTCAGTGAAATTCTCTAGTACAATCTCATGGGAACATTAAAAAATGGTATGCTCTGATGCCACAAAATGATACTTTCCAGGAGAATTTCAATAAAATGAAATATGACAGAATGCACAGGTTAATTACAGTTTACATCTGTACCCAGAGGCTGATTGATGTGCTGAATACCCCCCAATCTAGGATTAACTATGTTTTTTCACTTTAAATTCTTGGGATGGCCAATGGGCCATTGGCTAAATCAAAACCTGCACATGCAGTTAATGCTAGGTGGACAGATTCTTCTTTCTTTTAACCTTGTCCTGTTCTTCATGGATTAGCAGAAGTGTTTCCTGTTAACTTTGTTCAGAAATAATTTTCCCCAGTGCTGTTTCTCATCAGGCAGATCCTTTCATGGAGCTGGCCTTACAACATTTCCAAGGATGAGCAAGAATGGCCTGTAGGGCAGCAGGGGACCATCTTTCTCAGTAAAGCAGCAAATAAATATATATATAAAACAAAGACTGAGGGGTTTCAGTGTGACTATATATAACATAGACCCAAGAAAAACTGGGCTCATTTGGAACCAAGAAAGCTTTTGCAATGGGTTTTCCTTGCAAACAGAAATACCATAATATCTGATCTTGGCTAAAATATAGATGTTGGCCCCATATACAAAATCAGGCAGAATAAGATAAATTTACTGCTCAAGCAAAGAACCAGCTAAATCAGATACATCTACAATAATGTTTCTATTTAATTTTCATAACATTTGATCTCCAATTATGTTTTATTGTAATATCTGAATTGAACCATTTTTATCAGTCTTCAGTTGCTACCAGCATGATTCAACTTGTAAAAAATGTTTCATTATTTGCCTTGTCCGCATTATTGCAATAATATATGGAAAACAGTAATGGCTGCTATAAAAAAACACAATGTGAACGTTGCTCCTGGAATCATATGATAGCTAAGTCCTCATACCTAAAGATTTTGCTATTTGTAAATTTAGCAAATAAATTATTTGCTAGGTGCTTAGATATCACAGTGAGGCCTAACTATCAGTAGACAGCTATAGCCTCCACTTTGTATGAAAATGGTGCATTTTAAAGGATGCTTATTTGTGGATCTCCAAGCGGGGAAGAAGTTTGGAAGAAATAAGGCACATGACTCGTTTCGTGATGAAAACACTCTTTGTTCATTTATTACATCTTTCTTCACACCTCATAAGATCAGGATAAAATGTCTGCAGCATTCTAATGGAATTTTAACAACATACCAGTAACAGCAGTCAGGTCATGTTCAGAAGCAGGAAGCAATAATGAATTCGGTTAGAGACAGAAACTGGTAAAAAGATAGAGCCTGATTCTCCTCTCACTTATGCTGGTGTAAAGCAGGGGTGACTCCACTGAACTCAGTGGAGTTACACCATGTAAAAATCATTGGTGAGAGCAGAATCAGGCCCTTTGTGGCCTGAAAGAGGACCAGTTTTTTACCCAATTTTTGAGGTAAGAAGATAAGTTTCTTAGCCTGGACCAAATTTTGCCCTCTTTTAAAGGTTGCACTGGCATAACTAAAGCCAGAATCGGCCCTGTTTTTGTCATTTATGTCACTTGGAAAGCTCAGATTAGTGAAGTCCTTTTTTCCAAATTGGACTGAGGCTGAAAGAGGCAAAGGATTCACCTGAGTGTAGCAAGATCTCAGGAACACGCTACGAGACGGACACCGAAGTGAGGAAACAGCAGTTTATTGATTGCCGGCAACTGGCCCAGCGGAATCATTTCCAAAGGCTGAGCCCCGATTATACTGGGGGGCTGCCTTATATACCCTTATTGATTACATGAATATTCATACATAACATCATTACATTATACATAGCATGATTGGCTTGTTATGACTTAACAACATTCCCACCTCCCTGTGGGAGGGGGCCTTAACTTGGTTTTAATTAGTTATTGGCAATCTGAACAAATATACTGATTTTGAGATTAATATGGGGAGTTGGTGAGGGGGTTTCCGAGAAGGTACTGACCTGGCCCAGAGCCAGTACAGGTGTCCAAGGAGTTACTGATCTGGGGCCAAGATGGGGAGTTGTGAAAGTGCTGAGGTAGTGTTAATGAGGGGAAATTGGGAAATCACTGGACAGGTGTTAGCAGCCTTTTGAAGTTGTTAGTAATGGGAGCGTTAAGCCAAAAACAAATGCGGGGCCTGGCGGCTCTAATCACAGGGCCTGCCTGACCATACACTTGGCATAAGCAATTAAAAGCACAAAGTTATCCATAAGTGATTTTATAAGAGTCGGGGTTCTGGGGCGCTTGCCTCATGAGCTCACCCAACGTGGCTTGGCCCAACTATGATTTAAACAGAAATCTTCAGCTTCCCAGTTTTTAGTGTTGGATCAAAGTTTCACTGATCACATCTGCTAGAAGGGAGCATATAATTTTAAAGTGGGAGGAGAGAAAAGATGGTTCCTCAGATTAAAGGGCAGGGAGACTCCCAGGGTCCTAGCTGGAAAGAGCTTGCTTGACTCAGTTGCATTCAGTCAGTTAGAATTGAATGGTGTTGAAGCCTGGCCCTCCCTGAAATTCCCTACAGACAATAAACTGCAGCAGGTGGAAGTGATTGACTAAGCACTGCGTAGGCTTAGTGGGAAAAGCTGGGCACATGTACAAGCTTGTTGACATTTGCTGGTCAGTGTGGAAAGAGTTAGAGATCCTCTCTCTATTCCCCGCCACCCACACTCCTGAGTGCGCAACCAAAGAATGCCTGAAGAGAGAAGTAAACTATTTACTCTCCTCTTCATTTTGCTAAAAAAAAAAATGGAGTGAATTCTCCTCTCTTACATCCATGTAACCCCACTGACTTCATTCACAGGTTTGCATCAGAGCTGAATTTTGCTTGTTTTTTAAATGAAATGTAACAAAATGGATATTAAGTAGGGCTGAGCAAACAGTTTAAAGTAACTATTGAACAGCGATAGTTGGCTGGGAGAGGCATAGATTGGGAGTACACTGGCCTGCAGCTGTGTAACCTGGTCTTGGAATGTGGACACTCTGGAACGCAAGAGTAATGGGTGCAGAGGGGGTGGGGGCAGGAGACTATAAGGGCAATAACAGAAGGTGCTGGGAATAGGGGAGGCAGTGCTGAAGAGAGGTACAAGCAGAGTCTTTTAACCATGTTAAAACTTTAAAATGTTTAACAGTTTTATATTATAAAAAAAACTTTAAGCATTTTACAGTTTTCAGTGTGGAACAGTGTCTTCCATTCCCATCCTCACTAAGGTACAAACACCTTGTCCTCACTGCATGCAGGCATTTGTGCATGCATGAATGCACCCCACCCCCCAATGGACTTGCTAAAGGCTGCAGAAAGACAGCCCTGCTTTCACGGGCCGTATAAGATCTGTAAGAGCAGGCTTTCTCTTGTGCAGACCTTCTGTATCTATACCCATCTATACCCATCAGTTGGTACTCATTCAAATAAAAACCTGGGCAATCCCTCCCAACCAAAACTGTGGGAAGTGGGGATGGGGGGGAGAAAGCATTATGATAGAAAGTGTTTATGGGAATCCAGCTAATACACAAACCCAAAATTATCCTTTATAAAAATTGGGCACCTTTTAAAAATCCAAATGTTATAAAGTCTAGAAATAAATATTTGATGTGATTTCCCCACTCTCATATTATCCTTCATTCACTCACATCACCTGGCATATGCTTTCCTCCCAAACCTTAATTTTGGGCTGAGTTCAGATTCAACTGCTGAACTTTTCACCCAGCTCTGTTGTTTACTTTCCTTTGAACAGACTGTATGGCCTTTCCTTGTCTTGTAGACTAGGTGCTGTGGGGACAGAAGGGAATGCTTATAACAGACGTAATCACCCTCATTCAAGTTGGTTCTGCCCAAGATAGTTCGTACGCAGTGTCCTAGACATAAATTCTAGTCCTTTGCATTTGGCATAGATTCATCAATGTTGTTTGATGCAGGGCTCCTCCTCTGCTCCCTCTCCAACAGGCCCTATTTGCTGAATAGTTAAGATAATAATGATTTATGGTCACTTAAACTGCCTTACAATTAAAATCTAGAGATTCTTGGGGTTAAGACCTTGAAAACCAGGCCCAGGCTCTTCCACAGCCTAATGGCAAACTTTGTTGCATGGGTGCAAGTGAGAGCCGAATTTAGCTCACTGCCTGCAGAATCCTGTTTACCAAAATGAAATCGGCTTTAGCAGAACAGCAATGAGCCTTTTCCATGGATATGATCTCATTGCTGTTACTTTTGTCAGCCACTCAGCTGGGAAGAGCTTTTTCAAATTTAAATCAAATTAATCTTTTAAAAAAGAAAATGTTAAGAAAGAACAGCCTGGGGCTGCTATAGCTCTGCCTACGTTATTTCACCCTAGTCCAATTCAAGAGAGCAATTTAATCCTCGAAAACCTTTTCCTTTCAACTTTCCATCCAGTTGGCTGAAGATGCAGTTTCTCCTCTCACTTGATGTGAATCTCCCAGTCAGCACCAACATTTAATAGCAGCTTTTCCAGGGTCAACGTGGACGTCTTGGCATCATATGTGAAAACCACTTCTTTGTCATTCCCATCTGAATTGCAATAGGACAAGAGAGAGCTTCTGATGCACTCTAGGAAAACTTCTGAAGAAAGTTATATGTGCTACCTTATTTATCTGACCCTCATTGGACCAGATTATCCCCTCTGTTGTTAGGCATGGAGGTGATAAAAGGAGAGTAATTACCAGCCAAATCCGGCTAGTATGCGTATAAGGGTACATCAGAGTAGGTATCATTTCTTCCTTTACTCCAAGGCCTGGTCTATACCTACCTCTGAGATTGGCGACAGTCGACGGGAGATACACAAACGATGTAAAAAACTTGCATAACTCACATTGACTTCACTGCTTCCGTTCTACACACAGTGCACACTGTGCTGCGCTGACGAGAACAGCGTTCCCCGTGATGCAGCGCTATGCCACTTTCGGAGGTGGTTTTCCCAGGTTGATTTCTGGACTGACTGAGTGGGTCTTTACTGACCGCTCAGTCGACCCAGAGAAATCGATCTGACGGCGGCAAATTCACCACTGTCAGTATAGACGTAGCCCAACTCTGCAAACATGTGCTTGGGGCTACATGGGTTTTTTTGGGGAAGCTGCCATTCTGAACCTTTATTCTCTGGCATATCCAAAGATTTTCCCATAGAAATTCCAGCAGAAGAAAATGCTTGTTTCTGCATTAACTGTTGCTTTTTGTGCATTAGCAAGGGTAGAGG
Source organism: Mesoclemmys tuberculata (assembly GCA_007922155.1). NCBI lineage: Eukaryota > Metazoa > Chordata > Testudines > Chelidae > Mesoclemmys > Mesoclemmys tuberculata. Next base: position 50,779,052 of record ML675613.1, read on the forward strand.
TAGACAGTTGCAGGCAGGACCAATGACCATATAATGCCCAAAGGGGAGGTGCCTGGTGCAAATTCCACTAGCTTTCTGTACGTCAGTCCTTGTATGGTTCAGAGGGTTCCACACTGTCAGAATCTGTGAACCCTCCTGAGTGAGCAAGAGAACAGAAACATTTTTGTTCTTGCCTGCAAATGTCCTTTCTTGGATCAGTCTGGCCTGCCCTATTTGATAGTGTGTGTGTTATTTTATCATTAAACTGAATCTCCAGCTGCATGCTCTGTGATATGAGGTTGTCTAAATTTGTTAATCCACTTTACCCGTGTAATTGTCACTGTAACCAAAGTGTTTTTCAGCTCTGGAAGTTATCTCACTGTGGGGCCCTTCACTGGGAGCAGCTAACAGCTTTGACTTGGTCTCCAAAAGCAGCAAGGAAGGCTGAACAAAGAGCTTCCCATGGAGACACTGGCACCTAAGTTTCAGTGCAGTTCCTTAGTTGATAGGTGTTCATATAAACAAAAAATAATCACTCCAACTACATGATAGGCCTATCTGGTCCTCACAGCACAAGGAGTTAACCCCTGACTCCATTTCACTTTTCCTTGCACATATCCTCAGAGGAAGGACAGCTGGAAAGGCACAAGGGGGAGAATGACTGCAGAAAGGCAGGGCTCTCTCCCTAGGCTCTGAAAGCTAAGTTGATCCCCCGGCTGAGGTAGTTTGTTACCTTGTTTTGCTTTATAGAGATTTCCTCCTAATGAACGAAACTTACAACCATTTGCTGAGGTTTCTGCCCAGTCAATCCATCAGTTTACACACTAGTTGCAACAACTTGTACATTAGAGAGGCCAAGAATTAATTAGGCTTGCAAACTGAACTATCCTCTTACCCACAGAGGTGGTCCCTCAAGAACAGAGGTGGGATGTAGTGGAAGGACAGCACCAGGAAGCTTGTACTGTTGCTCCCCATGCTTATGCCACCTTTAATTCATGTTATCAGTGCAATAACATTTAAAAAAATTGAAGTGAAGTATTAAATACTTCCCTTTCTTACCCTGGAGACTGGCTGTCACAGATGTGGGTTGCTTTTGAACTCCCAGAATTAGTACCTGTTCGACTACACATTTTGTGTGGTATTGCCCAATTTCATCAGCACACCTGAAAAAGAAGATTTGTCTCAGACACAATAGTTTCTGCCTGTGGCTGGAATAAAACTTGGAGGGACAAACCATTACTACAGTCTCTTACTTTAGGATCCCAATACAGTTGCTTTTCCCTAACATACTTTTTCTTGAGGCAGCGGTGCTCCCCCCCTGCAAATCACCAACTGCCCCAATGGGTGCATAAGTGGATTTCACAAGCCCCTGGTTACCTGGATGGCGTCTGAAAATGATTTAAGAGATACAAATGGCGAAGGGCCCATCTGTGTGATTCAGTATTGCCTGTACTGAAGGGACAAATCTATGTCTTGGTCATGTTACCTGAACCATTCTATGATCCAGCTGTATGGTAAGTTTTGTACTACAGATGATCTCTAACTCTCATTTTAGGTTTGCAGGAGCAAGAAAAAACCTGTGTGTTCATGATGGTGCTACATATCCATCTGGAGAACAAATTTAAATCAGTAATTGGTGGAAGTCCGAGAGTGATGTTTGAGACGTGCTTACTTACAAGCAGCTGTGCATATTTTTGATATTTAGCATGCCAGGCTACCCTTTCCCCCTTCACCCCCCCATTCTCTTGTCATATATTTTCTGATTATGTTTCAATATTTCCTTCCTTGGCTTCATTGCTAATAAGTATTGCTCTTTGTCTTACTATGTTCTGAGTTTACAAATAATGCTCTTTATTGATATGGCAACCCTGAAGCTAGCTACAAAATGATTGTATCTCTGATGTGTCTTCCCTTTGCAAAACTCTAAATGTAACTTCCTCAGTCTCTCCTGTATACCTTTCTCGCTAATCCTTGGGTCCTTGTTGCTGCCCGTTTTTATATTTAATTTAGTAATTCTGTATCCTTCCTACACAGAGAGAATCAGAGCTGCACTCAGTATTCCAGGAATAGTCATACCTGCGCTGTGCAGAGCAACACTTACTTCCCCAGTTTTGCATGTGAACCCCTCTATCTGTGGGGGCTTATGAGCCATGGACAAGAGTCACATACGTTTGTTGCTGAGTAAAGTGAATTATAACAGATATTTTCATTGGTATACTATAAGCATAGGATGCTGAATAGCTTTTACCTGCAAGAGCTGCCATTACCTGGAAGAGAGAACATTCTTGTGGAAAGTGAATTTCCTGTGCAGGAACTGCTTGTTCTGGAGGTACTGAAATGAATGCCCATCATCTAGATAGAGCTCACCTACTGCAAAGCCCTATGAGACATACCAGATATAGAACAAAGTTAACAGCAGCCTGAGCACTGGACACTGACACTGAAAATACGCATCACTATGTGCTGAGATTAACAGTTAGAAGTCGCTAGAAACCTTATGATCTCTGGTAGGGTAAAACACTCCCTTGAAGAACAATCCAACATTACGGAAAGTGCGTTCTGGATGTTATGGTTTTGTAAATTCACCTTGGTGTCTGTGCGTTACTTTCCACTATTGGCTTGTCTTTGAAAGACTAGGGGCTGAATTCTTTCTCTCTGGGACTGAAGAGGAAGTTTGTGGCCTGAAGCAATCCACCACTCTTCTCCTTCCTCCATGCTGCTGGAGGGTGCTTAACAAGGAGAGGAAGGGCAAGGGGAAGGTCAGGAAATGCTCTACTTGTGCAGCAATCATACAGTCCCATGCTGAACAAATAGGCTGTATGCTTTGGCATGCACCCCAGCACAAGGAGGGGAACCCAAGCAAGAGAGAAGTGGGCCACGTTTCTCCATAGCAACGTGGAGGAGGCTGGCTCTTCTTCTTCCAGCTGGTGTGTAGCACTGTGCTGGTTGAACAGGCAGAAGGAGACCTCCTGTTCTCTATACTATAAAGCAGGCCCTGCTGCTAGAAGAAGAGGCTGCAGAGAGCAAGGAGCAGCAGGGACAGGATGATACCAAAAGAGACAGGAAAACAGACAGATGTATAAACTAAGTGTAATCCCAGAGTACCTTGGAATCCAGAGCAACACGGAGTTCATAAGAAATATCTGTCATCCATTCAGTGGATCTTCCTACTGTGGTCTTTAGGGGTACCACACTCCCCCCTCGTTGGAAGACTGGAATCTGCCAATAGCAAAGCCAGGGTAGAAGAATTCAAGTGTGAAAATCTTAGTGCTATTCTCTGTTCATTTAATTTTAGCTTCTTTGGGGGAAAAAAATTGCAGCTGTTTCTTATCACCCTTAGGGAATGTCAGCAACCAGCATGTTGTTGAATACACTCTATTCTGCTTACAAGTCATCCTCCAACACGCTTTTCCTGTTTCAAAATCATCCCAACAACATTTGCTGAGCATGCCCACTCCGTACGGTGTCTCTTCTCAGGCAACAGCATATGTTGGGGCTATGGTGTAAAGGGACCCAACTGAATGAAAGAGATATGATACTGATAAAGGTGGTCTATTGCCCTGCTCTGGTACAAGAGTTGCTCTAACTTATATAGATAGTGGCCCTGGGCCCAGTGCTGATATTCATGTAGTAGCTGAACACTAAGAAGTCCCACCTAGAAATGTCAGGCTATCCAAGCGAACCCCTCCTTCACTACAAACACTTTTGAAATTCTTCCTGCACTGTCAGCAAATCTACTTAATACTCTCTTTAAGGGCTGGTCTACAGTAGAGTTTTGCTGACAAAAGTCAGCTTTTGTCGACAAAACAGTGGGGAATTACAGACTAAAATTCTCCTCCCACCGATATAACTCCCCTGCTACGCCAACAAAATAAAACCACCTCAATGAGAGGCGTAGGGCTGATGTTGGCTTAGTTAGGGCAACACAGTGTCAAGGTAGACAGTGCATCCATACGTCGGCTGTGGGGCTGTCATTCTTGTCAATTTCACCGCTCCAGAAAGTCTCCCCGAGAGCGGAGGAGCCAGAAGCCAGGGTGGCTGGTCTCCGCTCTGGCCAGGAGCAGGGGCAGCCTTGTCAATTTCATGGCTCCAGGTGAGGAGCAGGCGGCAGCGGGGAGGGAGAAGCCAGGGCAGCTGGACCCCACTTTTCAGGGGTGAGAAGCCTGGGTGGCTTCCCTCTGGGAATGGGGAGGAGAGAAGCCCTGGGTGGCTTCCCCTACCTCCTGGAGGAGAATGGGGAGCTGAGAAGCCTGGAGCTGGCTCCCAGTGGCGAATGGGGAGGGCGGGGGGTGCAGCCCACCAGGAGCCTGTGAGCGAAGAGATCAGACTTTTGGCTCCCCACACTGCTTCTTGTGGGTGGTGGAAATGCTCCTGATTGGGATGCACTCCACCAACCTAAGGAGGACAGTGTGGACATCAGCCACTGCACCAACTGCTGTGGTGGCTGTAAGTTGACCTATGTTAGGTCAGCTTATTTTTCTAGTGTAGACAAGGCGTCAGTGGGAGGTGATCTGGAGTTTGTCTGCCATAACTAGCCTCTTATATGTTTGTCTGAACCTGCGACGCTCATATTATCACTTTGCTGTTTCTTAGTTTGAACCATGTTGCTTAGAGTTAAGACCGTGTCTTTTTTTTTCTTAACAGAAGCTATGTTAATTCTCCTTGCAGGACTGCAGTCTGTCAGTATTCTGATTTATGAGTGTTTGAGGGGAAAATCTATTTTAATCTGTCAAGCCAATAAAAGCAATATTACAAACCAAAAACATACACTCTCCAGTGTTACTGGGATCTTCAGAGGGCCTGAGTGGTCCAGTCGTCTAAATCTTCTGAAGTCATACCAAAGCTACATCAGAAAAAAGGCAGAAGAAACAAACATAAGATATATATTATGGAAAGATCTGATGCCTCTACGGGGCGTTTGCTTTGTGATTCCATCTCTGGCTGTCATTGTCTTTTACTGTATTCTTGTGATGCAAGGAATAATGTTTAGTGTGCTGAGTCAATGATCTTTCCAAGAGACTTTGCAAATATGTACTATACAGATACACAAAATGGAGAATGACCTTTTCTAGAACTTGCACTTGGTTTACCATGTTTCAGAGCTGCTGGAGGTGCTAAGCAACAGTGGCATTTACAAAATGATGAGACTTTAAAAAAATACTTTATAAGAAACCAATCCAGTGTAAGCACATTTGTACCTTACCATAATCTAAGCTTGCCACAGGCATCCAATTTGTGTGCTGAGGTACATGCTATGGGCTAAACCTCTTCAGTACATGCAGCAAGTTGTTTTTTTGTTTATTTGTTTTCGCTTTAGGCCTTTGGAATGAGTATAAGAGACAAAAGGAACATACAGTCTGTTTCTCATGAATTTGTTCACAACCAAATTCTTATTTATGTTGTTAAGTTAAAAGGGCTTTTAGTTCTGTGTTTAGTACATATGAAGGGTTAAATTTAGGCTGGTCTGACAACTGAAACCCTCTAGTGCACTGAAAGCCAAGTGCATATTCAGGCACCCACAACAGCATGTGATTTTTCACATTGTCCTTGAGAGATCTTGCCCCAGTGTAAGGTTATTCAGTTTCTGATATTCTCTGTTGGGTAAATGCTGTCAACTGTATAAAGCAGTTGAATGTGGACTTTTCTTTATTCTCTGGGATCAAAAATAAGACAAACAAAATAACTGCAATGTAGGTGACAGACTTGACTCAATTTATTAGGATGTTCTAAAGCAGTGGTTCTCAACCTTTCTAATGCCGTGACCCCGCAATACAGTTCCTCATATTGCGGTGACCCCAAACCAAAAAATAATTTTGGTGGCTACTTCAAAACTGTAATTTTGCTACAGTTATGATTCGGAATGTAAATACCTGATATGCATTATGTATTCTCATTGTATAATGATTACACACAAAGCACCTTACACTTACACAGTATTGTGTGTATGGTGTGTGTACTGTTTTTACATTATTAACCTTTTTTACACCAGCAGGCTGTCTCGCAGGCTCTCTTGGCTCTCCGCCTCTTGGCTCTCCGCCTCCTAGGCTTCTGTCCTCCGGCACTTGCTGCGTCCGCCCACTGATGACGTCAGCAAGCGCCAGACACACGTAATGCGCTGCTATGGACTGTGGAGCGTTCCCCCCGCTTCCCCCACCCCTCAGGCCCCGGACGGATGATGCAATCACGTCTGCGCATGCGCGCAGGCATTCAGTTTGGAACGCGCATCCATAACGGTGTGCGTTCCAGCTGAACAGCACTGCTACAGATGGTAGCGCGACTTCTCAGCGGCTAAAGCCATCGGAAATATGTATTTTCCGATGGCTTTAGGCGACCCCTGTGTTTTGGTCGTTCGACCCCCGCCGGGGTCGCGACCCACAGGTTGAGAACCACTGTTCTAAAGCATGTTGCTAAAGGAGGCCATTGGAAATGACTATGCAAAGTATCCTTTGCCTCTGCACCACAGTCCCTGACGGGATTACCTGTTACGCCATGGTAGGCAATAAATTCTTCTAGCAATCTTAACCAAAAAAAGATGTGTTTTGTCAAAGCTTGCTGATAGAGACCCTAATCAATCTCGCCCATATTTCTATATCCTGCCTTATCTAAAGCACAGTGATCACAGAACTCCTGGTTCCTCATACATAGAGGGGAGAGCCATAGGCTTTTACTTGACCTTTCATACTTAAGACTATTCCCTCCTCTCCTTTTCTCCCTGTCTTCCCTTTCATCTGCCTCCAAAATTAGATCTCAAACTTCTACTCAGTGCAGGGAGTTGCATTCCTCAGAGTGGATTCCCAGGACATCTGGCAAATCTAATGACTTCAGCTGCTGAAAAAAAATTAGTCAATACTCAGCTATGGAATCTGAAGAAATCTCTTCCCAAAGTACCACCTTGACAACCTCTGCTTCCGAAACCAAGTCTTTTATGTAGGAGCACACTACACTGCCCTCATGTGGATGAACAATTTTCTTCAGAGAGGTACGGACTTATCAGTGTATCATATTATTATAGCAAAAAGTATGAAAACACTGGCCAAGATTTTTAAAAGTGCTTAACCAGGGTAACTAATCACAGAACAACAGTCTGCACTGCAGCACTCTGCATTATTATTATTTAGACTGAGGTAGTGGCCAAAATGTGTTAGTCCCTGAAATGAAGAGCATGCAGTCTAGGCAATAAGTGGATGAAAAGACTAGAACGTACAAGCAAAATGATCACAAGGACAGGCACACAGCAAAATTACATGAAAAATTGTTAAGTTCTTCTCCTTGCATCATTCCTCTACCATCCATCCCCATGTCTTTTCCCCCAAGTTCAACTCATATCCTTACTATCCTCCATCCCAACGTTTGACCCCTTCCTGCCCCATAAATGAGAAATTAACCCTACGAAAAGGAAATTAAATAAATAAGCAGACAACGTAGTCAGCTGCACGTTGCAAGTGTGAGGATAAATATCAAATTAAAGAAGTAAGGTTAGCTTAAATTTGGTTAAGGAAATATGTGCTGTAAAGAAGGGCCCTGACTAGCAAGTAGAAGGAAGGCCTTGAAAAATAATAAGTAATAAGGCCAGAAGGAATAAATTAGGGAGGATGTCTGGTTCAAAGAATAACTAATAAGATAAGGAGAAGTTTCTAAAAAAACAGCCTCTGATCTATAGGGGTGACTGCAGATGGTTTAAAAACAAACAAACAAAGAGAATCTGTCTTCAAATGAGCCAGCATGGCCCTTTCCCAATCCACAAATCAGCATTAATGCCTGTTGCAACTCCGGTGTAGTGGGAAAGCTGTTGGATAGCTGTAAGGATGGGAAGAAAGGCCTTGGGAAGAAAGGAGTTGTAAATCTTACCTGAATTAAGACTGGAAATAAGGGTGAACTGTTCCCATGTGGCTTTTAGCTGAAGTCAGTAATTGGCAGTGACATCACTTGTTTGTTAAAAGGGCATAAAAAGTAAACTCCTATAGAGGGTTCATTGTTAATACCTGCCTAACCATGTTGGAGCTGACGAATATACGCCTAAGCACACCTGGGTGGAGCCCATTTATACGTATCTTGAGCAAATGCTTGTAAATGTTTTTGTTACATTTGGATGTAATAAATTGCTTATTAGTTAGGCTTTTTAGGCATATTTAGAGCAAGAGTGTAAGTACCATTTGGCCTTTGGATTTAATAAAGGAATGTTTGGTTACATTAGTGTTTGACGGTTTCCCATATCAATAATTTCAAATATGAATACTTCCAACAACGTGTCACAGAAGAGTGAGGCTTGAGGAGGGATTTAAATTAGAAGAGAGTAATTCTCTGTGTCTCAGCTCTGGGAAAGTAGTCTATGTGTAGAAAGTACAGATATTGCTGTGCAAGAGACAGGCAAATAAGAAAGAGAGGCCTTGAGAAGGGGACTTGGGTTGACGCTAGTAGCACTAACACATTGGTTATGCTGGGATAGAAGAGCACTCATGAGAATGGAGGTAACATACTTTCTTTGATTCTAACATCAGAGTGGCTTCTTAATTACACTTACCTCATCTGACCCAGGCAGTAAAACGTTCACTGTAGTAGCCTTTTGCTCAGTGACTGGATGCACTAGTAAAGCATTTCCTGGAATAAGTAATACAAAGGGAAATGAGAGCACTCAGCATGGGATGTGGATAGAGCATTGGACTGAGATTCAAGGAGACTTGGGTCTATTCCTGGCTCTGCTACTGGCCTGCTGGGTGACCTTGGGCAAGTTACTTAACTTCTGTGCCTCAGTTACCCCATCTGTTAAAAGGGAATAATGATACCGACCTGCTTTATAAAGCACTTTGAGATCTACTAATGAAAAGTGCTGTATACAATAATAATGATTCACAGCTCTTGTATAATTATTTTGCTGTTACCTAAAGATTCCATTGTGGGGCTAATATTTAAGGTTGAAGTATACAGATGAGATTTTTTAAAAGCACCTCAGCGTGTCAGATGCCTACATTTCTTTGAAAATCAATGGGAGTTAGATAGGTGCCAAATTTCTTTTGGTGCTTTTGAAAGTAGCACTCATTGTAAGAGTTATGACCATGCAATGTTAAACACCAGCACAGAACTGGTGTGTGTTACCAATATGTTAACAATGGACTTCCACAAAAATGTTCCCCCTTCACAGGTGATGAAATCCAGGGTCCTACGGTTAATGTGCTTGCACACAGGAGAGATGAGAATGAGAGGGGAATCTATTAATATATTTTCATATTTAAACAAAAAATACTTTCTTATAACCAGAAGCAAGGAAGAAGGCAGCCCCATTTGACAAACAGACTCCTTTTTAAATGCACTTCATTGGTGATGTTTACACTTTGTTCTGAAAAATATATTGAGTAGGTTGATTGCATAAAGCAGTGTTCAACATGTGTAACTGACTAGGGTGTATAAAAGAAAAGTTTCTGAAGATCTAACACTTAGTACTTTTAAATGACTAAACATTTGCTCTTTAAGATGTATTTTCTAGCTCCAAAAGTAACTCAGCTCTGGCAGGGATGGTTTGTTAGTATCCATAGAGAAGGTGAATTCCATCAGAGGCACTGAAATCATTCCAACCCCACCATCAGCTCTGGGTAATAGTTATTTGAGGTTTTCATTCCTGCTGCAGGTTGTGGTTTTAGATGCTGGGACTAAGTTCCATCTCTGCCACATGGAAACGAGGGCCAAGATTTTCAAGTAACCAGTGAGCACATATAATTTTTTCATCTCAACATAAGATACCTGTAAAGGAATCTGATTTTCAGAAGTATTGAGCATTCACCCTCCGTAAATCAGGTCTCTTTAACATGTCCCAAGCTGGGCACCCAGTTTCACTCACTTTGAAAAATCTTGGCCAGTAGTTTTCATGCTTTTTGCTATTATAATATGCAGAAATGCTTAACTTTAAAACTTTAAAAACCAGCTGATGTCTGGATTTAAGAAATGGTCTACTTACCCAGCATGTACTCATCTTCCACGCCAAAAGTTTCCTGTTCCTCAGGGAATTCTACCCAAAGAGGCCTGTAGAAAAAAAAGTGGAGTCTTGTCAGCTTCTTCTTTCTCATTGGATCCTTCTGTGACTCAGCTGGAGTCCTCAGGCTCCCCACCATTTTCTAAATTCCCACTCTCCTGCAAGGCCCATTTTGAGTCTACCACCGTCCAACCAAGGAAGACTAGACAAATTTCTCATCTGGGCCTTTAAATGCCACTTCTTATACAACCATTACGATTCCCAGATGAACACAAGTTAAGGCACTACTCATACTTTCCCAGTGCTGCCTACTTGCAAGCGAAAACCTGATCTAATCCAGCATCCAATGCAAGCGCTTGCAGGGTGGATCAGTGTTTTGGCTACTCAATGTGTGTTCTCGGTCTAACTATTGTTTGCTTTTTTTCTTTTTGCACTGATTTTGGCGTGTGTATCTGTTTTGCCCTTTGCAACCTGGGAATCCCCCTTTTGCTCATGAAGCCATATAGCATTGATCTTTCTTCTAGCAGAGGAGAGATGGACAGGACTTTCCTTCAGAGTCCATCAACATTGCTCCGATACTGGCTAGTTTCTGGGGGACAGTCTCTCTTTTTCTCAGACTTTAAGTGTGATGGTTCTACAGCATTCCTGGGTCCTGTTGGTCAGGGACTGAGAAACCTGACTCCGAAGTTGAATTGCATAGTAATGTGGTACACTAACCAGATGGTCACTGCACAGGCCTTGTCTTGCTTATTTATAATGCCAAATGTTATGATAACAATAGCTCTTTCTAGTTAGCAACAAGAACTGGAGCAATTCTGTGGATTTCCTCACAAACAATGCCTGTCTGATCTAACAGGCATCCTGCTGAAGGCTGCAACTCCACTGTTCATTGGCCTGCTAATGAGGCACCTTTTATGCTCTGCTTGTCCTTATAAACCGGTGAAGAAAATACCACACTTCATTTTTAGTTTCTGAATTTGCCACAATAACTAGCTATAACAATAGCTGCCATGGCAGCATTTATTGTTGTGCATAGTCCATAAAGTCACCATGGGCCTGATTTTTCCAAAAGGTAGAAGCCCTGGGCATGGACAGGTGCTGTAACCATGTATACAAATGAAATATTTTATATGCAAATGGCAAGAGAGATGCCTGCAACTGGCTCTTGCAGTGCCTGCATGCACAAATCGGGTTCCCAGCTGTGTGCATGCCAGAGCTTCTGCCCTATTAAAAGTCAGCCCTTCTCTTGAGATGCATTTGCATTACAGCTAGTGAAGAGAAATGTGACAGAAGCAGGACAGCAATTCTAGTGCCATCTGTAAGAGACAGAAATACAGAGAGATTAGTAATATTTATCCTCTATTGATATAACTGTTGCACCAGCTCCACTGAGACCTCTTGTTATAGATGGGAAAGAAGCACAATGAAAACAAGGGTTCTAATTTAATGTCCATATTACATTATTAAAGGAAAAATGTCTATAGGAAATGTGGCATGGCATATACCTCATCCTTGAATTATCTATACGAAATGAACTCTGGGAAAGGTAACCCAGTAGGCTTAGTTTCTTCAAATGAAAAAAAATGAACCTGAGAGAGAGACAAAAGGCAGACTTTGAAGCTTTCAGGTCGTCTTAGGGATCTACTGGCAGTATTTAGATATGGACAAGAACAGTGGATAACATTCTTCTGGAATCTGATGGAAGTTTGTTGTCTACTGCATTTTAGAAACATACCTAAGACTGCATGTGGGAACAGTTTATTTAATTCATGTGCTCCATTGCTCTCTTTTACAAAATGACTGTATATATTATTTGCTTTTTAAAATTCAAAGTGAAAGTCACAAAAATAAGGGAGAGTAATTTAACTTCTCCCTCTCATGCCTCCTTCTTGACACAATCATTACATTTCTTGGCTCATAAGAAGGGCCTTTTCTATAAAGAATAAGGCAAGTAGTTTTGATTTAGCCCCTTAAGATCTTACCTCATGACAGGTTCAGCAGCGGTGTGTGCCCGGTAGAACAGTGAATACAAGTAGGGGAGAAGGGTATAGCGCTCTCTAATAGCTTCCCTGATGATCCGTGTGTTCTCGTCCCCAAATAGCCATGGTTCACGCCGTTTGCTGTCTATATTGGCATGGCCCCTGAAGAACGGCTGGTATGCACCAGCCTGATACCAGCGAACAAGTAGTTCTGGTTCTGGGTCTCCAATAAACCCGCCCACATCAGCTAAAATGTAAAGAGACATACTGATTGGTTTGGGAAAGTATTCTGAAAACAGTGAATTTCTCTTATAACAAACGTTTCAAATCTATCAACACATTAATGTAATATGGCACCTTCCAGCAGCTGCTTGGCCACACCAAGTGAAAAAATGATCCAACTCTCACCTAATGATGAAATGGGTTGAGAGCTGTTAAGAGGCATAGTGAGTGGTTTTCCTTCTCACAAGGAAAATTATACTGAGGCTAGTGGAAGACAACTCCAAACTGTCAGTTCAAGGGACTCACATGCTGCCAAAGATCACTACACCAAAGGAAAGAGAAGAATGCCAGTGGGAGCTGTAACTGGACTAAATATAGGAAACTGTTTTGCAACACATTGGAGTGCAGGAAAGAAGTGGGTTGTTCTGGTGGTTGTGCACTAACCTTTCACTCTCTGTGTTTAAATCTATCTCGAGGGAGGAAGGTTGGTGGCCCACAGTTAGTGAAGAATCCCAGTTAATCTCCTTACCTCCACAGAATGAAATTCCTGCAATACTGAGTGTAAGCAACATTGGAATGGAGATTTTTAAGTAACTCCAGTCTGCTACATTGTCTCCTGTCCATACTGCACCTGGAAACACCAGTAGCACAGTTTAAAGTTTGCACACTGAATTCAAGCCCCTAGTTCAATTTCTACTTGCAGCTAAGGTTAGAGGAAGAAAAAAGGGGCAAGCTAATCAATTCACTTCAAAATACTCTGCTTGAATACATAGGTAATCTTGAAGCATAAAACAGATTTTAAATTCACTCACACCACTGGACAAATGCACGTCAAGTCTGCCATCATAGTGTTGACAGAGTATTTCTGTGGTTATTAGCGCTGAGGTACCAAGCACCAACCATAGCAAAAAAAAAAGTGCATGACAGAAAATCCAGCACTGTTGTATAACTTCATGAAGCTTTTCCATGCTTACCATACTTCTGTGATCCAGCAAAGAATGATCGTGTGAGGACAAATGGCCTCTTCTGTCCTCCAGAGCGTTTGATGAGTCCTTCTGCAGTTGCCATTTGCTGCAAAGCATAAAAATAACTGACAGGAAGATAACATAATTATAGACTATACATACCACACTCCATTTTTAGCCAATTAAGGGCAGGAACAAGAAGAAATATATGTCCAGAAACAGTAATGGTTATTATTAGTTAAGGTACCAGCCGTTTGTTGGAAGACACTAGAACAGAGGGAAATACAGACACAACTGACATTGCATATGAAATGGGTCGATGTTATTACACTGTGGTGGTGGAAAGATGTGCATGAGTGCTATCACTGCTACAAGTCTGATTTACCATGGAGAAGCTGATTCCAACATACTGGCACTTAGCACAAGCTAGGGCCCTAAGCTTGATGGGAGCATCTGGGCTCTACCACAGTACAAATAATAATAACCATGATCATCAAGAACAGAATATCTAGAGCAGCTGCTTTTTTGTCTTCAGGGGCCCTACCTGGTAAAAGCCATAGAGATTGTGAACCTCCCGGTGTTCCCTGTTGTTATGGTGGACAGCATCTCTCGGCAGGGTTAGTTCTGCCCCTTTGAAGACTGAGGGCTCATTCATATCATTCCATGCAAAGAGGATGTCAGTAGAGCCCTGTGATACAAAGTAGCATTGAGGGTACATTTAAGTCATTACTTTAATCCAGGGTTACCCAAGTTGTAGTGGTGGGTGATGCTAGTGTAGGGGATACACAGGAAGAAACGCCACAGAACAATGGCTCTGTAGATGTGCTCTCATGGCTCCAAGTAAAGCTGAGGGTGATTTCTTGAAAGCTGCCTTGTCTTCCCTCTCTTCTATCCTGGCAGTCCCTAATTCATCTGGCCACAGGAACATCTTGTGTCTATGGGGGTGCAGTCCACAAGCTTATTTGATCTTTTCAGCTCTCCTAGTACTCAGCTGAAATGGCTGTGCAAGCATTGCTGCCTCAAGCCTCACAGCAAGCAGAATGTCACCTTCTCGTGAGTGATGGTGGGAAGGAGAGAGGGGAGCATAAAAGTTCATATTAAACAGCCCAAAAGAAAACTGCAGAAAAGGACAGGAAAAAGGAGAGAAAAAGTTGTCGTGGGAGATGAAGTGAGGGGGCGTAAGTAGTGCAAGTTTACCAGCCCCTGGCAAATTGGGGCTCCAACAAAAAAATCATTGGGAGCAGGACACGTTTCAGTGACACATGTCTAATATTGAATACAGCTGGAAGGGGCTAGGGGTGATGTGACTACGAGCTATGAACAGCCAGTACTTGCACACCATTCTCCTCACTTAAAAGGACTTACTGTGAGGGAGGATGACATAAGAGCAATTGTGAGCGCCTCGAAGGCAGTACTATCACATCATTCCCTATGTGGACTCCTATTGAAAGAAGCTGGGAATGGGGCAGCTGCATTAGATGACATGGTGGTAAAATGACTGTACCCTGTCCACACCAAAGTCTCCATGGTTGCTACCACTGAGGAAATTGTATCAGTGGTGACTTATGCTCCTAATTTTCCTAGTCTTGACAAGGTCATGGTGAGTTTCCTTCTGCAGTCTATATGGTTATCACTATATTCAGGATATTTTCTTGCACAGTCTAATGACAATCTATAAAATAAAACCTCACTAGCTTACTTATCTAGTACTTTATCTTCTCTGACTATCTCTTCCCCATTTCCAGGCTTTTGATGTGCTCTGTAGGATCCAAAGAGAAGAAACACAAACCTTATATGTTTTGAAGGCAAACTGATCTGTATACCATTCTCGGACTTCAGGATTGGTGAAATCCAGGTAAGCAGAGGTCCCTGCAGGTGTGGACAATCACAATTATCATGTTAACTTTTACAGCATCTATTGCCTTGGCCTCAAAGCATTGTGACATGTCAATACAATGACCTCTTCAATGGACAGCACCAAGACTTCTGCCATTGCTGTAACCTTAATACATAACCCAAAATGCCAGGAACAAAAACCTAACCAAAGTGTAACCGAGTTCTAAACTGAACAAGTGTACCTTACATTGTGCTCTGATGACCACCATGCTTGGGCTTTGGTGGATTAAGTTCCACAAAAGATGGTGAACAGGATCTTGAACTGCACCCAGAAGCAAACTGGAAGCCAGTGAAGGAATCGAAGCACTGATATGTGCTTACAATGGCTAGTGTCACTCAGGAGGTGGATAACCGTATTCTGAAGTACCCAAATGGTCTACAATGGTCATACTAAGTTCATTACATATAACAAATATAGAACCACACTGATTAAACGTTGTACATACAAGGGCTGGTTTGCTGTCAGTTTATATCCCTGCTGGAACCCCAAGGATCTTCAGAGATTGCCTTGTTTACAGAGCTTTCTACCTGTCATGTGCCACTAATGCAACTAATACCAACAGTATAGTGGTAGTTTTGGCAGTGCAGGCACTCCCAAGTATAGTCAGGAATGAAACAAAATGCACCTATATACTTATTTCAGAGCCTCACCCATGGCATGACTCTCTGCTTTGTTTGTTACTGGGTTGTCCAGCTTGAAGCTAGAATTTTAAGACTGGCACCTCCTTCAAAAGTCATGTTTTTTTGGAATTAGATGGATATTTTAAAATACAAAATTGGAGACTACCAACTTTAACGGGGTTCAAATCCTATTAAAACCTACCTTCCCTTCCCTTTTCCCTCCTCAGACTCCCCCCCCATCTCATCTAACCCTTTTCCAATTTTGCCAATCCTTTTGCCGAAAAGGATCTTTCTGGTATTGTTTCATTCTGACAGCATGCAAGTCACTGTCTCTCCCTTTATTGCCCCACAAGCTTCAAATGGGAAGGAATCCTCTATCTACCCACTATACAATAAAGAATGCAAGACCTGCTCCATTAGGTTTGAAGTGTTTTCAGAAGGGTGTCTGAGGCCCCACCAGGGAGAAGTTGTTAATGAAATCCTTGTTCACTGTTACAACATTAAACAGTGAAGTGTGGTCTTGTGTTTTGTAACAACCACCCATTGTAACAACCATCATTAAAAATCCAAGAAGGAATGGCAATCTCATCTCATTAAAATTAACTCATTTCAGTGATTTAAACTATAAATGATTCCTCCCATTTCTAGACTCTTTCAGCTTGTTGTTATACCCACCCAGTGACTTTAACAGGAACTTTGAAGACCTCTTATTACAATTCTTTTAACAATCCAGTTTGTACCAGTCTATTTGGCTCAACTTTTGCTTACTTTCATAAACAATTTTCTGTAACAGGCTGGGTTGGATTTATGTTAAGCTGGACAATTTAGAAGATAAGCCTTGGCACACGTTTAGTAACTTTATGGTGCCATGCACCTAGATTATATGCAGAGATAATAGACCTAATGGTAGAGGAATTAGAGCTGGGAAGAGTAGGAGGCTCATTAAAATTGTAAAAAGAACTATAAATGACTTGGAATTATGAATATCCAAGAATTACATAAACATTTTTTCCTTTTGAGATGTGCGTTCTATCCAGTTGACTATCCACTTTTGACTCACTTATGCTATTCTGCTATATGACTGTAAAATAAACAAATTGAAATGTATAGACTATAAGCAGTGGGTTTTCTTACCTGGCCAACAGATGCCTTCAAATTCTTGGCCTTTCCTATCCTTTACAAAATACCCCTTCTTTTTGCCCCGAGAGTATAGGGTATACATGGGATCAACCTTAACGTGGGGATCTATAATGACGACAAGCTGCCAATGTAAGAGATGAAAAGATTCCATTAGCATCAACTGTTCAGCATATTACTTTAAGATCTCAGTCCTGATTAAGGTGAAGGAATGTGTAGTCACATTATTAAAAAAGCAGTTACTGACTCTTATACATATGTAAAGTAGCTGATTTCACGTGACAAGTAGCAGTGCATGTTTGTCTACCTGAAATAAGTGCCAGCAAAGGTCAGTACTATATCAGACCATATACTTCAGAGGAAAGAAACCTCCCCACCCCTAAAAACAATATAATACAGCATTACACAATTGATGAGGTGCATCTGGGAAAATACATTTCTCTCTGACCATTGTGGTGAGCAATTTTTTCCCTAAACCGTAAAATGTAATTACTGTGTCAAAGTCAGTCTGGACAGCTGTAAGAAGAGTGATGTGAGTGGAAAGGTTTCTCTGTCAGCCTAAAGGGAGGAGCTACTGAGCCCAGGACACAACTAATTAAGGGGACGACGACAAATGAATTAACAGGAACAGGCATGGGAATCAAAGGGTTAAAAGTGGGACACCTGAAGGGGTCACCAAACCGAGAACCCCGGACAGTGCCCCTGCGCCTCAAATGTGTGTGATAATTTACCTTGCGTTTTTTCCTCATGAGCAGCTCCTGCATCCTTTTGGGGTTATGGAATTTTTTCTTGTCCCAGGTGAAGTACCTCTTGCCATCTGTGTGCTCTATGTCCAGCCATATAACATCATAGGGGATCTCATGCTCATCAAAGCCAGCGTCTACTGCCTTTACATCGTGCTCATCCTCATAGTTCCAGCGGCACTGGTGGTAGCCCAAGGAGAAGAGTGGAGGCAGCACTTGAGTGCCTAGGAACAGGTAAGAAATTAGAAGCTAACCCAATAAGCATAACATTGGTATTGCCTTTCAGGAATACCTTGGCTCTTTGGAAAAATCAATGGGAGTGGCATGGCAGCAATCACATGCAACAGTTTGAAATGGAGGAATGCTTTCCTAAGGTTCAGTCCAGAGCACAGTTTTCACAGTTTGAGTTCTCAACGCCAGAAACTAAGATCATCACAAAAATTACGACAGACTTAACAGTAGCAGAAGCTGCTGTAATTATTATATCACATAGGTGAGAAAGGACATGCTGTTACAGGGTGGTACAATAATACAGTGTTATTCTAGTGACCACTATTATTCTCCATGCTAAAATTTGTGTTTACATTTTAAAAATAGTGTGGGTGAATTTAATTCTCATTGACATGAATGACTAATTAGATCAGGTTTAGAGGAGAAGGACATTGTAATCTTCCTACCAGTATTCTCAAGGATGTTTTGTAATTCCCCTTAGGCTGGCACTTACTTGAGCATAGACTAATATTTGTTTAGTAGTAGAAAATAAAACCAGTTTCTTGGGGGGGGGTGTGTGTGTGTGTGTGTGTGTGTGTGTGTGTGTGTGTGTGTGTGTGTG
>ML675613.1:50797399-50829722 GCA_007922155.1 Mesoclemmys tuberculata
GTGTGTGTGTGTGTGTGTGTGTGTGTGTGTGTGTGTGTGTGTGTGTGAACAAGACTCTGTAATCTGAAACTTTTTCATAGTGTGGGCCTCAGCTTTGAGAGACAGTCCTGTGAACTATCTGCCCTCCCATTCATGGCCAAATGGACCACCTCTCCCCCTATTCCTGATCAAATAATATCCCCGGGGCAATTACATTACAGTAATTACTTATGCGGCAAAGAAAATCAGGAAAGTCTGTGTGCTCTTAACTGTCTTAAATGTAGTAAGACAAAGTGGGTGAGGTCACATCTTTTACTGGACCAACTTCGGTTGGTGAAAGAGGCCAGTTTTTGAGCTTACACGGAGCTCTTCTTCCACCAACAGAAGTTGGTCCAATAAAAGATATTATCTCACCTATCATGTCTCTCTAATATTCTGGGATCAACATGGCTACAACACTACCACCTGTAATGTAGTAAGTAATTTTTCCTTTATAAAAAAGTTAGTCACGCTGCCTCCGCTTTTGCTCTTCTCTCTCCCCTACCCCTTGCCCGTGACCCTCTGCCACCTGGCCTCTTTCTTCTCCTATCACTCTGCACATGCTTTCCTGTCACTTTGCTCTCTTCTCTCATGGACACAGTGGCCAGCTACCATCTCCTCCTCCTGCTCCCCTAGATGTACTCTCCAGTTGCTTCATTCCTTTCTCCCTCTGGATATTCTTCTCCCACTAGTGGTTGGTACGTCAACTTCCTAGGATTGTTTCCAGTTTCTTCTCTTCCCCTCGTGGAACACCAGCCTAAAGTAGCAACAGATAGATTGAAAGTAGCTGGAAATGTGAAGCCAGAGGCCAAGCCTGGATACCTGTAGATGCTGCTGAAAACAAGGATGAAAGCCATCTCTCCACAGAACACCAACAAAGTGCTCTTTGAACCACATTTTAGGAACCACTGTCTTACTGCACTCAATGGGTTAAGTAAACATTAAACATTAGTCCACTTTTTGATGTAACATATTTAGTAGGCAATTGTTATACATTATTCAAGTGGTCAGTGCTTTTTCTTCACTGATACAAGACAGTACCTGTCAACTGTGCATATTGCTTGAAGATATCAAAAGGGCTGGGTCCCATTAGCAGGAAAACATCAATTATTCCACTTTCTGACATCCAGCGCACATCAGTTTGAGGCATAACTCTCTGCTTAGCTATGTCTGGAGTGGATCTGGATGGTACATGCTTTGAAAGGAACAAAAAGTAGAATCTGAAGCCCTCTCTTTGCCAATGATTAATTTTACAGTCTCCCTGCTGATTTTCCAGAGCTCAGTATTTCTCACTGAATTTTATATAATAAAATATAGTGCATTTTTTTACCACAATAATGCAATGTCTTTTTTTACTGTCTCATCCTAATAAACAAAACTCAATATGTGATATGTGAAGAGATGAGAAATCACAGCTACAGCCTTGTTCCCTAAATATCAATAATATAGTAAAATGAGGTATGGGGAACGGAGAGGGGAGCTACCAAGAATTTCTAAATTCTAAGTTTTGATAAATATTAGCTAAAAGATATTCAATACTTTTTCTACACTTGATTGTATCTGATATGTATTTTTGGCTTTCTCTTGTAGGATTTGAAGTACTTTAAAAATGTTCTTCTATTATAAGAAATTTATTATGTGATCCTTCCATCTTCTCTTTTAAAATAATGCATCCTTGTGTCTAAAGCTCACTAAAATAAATGTGGAAATGGGGAGGGAGAGAAAAAAGAGTTACAATTCCTGATTCACTGAGGCAAAAGATTAATATGAAGTTACACTATCAGATTGTCCTTTGCCCTATGCAGGTGTATTTTAATTTCTTATTGAACTTCTGGGCACAATACTAAGCATGTCTCACCTCCATTACAGCTTTTGTATTAATCTCCACGAGAGTTTCTGAGGAATTCAGCCAGAAGATCCCAGAAGTTCTGTTCGGTTTATGCGCTAACAGAAAGGGCACTGAACCATAAATGCCCATTTTGTTATGGATCTCATGCCTATAGACATCCAAGTTAAAAAGCCGGTAGGCATCATTGTCACTGGAATGAACAAACAGACGTTACTTGTAATCATCACACACTGGCCAAGTTAACCTCTGCTGTAACTCTACTGAACTCAAAGATGTTACAGCAGGGTTTAATACTGTGTATACTCTATTACAGTCTATCACTTATCACCAAGGCATGAAATATGGCATGGATTTTGCTTTGGTCACAGCTAGCTGCATCAAATTATATCTCTTGCTGTCAAAGAGACTGCTTCTGATCTGGTCTTTTCCTTACAGTATTAACACTGACCTTCCCCATTTTTCTGCTTAAATCCCATGCAGCCCTCTGGAGCTGCTCCTTTAAGAATTTCAGTCAAGTATATTCTGTTTAAACCTGATGAATACTCATTCAGAATTGGTCCCTCAGGCTGCACTGAAACATCATGGAGAACAGGAGGAGTCAGTGGCAGCACGGTGGAGTTGGAAGCAGAGCAGCCTACTCCTTGGGGACAAAGGCCATAATTTTATGTACTGCTCCCAGTAGAACAAAATACAAAATGTATTGTACACTGTACTGGTGTATGGCATGTACATCTCAAGCCTTGTTTGAATTAAATCATCTGGAAAACTTTATAGCTACTCCATTACAGGACTTACAATGTTTTCTTTAGTTATTCACCAATCCATCTAACGCCTAAGCTGCAGTAACCACTCTAATTTAGTGAGAAAGGAACCCAGTCCTTGTGCGCATCGTCTTGGATTTCCTCACATCGTACCACAAACACATCTGTTTATGACTTGCAATGGCCAACAACAATCCATTGTGCTCAGTTCAACTGTTGTGCAAATCTAAGCTTTCAAAGGTGACACCAGGAAAAAGGTCACCTGAATTTGTTGCCATTGGATCTTCAAATTTTAGGTATGCTATCCCCTCCTAATTATCCCCAAAATCAGAAGTACAGCCCACATTAGAAGCAAATCTGCTACTCTTTTACCAGGTGTTTTTTAGGAGAAGTGTTTCTGCATGCTCTGGTATTCCATAGACATGTTCAAATCCATGCAACGAAAAATCCAGGCCTATGGAACTGGGACCTGTAGGAACAGTATTAAAATACAATAGCTGGATTCTGCTCTCCTCATGTTCTAACTTTAAGCAATAGATCAGAATATAGTAATTGTAAAAATGGCCTGTTTATTAATTGCTTCAAACTTGATTTGAGATTCACATCCATTATTATATATTTACTATATGGAAAAGTTTTCTAGGGGTAACTTGTATGTCATAGTTGTTTATAAATTTTGATCTAATCATGAAGGGCAAAAAGAGTGAATTTATAGTAAAGAATGCCCAAAGTTGCAGATTACTTTATTTTTAATCAAACTATTTTTATTATGCAATAAAACTGTTTACAGTTTCTGTCCCAATTTCTCCAGGCTCAGCCCTGCTGCAGACGCAGTGCAGCAAGAAGTAAGAAAGCTAGTGCTCCCTCTTTTCCAGCACTGCTTTCCTGTGTCAGCTTCCGCAAAAGCAGCAGCATTGCATAGACACATCATAAACAAGTCATATCAGCTCTGTCATATAAATTATTTCCTTTTGTCAGTGTAAATCCAGAGCAACCCCAATGAAGTAAATGAGGTTACTCCAGATTGACATCAATGAATCTAAGATAAAAATGTGACCCTGTGGACTTTATTCCCCAAATCCAGGGAGATCACAGAAAGCCACGCTTTTTGACATGACAAACCATCAGCCTTAATTATAAGAGCTCCTGCTCCCTTGTGGACTCCCATGAAGCCCATAATGGGAACTCAAGAGCTTTAGTGAAACTGGTTCCCACATGCAACCTTCCCAAAATGTTAGATGACATAAATATTTTTTTTAAAAACATGAAAATAGTGAAATCCATGACTTCTGTGGCAGCTGTGACAAAAATGCAAACTTAAGTATTTTATACTGGGTTCATGCAACATTCTTTAGATCCCAGGTTTTTATATTTCACCAAGGTTAAGATATGGGACTTCAGTCACTTCTTAGAAGAGCTTTAAACAAACGAACAAAATCATTGTATATTGATCTTTGTGCCTGTGAAAGATTCTGGGTTGCAAGCCCTGGAGACTGATGTCCTCTTTCTGTCTACAGAGCAGGTATAGCATGGGCAACAGGAGTGTGAGTTTCACCACATCGCCCCACCTATGTGTTTCCTCAACCATGATCGGGAAAAGCTACCTCTAGAGATGGAAAGTTACAGCAAATTAATTTCCAGGGCCCAGATCCATGAAGGGTCTTAGACATTGTGATGCTGAGCATCATGGCTCCTAACTTTAGGGGCCCAGCAAATCACAGGAACAACACTGCAACCCACAAAGCATGAATTAGGAGTCTAGGCTCCTATACGATGAATGAGGAGAGATGGGCACCTTAGACTGTAATCCACAAAGCCAGCATGGTAGGTGGGGAGCTGCCTAACCTAACCAATGGGAGATGCAGCCTAAAGGTGGGGCTGTCCTAAGTCTTGTTCCTCTCATAGAGATAAGTGCCTAAGTCTGAGCTGCAGAGAGGTGCCTCGCTCTGATAGTGAGCCACAAACCAGGGTAAGATAGATATTCATCCCTCTAAGTTGTATGTAGAGCCTAAAACAAAACAGCTGGGTGCAAGACCTCCCTTGTAACCTTTAGCCTACCAGATATGGTGCTCACTCAGGATGTAAAAGATCCCTGATTCAAGTCCCCACTTCTCCTAAGGGGGAGAAGGAATTTGACAGGGAATTGTCCACTTTCAGGCTGTAGAATCATTCTAACTCTTTCTCTGGCCCAATTTATATATAATTGTCCAGTTAAAGTGGAACAACTTAAACAGGAGAAACTAAGGGAGCCTCACATTAGAATGTCCATTGCCCAGGGCATTTCCCACAGAGGGAGCTGATCCCTGCTCAAATTCCTTCTCCCTCCCAGGAGGAGAGGGAATGTGAACCAGAGGTTAGCCATAGCCTGGGTGAGTAGCCCTATCCGCTAGACTAACCATTATAAGGGACCTACTGTCCCTTCCCCTTTTCTTCTCCCAGCT
The DNA here is from genome assembly GCA_007922155.1 of Mesoclemmys tuberculata. NCBI lineage: Eukaryota > Metazoa > Chordata > Testudines > Chelidae > Mesoclemmys > Mesoclemmys tuberculata. Next base: position 50,802,469 of record ML675613.1, read on the forward strand.
CTTTTGTGTGAACTCAGCTCAAGGGCCCACTCCTGCAGCCTCTGAACATGCCTTTTGAATGGGGTTCCCGCAAAGGACTTGGGCAGCCGACCGCCTCTCTTTCCCAGTTTGTGAATTGCTCTGGGGCGTACACAGGAGACAGACATCTGGGTGCCTATCGTGAGGCAGTAGCACACATGCTCAGGCAGGAGAAAGGCACCTGGACACCTAGAGTGAGGCTGCACTATGCATGTCCTGATGCAAAAACTTGGGTGCCTACAGAGTTAGGTGACAGCTGAATGGGAGTTTTGTGGATCATAGCGGTGCCTAAAAATTGGACTTAGATGCCTAAGTATCTTCATGGATTGCACCCCTAGCCCATTCAATCCTTGGCCTCTCTACTGCGTCTGCTAACCTAATTCCCATTGTAATAAAGGCTTATGTGATAAATTTTTATGTCATGTGGCACCTAGCCCATTTGGAAATGAATTGAGTTAGCCAGCTCATTTCATGTAGAACACAACAGGTTGTTATGAATTTGTTCATTACTAATTTAGGCTGGGTTTAAACTAGTGACCTAGAGGTGTCTCTAGCCCGTTTACTAATGTTGTTATTATTAATTTATCCCTTGAGCTTCCCAGTAGGAGGAAATAAGAGAACTGGATAACCATTAAGTAGCTAAACAAAAAGGCAGCTAGAAATATGGATGAGCACAGATTTTTTTTAAAAAACTGGTAAAGCAGTTTTCAATTCTACAGTAGACTAATCTTACCATTGGCTTTGATGTCTAAAAAACTGCCAAATTTCTCTTGCCAGAGACCCAGATCCTCTTGATTTTCCTACATATATGAAAATAAACAAATCTAACTTAGACCACTGCAATTGTTTACAGAACATTTTGTTTATAAGTGATACACATGTATTCTCTTGAGATGTATTATTTACTTGATATGTGGCTGAACGCAGGTGGAATTGAGACCAAAAAGCACTTCTGGTTCTGGCCAGGTATGTGAACCCTAAAGAACTGATGCCCTCTGTGGAGCACTACTGTGCTCTGCTGCAGCACAAAACAGCAGCATAGATTCATAGACTCCAGGCCCACAAGGGACCATTGTGATTATCTAGTACGATCTCCTGTACAACACAGGCCACAGGCCAAACTAATGCCTAGAGCACAGCTTAAAAAAAAAATCCTGATTTAAAAATTGTCACTGATGAAGTGTCCACCACAACTTTTGGTCAATTGTTCCAAGGGCTTAATTACTCCACCTTATTTCCTGTCTGAATTTGTCTAGCTTCAGCTTTCAGCCATTGGATCATGTTATACCTTTTATCTGAAAAAAACTGTTAAATATTTGCTCCCTGTACAAATATTGACAGCTGTATTCAAGTCATCCCTTAACCTTCTCTTTGTTAGTCTATCATTTCTAATCCTTTAATCATTCTTGTGGATCCTCTCTGAATCCTCTCCTATTTATCAACATCCTTCTTGATTTATGGGTTCCAGAACAGGACACAGTATTCCTGCAGTGGTCGCACCAGTGCCAAATATAGAAGTAAAAACCTCTCTACCCTTACTTGAGATTCCTCTTTTTATGCATTCTCAAGACCACATTAGCTCTTTGGGCAACAGCATCACACTGGGAACTCATGTTCAGCAGATTATCCACACACACACCCCAATCTTTTTTAGAGTCACTGCTTTCCAGGAGGGAGGCCCCATCCTGTAAGTATGACCTACATTCTTTGTTCCTAGATGTATACATTTAACAATATTAAAAACACTTTGTTTGCTTGTGTCCAGCTTACCAAGCGATACAGATCTTTCTGATCCAGTGACCTGTCCTCTTCATTACTTACCACTTCCTCAATTTTGGTGTCATCTGCAAACTTTATTGGTGATGACTTGTGGTTTTCTTCCAAGTCACTGATAAAAATGTTAAATAGCGTAGGGCCAAGAACTGAGCCTTGTGGGATCCCACTGGAAACACAGCTGCTTGATCATGATTCCCCATTTATAGTTACATTTTGAGACCTATCAATTAGCTATTTTTTAATTCATTTAATGTGTGCCAGGTTAATTTTACATTATTCTAGTTTTTTAATCAAAATGTTGTGCAGTACCAAGTCAAATGCCTTACAGAAGGACAACTCTTGTCATGATACCACACAAAAAGATCTTAAACTCACAAAGCAATACAGATACTATTTCAATATATTTGATCCTGAGCTCCCAGGACAAGCCAGGCAACGGACAAGCCTCCTAGAGTCTCCAACCAGTATAGGAGTCTGGGCTTGTTAATGGCCTCCCTCAACTGTTGAACCCTGTACCAAACTACCCAAATCCTTGGATTTAATCTTTTTGCAGCATTCTTTCTAGTTTTCTTTTGCACAGTCACCAGCATAAAATGAGCTTGCCTTCTGTGACAATCTGTACCCCTATGTTCACCCCTTTTACAAGACTATGATAAATTTTGTATATAGCATACTTTGTAAGGTATTATTTGAAAACACATGATTTGCTGATCATTGTCTTGTAAGATATGTGTGGCAATGTTGTATGTACAGTTGTAAGATTCTACTATATGATATTAAGACATGTTCCAACATGTTCTGGATGGCAGTCACAAACCAGTTCCCCAGAGACAAAACGCTAGCCAACACCTCAGCCAGGGGTCAACATGATTAAGTGGACTGTCACCTGAGTAAGTGGCCACTCTTCAGGAGGACAGAGGATGTTGGGGAAAAAAAATATAAATTTTGACAAAGCAGCAGCTTGAGGGTTCCTGCCCACACCAACTTTGTCTGCTGAATCTCAACTGGAGAGGACTGTGGTGCAAGAGAAAAGGCTATAAGAGGAGAGAGAAGATGCCCCCAAATTCTCTCTCCCTTTCCCTCTACCCATGGCATCAACACCTGAAAAACAAAAGAAGAGGCACTGGACTGGGGAAAGAGATCCAGCCAGTAAGACTGCTGGAACATGTGCTGAGACACCTTTGCTTTCATAGACTCATAGGACTGGAAAGGAACTCAAAAGGCTCTTATGGCAGGTTTAAGTATTATCTAGACCATCTCTGACAGGTGTTGGTCTAACCTGCTCTTAAAAATCTCCAGTGGTGGAGATTCCACAGCCTCCCTAGGCAGTTTATCCCAGTGCTTAACTATCCCAACAGTTAGGAAATTTTTCCTAATGTCCAACCTAAACTTCCCTTGCTTTGTATTCACTTAGCTTGTTAAGTTAGGTGTTAATTGCATTTTACCTTTTATGTCCTTGTAACCTTGTTATCTAAACCAGTGTGTTTGAGAAACTCCATTTGGGGTAACAAGATTTGTGCATGTAATTTTGTATTAATAAATGACAGACTTTATATGAGCTTGTATTGTCCAGGAGAGAATGGGGCAGTAGAAGACGCACATTTCTGGGGTAAGACTGGGACTGGAAATTTGCTGGTGTTGTTGTGCAGTGTAATTCAAGAGTGGCTGACTATAGCATTCAGCCAATATAGCTGAGTGTGACTTACATGCTAGAGGCTGTGTGTGAACAGACTAGGAATGGTGGTTCTCACAGCGAAGCAGTGTAAAAGACATCCCAAGTTGGAGAATTGAGGGGACACAGCTGTTCATCAGTTCAGATGATGCACCCTCCTACACCAATTTTGACCTCCTGTGATGGTCTCAGAGCACTCTCATGGGTCCACATCCAAGATTGATCTGGAATGGGTTCTAAAGTCGGACACGGGTGAAACCTCTTCTTTAGCCTCTCCTCTTGTCAATTATAAAAATATGGTGGAGCAAGCAGCCATGTACTTACAGGGAGGCTGTTATTACACAACTGTAGTAACACAGCCTACTCAGAAAAACAGATACGTGTCTTCATCCACTGCCAGGACCAGATCTCTCTTCAAAGAGAATCCTGAAACAGTACCTGGGAAGTATGTGGGTGAAAACATTCCTCAGGCCTGTTTAACACAATTTTATACAGGTGAAACATGGTCCTCAGGCTCCTGGCAAGTTGCCAATGTGGCCTCAGGTTGGCTGTTTAAAAGCTCCTGCCATAATACCAGCCTATGCCACACAAACACATGATTTGTAATTATGACAACTAATCCATCCTTTACAAAGGGTCCCATTGCCAGAATCACAAACCAAGCTCGGCTTACCTGAGAGGAGTCAGTTGATGTGTCCTCTTTGTTTTGTGCTGTAGTTTTGCTAATGAAAACAAATTAATAGAAAGAATCAGTTAATTCAGAGGATTTCAGATGGAAAATTTTTAAAACCTCATACAACATCTGGAACTTTTAGCATTCTACTTTTCAGAAAAGTAATCATGTGTGTTGAGATCCACAATTGGCAAGTGATTTTAGTATTTAATTTCTTACAGTGATCTTCCTTCCAAACCAGAGCTAGTTTGGGTTATTCTGTTCAACTGGTCACTGGGGCTTCAACAGTCATTTCTAATAATGTCAGCATTTCCCCCCGTTTATGCCTTGCCAGAAGATTTTGAGACTGGCTATTTTTGTGTGTTCTATCATGCAGAGGGCTTTTTGTCAATTAATAAGTAATCAGCAAGTATTTTTATGTGATTCTTTTCCCTAGGGTAAAGTTACCTACCATGTTGCTTTCTCAGCTGTGAGAAATGGCCCTACATGCCCATTTCCCCTGCTTTATGTCTCCTCATTCTTCTGGTATTTTGCAACAGGGCTGGAGTGCTAACTATTGCAGCTATACAGTGAATGATGCCTTCATAAGATGGGTGGATAAAATCCAAGACCTGATCAAAAGAGCTACTGGGCACTCTCAACTCCTCAGGAAGTCAAGAGGAATTAAGGGTGCTCAGCATCTTACAGAACTGGCCCATAAATGGGATAAAAAGACAGAACGAATGGGTTCAAACAGCCTTGATTAAATTGGTCCAAAATGCCATCGAAGATTCAAGGAGATGAGAGACCCTTTGACAATGCTCTAGTTCAGTGAGCAGAGGCATAATTCAGGCTTCAATGTTTGGGATGCCTTCATCAGAGATAGGATGTACGTAGCCTCACAGGATCAAATTCTGTCCTGACTAGAGTGGGATCGCACAGGGTGTCAGGGCAGAGTCTGTCCTTAGTTTTTGTGCTGATACTCTTCTGAATGTCAGAGCCAACATCAGTAGCGGGCATTGCAGTATTTTTGCTGATCTGAATTCTTGTTGGTTTATCTTCAGTTGGATCACAAACAAACAATGTACACTGTAGGATATGACAATATCGCACCTGTTTTTGGGTGGTGGTTGTAGATGCTCGAAGTACAATAGGCCATTGGCATTCATGCTCAGTACAGTCTCACCCTTGGACTCTAGTTTTATCTGGAATGGATTTGCTGTGATGTGAAGCTTGCAGTCCTCATTGGCACATGTCAAAACCAGAATGCCTGCCTCCTTCTGTGATAGAGAAAGCCTGGCAAATTTTTAAAAAATGATAGCTAAAACCTGTGGAAATCCTTCCCTTAACTGTAGATAAAACAACAACAAATTAGACAAAAGATAATTTAAGAATAACCATATAACATAGAGCCAAATCTTAAAGCTGCTATGGAAGCAAAATTACATTCTCTTCAATAACTTAGTTCCGAATAAGAACTGAGGTCTTCTGGATCTGGCTTATAGACTGAACAGTGCAATAGCTGGCTACAAAGTTGCCTTAAACATTCTCCATAGTTTTTATTTTCTCAATACAAAGAGACAGTACATTAGGTCAAAATGATGCATACTAACAAACCAGCCCACTTTCTGGCTGGCTCATATAGTTACAGGTTTCACATATATGAGGATATATCAACTTCCGCAATGTGCAACTTTTATCTTCAGACACAAATTCGCCTTCATAAGCTAATTGCTTTTTTTCTATCCCTGTAAGTTCCTGATATTTGCGAGGGTAAATGCAATTGTACTAAAATGAGAGGGAAGAGAACACACTGTTGAGAAGGAAGAGGTATAAGAAACTAAGATACTATATCACCTTCCAGAGCTTACCTCTGAGTGGTAGGTTCTTTTATGAGAACGTCGGGGACTTCATACCTTGATTTGAGAGGCGATACCTCATTAATTTTAAGCCTGAAAATGTTGCTTTCTATTGCATAAATTTCCACTAGGAGAGGAACCTGGGAACAAACAAACAAACAGATACAGTAGCAGCTAGTGCTACACCGTGATAAAGGCATCATTTTATATTTAAATTTAAGAAATTCTGGATCTCATCATCACCGGACATTTATTTTCTGAAAAAAATCTATGTCTTCCTTCTGATCCAGCGTAGTGTGCAGTTTGGGGCATACAAACTAAGTCACTATTCATTTGAATTTGTATCAGATAGGTCTATTTCACTGTTTTTAAGAAACAAATATTCTTAGTTTGTAAGTGAAATGGAACTGAATTTTTTACAAAAACCCAAGCATGAGGCTTTATTTAGCATTTACCAGGAAATTGGCACCATTGTAGCAGTGCAACTCCATCACTACCAACAGCAGGAGCTTTAGTGTAGACCAGGCTTGAGGCTCAAGCATTTTTACTGCTGTGTTAAGACCTGCTGTGAGCAGGGTTAGGTGGGCTTTGTGTTAAAAATGTCAGTGCCCTATTTACAGTAGTGCTCCCAATGGTGTTTACACTGGTGGAGCTGCACTGTGGGAAATAAAAAAAAAAGTCTAATATTTACCTACCCAGTAGGTCTATAATTGGTTACTATCTTTGTAATTCAGACACATGTAAAGTGGAGTGTAAAACCACAAAACTCTATCTTATCCCAAATAATTCCTCTCCCCCCCCTTGTAGTGTCTGTTGCATGAAAGAATCTTGAAGACTGTCACAAGGTTCCCCCCCCTTTATTTCCCCTCTTCTAGCATGACACCTGGAATGTTGACCATCAGCCTCTTGTAGGTGACTAGGAATGTCAGTTGTAGGGATTCCTGTAAGGCTGTTTCTCACCCTAAGAGTTTAATATGCTAACTTAATACACTAGAGTTTGCTGCCCTATTAGAGTGAGAGGTTGAATTTGGCTGATCCTGGATCTTTTATATAGGAAATCACTAGGACCATGAAATAGTAAATTTATTTGCTCATTTAACTTCCTTTTTTGTGAAATTTTGAGAAGGAAAACTTTCCAGACAAAATGTTATAGGATGCAGAATTCTTTTTTTCAAACAACAGGAGGTATCATTATAGCTAAAGCTTTTCAATTTCCGTGCACTACAACATGCAAAGGAAATCATCTTTCTTTCACCCCATTACTACAGAATGGAATTTGTTATTTTGGAATGGGGGAGAAAACCCTAAACCTAAAAACCCTATTTCAGATAAAAAGACATCTGTTTAGATTTTCTTGTATTATCACAGAAACTAAAAAAAATATTAATTTCTTTAAAGGAATTTAACATATGTAATATTAATTTAATATCTGTAAAACCAATGACATTTTTGTGAGGATATTTTATATTATATCACAGAGCTACCTGCATTCAAGGATCTCAGATCAGTTTATAAATGTGGGCAAATATCAGCCTGGCTTTAAAGAGAGTTAGTAGAGCAACGCTCCAGTTTCCCAATTCATAGTCTCTTCTTTGACCACTGACTCCCTTTAGTAGGTGGGATCTCACCTTATTCTTCTCATTAATTATTTGGAGTTTGATGCTATCATTCCATAATGTAACTGAATCCAACGATGCTTGATACCAGGACTTCCCAGGATTTAACAATTTCTGACGCCTGCAGAGACAGAGAATTGTTGTTGGCCTCTGTAAATATCATGGTTTACATGATGTTAGGGAATACTAAATTAAATAGGAATTGTTTAATTCCTATTTACAGTAGGATAACTGTTGCATTTTTCATATACGTGTTATGCAGTTATCGGAGATGAAGGAATTTAAAGAAAGCCATTACTTTTAGTTGCATCTTTTTTTTAATGGACTCTTAGTTAGCTTCCTTCAGAAATCCAGTCACATTCGCAAATTGCTGTTTTTTCACTATGTTAGAGACATTATTATTAATTATTTATAGCACCCAGAAGCCATAACCAGGACTACATTCCTGCTGTGTCAGGTGCTGTACAAAGATAGAGAAAGACATGGTTCCTGTGCTGAAAAGTTTATATACATCTTATGTGTATGAGTTACAAAAGAGAGGTTTTTGAGTTCATAATGTAGCAAGGTGCTGAGGCCTTCCTCGGAGTCTGGGCCCAAGGAAGGGTCATGATACCCCTGCTGGGCAGAACAAAGCCCTGCATGCGGAATACCCTGGGAGAAAAGGCGCAGTTTAAAAGGCCAGCCTAGCAGCTCAGTCAAGGGAAAGCTGCCGCTGGAAACAGATGTGTCTTCCCAGAGGCTGTGGTCTGGGCCTGACCCAGGCCCTGCAGCTGTGCGGAGCAACTGCCCCACTGACCGGAGCCTCCAAGGCCTGCCTGGGCCACCGGGCCCCAGTGACTGGAGAGGGCCGCCGAGCCCTAGTAGGAGAGGAGAGCTTCCCGTGACCCTGAGTGGGAGAAACCCCCTGAGGCTGGTCCTGACCTGGAAGAGCTGCCTGATGTCAGGGACCCACTGGAGCTGCCTGAGCCTGGTGTACTGGAGGACCCCTGGGACTCTGACCTGGAGGAGTTGCCCTCCACTGACGACCCTGAGGAGTTTCTGGACCTGCTGCCGGTCAATGGTGAGGGATTTGTGGGGCTCCTGCTCACTGTCTACCCCAACGACTGGAGTGAGACACCTGGTTGCAGGTACCTGGGGAAAGGGTAGGAGGAAGTAGCCCAGGGACAGCCAACTAGAGAGTGGCCAAGTCTGTGGCTAAGCCAGTCAGTGTGTTGAGGCTGAATCCCCACTGACTCAGTGGGAAACCACTTTGCCACTGATAGCGCCCTGAGCTGGGACGCGGTGGAGTCGGGTGGGCTTGCGTCACCCTCCTCCCCTTTCCTAACAGCCACAGGACGGCTTGGCTTCCTCTGAATGTTACCAGAAGGTACTGAATTTTACCAGCCGCACCCGCTGGAGGGCTGGGGGCTATTGACTGCTTCACCAGCCCTGCCCAACTTGAGGGCCGGAGGCTGTAAACTGCTTGCTTGCCCTGCCTGTTGGAAGGCTGGGGGCTATAGACTCCTTTGCCAGTCCTGCCCTGCCTGAGGGCCGGGGGCCCGAGGAAGGGTCGCGACGCCCTGGCTGAACCATGCCACCAGCCTACAATAATCATTAAAAGTATCAGTACAGTTGTTTTTGAAATAATAGAGTTAACGCATGTGCCCTGGCCAAATTCCAAGTTGGGCAATCATATTCTACTTCCTTAACTTCCCCCTTCAGTTTCAGATAGATAAAGTATACGTCACTTCCAGTCATATTCCTGGCTTGATATGCACTGGTAAATAGCTGCTGCATTTCACTGGTGGGTGAAGCAATTACTTTGTGTGTATGTAGGTATGATTTATATGTATTTTGTACACATTAGAATACTGTGGAGAAATATAGACTAATTTAAAAATGCTGTCTTTAAAAGCATGACCAAGAGGGGAATTACGTATAAAAATTACTTATCAAGAAAAACTATTTTGCTGTGCATTATTAGGATGAAATTCACTGCAGAAGAGAAACAAATGTAAGATTAGAACCTTAGTCAGATGTGTCATTAGCTAATTAGTACAACTAGAGCTAATTACTTCTTTTCTCCACATAAGATCAGATAAAGTTGGAAAACGGATTCTGATTAGATATGGGATGAGAAGGAAATGTTTATACTTGGAATAATTAAACCAGAATAATAGGGCATGGAGGTCAGGCTTGATATTAAACTATGGCTATAGTTCAGGTTCAGCACCAATGAAATTGTCTGAGCTAGTTTTATAAAATTTTGGTCTCCAAAGGACAGAAATCTTAGGAGAACAATTGATCTTGAGAGATTTCTGCCATTTTGTGCCACAGAAGAACACTATCCAGAAAACACGCCCCCTCCAATCTTACCCAAATGTAAATACTATAGGTGCTCATTAAGATATAGAGATTCAAATTCAGACTTTTCTAGAATTTTGGGGGAGGATGAGATGTCCTGGATTTGAGATTCCAGTCTGACCCCATCTCTGTTCAGAATATACTAATTATTTCCAAAAATGGTACGGTTGAGTAAAAAGCTCTCCCTGAAAGTTGAATTCATTCTCAAGACCTGGTAAACTTTGTATATTCTTTGGTTGCTTTGAACTAAGATATGGTTATGAACTGTAATTTATTTCTTGTTTTAATTTCAGTATTACTGGATTTTTTTTAAATAGTCCCTTATTAGAACCCTTGTTATAGATGTCCGTGTAGTAAAATGAAATAAATCAACCATGTCCTGTGTGAGAAATACACTTGGGTTGGAGCCCACATCCTTACCTGTAGAAAGCAATGTGGCTGCAGTTCTTAAAGTTGCTTTTGTCCACAGCTTCATCTTGGACACTAGAGAAAACAGAGAATGGTTAGGGAATCTGTTTCCCAAAACCCTCTTGAATGACAGCCCCTGCACAAGATTGGGGGGATTAAAGAAAATGATTACAATTTACGTAGCACTGAAATGCAAAGAGTATTAGATGTGAACCATTATGACCTTTTGTACTGGAATAAATGAATTATTCTTATGGTTTTGAGTACTAAATGATTTCTGTTTAATAAACCATGATATTTAGACAAATGCCATTGAATCAGTGACTAAAAGAGCTGACTGTTAGCACAAATAACTACTTGAGGTTTGAGGTGAGTTTTCCTGTAGTAGTCTCAGTAACTCAGTTCATAATCCACTTATAGAGGTGGGAAATGGAGAGGGAGACACTCAGGAATGCCTTCTCTTGCCACCCCTACAGCAACAAGAGTGGAAGAAAAAGAGGCAATTTTACATGCCATTTCCCTTTTTATAGCAGTAGGACCAAAGAGGGAGGCTGACCTCACACTTCTGAGGGCCTTAAATTAGCCTCAGTCATACTTTCCTGATTCTTCCTTCTTGGGGTACTATTAGAAAGAGAGATTCTAGCTTAATTACTTGGAGCCTAGAAAATCTTTAGACTGGCTCTGGTGTCTGTTCACAATAATACCAATATTTAGGATTTAAATGTCACTTTTCATCTTCAAGATATAAGACAAATATTAACTGGTTCTCATAACACCCTTGTGGTAAGTATTACTTCCATTGTACAAATGACAAAACTGAGCCAAAAACAAGTTAAAGTTGCCAGCAGTGCTAGCATTCTGAGTGAATTCGTCCAGCTGACAGGGCTGAAGAGAGGAGAGCAGCCATGCCTGTCGAGTGATATAATAAATTCTGCTGCTCAGCCATTGTGTGATTCCCCATTATCTCTGGAAGTAATTATTCCTCCCAAAGGCATAGTGGATCTGATCCTAGGAGGTACTGAGCACCTGCAACTCTCACTACAGGCGATCAACCCTTTCAAGAATTGGTCCAAAGTTTCCAGACAAGACAACTCGGGTTGTGTGATTCAGCCCTCTGAAGTATCAAAGCAAAGCCCAAAAAATTCAGAAAAATAGATGCTGGTCATTAAACGCTGTGCTTTAATTAATGGCTAATTAATAACTAAATACCAAAATTATCCAGGGGAAAATAAGGCCAGTAGTTCTGACAATTCTAAGAATACAAATTCCTTACATCTTCCAACAAATTTGATCACATTTGTTGTCGATATCTAATAACTGCCACTTATAAAACATACATCCAACAAATTCAGATAATTTTCTGAAAATGTCAGGTCAGTGCATAGCAGTGATCATAAAGGCTGACAGAAAGTTAGGAACTATTAGGAAAGGGATAGAAAATAAGAAAGAAAATATCATAATGCCATTATACATGGTATGCCCACACCTTGAATACTGTGTCTAGTTCTGGTCACCCCATCTCAAAAAAGATATAGTGGAACAGGAAATGATTCAGAGCAACGAACAAAGATGATCAAAGATATGGAGTAGCTGCCATACAAGGAGAGACTAAAATATTAGGTCTGTTTAGCTTAGAAAAGAGATAGTTAAAGAGGAATATGACAGAGATCTATGAATGATGTGGGAAAAAAAGTGGAGTAGTATTTTCCTTTTCCACAATACAAAAATCAGGGGTCACCTGATGAAATTAGTAGGCAGCAGGTTTAATACAAACAAGAGGAAGTATTTTTTCATGCAATGCACAATTAACCTGTGGAACTCATTGCCACAGGATGTTGTGATGGCCAAAAGTACAACTGAGTTCAGAAACGAATTAGATTAGTTCAAGGGGGATAGGTCCATCAATGGCTATTAGCAACCACATATTCAAAGTGACCCTAAACCTCTGACTGCCAGAAAGTGGGAAGGGAAAACAGGGGCGAAACACTCAAACTGCCCTGTTCTGTACATTCCCCTGGAAATTCCAATACTAGCCACTGCTAGATATAGTATACAGGGCTAGATGGACCATTGGTCAGACCCAATATGACCACTCTTATACATGCAACATATAAAATTGCAGATAGATGCAATATATGTAACTATGGCCTGATCACAAAAATATTATAGACACTGGGTGCTATGGCCCCAGATGATTGACGTTGGCTGCTAGGTGCCACTTCCCTAAGGACAAAGGCAGCTTTATTGACTCTGGCTGGTAGGCCTCTCTGCCCAGAAGGTGAGGGGCTGCAGTCTCCGAAAAGAAGCATGCGTCAGGCTGGCTAGACTGGGGGGAGGCATTCATTATATTGTTTGGCATCAGTATGCCAAAACCATAGTAATCCATGTGAGATATGTCTGGTACTGTTAGAAAGGCTGCAATGTGCTAAGTAAGACGATAATGTTTATGTTCATGTGTTATGTATGTAATGGAAGTTATGGGTATGTTTGATATATCAGTATTTCAAATGGTGCTGCCTGGGCCACTCTTCAGACAGGATGGCTGCAGAACAATAGCCTGCTAAATGGCCCATTAAGACATTACCAGGTGCAGGGGGCCCAGAGGGAGTTGCCAGAGATATATCTGATGAGTCATCAGGCCTGGCCCATGTGACTCTGGACTCCATTTTGGGTCCTGTAAAATTCCACAAGCAGCATGGCAAGGGCCAGAGGATATATAAGGCGGAGCCTTTGGAATCCATTTGGTCTCACTCCAGCTTTCAGCTACCTACCTCTGGATCAATCCATCTGCATCTGAACTGAAGCTGTGAAACAAAGGATTGAGACCCATCTAGGAACTGGATGTACACCAGAGGGACTATACAAGCCTGCAACTCCACAATTCTTCTAGAAACCTGGTGCATATAGACTTTCAATTCATTTGTATGTATCTGATTGCTTTAATCCTTTAACATTTTTCATTGTTTGTTTTTCTTTTTATAATAAACCTTTAATTTTAGTTACTAAAGGATTGGCTGGCAGCGTGGTATTTTGGGTAAGATCCAAACTTATATTGATCTGGTACTGTGGCTGATCCTTTGGGATCAGAGGGAACCTTTTTATTAAAGAGCATAGAGTTTAAATAACTGGTCACTTTACTGGACCTAGAGGCAGAGTGGAAGACAGAGACTGAAATGCAGTAGAGGGAGCTGTGTGTATTAGTATAGTGGCTTCTTGACAACCAGTGTGGGAAATCAGCAGCACTGTTTGTGGCTGGTTGGGAAGTCTGACTTCAGTGTCATCCACCAGTGCTGGGAGAATCCGCTCTCCTTTTACAGCCTGCCCTGACCTTGGCATTGTCAGGTGGCTACCCTGGGCACAGACAGGTCACAGCATGCTCCCCCCATTTTTCTTCTATGTCCTGTTACCCAATGACACATGGTGAAGAATGTGAGCACCAGCCAGGATATGCTAAGGCATCTGAATAAGGAAGAGCAGACGATGAGACCTCCACCACCAGCAAGAAAATGAAGAAGCTCTTGAAATGGATCCTGGAGAGCCAGCAGTAACAGGTGGCCCAATGATAACAGGCCCAGCTGATGCAACAAATAATGATTCAACAACACCACCAAATGGATCAACATCAGGAACAGCAACAGCTGTTGGTCCAAGAGCTGGCCGCACAACATCAGATGCAGCAGGAACACCTGCTTTAAGAGATGGTGATGCTGCTGTCAACTCCGGGGCACTCTAGCCCCGCCCTCGTGGGACCAGAGGAGAAGAGCAGCCTGGCAGTGTTGCTGGTGTGACTTACCAAAATGGGGCCCAGTGATGACCAAGAGGCATTGCTACTCACCTTTGAGCGGGTCACCTCTGCCATCCGATGGCCCTCAGAGCACTGGGCCACCCTGGTGGCCTCACATTTAATCAGTCCAGTTTGGACCACCTATCAGAACTTAGACACCCCCCAAGGTGAAAGCGGCCATCTTGGACCTCACCGGCATTAGCCCAGAGACCTACTGGGAGAGGTATTCTCCCGGGGCCTGTCCCCGGGTGGCCCAGTGCCTTCAGGACTACTGTTGGTGATGGCTACGCCCAAAGAAGTTGACTGGGGCCCAAGTAGTGGAGGAGGTTGTATTGGAAGAGTTCACCCAGATCCTCCCCATGAGGGGAAAGCAATGGGTGCAAAGTCTATGTTCGGTGACCCTCATGGAGGCAGTATTCTTAATGGAAGGCTACTTGGCTACTGACAATGGACACCTAAACCAGGGAGCCCTGGAGATGGGAGCCAGGCAGCTGATGGAGGACAATACAGGCCCAAGGTGGGGAGACCCTAGAACAAGCCCAGGCAGCAGATGACAGCCCCAGCACAAGGTGTGGGTCCCATGCATCTGGAGGATGAGGCCTCCCTGGCGGTCCTGACTTGAACATCAAGGGGCAAATGTTCTGAATGTGGCCAAGAGGGGCACTTCAGGCATGAGTGCTCCTTTATGGACTGCAGTTATGGGCAGACATAGGTAGCTGGCTCTTCGGCCCAGAAATGGGGCCAGGAAAAACTCCTGATCCCCCTGCAAGTTAACAGCACCCCAGTGATGGCTCTAGTTGACTCGGGTGCAGTCAGATACTTGTTTGCACCAGCCTCGTGGAGTCCCTGGAGCCAGCGGGGACTCTTATCCAGCTCTAATGCATTCATAGGGATGTATGACCATGCTCAGTTGCCAGGGTGTAGCTTGATGTGCTGCCACAACGAAGTGTGTTGGACTGTCCTGGCCACGACACTGGCATACCCAGTGATTCTAGGACATGATTGATGATGTTTTGGAGAGGTCCTGCGTGTGTGGGATGACTGGACTTCGGTAGAGAAGAACCAGCAAGGGAGGGTCTCCTGGGTCATGAAGAACCTGAAGGGCCAGAGGAAGACCTGCCCAGCTGACCAGGAACATCCATACTACACCCTGCCATGGCTGGCGCACCTGATGAAGTCAGACCCAAGTAGCTGGCAGTCGATGGGGGCTTCCTGAAGGAGCAGAAGGAGGACTAGATTTAAGCTGGGCCTGGGACCAAATGGCCAACCCCAAGCAGGAGGGAGATGCTGAGCAATGTATGCCTCAGGGACCACGTGTCAGAGTCCATAATGAACAGCTAGCTGTACCATGTGGCCAAGGACCCCCCAAATGCAAGACGAGCTGTGGAAACAACTAGTCCCCCAGAGGTTCGGCTGGGGCCTGCTACACCTAGCTCACTCGGTGTCCTAAGCTGGACACCTAGGGCAAGAGAAGACTTTGCAGTGAGTGACTGAGATTTTTCTGCCCCAGCATCCACTGGGAAGTGAGATTTTTGTGCCTTGTGTAGAGAGTGTCAGTAGGCCAGCCCAAGAGGGATACTTAAGGCACCCCTAATACCATTCCTGATGGTTGGGGTGCCCTTTGAAAGAAGCCCTGTGGTATGACCCTTGGAGAAGAGTGGGTCAGGGTACTGCCACACACCTGTAGTAGTGGACTGTACAACCCAGTACCCTGAGGATGTCCTGCTGCATCCATCCATCGCCCCCACCATAGCCACAGAACTTCAAGATCTTTGCCAGAGTTGGAATACCCAGGGAAATCCTAACAGACAGAGGGACAATTGTTTCCTCCACATTGATGGCAGAATTGTGTCAACTGCCGAGCATCCAAGCCCTCAAAAGATCAGAATACCACCCACAAACTGACAACCTGGTGGACAGGCAATGCTTCTGAAGGCGATGCTCAGGAACTTTGTTGATGACAATCCATGGCACTGGGACAAATTGCTAACTGCACTATTGTTTGTTGTGTGCAAAGTCCCCCAAGTCTCCATGGGTTTCTCCTGGTTTGAACTCCTCTATGGGAGACAGCCCTGTGGGTTCCTAGACCTCCTCTGAGAGACTTGGGAAGAGCAAGAGTTCAGAGTCATAGGATTGGCTCCCTATATCTTGAAACTTTGGGACTGCCTCCAGAGGCTTGGGAGATTCGCTCAGAAAAATGTTCTACGGGAACAATGAACCCAAGAATTCTGGTATAACTGGAGGACCAAACTACAGACCTTCAAGCCCGGGGACAGGGTCTTTTTTTTATTGCTGTCATCAGAGTTAAAGCTACCTGCCAAATGGCAGGGCCCATTCCAGATAATGCAGAGGGTGGGAAGAGTAGACTATGGGATCCAGTTGCCTGAGAGACAGCGGGATGTCCAGGTATACCATGTCAACTTCCCAAAGGTGTGGAAGGCCCAATAAGGCCTGCTAATCGCAATGTATCCCCACTGACCTGACATCTGTCTCAACTGGACATGAGCTCAGACAGGAGCAACAATTACAGCTGTACACTCTGGCCATTGAGCCCTTCCTCTGTCTCCTCCGCCGGAGGTTGACGGAGTTGGTGCTCCGTGAGCCAGAGCTGAGGCTGGTGCTGTCAGCGTACGCCGATGACGTGCTCCTCGTGGTCCAGGACCCGGGCGACCTGGTGTGGTTGGAGGCCTGCCTGCTGTCTACTCGGCAGCCTCCTCCGCCCGGGTCAGCTGGGCCAAGAGCTCTGCCCTGACGGTAGGGGCCGGGTGGCGGGTGAGCTCCCTCCTACCCGCATTTCAAGTCATCCGGTGGAGCGCGGGTCTGCTGCTCTATCTGGGTGTTTACTTCTCTGCCACCCATCCCTCCCCAGTGGAGAACTGGCAGAATTTGGAGGGCAGGGTGTCTGAGCGGCTGCGGAGATGGCGCATGGGGCTCTCCACCCTTTGAACCCCCCAACGCATACTCCAGGAGGTATGGGCAGCCTTGCTCCCTACTGCTTTGATGTACCTCGAGCGGGTCTTGCAGGAGGGTCTGCACCGCCCTCCCTCTCCCCCTCAGCCCCGGCCCTCTGGTGCTTACCATCGGGTCTTGGCCCCGTGAACACCCTCGGCCCCGCCATCCTCACGCCCCAAGCTGGCTGCTTGATCTGCAGCTGGTCCTCTTCCAGACCGCGCCTAGGGACCATCTGCACACGCTCGTGCTCCAAACCCTTCACTTCCTCGCCCTCGTGTCCCGCCCGGACACCAAGTGGCGGGACCTATTACCACCCTTGGGGGCGAGGATCCCCGGTGGGCCAGTCTGTATTCCACCTTGACCCCACGGCCCGCCGGGGACATTAGTTGGCGGCTCCTTCACGGAGCCGTGAGCACGGGCGTGTACTTGGTGTGGTTCACCTCCCACCCTGACACCTGCCCCTACTGCGGCATGAGGGAGACCCTGGCGTACGTGTACCTGGAGTGCGCCAGATTGCAGCCCCTCTTCCAGCTCCTCCAGAACCTCTTGTTGAGGTTCTGGCTGCACTTCTCCCTGCACCTGTTCATCCATTTACACCCCATCCGTGGCCCCACGAAGTTGTGGGACCTCCTCGTCAACCTCCTCCTAGCCCTGGCCAAACTAGCCATCTACAAGACCAGGGAGAGGAGGTAGGCGGGGGGGGGGGTTCTCTGCGACTGTGGGGCCTATTTCCGTTCCCTTGTTAATTCACGTCTCCTCTGGGTGGTATCCACTGGCTCCCTGAACACCTTCAGGGAGCGGTGGGCACTGTCCGGGGTTCTCTGCTCGGTGTCCCCTTATGGTTCTCTTCTCTTAAACCTGTGACCCTCATGCCCTTCCTGTTTTTTCATCTGCTGTCCCCCGCATTTAATTGGAATCCGGTCCAGTGGCTCCTCCCAGGCGGGGGGCAGGGGGGGTTTAGCAGTGGGTGGGCTAGCGCCCACCCACCTTCTCCAGTTTTTCAACAAGAGCACCCTTGCATAGCCATCGGGTCTGGCCCTGTCACATAACACACATGCCTAGACTGGGTAACTACACAATTCTATTGTGGTCACCTTCACCTCATCCACCTCTCATTCTTTAGTACTCCATTTAATCACATTACATAATAAATTAAATGATAAATTATTGGGGCAGGAGCTATGCTATGCTATCTGTCAATTCCATGAAAGTGGACCGATTTGGTTACCAAACGTACTTTACATACTCAATATCTTTAGACATCAACATGGAAAAATGTAGGCTCTGACAAATCTGAGTGTCAAGTTCTGTCTCTTTATGTCGTTTGCTAATATCAATGTTTGCTTGCTATTTTCAGTGCCTTCTCAATATTATACTATAAATATTTGGCTCATAACATTATCGTATTTAAAGGAATGATGTCGTCAAGTGACAACTGCCATTAACAGTCTGCAAAGTAAAACTAAAAATGAGGGAATGTGCTTTTTCCTCCATACCCTCCCTTCCTCCCAGCCAAGCACTATTCTGTCAGCTCAGACCTGTAGGTAGCCACTGCAGAATGATTTGTTTTTTACCTGCTTTCTTCTTCCTTATTTGGTTCCATTACACTCACAGCTTTGTTGAACTACAGCGCTCTGACCTGATTCATGTCTGTCAGTTAATGTCCCCTCACCTTCGCTATTGACTGTCCGGTACCAATCACAGAGGGAATCCTCCAGCCAATGACAGCCTTTGACTCCACCTTCTCTGAAAGGATTCTGGGAAATTGAGTTCTTCTTTAGTCAGCAATTGTCTGAATGCCAACTTGCTTACAAAGATTAACTGTAAATGATAATATGGCTTGACATGTTCATTAATGTGGAGATGGAGAAGGTATTTAGAAAATAAATAGTCGGCAGACATCTATAAGCCTGCATTTTTTATTTAAGTGCTGACAGCATCACCAGGCTGACAGCCCTTCAGCTCTCAAACTACAATTTATTTATAGAGCAACTACAGTAGGGGAAAGTTTTTTCTTCCTGCCCTGGAGGTCCCTCCTTGAGAGACAGAGGCAGATTCAGCTCAAATGATCACCTACTTGTTAATATCTCTGATGTGATTCCCGATGAGTTCTGTATCTGATGGTAGTTCTTATGTGGTCAATTGGTAGGGACAGTGTCCCTACCAAACATCTTTCAGAGTGTAACAAGTTTGGTCATCACTGACCTGGGTTGGACTCAGTTCCCTGTATCAGGTTTGTACTTTAAAATAGAAAATTCTGTGATGACTGACAAATTTCTCCCATCCTGCTACTAGGGTGTCCTGATGTCTTGATTGTATAGGGAGAGTCCTGATATTTGGGGCTTTTTCTTATATATGCACCTATTACCTCCTACCCCCATCCTGATTTTTCACATTTGCTATCTGGTCATCCTACCTGCAACATCCACCTTTTAATGGTGACAATTTCTGATATAGTCAAAAGCCCCTTAAGGGGATCTAAAATTAGACTTCATCTCCTCCCTTGAAGACAACTAAAACTGCAATTCTTACTCTTTTGGAGACCATTTTCTGTAAATGCACCTGCATATGGAGTTTTCATATTTTAACTTATTGTTAATCTCTGTTCTTCTTTGTAAAATTGGAAATCAAACAATTTTAGTGAAGTCCAAACAATTGCCAAAAGAAAATAAATATGCACCAGAATGATATGTCAGTGCTGTTCCCCAATGCAATCTCCAAAAGATGTGTCAAGGGAGAAAACGAGAAGGTGGTGAGTGTGGTTAAACTTACTATGATGCCCTGAAAACAGCCCCTTCTCCTGAAATGTATACATTCTGAGAAAAACTTGACAAAACAATTCCTACTTCAAAGGCTTGAAAAGCATGATTCTAAAATCTGCCCACACCCTCAGATAGCATTGCACTCACCTATTTTTAGTTTTTGTAGTAGGACTAACTGTTGCGTCACCTCATCACATGACACGATTAGATGACAATCTACATCACTGTGCATGTGAACACTTGGGAGCACCTGTTACTTGAGGTAACAGGGTTTGTACACAGATGAAATGATGGGCTTTTTGTGAGCTTGTATTATCCAGAAGGAGAGTGCTGAGCAGTACAAGACACATTTCTGAGGACAAAGTCTGGGACTAAGAATTTGCGGGTGTTGCCCTGTTATGCAATTTATGAATGACTGGCCAGAGCATTCATATAATTCAGCTGGCAGTGAGTGATTTTGCATTCTAGAGGCTGCATGTGAATTGGTCAGGAATTGTTGTTCTCACAGCAAAGCAGCGTAAAAGGCACTCCAGGCTGGAGCATTGAGGGGCTGCCACTGTTTAGCAGTCCAGACTATACCCTGGGGAATGTCACAGTGACACTGCGGTGCAATAATTGTGGCAAAAACGTAAGAGAGCAACATGTGATGGCGTCACAGCAGGCTATCATCATGATGCGTGGCAGACACACGACCTGATGTTTTAGTTCAATGATTAGGCCCCGAAGTCGCCATGTAGTGAATCAGAGCCGTGCTGTGATGTAATAACTTATCAGGGTGGGATGGGACCAGTGCAGATGGATGAAGTTTTGGTGCAATGACAGCCCCAGGACGGCCTCGTGCCACAATGCAGTGAGGTGAACTTGTGTTGGGGGGGCACCCGGGGGATGCAACAAGATGATGTCACCTCACCTCATCAACAGAGCAAGCGTGACGTCATCGCCCCGCCTCCCCGCGTGGTGACGTATGACTAGTACCTGAGGAAGGCGCTCCGCCCCTTCCCGACGCCGCGTCAGGGACACACCCACCCATCCTCCGCTCCCGGCCGCCCTCCGGCCCGCTCGGAGCCCGCCGGCGCTGCCGCAGGATGGCTCCTCCGCGGCTCCGCTGGCTGCCGGCGGCGGCCCTGCTGCTGCAGCTGCTCCCGCGCCCGGCCGGCGCCGCCCAGCTCTCTAAGTGGCGGCTGCCGGTGCCCACGGTGAGTCCGCTCCAACCCGGACCTCGCGGGCGGCAGATCCGGGAGGCGGAGCCCGGGAGCCGGCCGGCCCCGGCCCGGGAGACGCGGGGGTCTCTTGCTGCGGGCGCGGCGTGTGCGCGGGGCTGCGCGTGACTGCAGCGGGCGGGGCGGGGCGGGGCGCGGCCTGCCCCGCCACTTCTTCCAGCAGCCCGGCAAAGGCCTCGGCCGCCGCCCGCCCGGCCCTGCTGCGGCCTCAGCGCTGCCCAGCGGCTCCCCGCGTGCCGAGCGCCGCGGCTGGGCAGGATTGTGCGGCCTGGCCGGCCGCGCGCGGGTGCACGTGGGCTGAGCGGGAGCGGTATGACGGGCTGCCGGGCAGTGGCCGAGACCAGCCTGTCCCGGCCCGCGCTGCGGCCAGCCACAGCACGCTGGGCTCCTATCCTGGGGCAGGCGGATCTTGCTTTGTCTTGGCTGAGGAACGTGGCCCTGGAGTTTAAGGGCATCCGCAAGAGGGAACAAAATCGGGCGTGTGCGTCTCTTTCTTTCCACTTGTGTAGAAGGCCTGAAAACTTTGTAGATTTACCCCCCGTGTCCTGTGTGAGAAAATCAGATGCTGTATAGCCCA
This sequence comes from Mesoclemmys tuberculata, assembly GCA_007922155.1. Taxonomy (NCBI): domain Eukaryota; kingdom Metazoa; phylum Chordata; order Testudines; family Chelidae; genus Mesoclemmys; species Mesoclemmys tuberculata. The sequence goes on from ML675613.1 coordinate 50,824,108, forward strand.
GGAGACGCTTTGTTGCCTTTGGTGCTAGTGAAATGTTGACCCCAAAAGGGTTTAGGACATGAAAACTGCAATTGGGAAGAGGATGGCTTTCTAATCAGTTTGCCAAATTGTGTTTTTATACCTCCTTAACATTAATGATGAAAACCTCCTGGTGCAACGATGTCTCTGTTAAAGAATCAGCTTCTCTCTTTCAGCCAAGTTGTGAAAACTCAAGTTCACATTCTCTGAGATGTCCTTGAGGTCTTCCAATAAAATTACAGCGCATCAGAGTTACTGTTAGGCGTTTTACCTTTAGAACGTTTAAAAAACAAAAGACAGGCCCTTTTTATCTATCACAGAGAAGCAAAGTCTGATTTAAATAAAACACCTTTGGAAGATCTTTTTTGTAGGTTTGGCTGGGTATGTTGAAATTGGGGGGTGGAAGAGTCATAAATAGTAAATCAGTTAGGCTAGTTGTTTGGGTTCTCTTGATTATTGTGCTTGAAATTCTGGGTGAAAGAAAGCAGTGCTTACTGATTTTAAATGGTGTAATGCCATCCTATTGTCTTCCTCTTCTCTTTTTTATCTTTGCAGGGGAAGAAGTTTTTTCATTTTGGAAAGATACTCTTTGCCAACACCACAATTTTCCTGCGGTGTAAGTCCTTTTGTTGGATGTTACAGCAGTCCCTACTCAACTTAATCCTCACAATCTAGAAATACTTGGATGAAAGTGCTGGTAAAACTGTGATGTATCCAAAAAGATCAAGCTCGTTACATTTATAGGTGGTCTGCTAGGAATCGTGTCCATACTGATGCTGTTTGCTCTGTTAGCAGCCTTTAATGCTATTAAGAGGTGGTGTTAACTTGCTGCAGATTGCAGTAGGAGTGGAGGGTGCTGCTCTTGGGTAGCTTCCTTCTTTCTTGGCTAAATACGCCTAGAAAGTGACATGGAAAAGGTGCTTCTTTCCTTTGGGCAACATAATGTGGACTACTGCAGGGATCAGTTTTGTCTCCCCTCCTGTTCAATGTGTGGGTCTGTTGGAAAGGTTAGTGAGAAGATGTGGGCTGCAGTGTGTTCCCTATGCTGATGACATTCAGTTCTACCACACTCCCCTGGTCTAGCCATGCTGTTGAAAGTCTAGGCCAGTGTCAGAGGTAGATCGGGGCAGCGGTGGAAGCTAGCTGGTTGAAGCTCAAGCTAGATAAGACTGAAGTGCAACTGGTGAGTTGTGGGAAACAACTGGATAATATGGTGAGGATGATTGCTCTCCTTCTGACTGAGGGTATGTTCCCACCATTTGTTTACCTACCTTCATTGGGTGTTGTATGGAGCCTCCAGCTACTATTACATGGTCATATGGCAGCAGTGTCCATGAAAGCTTTTTATCATCTGTGTGGCCGGGAGGCTAACAGGTTTTTTTCCCCCAAATGCAGACCACCTTACAGTGATCCTTGTCTTTGTTGCTTCAGCCTGGTTATTGCATTTTACTCTGCATGGTGATGTTGTCGAGGTCAATCTGGAAATGTAAGGTTGCGCAGAATGCAGCAACCTGTCTATTAACTATTACTACTTGGTGGCAGCGCAGGTAACCGATGCTCAGAGATGTGCACTGGCTACTACTGGTTTCCAGATGGAAGATGCTGTCTTTGATATATAAACTCTAAAATGAGACTTGATACTCTGCTACTTGAGGAGGCTACCTCTCCTCGTGCTGTATTGCTACATTTGCAATCAGTGGAGATATTCGATTCTTAGATTGCTAGCCCAGAAGGGATCATTGTGATCATCTTCTCTGACCTCTTGTAAAAAACAGGTCATAGAACTTGCCCAAAATAAATTGTAGAGCATATCTTTTAGAAAAACATCCACTCTTGATTTAAAAATGGACATTGATGGAGAATCCACCACAGCCCTTGATAAATTGTTCCAGTGATTACTCTCACGGTTAAAAAATTTATGCCTCGACCTACCTCCTCCTTGATTTAAAAGAGATGGCTGATGACAATGTTCTTTGTGAGGGGCTATCAGCTCAGGAATAAGCTTGCCTCACTGGTCCAAAATAGCTCAAATCTATTGAACTTTATAGCGGCCTACAAGATGGCTATTTATGCAGGCTGCTGTGGAGATGAGCCTTGCAGATGTGTTGGAAAGAGGGATGGTTGATTTAAAAATTTATGGCAAGGGCACCTAGAGTCTTAGTAGTTGACCCTCTTTATTTTTGTATAAATGTTATAATTAATTTATTTGCATTACAGTAGTGTCTAGAAATCAGGGATGTAAGTAAGGGTTGTGAGACAGATCATGAAGCATTTGAAGTTGAAATAAACAAGACAGATGAGGTAGAGGAAGAACCAGAGGCACATAGAAATGAAATATTTGTCCATGGTCATGCAAGAGGTTAGTGGCAGAGCTGTCAGTAGAATCCAAGACCCATCTCCTGATTCCCAGTCCAATGCTCAATCCACTAGACCACATTGTATCTTTTCAAACGCAAATTAAAGCCTTCCAGTTCCCTAATGAGAACAGATGAATAAACTGAGGTAGAGATCTTAAGTGATTTGTATAAGATTAGATAGTGAATCACAGGCAGGACTGGGAACAACGCCCAGGAGACTTGACTTCTGGTCTCTGTTTCTAACCACTAGACTATACTTTGCCTACATCCAATATAGGCTGTTCAGGGTCTGATGCTTATACGTCTACCCAAAGGAATTGCAATAAGATTCATACTTCCAATAGCTGGCTTTTCATTCTTTTCTCATTTTCATACTTAAGGGCCAATCTGTGGAGCCCTTCACTGTTGGTGAGCTCTTGCTTAGTAGTCCCATTGATTTAGTAGTTTAAAATGAGTCGGACTACTCATTCAAGGGCTCCAGAGTTGGTTGCTAAACTAGCCACTTTAGTCACCGTTTTTGTTGAACTGAAATGGGCAATGTGCAACTATTTATATTTGCAAGTGACTGTTTGCACAGAATTGCCAGCCATCTTCTAGCCTAAGATGAACATCTCTGGTGTTGCCATCGGCCTTCTTAGGTACAGGTCTAGAAGTACAGGAGAATAGTGTGTTCTCATAGTTTATTTATCCTATATTGTGTGATCCTTTTTGTTCTTCGCAAAAACAGATGTATTCATTTCATTGTACCAAGTAATCTCTGCCTGTCTTGTTAATATGTGAGATTTATGTTCTTAATACCAGATTCTTTTACCAGGTTTTATTGTGGGAACAGGATTTGAAACAACTTCTTGTGATAAGATTTTATTTACACAGGGAAGATGTTAAGCCTCCCTTTTCATTCCCACTGTGCTGTTATAAATTAAGGCTCAAAGCTGTGTTGAACTGCTGTCTTTTGTGGGACAGAGTCTTCTAGAGAATGAGCTAAGATACCAAAAGGGCTTGGGATCAGAAACTTGGCTTGAAAAGTGTTTAGGGGATCACTGATCCTGCAAGCTGCTTGTTAGCTAATTGTTTTTTTTGAGGAAAAATTTGACCATGTCAGACGGATTAGATGGAATGGGCCCTTTTGAAGCACCCTATTTTAAAATGTTTCAGGAATTCACTAGAGTGTTTTTTTCTATATATTTACTCTGAGCTACACTGTCTGTACCAAAGGTTTAAATTCTTTTATGTATTTTGAGTTTGTAGTCTTTGAGTGGGGTTAGTGCTGCTGCCGTTTAGTTTGGTGCCTGCTGCTTTGCAAGAATTGTATGTCATTTGCTTTAACAGCCTTCCTCACTGTGTTAAAGAATAATTTCATACAAGCTTCAGGCACCCAAATAGAATCCTGTAACATCAGAATGAATGGAATTGTAGTCTCCATATGGGTCACTTGTGGTGTTTTGAACAATAGTGGCTTTCTCAGAAGATCACACTTTCTGCTCTTCTGCTGGTGGTCTCTTGCTTGAAATAAACATGTTATTCTTGATTGTTTATAGTAGTTGGGCAGGGGAGTAACTTTATATATAGTACTACTCCATTAATACTTAGGGCAGTGGTCCCCAAGCTTTTTATGTCATGCCCTTCCTTTCCTTACCCATAATGGGCTCTGCACTTCCCCCGGAAGCTGAGGCTGGGAACGGTGCTGTGGTCAGGGCTGCGGGGCAGAGTGGTGCTTCCCTGTCCCTGTCCCCTGTGGAGGCTGGCCCAGGCTCCTCCATGGCCCTCCCAAATGGAACACACCACACAGTTTGTGCGACCACTGACCTAGGGGAAAACTTGGCATATGAGGACTACTTATATTTTTTTCTGTCTTATTTTTCTTGTAGTTGAAGGAGAGGAGAAGGCTTGTGATTCCTCGCAGGGTTACAATGTTACCTGGTACTTAAGATATTCTGATTGCTACAACGAAGTTTTCAATTTTGGGGTAAGAATCATCCAGAACTGCATGGGATTTTAGTCATGGTGGTTTAGTGGATTGAGCTTGGATATTTTTTTTTATCTCATTCCTGTAATCTGTTGTTCTAAAGAAGGCATCTTATTGTGGTGGTAACAGACTCTGAGTAAACGGGAAATGCAGAGGGCGTGATCCAAAGCTTATTGAAGTAAAAGGGAATCTTTCCATTCATTTCAGTAGGTTTTGGATCAGGCCAACAATAGCTCTTGAGTGTTTACACCATATTCTTCACCTAGATGCAAAGGATAAAAAAAGCAACTAGAAAAATCCAAACAAACCAGTCATCTCTGATTAAAAACTGAAATACTTAATATTCAAAACAAAAAACTAGGGTTGTCAAACAATTTTAAAAAATAATCTCAATTAATTGGAGGATTAGAAAAAATAGTTGATTATTCGCTCTGTTAAACAATAATAGAATACCAATTAAATATATTATAAATATTTTTGAATGTTTTCCTACATATTCAAATACATGGATTTCAATTACAACACAGAATACGAAGTGCTTGTATAGTGCTTACTTCATATTTTTATTACAAATATTTGCACTGTAAAATAGGTAAACAAAAGATACAGTATTTTTCAGTTCACCTCATACAAATACTGTAGTGCAGTCACTTTATTGTGGAAGTGCAACTTACAAATATAGAATTATTTGGTTTTTTTTACATAACTGCAGCCAGACAAATTATTGTAAAACTTTAGAGCCTGTATGTTGAAGTATGAACGGGCATATGAATACCTTGCAGCACCGGCTGCAAAAGTGCCATGCGAACACCTGCTCTCATTTTCAGTGGACATGATAAGTAAATAAGGAGGCAACATTATCTCCCATAAATGTAAATAAACTTGTTTGCTTGTTGGCTGAACAAGAAGCAGGGCAATAGACTTATATGAGGTGAATTGAAAAATATTTTCTTTGTTTACCAATTTTACAGTGCAAATATTTGTAATAAAAATAAAGTGAGCACTCTACACTTTATTTTGTGTTGTAATTGCAATCAGTGTATTTGAAAATGTAGAAAAACATTCAAAAATATTTATAATAAATGTAATTGGTATTCTATTATTTAAGTGTGATTAATCATGACTTTTTAAAATGAAAAATTTGTTTTTCATTAATTGCATGAATTAACTGCAATTAATTGACAGCGCTACAAAAAGCTGTTAGAGAAATTAGCACTCAAAAGTCAGCAAATAGACTCATAGGTCAGAAGGGACCAATATGATCATCTAGTCTG
>ML675613.1:50830122-50918066 GCA_007922155.1 Mesoclemmys tuberculata
AACTTTCACATTCATCCCCATCTTTTCCAATTTAACTAACAGTTCCTATCCTATCCTATCCTGAGGTTGTGTTCAACCTTAATTGAACAGACTGTATGTTATATGAACGCATACTGTTTCTCAAATTCAGTAGAATTACAACTTTTCTAAAATCTTAGATATTTCTGTGTAGCACCTTGTGATAGTTTCCTTGTTCGTTTAATTTTCCTTTCTCATGTTTAGTGTATTTTTTTAATGAAACTAATTTCTTATATTAAACTCTCTCTTCTGTCTAAGGTATTTTAATAATTCAGGCTTCAGTCTTGCAGATGGATGCTTCTTAAATTTAAGCATATGAGTAATGCCACTGACTTCATCAGGATTACTCATGTGCTTAAAATTAACCACAGGTGTAATGTTCGCAGGATTGAGGCCTTAAATGCCATGTTGACTTTTTTTACCAGCAGTACAATCTTCTTTCGGATGTAGTTAATTATTAAGCAAGTTAGCTCTGAAATTAGGTTCCTTTTATATGGTAACAAATGTTCCCTCTTACTCCGGTATAATATATGCTTTGTATTTATAGTGTACAGCACAAATTTCATGTAAACAACTTCTTGGACTGACTGGCATTCAGTACTGTACGTACATAATTGTGTAAGATTGTGATCTGGGCTAGACTTACCTTCAAATTCGGCGGCAGTCAACAGGGGTTATGCAAGCTATGCAGAGTAGCTTGCCTGACTCCCGTCAACTTCGTAACTCCTCTTCTACGCGGTGTCTTCGCTGTGCTATTGGAGGGGGTGGTTTTAATGCATTGACTTCCAGATTGATTGAGTGGGTCTTCATTGACCGCTCAGTTGATCCGGATAGATTGATCTGCCGGTGGTGAATTTGCCACCGTCGGTGAAGATGTACCGAGTTTAAAAATCATGGAAGGAACTGGTTGATGCTCCATAGTTGGAACACTGAGAGTTCAATTATAAGATGTTTTGATCCCTATTTTAAATTTACACGGAAGGAGTTTTTCCTGTGAATATCTTTGTGATTAATCTGAGTAGCTTTCATTTTGTATGGACAGGATAGGATGGGAAATGCTTTTTTTTGTTTTCAGTGTCCTATTCAGTTCAAGGATGTTTGTGTGTGTGAAGAGAAGTCATGTTGCTTTCCAGTTCTAGCTGCTGAGAAAAAACATTTGATGCATCAGATACCAAAATATAAGTCTCATATTGTGTGTCTGACAGGATGAGCAAGCAGTGTCTTATTTTGGAGCCACTTCTGAAGCACATACGGGTTGGTCAGGGTCCTACACAATGGGTTCACTCTTCTTCCCCAATTGTTCTGAGCTCTTCAAACCACAGGTATGTTGTTGCTGAAGGCTTTGTAATCCCATTGTGTTCTCTCATACCACATATAGAGGAAAGGGTTGGGATGATTCCTACTGGAACAGTTGGGCTTGTTGCATCTAGAGATGCTGCCTTAGCTGATGGGTACCTATTTGCCACCTTAAAGAGGAGATGTATCTTTATCTGTGTATAACAAGTAACAGATAACCAAACAAATTATAACCTTGATTTCTTCGTTTTGGTTTATTTAATGTTTACTGTTCAAAGTCTGGCCCCAAAAGCAGACTTCAGTAGTGGAGTTTTCCATATTGGCAACACTGGTCTTGTATTGTCTTTAGTTCACTTCATATTGGCGATTGACATAGAGCTCACTGCTGGGAAGGCTTTGAGTGTTCACGTACACAGCCAGAGGGGGAGCTGCTTTGAGGGACTCTTGGAAGTACGCAGCAAACTGGGCTTTACATTCCTTGCCTTGCTGAATAATGCCCTTAGCTTTTGCCAGGCGACTTGTTCAAGACGAACATTTAAATAAACACAAATTAAAGACTATGTGGATAGGTAGATTACATAACAATACATTAGAAACTGCAAGCAACTGTGAAAGTGCAAAAGAGCACTTGAAGCGTAAGGTCAAACATGAGGGGGAAGAGGGAGGCCCCAGTAGGCAATGACACGTAGAGGTATGTGCTTTGTGGAAAGGAATTAAGGAGTCATGTATAAATACAGGCCCTACACCAGTTACGTTTTGCTACGGGAATCTGCACAATGCCAAATGTCACGAAACATACTGTTTAACAGATTGTCCATAGAGAATTCAAGGAGAAATGTGCAGCTTGGCATCTGTATTAGACTGTTCCTAGTTGAAACAAAGGACATTGGGTAGTGTACACGAAACTTCTGTTAGTTATTGAATCTGGCACACTAAGTAAGCAATGAAGCGTAGTTAAAGGTGACGAGAAAAGGGTTTTTTAAACCTCACATTTGTGGTGCTTTTTAACTAATTTGATGTATAAAGGTGGCTTGAAATGTGGTTTAAAATATATGCTGTCTGCTCTTATATTTAGAAATGTCAAGTGCTTTCTCTGCTTTTATTTGAAGAGCTTTTGCGTCTCACCTGTATATTAGGAGGCCCTATCTTAATAAAAGGGCCAAGATGGTAAATCTGGGACTTTCAAAAGACCTTAAGGGTATGTCTACACTGCAGTAAAACCCTTCATGCTGGCCCATGTCAGCTGACTCAGGCTGTGAGACTATAAACTTGCAGTGTAGATGTTCAGGCTTGAGCTGAAGCCTGAGCTTGAACATCTACACTGCAGTTTTAAATCCCGCAGCCCGAGCACCCCGAGCACAAGTCAGCTGACACAGCCAGCAGCGGGTGTGTCACTGCCGTGTAGGCATATACCCTAAGGTACGTTTCCTTGGGTGTCTTTGAAATCCCAACCGAAATTTTGAACAGACATCCTTTCCTCCCAACGCGCATCAGCTAATAAATGATTGTAAACAGTCTGGCAAAAACTCCATTCCTCTCTCCGTTGTTTAGCTTTTCATGGTCTTCTGAAGTAGCAATTTAATTAGTTCTCCAGTCACTGTATTGTCTTTCCAGGTAATCAAGACCTGAATTTCTAATGTAAAAAACAATCAGAAAAAAAAAATTGCTAATACAGCCCAATTAAACCCACCTTTTCAGGATTCTTTTTATGCATAAAGACACAAAATGGTGTGGGTCCAACTTTTTTCTTTGTAGGTTACCTCTAACGGGGAGGTGCCTAGAACTCTCTATGTGGTGCACACTTTATTATAGAAATTAACTTCTTTATTCCCCAAATCAAATCTGTGGGTTCATTTCTAAAACATAAAACTTGTTTTATTTAGTAATTCTGTCTCTTAAAAGGGCTGGTCTGAGCAAGTGCGCAAGGCTTTATCCCAGCTGTGAAGAGAATTTGGGTTAGGGAAATGAGAAATGGGCTTCCTGTGAGTTAGCAATCTGTTGCTATGTTTCAAAATGTGTTTTCTTGTAATCTGATTTAATAGCAGAAACACTGCTGATGTAACTTGTCTGTAAACAGTTCCCTAGATATCATATATTTTTTTTATCCTAAAGATTTTCTATAAAGAGTATATTCAGTCAGAACTCCTCTCAGGAGAAAAACAAGAGGTAATTACTTTTCTTTGGTGTATGTGATTTTTAAATGGGGGAGAGAGTATGGTGGGGGACAAAGGGGAGAAGCTTTTGGAATCTAGACTAATTGGTTTTTTTATGTCTTTAAGAGCTTAAAAGATAAGGAGAATGCAACAAACCACACAACAGTGGCTGAGAACACTGTAAGTATCGTGCGGGTTTTAGGCATAATGGTGGTGTGGAATCCAGTAACTCTAAATAAAAATGATTTTATATTTACACAAATTCTTTTTAGTACGTATTAACAATAATAGTGCTATTAATTTTGCTATACTGAATTTTATTGATGCTAGATATGTTCTTAGCCTTGTCATAGTGTAATAATTACGTTGGGAAGTAGGTAACTTGGGAATAGTTCTAGGAGTTCTATGTTATCATATGAATTATTTAGTTCTTTTAAATCAATATTCTCTCTGGATTCCATTAAAGGTAGACTTGTGTTATCAGAAATAAAATTAAATACAAATAGTTAGTTTGTAAACTTGAACACACTAATTTTGGTATATAAACAGTATCAGCCTTAACCGATTTTATCATTGATGATTTTGTTTTCTCAAATATTTCACTTATTGGAACATCTGAGTTGTAAACATGAATGGTGTCCCACAGCCAACAGTAATTTCCACAGCAAATGATCAGTATAGACTGTTCTTACTCCATCTCATTAACCTTTGCTGTTTCATGCTATAAAATTTGAATTGCTACTCTATAAGCCAAATAACTCTATAGTGTTGCTGTTGCTTTCGGAAAGTAAGAAGCACAATCGTCTTGGTGAATGTCTTAATGTTAGTGGAGCTGAACCTAGGAAAGAGGCACTTTCCTGACATCCCTGTACCTTTTGTGATAGTCTTGTCTCATTAGCTTTACTAACTTTTAGTGCACTGCAAATAAACCACAATGATTTTTTAGGAGCCTGGCCCGCAGTGTTTTATAACTATAAGAACAGGTCAGAGATTAAATGAAAAGTATTAATACGTGTCCATCTACTGGGCATCTATTAATACTTTTCATCTCCCATCTTGTTATATAGTCATATGTATACCAACATAAGGGCTTCGGGGGAGAATATTGTGGGAATAGCCTCATCTGTGAACATTGTGCCTGATTAAAATCTTCTCAGGAGTCTTATCAGGAGATGTTAGTTTTGCATTGATCTGATTTGTTCTGTGTTGTCCTGTATATACATCTGGGAGCTTGTTTTTCAGGCAATGAATGCCATGATCCAAACCTGGAAAGATGGGCCATATATCTTTATTGTGCAAATTGGAATTTCAACCTTGAAGGAGTCTAGTATCAACATTAAGGGGAGGGAGATAATGGCACCCTCCTCTGATCCAAAAGAGAGACTCTTTACAAGTAAGCTGTGTGTAGCTATTTTCTATTTTTGTATTTATTTTTGACGTATTGAATGCTCTTATCAGAAGTTCTTTAGGTGCTTTTATGTAATATATACTGTGCAGCGCAATGTCAGCTTAAAGACTTCCATCTTCTATCTCACAAAATTACATTCCACGCTACAGCTCCTCCTAGCGTAAGGCAATAGGTGAGCCATGCATGGTGGCAGGAGAGTGCCTGGGTTTTTGTCAAACTAATTGTGGAAGCTATTGAGTCCTCAGTCATTCAGTTCTGAGGATTGCACCTCCATACAGGGATGTATCTAAAGCATCCCAGCCAATGTAGTGGTTTATAGTAAGAAAGATTCTTAAGTAGCCAGGACTCAAGTGATGCAGAGCATTATAAGATCAAAATTAACATGTTGCAATTGCTACTAGCAGTGACATGAAACCATGTGCAAAACTTTGAGGAATACTAAACTCTGGCATTTCTTAAAATGGTATTGGCATGGCATTTGTTTTAAAAGTGGCTACAGTGCAGAGTGAAATAGGGAAAATAAGAAAAATAAAAATTAAGACTTTAATGCAGTTTTGAATTTGCCCTTGTCTACACAGGTTCTTTGTAGCACAAATTAATATAATTTACTTTTCATTATCGCAGACTACTATGTATAATGGGGCATGTCATTTCAAATACAAGTATATAATTCATTGTTTATATAAGGCTTAACCTTTCTTGTGATTGAAGTACAAATTAGAATTAAGAGGTGCTGCACAGTGTAGAGATTTGAAATATCCCTATTATGTTGATGTCAGAATTAGGTGGTTATTCTAGTCCCCTGCTTTGGTTCCAGTTCAAATCTGTTGTTGGATTGTGTTTTGACAGTGACTCTGGAATTGAAGGGTCCATATGAGTACCTCTCTCTTGCAGACTATCCTCTCATGATTGTAAGTAAAACTGACTTTCTTTGCTTCACCTACAGAAGTGACATAAATCCCAGTAAAATCTTTTCCTGAGCAGTGTAGTCAAACACAATGACTTCATGGCTCAACATCAATAAAAAACATAGCAGCATTCCTAGTGTTAAGTTTATATTTCATGTATTTTCCCTACTCTGCAAAATTCAGGAATTAGCATAGTCCAGTATTATTTTCTTGTCTGAGTGGTATAACATAACTGCTGTAGACCAGTTATGCCAGAGAGCAACAGTATCATTAGTATAGTTATTCACCCATGAATTGCAACTCTCAGTATATACTCTCCTGTCTTAGCTAATGTGGGAAAACTTGCTGTTTTTTATTTTTGCTTAATGTTACCTTTTGAGTGTCATTGCTTACTCTGTAGCCACCCCCTACAGTTCTTCACTGCCACCAGATGGTGACAGAGTAATTGAGCTGCTAACTGAGGTAATTTCTTTGTATAAAAAGAGCTTGCTGACTCACTACTTAGTTGTTTCTTTCTAGGAGGTGAAATGCTTTCCTGCTGGCTGAGGAAATAAAGAGACTTAAACAAAATGTTCATCCTATTTATAGAAACCTTGGAAAAAGACTGACAAAAAGTATTGTCTTTAGTTTGATTGCAGTGATCTCTGCTACTGGAGGGTTAAGCTATAGTGTCTGTTGTTGAGGTGCTGCACACTTCACTTTCTGCAGAAGTAGAAAGCATCCAGCAGAATTTCCTAAGGTTTAGTTAACTTGTGTGAATGACCCAATATGAGAGGTCCAGGAAAAGAGCCTTGAAGTCTAGAGGACACCTCTGATGGAAGGCCTCAACTGAAGTTGATGTGGCTAAGTCCTGTTTGAATTGTATGAGTAACCTGGACAAGGAGATATATAGGAAAGAAAATCCTATTCTGATCAGGAAGTGCATTGAAGTTCTGCAATTAGTTTAACAGTGGCCTAGTTTAAAAACCAGTATGCTGCATAGAGAGACTGCAGTTGTTTCCAGGCTATCCCACTTTTGTTCTGGCATGTAGCTGAGTCATACTGAGTGGCTATTTATTGTATGTGCTTTATGTCTTTGCCCTCATCTTTCTTGAACATTGAGTCTAACGGATCTTTTGGAAGTTTTCCATGATCTGGTGTGGTGTCCTGATGTTTCTAATCCATCATTGATTATGTGAGGTTTGTGTCTATGCAATGCTTGTCTGAAAGATCTTGATGGTCTCACTTAAGTCTCTTAAGCAGGTCGCTTTAGACCTGAAACATGGGAAAGTGTTAGTTTGAACATTCTTTTGTGATTAATTTTTGGGGCTTTTTCTAAGTCCTCTGTCTGGCTTACCTCTTTTGAATGACCTCAGACTTGGTCAAAAACTGTTTGCTGGCCCCATGTGTCAAAAGGTGATTTTAGAATTGTGGGAAATGACCAAACAGATCTGTAATGAAAAGCAAGTCTTATCCCTAACTGGAGGGAGGTGGGGGGTTTCCCAGCAATCACCCTGTATCTTGTGCTATATGGTATGGTATGAGAGCCTCTTTAGGTGGTTAAGTTTTCGACGATAGATTCAGGAAAGTTTCTGAAGTGTCCCTTAAGGGTGGCAGAGAAGTTTGAAACCACAAAAACAAACAGGTGCAAGGCGCTGGGAGGGGGGTGGTGGTGGTGGTAACATTTCTTAGTGTTTGGAGGATGATTTGTACAAGTGCAGATTCTAATTCGAGGTTTTTGAGATTAGTTACATTTGCTTTACTCCTTTGGAAGAATCAGCTGAGAATAAGTTGGGAAGCTCCTCTTATATAAGCATGAAATCACTCAAGCTCATTTACATTGGTTCCATCAGCTGACAGTGAGAAATTGTACCATGCCTCCAGACTTTTACAGAACCCCAAGAAAACTGTGAAGATAACATTTTTTTACTTTCCACAGTAGTTGGATATAAACATTTCAAAAGCTGCTGTGCTTTACTAAGAAAATATAGCTGTATTAAAGCCATGCACTGTTCTTACGTGGAAACGTTGGGTCTAACCATTCTTTTAATCCCTTCCTTGCTTCCCTCCTGGTATAATAGTTTTTCATGGTGATGTGTATCGTGTATGTGTTCTTTGGAGTTCTGTGGCTTGCGTGGTCAGCCTGTTATTGGCGGGACCTCCTGAGGATCCAGTTCTGGATTGGTGCGGTTATCTTCCTGGGAATGCTGGAGAAAGCAGTCTTCTATGCAGAATTCCAGAACATCCGCTACAAGGGAGAATCTGGTATGTAGCAAGGACAGCTTACGATATTGGATACATCTACACTGCAGTCAGAGTGTGACTGCAGCACATGTGGACATCCTGAAATAGCTTTGATCTAGCCAGCTGAATTAGTCGAGCAGTGAAGCTGCGGCACTAGGGGCTGTACAAGCCCTTTCGGGACCCTAAATATGTGCTCAATCAATGAGCGTGTGCTGCTGTGGCTTCACTAGTACAGCTTGGGCTAGCTAGATCAAAACTAGCTCTACATATTCTGCAGTCACCCTTCTGATTGTGGTTTATACACATTGTCACGGGCAGGGCAAGGTGACTGAATCTAATACATAACTAATTAGGTAATGTGTATGCAGTAACTGTTAGATGAGTTGAGTGATCACCTCGGAATAAGGAGTCAGCATTCTAGGGCTCTGTTCCCAACTGGGCCACAGGCTTTCTGGATGACCTCTGGAGAGTTAGTAAAGTGAAATCTTTAGTGTCTATTGTCCTATCTGTAAAAACGATGTAATATGTGCCTCCTAGGGATAATTGAAACCAGATTCTAAAGTGCTTTGATATTCTCTGAGACTAAAATTCAATGTGTTGTGTATGTTATGTCTGTATATGAAAATCTTTCAAACAATAAGGATAGTTAAGCACTAGAGGTTGCCTGGGGAGGTTGTGGGATCCCTGTCTTTGGAGGTTTTTAGGGATAGATTAAGAAAACATCTGTCCTGGATGGTCTGAGTATATGGAAGGACTAGATAACTTCTTGAGGTTCCTTCCAGCCCTACATTTCTATGATTCTGTAGTGTAGTACATTAGAAAATACTTTTAAAATGTTTAAGGATCTGACTTAAACTAATTTAAAGCCGATACATGTGCTGTTTCACTCATCCTTACATCACTTTGTGTTAGAGAAATTTGTGCTATAGTACGTCAGGAAGCCTTAAAACACAAGGTAATAATCAGAAATGCCAGATCTAGATGCAACAAGTTGAGTTATAGAGAGAGCTGGTTTGTGAATTAATGGTTTGTGTAACTTGCTTTGGGATATGTGGCTTTTCACTTGTCTAGATCACTAATTATAATCTGGCTCAGGCTGGTAATAACCAGAATTCATTCCTGTACCAACTCATTCTGGGATTGCAGATGAAGCTCATTGGAGTATGTTGGGTTTTAGGTAGGATACACTAGGACAGGGCTTTCCACCAAGATTTTAAAGAAGGATTTGAACGAATGAAACTAAAACATGGTCTTATAGAATTTTTATGTGCAGCCATCCTGGTCCACAGTGGATCTTGTTGATTGGCTTGGGATGGTATAAATGCCCAGAGAGATGCTTATGGACTATATCCAAGATATTTGCAGGAAGGAATGGGAAAGAGCAGTAACACATTTTTGGTTTCCATATTGGTTAAGATCATTAGCTATTCAGTCTGATTTAATGACTTGTGTACACTGTGGTGAAGTATGGGTTTGAAATAACATTCTTCAGTTCATCTCTCTGCTAGACAAAACCTACCTTTAAGTATCTTCTAATTTACCTTATGCCGACTATATGCATAGAGACTTTTTTCTGAGGAAAAAGTTTCTCATTAACTCGGTTAGTGCTGAATGAGGTATTCAGCTCTTCTTCGAAGTTTGCTCCAACAGTAGATAATAAAAAGTTTAAAAACACTGATGCATTTTCATTTGCCTGTGTTTCTTGGAATAGCCTTGACCACTGTAGTGTTTTTTACATACAACACTTATTCAAAACCCAAATTACATGCTTAGTAACCAAGTTTCTTGTGCTATGTTCTTGGTAGTCCAAGGTGCTCTGATACTTGCAGAGCTGCTTTCTGCAGTGAAACGTTCTCTGGCTCGAACATTGGTCATCATCGTCAGTCTGGGGTACGGGATAGTCAAGTGAGTAACAACCTCATCTTATGTTACAAACTGAGCATGTTTCTTTAAAATGATTAAATATTTGAATGCTATTAGCAAACCTGGTGCTCTCCGGTGTCATCTATAAATGATTAGAGTATGAGCAGGCTAAGAAATATTTACAAATATTTGCACTGTAAAAAAGAAACTGAAGAAATAATTTCAGTTCGCCTAATACAAGTACTGTAGTGCAATCTCTTTACCATGAAAGTTGAACTTACAAATATAGGATTATGTAAAGGAAAAAAAAACTGCGCTCCAAAATAAAACTATGTAAAATTTTAGAGCCTACAAGTCCACTCACTCCTACTTCTTGTTCAGCCAATCACGAAGACAAACAAGTTTGTTTACATTTACGGAGATAGTGTGGTCTGCTTCCTGTTTACAGTGTCACCTGAAAGTTGCATGGCACTGTTGTAGCCAGCATTGTGAGGTATGCTAAACGTTTGTCTGCCCTTTCATGCTTTGCCCACCATTCCAGATCTGTTTCCATGATGACATACTTCCATGCTAATGATGCTTGATAATAATCCAAAGCAGTGCGGACTGACACACACTCATTTTCATCATCTGAGTCAGATGCCACTAACAGTTGATTTTCTTTTTTGGTGGTTTGGGTTCTATTTTTGCTGCATTAGAGTATTGCTCTTTTAAAACTGCTAACAGCATGTTCCATACCTCCTTCCTCTCAGATTTTGGAAGGCGCTTAAGATTCTTAAACCTTGCGTCAAGTGTTGCAGCTATCTTTAGAAATCTTACATTGGTACCTTCTTTGCTTTTTGTCATATCTGCAGTGAAAGTATTCTTAAATAGAACAACATCTGCAGGGTTGTCATCTGAGACTGCCATAACACAAAGTATATGGTAGCATGCAGGTAAAACCACAGAGCAGGAGCTCCAGTCACTGAGTTCAGTCACAAATTTAATTAATGGCTTTTTTTAACGAGTGTCATCAGCATAGAAGCATCTCCTCTGGAATGCTGTCCGAAGCATGAAGGGGCATGTGAATGTTTAGCATATCTGGCACATAAGTGCGATGTAACGCTGGCTACAACAGTGCCATGCGAATGTCCGTTCTCACTTTCAGGTGACATTGTAAATAAGTGGGCAGCATTATCTCCTGTAAATGTAAAAAAACAAGAGGTGGGACTGAATGGACTTCTAGGCTTGAAAGATTTACCTTGTTTTGTTTTTGAGTGCAGTTATGTAACAAAAAAAAATCCTACATTTGTAAGTTGCACTTTCACGATAAAGAGATTGCATGACAGTACTTGTATGAGGTGAATTAAAAAATACTATTTTTTCTTTTTTACAGTGCAAATATTTGTAAAAAAAATGACGTGAACACTACACTTTGTATTAGGTTGTAATTTAAATACATATATTTGAAAATGTAGAAAAATATCCAAAAACATTTACAATAAATTTAAATTGGTATTCTATTATCATTTAACAGTGCAATTCAAACCGTGATTAATTGTGATTAATTTTTTTAATCAAGTTAACTCAAAACAAATTAATTGCTTGAGTTAACTGTGATTAATGTGAAATCTTCATTGTACTATACTCTTAAAATCACACTTTTAAAGCCCAAGCTTAGGCAAAGCCTAACATAATACCATGAGCCTAGGGCACCATGACAAAATAACTTTCTAGATCTGTAGCCTGTGATGTGAAGCGTGGAATCATGTGCCTTTTGCCTTATCCTAGACTGAAGTAGAAGTGTGGCTTTTTTTGGCTTTCTTCACTTTACATTTTTTATCTTTCCCTGTAGGCCTCGTCTTGGAGTCACTCTTCACAAAGTAGTTACAGCTGGAGCGCTCTATTTATTATTTTCTGGAATGGAAGGTGTCCTTAGAGTCACGGGGGTCAGTAGACGTTTTCATGTGTGCCACGGATGTAGTAATTATTGGGCTTATATGTGATTTTGTACGCTGTAATGTAGTGAAGGATCCTTGGGTTATGCTATAATAGGGAAACTTGGAGAATGAAATTCCCAGTGCCATGGTGGGGAGGAAGAGGACAGTTGTGGAGTGTTGAGAAGTCTTTATTTTTCCAGCTATTTTACCAATTTCTTGCCTTCTCTGCAATGGAAAATAATTTTGGTGCTTTTAAATAGGAATGCTTGAAAATAAGTGGGTATTTTTGGTCCTGAGTTGGCAAAGTTTTGAATTTGAGCCTAATAATCAAGGAGTTTTCACTGGGCCTTGTGCAGGGAAAGAAAACATGCTGGCAAATAGAGATGGGTACTCCATGCAAATTTTTGAAGGTGCATATTTTAATAACCCAAATGAATATTTATTTAATTCTTAAAGCTTTATTGTATTCATTTTTTATGTTGATGGAGTTTGGCTTCACAAGGACAATATCAGTTCTGCAGTGGCACTGCTGGCTTGTTTCCCTCTAAAACTTACCTAGCAGAAGAATCTCTTTGGATTTGGTTTTACTTGCGACTTTGTTGAATTCTTGGGGCATTGTGACATTCAGTCTTTTATTTGGTCCCCTTTTAGTTTTTCTATGGCACTGTGGCTCTGATAGCAAACTTGGGTCTATCGATGATTGATGCCTGTATTATCTTGTGGATATCCTTTCAGAAATTGAACAGTATAACTGGTTTTTCTAGGAAATATTAAATGCCTGGTGTGGAGACCAGTACAAGTGAATTTCTTATACAAATTCCTTCAGAATGTTATTTTATCATGTGCAAGAGGACTTGTAATCACATCTTGCATGTTGTCTCCTAATGGGTCCCATCAACTTTTGCCATTTTGTTTAAATTAGTGCTCAACAGTGGAACATGCAGTCTTTGGCACCAACACAGTAAAAGGCCTGTCTGGAAAGATCTAGAACAAACTGGCTGCCTACTTTCTGTAAGAAGCGTTATAGAGCAGCACTCTCAGGGCTGTCTGTTCATTGGGGGGCCCTTTCAATGAGTTACTTACCTGCCTCTAAAAACTTACTTCTTGCTATATCAGTCGTGGGGGGATCAGGACTGTGTGGGGCATTGTCTGCTTTTAACTCGGTTACAAAATACTCTGTTCCTTGTGGTGAATGCTAATGTAGCCCCTCTGCTTCAACAGCAAAGCATAGGCGCTTCATAGCTTTCCAGTTCTGTATTTGTGTTCTCTGTTGATAAAATGATAATCTGGAACTGAAAGCTTGACTTTTGTGTGTGTGTGCGCACGCGCCTTGCTTTCCCATTCGTCTTGTTCTCATTGGGCCTTTCTCTTTATCTCTAGGCACAGAATGATCTTGCTTCCTTGGCTTTTATTCCCCTGGCTTTCCTAGATACTGCTCTCTGCTGGTGGATATCCTTCACTGTTTTATTGGGTGCAGTGATTTTCCTTTGGAGTTGGTCTTCAGGGAGTCTTTCTGCAGCAAACCTTTTTTGCCTTATTGAATGACTTGCCTTTTTCTCGGACAGCTACCATAGGCCCTGGGGCCTAAGGGTTCAGGTAAGCTCTATTTCCATAACTGGTGTAACGAAACTTAGATTGTCAACAGAGGTTTGTGAATTGGTTTTGGAGCAGATCCTAGCCCTTGCCATAATGAAAATGTAGTTTGTGTGTGGCATTCTCTGATTATTGATGTGAATTTACTATAAGATTGTATTGAAGCAGCAGTCAGAACAGCAGCTTTTGAACTGT
This sequence comes from Mesoclemmys tuberculata, assembly GCA_007922155.1. Taxonomy (NCBI): domain Eukaryota; kingdom Metazoa; phylum Chordata; order Testudines; family Chelidae; genus Mesoclemmys; species Mesoclemmys tuberculata. The sequence continues at coordinate 50,843,699 of ML675613.1, forward strand.
GGTCTATCTTGACCTTACTTGTTTTTTTGGGGGGGGGAGGGGGGCTTGTTTGTTTATTTTGGTTTTTTGGGGGGGGGGCGGATTGCTTCAATTTTGGTTTGGTTTTAAACTAGTAGAAAACTCTTTATTTTGGCAACATTGGTGCTAAAATTTCTACTCAGAACTTGCAGGTCTAATTAAGTAGTTTGGGGACAAGATAGAACTGCGTTATCATTCAGGAAACTGCTTAAAAAGTATTATCTACATCTTTTCCCAGCCTCCCCTTCCACATTTGCTGTTTATGTCCTCTGCCACACTGAGGCTTCTTTGAGTTTAGAACTTGGCTAGATTTAACATAAGCTCTTGAAGCTACCTTACCTGAACAATTAGGATGTGCCAAAAAGTTAACTTATTGCTTCCCAGGCCAGGGAAACCCCCTTTTTCCTCTTACAATGGTGTCAGTCTTTTGTGTAAACACGTTTGATTGCTGTACAATTAAAATTGCAGGAAAACATATGAAGGCAAATGTGGTTGTGCCGTCCATTTATGTTATAAGCTGGTCATGAGTTTAAACCTATCTTCCACTTCTCAAAGTGCATGTAAAGTTCTCCTACAAATATGAGCTACCGTCTGCTTCAGGAGTGTAGTTCTGAAATGTTTCATCAGTATAGCTTACCTCTGTGGTGATATGAGAGTACTAGGCCTAGATGGGGCTGGATGATATAAAAGGAAGGGTGTGGGAAACCTGTTATGGCAAACCACTTTTCAGAAGCACTGCACCTGGATGATCCTCTACTGATGTGTGGGTAGGAGGGTCACCTTGGTTGTGCTGTTACCAGAAAGGCTTTCAGGGGTGTTATGTCTGCATGCAGTGACAGTGTTGCTTGGGATGTGTGCAAAAGCTGTACCCTACTTGTTATCAAGAGCTTGATTCTTAAGCTTGCTTTCCTTGACTTGCCATACATATTCATCAGCCTGACTCAAACAATGAAGCTGCTGAAACTTCGAAGGAACATTGTGAAACTCTCTCTTTACCGGCACTTCACCAACACTCTCATCTTGGCAGTGGCAGGTGAGCTGTGAATTCTATTCCTCACTGTGCACTTTCCACATACTATGGGACTGTCTTAGTTCACTGAAGCTCTTCTTTGGGTCAGTTTATTTACCTTTTTGTAAATGCAACTAACAGGGTTTGGAATTTCAGTGTTTGCTTTTGAATAGTCAACTTTGCATAGTGGTGGGTTTCTGCCAAATTTTTCTGACTACCCAAAAACAGTAGCTCCAAATAAGCATTTATCTGAATAAGACAAATAGTTTTATATAGTTGCTTGCATTATGGTCCCCTTTGCTCCCACCTCCTCCCCTCCAAACAGATTTGTGCTTTGCTAGCAGCTGCATCCCATGCTAAAATCCACTGCTGAGATGGGCAGTAGCTTCCTTCAAAACTACTGTATGACTGTGTACTGGTACTAGGGGATTTTAAGACATGTTATAGCTCCACCATGCTGACCGCTTAATCTTTGACACTTCAACCCTGTTACCCTCCTCATTCAGACTAAGATGTGAGAGGAGGGTGGTTTCCTGAAAAAGAATGTCTGCTAATTTTAGAAGAGAGAGGTTACTTTGGGATGGGGAATTGGAGTTTGTACCCATTTGCATCAAATAAAAACCAGCTCACATCAAGGACATGCCTGTTAATGCTCCCAGACTCCAAGTTTCTCTCATCCACCCCAAAACCTTATCTAGGCAATGAGCAGATTGCTTTTAACTCAACTCCCCTAAGGGACTGAGGTGTTTGAAACTTGTTTCATAAAATGTGCACATTAAATAAATGGGTTTAGTAGACATTTCTTGGCAGCATCTGAAACTAAGCCAATTCAAAATGCAACCAGTTTAAAAAAAAAAAAAAACAACAACAACAAAACCCATCCTTCAAAGCCCACTATGGAGAGCATATAGCTTCTACATTAAAACTTACTTTTGGGCCAGGTAATAAAGGTTTGAATTCCAGGAATGGGAGACTTGGTTGCTTTAAAATATTTTGTAGTTGTAATCTGATCATAGAGGCCTGATGTGTTTGAATGCCAGTATCCTAATCTGTGTCTCTAGATGAAGGAAAGTAACATGAGAATGGAAAAGGGAAATTTGAGGTTTAGCTAAGAACTTTTCTTGGGGTATATTTTTTTCATTCTTGAAGAGAGAGCATATAGTGTTCTAAGCCACTGATTTGAAATATTTAGACTTCCTGTTATAAAGTCAGTTTGACGGAGTCAACTTAACCTTTAATTTTTTCAAAGGCTGATAAATTGAGTTCTATGCAGTTCACTTTGTGAAGGTCTTTGGAATGAAACCTTTTAAAAACAATGTTCTGCTGATGCTGTAAAATCATTAGATTCCTTGGCATTTTCATAAGATCAAATGGTTTTCTTTGTGTAAGTCACCAATCTGTCATGCAATGTATTGCGTGCCAACTGATTGCAAGTATGCCTACTATAGGTGACTGCTTCACTGGTTCTGTGGATGTAGCTTGTTAAGAGCTTTAGATTTCATAAATGTTAAACTCTTACATTGTCTAGCATGCTCCTAGAAGAAAGTTAGGTCATTTTTCAAAATATAGTTCCATGGGGAAGAAGGAAGTAGTGGGGATCATTCCTTGCCATGTCTTGCACAAGTATTGAAAGCATGCCTTGGGGGAAACAAGAATATTTTTAATTCAGCTCCTGTTTCGGTGGCTGAGTTAACTGATGTGATATGACTACCACAAAATCGCCTTGTCCCTTTGTCAATGGAAGAAAAGGATGTAACAGGAAAAGTTACAGTAAATTGCTGATGTTTAAATAGGCTTTTGCCTTTGAAGTCCCGTGGGAGTGTTTACTTAGTTCTTAGATACTCTAGTGATAGATAAACTAAGAAGTAACAGGCTTCATGCATTCACCTCTGACTTGCCATTTTTACCAAAACTTCCTTTTTTTGCCTTCAGCATCTATTGTATTTATCATCTGGACCACCATGAAGTTCAGGCTGGTGGATTGTCAGTCGGTGAGTTTGCATCTTGTACCTAAGTAGTTTCCATTATTATGATTTACTTCCTTAATCTGGATTTGGAGGTAGAAGCAGTTAGGTTGGGGAAGCTGGAAAATGCTTTTCCTATAGAGTACCCTTCATGTGGAGGAGCATACTATGAAGTCTTAATACATTGAAATTTACACCTTATGGGAAGCCATTTAGTATAGAATTGCAACTTCACTCCTTGTCAGAGGTGTTTCTAGCTCAAAGGTAAAGAGAGGACTGAGGGTAGGGATTCGCTCTGTTCTTGGCATGTTTTACTTCTTGTACTCTTCTTGACAGGACTGGCAGGAGCTGTGGGTGGATGATGCCATCTGGCGGCTGTTGTTCTCAATGATCCTTTTTGTCATTATGGTTCTGTGGAGGCCATCTGCCAACAACCAAAGGTTCAGTACATCTTACCTGTCTTAAAGTGATGTTGGCTTCTTAATGTCAAGGCTGTCCAAAGAGAGCATTTCCAGGAGTCCTGGTATATTATATGATCACTTGCTATAATTTTTCTGCAAGCACTCTGAACCATAGGCATGTGTATATGTATAGGGATTGAGAAGGAAATATAGTTTGTCAGTATCTCTTCTGATCCCAAAGTGGAAGCGGCATTTGTAGAGGGATAGCCTCTCCTTAGTGACATTTATTTAAAAAGAGGAATGGCCTGCATGCTTAAATTATCTCATCTTGTGGTTTATCAAAAATCTAATTTACAATTCGAGCAAGCTGTACAGAATAGTCAAATAATAAATATGGCAAGATAATAAATCTCTTCAAAATGACATTTATGTAAGATATTTGGACTTTGTGTATCCTTTCATGGTACCTTCATTCTATTCCTTTTCTCCAAAGGTTTGCTTTCTCACCATTGTCTGAGGAAGATGATGATGAACAAAAAGAGCCCATGCTAAAAGAAAGCTTTGGTAATGTTGGAATTGTTATTAATATTAATAAACATGGGAGACCCCTGGACAGTAATCTAACCTTTAAGTTCAAAAGCCAAATAATATTTTATACAATTAGCTCTAAACAGCCTAAAAATAAGCAGTTACTATACCCAGTACAGTAACACAGTATTCATAAGCATGTGATCAGTATACTTACCAATAGGCTGGACCTAGAGAAAACCGTCTTATCCTGGTGTGCTCCAGCATGATCAGGTAGGGTCTGACAAAGAAGCTTCAGATTCATGGCTTTCTTTATACCCTTCAGCTAACTTGCTAATTTTAGCAAAAGCCCAGTCAGTTTAAAGCAGTTTATCCTTGCTTCATTCCTTCCTATATCTCTCTCCCTCCTCCCCCCTCATTACCAGCAGAACTGTGGGAGGGTTTGTGCTTGTTTCTCTTAAGACAGTTTTTTTGGTCTCGTTACTGCAGCTCTTTTAGTGATTTTTTTGAACCATACATACTTCCCACGCTGCAAGTAATACTATTTTATTATTCTTATGGCCTCCTTTTACTTGCTCATTTGGGCCTTTTCCTTACTGGCCACAAACCAGAAAGCAAATATATTATTTTCTCAACCAAACTTAAGCTAACTTTAATTTCCTAACTATCCCTACAGGTAGGAACAAAATCTTTCTGATTTTCCTTTTGGGGGGAGGGATCGGTGGGGAGGGAATCTTAGTGCTGAATTAACATCTCTGGAGAGTGAAGTCTTAGGTTTACCATAAAAAGAATAGGTACAGCAGCATTTCTCCACATTGCCGCTAGACTCAACCCTAGCCTGGGAGAAGCACTGCCAGTAGCTGTTCACTAGGTTCAGTCTGTACATGGTCTCTGACGTCTCAGATGAAACTGCCTGTTCAGGCATGAATGTGTAATCTTGCCCACTAGGAACTGGACTGAGACCAACAACTTATGTCATGTAGGCAGCTAGCCTTTAGATGGTGAGGACTTTCAGATGCTACTGCTAGACAGCAAATTAACAGATTTGAAAGGATGATTGAAGTCCTGAACCCTCCAGTCCTAATCATTTTGCATATCAGAAGGGCCCAGAGGAAAGGTGGTGGAGCTGGCTGTACAGGGACAATGAAATGGATCATGCACAAAGTAGACTGAAGAAAGACCTTTTTCCTCTTACAGTTACAATAATCATAGGTGTTCATTGAACTTTATTTTGGGATTATCTGCACAGTGTGGCAGTGCACACTGGGGGGGAAGTGATTTCTAAAGCGCGTTAATATAATGCGCATTAACGGTTCCCTAGAATGCTTCAACATAAGGTGCATTGCTGCACCATGCAGACCAACCCTTAGTATTGTTTGTTAGAAACGTATGTGAATTTTTCTGAGAAGCTATCAGTATCTTTTGGTACCTGGAATGGGGACTCTCCTTTTAAATAAATAGGGTGCCCTCTTTGGTAAATAAGTTAATGATCTTTGGTGGCTTCAATGGAGCATTCCTAATAGAAATGCCATCTACAGTTTACATACTGCCATAGTTTAATCATCCCATTTTCACCTTGTCTCCTTTGCAGAGGGAATGAAAATGAGAAGTACAAAACAAGAACCAAATGGAAATGTGAAAGCAAACAAAGCTGTAAGTATGCCCTTCCCATCTTGGTGTGATCACCTAGGTAAAGGTGGTGCCAGATCACTCAGTTGGCTGCCACTTAAGTAGGAGCTCTGTGACAGGAACAAACCAAGTATCTGTTTGTGCACTCCAGATACAAATTTCTTAGCCTTCCCAAGAAGTATGGGTGATTTGTGTTAAAACATGGTAATCATGGTGCTTATGAACAGATTTTGAGTCTTAACTTTGTAGTAAATGAGAATTCATTATGTGATTTGAGAACTTGCACATAATACACTAGAGACAACTGTTTCATATTACACCAAGTTCTCTGAAACTGACTAATTTAGCCTTTGTGTTACTAGTCTTTCAGGTTCTGAGATTGCTTCAGAACAGAAAAACACATGGAAGCTGAACTGGATTCAAAGGGAATTTACATTACTTACCCTGTGTCTCCAGATCCTGTATGCTTTTCTGTCAGATGCATGACCCACTTTAGGTGCATGTGCATCTCTTGTGAATGCAATTAATACATCTGCATTTTCTATTAATGACCCTGTGGCACTGTAAAACTCAGGATTTATTTACAACAAATATGTGGAAAATGCATTCCAAAGTTTTCTCAAAGGCCTTTATAGTGGAGCTCATTTTTGTTTTAAAATATGCCCCCAGAAGTCTCTGTTCTACTTTGTCAGTAGCAAGGAGTTCCTGCAACTCTTGAGCAGCAAAGACATTCTTATATCAAGTAAAGATGACTTCTAATTCACAGATCATCCTTAATATAAAGATAAAACTGCACGTTGTTTTCTATTCAGCAAAAGAGCAAAGTAAAAATGTGTGGTCCTGAACCATTCTCAGTAATATTCATTGCAAATCAAAATGTTATTTCGTACAAATCAACAAATCTAGTGCGAAGAGTCACACAAATGCTGAATCTCAACAAAAGTTAGGAAGATTACATTAACATAGGGTGTACTCTTTAATCTTTTAAATGCAACATTATGAATGATATTTTTGTTTTAATATGTTTTTTATAAATTATCATAGCGTTTTAAGTTCATTCTTGGCTGAATAGGCACTGGCTTATAATTGCTGAAAAATATCCCTTTTAAAAATCTATTGAGATTTCCTGGTATCTTGGGTCCTTAATCCAAACATATCAATTTGCATTTCTTGTGTGAGCGTCCACTGTAGTTAATAGTGAGCTTTTCTGGTAGGCTAGAGGAAACATTTGTAAACGCCTTCAGAGAGTCTTGTTGTTTTGGGTTTTTTATGTCTGTTTCTGTGCTTCTAGCAGGAAGATGATCTAAAGTGGGTAGAAGAGAATGTTCCTCCTTCTGTGACCGATGTGTGAGTATCTGTCCTGTGACAAGCGGTGACTGCATTGGAGACAGAAGCACTGGAAGTATAGTTAGAACACCTGCAGTTATGATGTTGGCTCTACCTGGACAAGTGCTAAGTCCATTCTGGAGTTTGGCCTCTGACTTTAAGGTTATGTCTACCCCACAAACACACTGTACATTTTTAGCAATGGGTAGTACTTCAGTTCCTCTTAATAGATTTTGAGTTAAAAAACCAAACCAAACCCCTGCACCTCCTTTAAATCTTGGTGTTTGTTCTTCTCTTGCTGCTGTGGTGAAATTACCCTTAAGTGTAATGCATCTGCTGAAATGTAGACTGGAAACTTCTTAACATTCACTGCCCTTGGTAATAGTTGCAAACGGTCCCTTATGAGGATCTGACCTCAAGTTGAAAATCAACCAGCTCTACAAATGAGGCTATATGGAATTACTTGTACCTTTTTAAAATAAATAAGTCTCTGATTTGACATTTTACTGACGTGTTAGGTTTTAAACATTCAACATTTTTGTCATTAGAGTTCTCGCACACAGGTAGTTAAAGGTCCTTTTAGTTAAAGGCCCAAGACATTTAAAAGATATAAGACAGAGCTGACCCATAGTCAGCTGACTGATAGTGACAGTGAGCAGTGATATTTGTATGATAGAAACGTATTCCTGCTGTGGCTTGATTATACCACCTCGTGACTATGAATACTGAGTTGAAATCAGTGTTACTGCCATGTCTAATGACTTGCTTTTTTTGTGAAGTTATAATTAACCAGATTGGCATCCCTCAGTAGTGTGCTCTGGAAGTACGCTTGTGTGTTTTTCCTGATATAATAGAAATTGTGAATAATTAAATTTGGTAGTTTAAGTCAGAACGTCTGAGCCTTCTGTTCAGTGGCTGTTGGCTCAGTAACACTTGTGAAATCGGCAGTATGGAAGCCCACTGCACACAACCAGTATCACTTCTGCTTTAATACTGATTTTTACCATTTAAAAACTTTGGTCTTTTATGCCTAAATTTATCTTTATTAAATCATTTGTAAATCATGTTGGATACTGGCTTACAATTCTGATGCTAGCATTCTAGGAGGAGCCTCAGATCCTGGATTTAAATACAAAACCCTGTTTAACAAAAATACAATTTAGTCTATACGTGATAGGTTACGAAGTGCAGTTTCAGGATACTACACTGAGGAAAATGGGTGTATCTTTTGAAAATTTGTCATTTGTCTGGGGTTTGTTTTTATAGTGTTAGGGCTTTTAAAAAAAAAAGAAACCAAACGAACTAGAGGGTTCTGAAAGCTGGTAAAAGGCAAGATCCTCTCTTCCCCACCACATTAAAGTAAATAATAGGCTATAAAAGAAACTTGCCTTTGATTTGAGTTTTTGAAAGTTGATATCTTTTGGCTGATTTCAGGTGGTAATAGAAATTTGAGAGTTGGACAATGAAAGCAGAATTTAGAAATAGAAACTGATTTTGGTATTTGATAATACTGTTTAAGGTCCCATCTCACTTTCTTTATTTCTTCCTCCAGTTCTCTAATTTCAGCACAAGGCTAGTCCTCTTCTCCATCTAACCCACTCCTCATCAAAAAAGCTAGAGATGTTAAAACAGATGTTGATATATTTTCAGTCATTTTGTGCCATGGTCTGTGTAACAATCTTTGTTTTATTGCAGTGCTCTTCCCGCCCTTCTGGATTCAGATGAGGTCAGTAAACAAGCCTTCAGCAAGCACTAATTGAAGTCTTATGACATGCTAAGGGAGTCATGAGTTTTTCAGAAAGGAGGCTGACTTGGCCTGCTAGAAGTGAGCTCTGTTCCTATAAATGCAGTAGGAAAGGGGAGAAGAAGTAGTACTGCTGCTGTTGTTTAATGAAAGGATTAGGGAAGTGATTATTCCCCTCTATTCGGCATTGGTGAGGCCGCATTTGGAGTATTGTGTCCAGTTTTGGGCCCTCCACTACAAAAAGGATGTGGACAAGTTGGAGAGTCCTGCAGAGGACAACAAAAATGATTAGGGGGCTGAAGCCACAAGACTTATGAGGAGAGACTGAGGGAAGTAGGTTTGTTTAGTCTGCAAAAGAGAAGAAAGAGAGGGGATTTGATAGCAGCCTTTAACTATCTGAAAGGAGGGCCCAGTGAGGGGGAGCTAGGCTGTTTTCAATGTCAGTACATGACAGAACAAGGAGCAATGGTCTCAAGTTGCAGTGGGGGGGTCTAGGTTGGATATTATAAAAAAGTTTTTACTAGGAGGATGGTGAAGCACTGGAATGGGTTACCTAGGGAGCTGCTGGACTCTCCATTTTGAGAGGTTTTTAAGAGGTGGCTTGACAGATCCCTGGCTGGGATGATTTAGCTGAGGTTACTCCTGCTTTGAGCAGGGGGTTGGACTAGATGACCTCCTGAGGTCCCCTCCAACTCTAATATTGTATGATTCTGTGAAATATAATAATTTGTCTTAAATATAAACAATGCAAACTAGTGTTCATCCAAAAGACTTTCAGGGATAGTAGAACCTGTGCCACAGAGTGCAATTTATCAAGAAGCAATTGTTTTAAATAGCAAATGATGTAAAATATTAGACATTCCCTGCATGCAATAGTGTCGTGTGTTTATTCAAAGTAAAGCTGCATCTCCCAATCTCCTTCCATATCTGTGTGTGAATTCCAGTAACTGAATCTTGTAGAAAAACAGCTCAGTTTCTGGCTTTGCAGATGTTGTTACATAAACGAGCAGCTGTTTCTAGAACAGTGATCCCCAAACTTTAGGGCATGCCCTCCTAGGGGGGCACAGAGGAGTGTTTGGGGACTGTGGAGTGGGGTCCTGGTCAGCACCCATGGGGGGCAGGGAGCGAGTGCTGTGCTTCCAGCCCTGGTCCGCTCCCCAGGTCAGCTCTTTACCCAGTCTCACTCCTGTCAGCCCCCAGTTCTGCTCTGCCTGTGTTTGTCAAGAATTTAGTCAATTTGTGCTCTACTACAGCTGGAACCACTCAGGCAAAAATTGTTTTGCTTAAGAGGACTTAATGGGAGAGGTGATGGATTACAATAGCACTCCCGCAAATTATTTGGTGGATAGTTGTTTTCTTTGTCTTCAGCGCATATTTTTCTTTCTGCTTTTTGTAGCAGTAGATGAGTTCCAAACTTTAAGGTTTGATTAAGGGTGCCCTTTCAACCTATCTGGGAGTGACAAAACACAAACTTCCCGCTAGTGATGGAGAAGCGCATTATGTCAATATTTGAGTGTGCTTCTCTCTAACCAGCACACTTATGCCCACGTTACAGAACTTTGTATCGTACAACATGTTAATTCAAAACCATGTGAATGATCTGATGTAAACAGAGATCGAGTAGCAGTGCATACTCTAAGGTAACTTTCTCCTAGATGTGCAGTTAGATCTCTGACTGGACAAATTTATATTTTGTCACAATTTGAGCACACTTTATATATATCTCTGTTACTCTGTGTATAACCACTGTTCTGCAATGCATGTGTGTACATGAATTGTAAACATGAAATGTGGGCTTTTAAATCTGAGTGATGTAAACACACGGAGAAAAAAATTACAAACTTCAATATGACCTTTTTGGAATCTTGCAGGAAAGAATGATCACACACTTTGAAAGGTCCAAAATGGAGTGAAGAAGCAGCTTCTTGAAACTTCTGTTTCCCTTAGGCTGCCCACTGGATCAGGTGCACCCTGCTGATCTATCTCTTGATCTTCACCTTTGGAACTGGACGCTACATTTGAGTGAGGGCATCTTACACAGTTCACTGTGGAAGGGGTTCATGAGGACATTGATAAACCTTTGGAAAATGTTTGAATTTACAGTGTTGCTGCAAGTTTGGATTTTTAAGTGATTTAAATGTATGTTCCAGCACCTTCTGTAACTTTTTTCAGATATTTAATCTGTCAAACTAAAGTTCCTAACACTTGCCTGAGGGACTATGAATTCAATGTTACAATTAACTTCCGCAGGTCAACTGCCTGTTTTTGGTGGAGGGTAGAAAAAGGTTGTGAAGAATTATTTTAGAAACAACCTTGCCATTTTCTGGGAAACAATGGCTAATAAATGGAGACTACACAACTGGCTTAGAAGGAGAGGAGGTTTTAGAGTAAGAAACCCCTGTAATTGAAGGAAATCAAGATACCAAAAAGGAAACATTTGAAAAAGTTACAATGATATTGATGTTTTTAACAAAATCAAGTGCAATTTTATTAACACTGTGTAGGACAGATTTTCTATTTTAAATGTCATTGACCTAGGAGCAACAGTTGCATAACTTTAGCATTTATTGTTATGGCACATCTCATTGCCGGCAATGTGGTGGATGCCTGAAAAATGACTACCCATGCCTTCAAAGTGTTGCCTGGCCTAATAAAACCTTCCTGCAACGCTTTGCTAATGTGTGTTTGATTGTGAAGGTTAACCAAATATTAACTAGATATTTCAGCAGACCTCTCCTGTGTGCAAATGACCTGTCTGCCAAGACTCATCCAGGAGAAAATGGCACCACCTTACAGAAGGAGCAAGCTCTGTTTTCCCCTGCTGGCAAAAGCTTTGCTGGATTTGATGCTAATACGTTGTGCTGGGATATTTCCGCTCCTGGGGTCTGATTAAGGGAGGAAAAAAGTTTTAAAAAGTCACCTGTTCAGTAAATGGTTTAGTGATCATCTCCAGTCCAGTCAGTTTCATAGACTCATAGACTCATAGGTCAGAAGGGACCAATATGATCATCTAGTCTGACCTCCCGCACAAGGCAGGCCACAAAACCCTACCCATACACATTTATAACAACCTGCAGGTGTTTTGTTCATTTAAGCAATGTCTGAGTGGCAGATGTCTGTTCTGTACAGAAGGTTCTTGTCACTTTTAAAAAGAAGGGAGAAGGCTTTTGATGTTTTAATCATCTTTCATACTTTCCAGCCCCGGAAGTTTCACTTGGCAATACATTACATGTGCAAGCCCATTGTAGGTCATGGGTGTGCATGTATAAGTTGCACAGGTGTGACTGAGGCAGTATTTGGCCTGCAGAGTCTTTACTACTGGAGATGACACAGGAGGCGCAACAGCTTGACTCTTACATTCCATGTGGAGTTTGCAGTACAAGTAGTTAAACAGCTTTTTACTTGTAAACTGAGCACATTTGATTCAGAAATTGATGAGACAAACGTAACTCTTTAAAATGCCCTTTACTGAGCTGCTTTTGTGGAGGACAACTGCAATAAAATCTCACCCTCTGAGATTTTAAGGCCAGAAGGGACCATTGTGCTCATCTAGGCTGATCTCCTGCGCATTGCAAGCCACAAAACTCCTCCTGTAATAGACCCATAACCTCTGGCTGAGTTACTGAAGTCCTCAGATCATGATTTAAAGACTTCAAGTTACAGGGAATTGACCATTGCTCTAGTTTAAATCAGCAGGTAAACTGTGCCCAGTGCTGCAGAGGAAAGTTAAAAGCCCACAGGGTCTCTGTCAATCTGACCCGGAGGGAAGATTCCTTCCTGACTCCCCATATATGGCGATCAGTTGAACCCTCAGCATGTCAGCAAGACCCACCAACCAGACACCCAGGAAATGATTCTCTGTAGTAACTCAGAGCCCTCCCTGTTGGGTTTGCTAAAGTTAATTAAGTTGTGATAAGGTGGAAAATGTAAATGTTATATTTGACTTAGCAGAATACACAGTTGCCATCTTGAATAGGAGAAAGGACAGGTCAGACTCCATTTGGAGGGTCCATCATCTTGCCCTGCTCCCCCCCTTTTTGGGAAAAGGCAGGAACAGATAGATGGGTGGGGTATGAAATCTACCCAGCAACTGGAATGCATTTATGAGTTGAACTCACTAAGTTTGGGGCTGTCCGCTCTGGAGGCAGCAGTCATATGGTGAGTTGAGGGACAAAGATCGCCTCCAGCAGACAAGCCCCTGCACTGTAATATCTTCCACTTACCTGAAGTGATCTGTCAACAACCTGCTCAGCTGTAGCTCATTCTGGTCCAATCCAGGGATCCCCACCAGCATCGTGACCTACACCCAGGAGGGAGATGAAAGACGATAAGTAGACTTTCCTGCTTGGACTTTGATCTGTGGGTTTTGATACCATGAGTGGGAGTCCACGTGTAAGTGTAATATCCATAACTGTTCTGTTCTCTAATCCCTTATAGTTTTGATCTGTTTTCCCTTAATAAATAATACAGTTCTCTTATAAATGGTCTGTGGCCTATTACTACAGAAAACTCAGCTGGTGATTAGATACAGGAGGGGTTCTTTTGGACAGAGTGTAGTTTATCACTTACAAACTATCAATATAAATCCCAACATCCCAATCTACTGTCCCATCTCCGGACATGGGGGATATTTGCCACCAGTCTCAGATGAGCCACGTGCCATTGTAGGCAGTTTCATCATACTATTCCATACATAAGTTTATCAAGCTCAAGCTTGAAGCCAGTTAGGTTTTTTGCCTACAATCCTCCCCTTGGAAGGCTGTTCCAGAATTTCACTTCTCTGGTAGCTGCCAAGATGAAGGAAAGGGTCAACCTGGCCCAGAAACTGGCAAGCACAAGCTGGGGAGCATCAGTGTTACCGACATCAGTGATGGCCCTTGTATACGCTGTAGCACAGTACTGTGCACTGGTATGGACTACAAATAGCCCTATTTGATTTGTTGGTATCCATCTAAACACTTCAATGTGGTGCATCACTGGAATCTTCAAGTCAGCACCAACACCTTGGCTGCTGGTGATGTCGCACATTGCTCCCCTATCCATTTGCTGCAATGTTTTGGGAATTCCAAAGGACTGTGTAAAATGAACATCTTTTCGTGCAGTAGGACCTTACCAAGGTCCCTCACCGCCGCTTGAAGTCATGGAAGCCCTATTAGACCTACGGGTTTAACCTTCTACTTTGAAGCTTGGAAAGCTGAATGGAGTTCACAAGAAGTTACAAATAAACACCGCCATAAAAGACCCAATGCAGAAGATCCTGGCTTCGATCTCCCATGAAGCTCATGTGCCAACCCTAAACTGCATCTGCACAAACCATGGCAGATGTAGAGACTTGCTGCATAAATGGAAGACTAAAGACATCTCCAGTGTGCAAGTGTGGTCACCCAGAACACCACGGAACATATTACAACTCAATGCCTGATTCATAAATAAAAGGAGGCATCACAGCAATACACTCTGCTACTCCAGATGCAATTATCTGGCTTAACTGTCTGACTGTAAAATTATAGTTGATCTACTTTTATATCAGCCATACAAACAAGGCCAGGGTGGTTAGAAGCCACCTAAGTTCAAGTCTAAACTCGTTGATGGCCAGTTTATATCCATTTGTTCTTATGTCAGTATTGGCATTTAACTTGCATCAGATACCAGGGAGGGAGTTATTTATAGATAGCAGTCATATTCTCTCCTCAGCCTTTGTTTGGTTAGGCTAAGCAAGCCAACCTTTGAGTTTCTTCTCATAAAGTAGGTTTTCTCTTCCTTTGATCATCCTGGGGACCATCCTTTGTACTTGACCCAGTCTGAATTCAGCTTAAGCCTGGGAGACCAGAATTGTACACAGTATTCCAGATAAGGTTCTCCAGTGCCTTGTATAATGACAATTGTTGTTCATTCTTTGAATTCGAAGATGACCAGGACATCGCTGACTGGTTTGGTTTCTGTGAACACGTGAGTGGCTGATCAGGCCAGTTTGAGTTTTGAACTGTCTGGCAAACTGAACAAGAAATGCAACTATGATTACTTGATTAACAGTGGACATGCTGCTTTTATGAGATTTATGCTGCTGGTGCTTCTGCTCTGCCTCAGTAGTTCTCCTCTGTTCATAGACCGTGGCTCCAATATGTATGAGACTTTGCCAAGAACTAACCTGAGTGAGATCTCACAGCTCTTGGTCAGTGCTGAAATGCCTCATTGATAACTTGAAGGGATCTTTGAAACATTTCTTCTGGCCTCCCTGAGAGTGCTTTCCCTCGTTTACCTTGCTGTAAAAGATCTTTGGCAGTAGCTCATATGAAATTCTGCTGACATGGCTTGTGTCTCATTGGTGGTTTCATCAACAGTGTGGATGCTTTAATACTTGCCCATATGAGAACCTCAGTATCTATCTGGAACCTTGTCTTGCCATCTTACCCTCATCAATTTCCTCCAACAGCCCATGTGAAAGTGATTCAGCTTCATAATATGGCGCCTGTACACTGTCCAGGTTTTGCATGTATACATCAAAGTTGGCAACACAATGGCTTTGTAGACCTTCAGTTTTGTTTTTGGACTAACGCTTCTGCGTTCCCTCCCATTTGCATGTACTCTGCCAAAAGCCACAGTTGCTTTGGCAGTTCTGGCATTCGTTTTATCATTGATGTGAACTGCATGTGACAGTGTATTGCTGAGGTAGGTGAACTTGTCTATTGCCTGGAGGGTTTGGCCATTCACTGTGATAGGCTCTACATACAGCTTCCCTGGTGCAGGCTGGTATGTCACTTCTGCGGTCTTGATGTTGATTGTGAGACCAAAATTGTCAGAAGCTGAAGAGAAATAATCCATATTCTGCATGTGAGACTCAGACTTGGCATTCAGAGAAGAGTCATCCACAAACAGAAGATCAGGAACAGTCACTTCCTGAACCTTTGTCTTTGCCTGTAGTCTCAGATTGAAGAGCTTGCTATCAATCTGGTATCTGATGCCAAACCTGGTGTCACAGTCACGAAAGGCATCTGTAAGCATGGCAGAAAACATCCTACTGAAGAGGGTGGAGGCCAACACACAGTCTTGCTTGACTCCATTGGTGACTGGGAATGGTTCAGATGACTCACCATCATCCATAATGGGAGTGAGCATGGCATCGTGTAATTGCTAAACCATTAAGATTAATTTCTCCAGGCAACTGAATTTGTCATGATCTTCCAAAGGCCCTCCTGCCTGACTGTATCGAATACTTTTGTCAAGTTGATGAAAATCATCTACAAGTTGGAGTTCTGTTCCAGGTATTTCTCCTGAAGTTGACAAGCTGCAAACACTGTCTATGGTCCCGTGACCTTTCCTGAAGCCACACTGACTCTCAGGCCCTTGTTCAATGTGTTGTACAAGACAATTCAGAAGAATTCTGGCGAGTATTTTGCTGGCTCTTGGCAACAAGGCGATGCCCTAATAATTGCTGCAGGATTATCTGGTACCTTTCGACTCGTACAAGTGAACGATGGAGGCATTCTTGTACTTCCTTAAGCCCACATTGACTGACTGAAAAAATTCAATCAGTTTCAAAGCCATGTGCAAGCCTCCAGCCTTAAGGACTTCTGCTGGTATAGCATCTGCTCCAGGTGCTTTACCATTTGACATCAGGTCAGTCACTTCTGCAGTTTGTCGGAGTTGGGGGATCAGCAAGAGAATGTTGATGAGTCTGGGAGAGTTGATCATTTGCCTCCCTGCCTATAGATGATTGATTGAGGATGTTGCTGAAGTGTTCTGCCCACATTTTGCAGTATCTTTTCTTTTTCAGTGAGTAGTGTGGTGCCATTGGCACTCAGTATTGGAGATGTTCCTGATGACCGTGGCCCATAGATTGTCCTCAGAGCATCATAGAAATTCTTCATATCATTCCTGTTGGCATAGGACTGAATCTCATCTGCCTTGTTGCTCGCCATGAGTAATGACAGTGACACTTTCCTGTCTCTACTAGAAATACCTTGCCTGATGCATCCTATAATTGCATTAGCCTTTTTCATGGTTGCATCATATAGGTGGCTCATAGTCATCCTGGGGTCAACTCACACACCCAGATGTTTCTCACCTCTTTCACTTTCAACTGATAAGTCTCAAGCTTACAGCAGACATTCTTGTTAGTCCCTAAGAGTATGACCTTGTGCTTTGCACTAGTAAATTTTATTCCATTTTTATTACTCCAATTTACAAAGTCATGCATGATATTCTGGTCCTCCTCCCAACTTTGTGTCATCCGCAAATTGTATTAGTTCACACCCACTTTTTGTGCCAAGGTCCTGAATGAAAATGTTAAATAAGATTGGTCCCAAGTCAGATCCTTGAGGAAATCCACTAGTAACCTCCCTCCAGCTTGACAGATCCCCTTTCAGTCTGACCCATGGTAGTCTCCCCTTTAACCAATTTGTTATCCACTTTTCAGTTCTCATATTAATCCTCATTTTCTTCAAATTTAATTCATAATTTCTCATGTAGAACTGTATCAAATGCCTTACTGAAATCCAGGTAGATTAGATCTATTGCATTTCGTAGGTCTAGAAAATGGGCTATCTTAAAGAAAGAGAGCAGGTTCGTGTGGCATGTAAAACTAACCAAATTGTATTTTATCCCAATTACCGTTTTTACCTCTGTCCTTAACTACTTTATTTTCCAAAATTTGTTCCAAGACCTTGCATACAGTTGAGCTCAAACTAACAGGATTGTAGTTACCCGGCTCATTTTTTTTCACTTCTTAAAAATAGGTACTATATTAGTGATTCTCCAATCAAATGGTAGAACCCCCTGTGTTCATGGATTCATTAAAAATCCTTGCTCTGGGGCTTGCAATTTCATGTGCCAATTCTTTTAATATTCTTTGACGGAAATTATGTGCAGTCCTCCCCCTGCTTCCGCCCCCCCCCCAGTTTTGGTCTATTTAAGCTGCTTAAGTTGGACTTCCACCTCCGACACGGTAATTTCTACTTTCATATCATTTCCATTAGCCACACTGCCACTACCCCTAAGCTCCTCATTACCCTTATTAAAAACTGAGGCAAAGTATTTCCCTGTGAATTTTTTTCCCCTTGCTTGGATTGCAGGCTGCTGAGAGCTTGTGCAATTTTGACTTAAAAGTAATTCCACATTCAGATCCTTGTGGTCTTCAGTCCAGTCCACTTCCCTCTCTAATTTCCTTAATATTTTAAAGTTTGCCCATTTGAAATCCAGGACCCTAGTTGCAGACTTATTTTTGTTTATCCTTCCATTTAGTTTAAGTGAGTCTGAGATTTTAGTACAATTCTATTCCAAAAAAAGTTGTTCTGAGGTCTTCATAACTCACCAGTACTAAATCTAAAAGGGTATCACCTTTTGGGGGCTAGGTGACTAGTTGGTGAAGAAATCTGTCATCTATCACAGCCAGAGAAATCTGGATTCTACCACTATTACGAGCACTTGTCCTTCAATGTATATCTTGGAAATTAAATTCTCCCATAATCACACAATTCCTACTAGCATTTATTTCATTAAAAATATTGATTCTCTATTCATATCAAAATCAAATTGTCGGGGGCCATAGCATAGCCTAATCACTTGCAAGGGAAGCCTCTAGTATCTTTCTTCCCCAAAGTGATTTTGATCCAAACAAACTCTGTTTTATCCATTCCATCACTTCTGATTTCTTTACTCTAGTTTTGGACTAGCTGCTCTTCTCTTCTTCCTTGCTCTCCCACTTTCTGTTACTGCCTGCTGTTCCCCTCTTCGTTTTCCAACTCAGCATAACTGTTCCTGAGCACTTTCTCCTTCAGGAGCTAGTCTTTTTTCCTCTGCCTGGTTCTCATAGTCAAGTACTTCCATTGGGCACTTTCCTCAGCCAGCAGTCTACCCTCACAATTCTCCAGTCCAGCTTCCATCTGTAAGTCTTGAATTTTCTTTGTCTCCCTTTACCTTCTTTCCATCAGCTGTTTGAGTCTCCTTTTGAAAGTCAACTATAGTTTCCACGTGCGGTTCCACACCGTGGATTGTCTCTTCTATCAGCTGTAGCAGGTGTCACTTCATACAAATGAAGCTCTTTGTGGGTATTTGCTCCTTGATAATGTACATCCTGCAGCTTCCATACCCAGATCTCTTCATTGTCTCCTATTCCTTGAGTCACTAGCACTGCTGCCTCTGTTGTAGCTTCCCACCAAGCTGCTGTTAAGGGAAAAAACCGCACCTGCTGGCTACTTAGCTGCCTTTATAGGTACCCTAATTAGGGAAGCCCTAACCCAGTGGTCCCCAAACTTTTGGGGTTGCACCCCTTCCTTACTTGGTCCGTAGCTGCAATCAGGGGTCATGAGCCAGGGGCTGGAGTTGTGACAGGGCCCAGCGGGCAGGGCTACAATGGGGAGCAGAGGCTGGTGCTGGAGATGAGGGTAGAGCGGGGTGGGTGGCACTTACTCTCTGTGGCCTTATGGGGTTGGCTAAAAGCCCCGCACCATTCCCTTCTGAAGGTTGGGTGTGCTGCACAGTTTGGGGACTTCTGCCCTAATCAGTGTTTTCTCTCACCATACTGCGCCCTACCCGCCTTTGCAAACTGAAAACAGAAAGCAAACCAGGAAGCCTGGCAAGCAAGTTAACTCTCAAGAACTTGCTCTCTGTACCTAAGGAACAGGGGCTTGCCTCCCTTCTTCTCCAACAGCTCTCCACTCAAACTCCCCTATTTCCTGGTTCTGTGTTTGCTGGCTCCTGTGCTGCTTCTGACTGGCTCTTCGGTGCTTGTCGTCATATTTTTCTTTACTCTTGATATTAGAGATGAATGGAACAAAGAGTCGCCGCTTGCCAGGGAAATGCACCATGGAGATAGTTCTGTGGATATTTTTAATGAAAGCTAGACTATGGCATAGGAGTACCTAATTCAGTTTGCGTCTTTTTGTTCAGCAGCTCTGCTTTGTGATGGAAAATGGACAAAAAATTTTTTTTTTCAAAATTGTTGCAAAGAGCTTGGCTTCTTTAAACTATAACCAAGCTTTGGTTTACTATTTTCCCTTTTAACCTTCAGATACTTGCTATGTCATTTATAAATTCCTCTGATTCCAAAGCTGTCTATTCCCAGTTATAAATGAAGCTTAATAATAGAGCTGATGTCACTTGCTGGTTGAGAAGCTCAAAAGATGGTTTCCCAGGACATGTTTGAAATACTTAGATTCAAAATTCAAATACAACTTTCCAAATTGGTGAAAGTGACTGAGTGTGCAAGAGTGCAATAAACATAGCAGAGAGAGAGAGTGTACTAGCTCTGTGGCCCTGTTGATCCATGCTGCTGTTTGACTTTTCTCAAGTAGGAGATTTATTCAATATTTAAGCGTGCTCTCCAGCCTGCGGAGGGATGCTATACCTAACCAACAAAATGCATAATGTGCTTCACAATTGCTTGCTATCAACTACTTACCCTTTTGAAAAAAGGGTATCTCTGACCTTAACAAGCATGCCATCAACTTACCAAAAGTTGATGGTTATAATGTGTAAGTGAATGGGCAAAAACAACAGCTGAGTGAGGGTGACAAAACTAACATCTTATTGAGTGATAATGAGGAGTCAGGATCTGATGAGAGTGGTAGAAGCTTGTTCGAATTAGAGGAGGGAGAGACTGAGTAAGCAATGTGGGATCATATGGTGAAACATCACATGCTCCATGGAAAGAGAATGAGTAACTTAATTCCACATACAGCTGCTAAAGATGGTGGCAGCTGCTGAATGTGGCTTCCACTATATAAAGGATACTTTTGCATAATAAATACTGTAGATGTATAAAGGGATGTTAGTACAGCCTTACTCATTGTATGGGAGGTAAAGGGGGCAATATGTTTGTTTCAGTACAGTAACCCTGCTCCTATTCTCTCACCGCAAAAGGCAGTAAAAAGTAGGGTAACAGTGGGTGCACACGCATTAAATGATTAGTGTCAAAATGTAAGCTTCCTTTGTTAAAGCCTCATGGGCTGATAACCTTTATTCATTTTCTGTTCAACCTGCCAGAGGGAAAGGAGACTGGCTCTTGGGCTAGATGGCCAACTGGTCTTAGCAAGTAACACTGTTGCCATTTCAGGAACCAACAGCTTTTAGTGTTTATACTCTTCCTCCCTCCAGGGCGGGGGTAATTCACAGCTCTCAGGGCTTGGTTTGGGTGCCAGGCCCCTTGGCTCTGGCTTCAGGGATCAGATTCCCCATTACCTTATGCCTGCTTGAACAGTAGCTTTGCTTTGCCCCCATCCCCCTTAGAAGCGAGGGAGACGCAACCCATGGGCGAATGGCTCTGGGGTAGAGCTACAGGTCTGAGCAGGCCTGTCAACTATGGGGGGCAGGGAGAAGTGGTGGTGAGGGCCAAGGTAGGGAAGGAGCACCCTGGGGCAGGCCTGGCTGGAGGGTAGCAGAGGACTGGCCTGGGCCAGCAGTGGCCCCCCGGGGGTTCGGTGGGGAGAAAGGTACACTTTAGGGGGCCTGGTGCCCCTGGCCCAGGTTGCAACCCCCATGGGTAGGTGTGTGGGAGGGGCCTGAAAAAATTAGGCTCGGGCCCTGCGGGGGGGAGGGGGGGGCCGCCGCCTCAGGGGCACGAACAGCGCTTGCGGGTTTAGTGGGGGCCGGGCCCTGTGTGGAGGGGCGGAGTCGCGGGGCGGCGCTGCTGCGCGCCGGGCAGGGGCTGTCGCGGCGGGAAGCGGAACTGAAGGAAGGGAGGGGCGGGGTGCGGGGGCTGCTGGGAAGCGGCTGGCTCGGAGGGGCGGGCGCTGCTCCCGGAGGCGCCGCTGCAGCAGCTGCTTCCGCCTGTGCCGGGGGCCGGGGCGGGGGCTGAGCGGCTGTGCCTTGCCAGCCCGGCGCGGGCGGGGGGCGGCTCCCTCGGGCGCCGCCGCCATGCACGACGCCTTCGAGCCGGTGCCGATCCTGGAGAAGCTGCCGCTGCAGATAGACTGTCTGGCGGCCTGGGGTGAGCGGCGCGGCGCGGCGCGGCGGGGGTGCTGCGCTCCCCTCCCCGCGAACGGGGGGTGGGCGCTGCGAGCCCGTCCGCGCCTGCTGCCGGACGGACAGGGCCCGCCCGCCCGGGGGAAGCGGCGCCCCCCTGCTCCGGGGCGGGGCCCGCCTGGGACGCCCCCTCCCCTGCGCCCGGCGCTGCCCCCGCCGGGTAGGCCCGGCCCTCGCCTGTGCTCGGTGCTGCGGGCCCGGTGTCCCCAGACACCCCGTGACACAGCGCCGCGGTCAACCCCTGGCGCGTCGCGGCTGCTCCCGCCCCGCCCCCCTCGCGGCTCTTAACTGGGATTGTGGGTGTCCATAAACTCCTCGGGTGAACGGGGTCCAGGGCTACTGGGACCCCGAGAGGGGCTGGGATTCGGCTGAGCTGGGGTTTACACAAAGTGATGGTTTGACAGCCCAGGAGAAGAAACGCCACGCTTTGGTCTGGGTATGAGTCTTGCGTGAACGGGTCGATCTGGTTGTGCTCAATACGTCTCCGTGCTCGTGACCCTTCTGGTTTTGGCTAGGTTTGTTTCTTGTGGGGTGAGATTTTTTATTGTTCTGGTCTTAGTCCATGTTTTCTTTCTTCCTTGTGTGTGAAGTGTGGGTCTGTTTGAATGGTAGTGAGGAAGAAAATGTGTGGTGTCGTGTAGCACAAGTGTCACTTTGCCTTGCCCTACCTAGTCTGTTTTATTTGTGAATAAACCCATGTTTTGTGTCTTAAATACAAAACAATCTAAACTGGTGGCTTAGAACTATTATCTAAGGCTATGTCCATACTATAGGGACTACAGGCATAGCTACATTCAATAGCGTAGATGCAGCCTACGCTGACAAAGAATTTTCCATCAGTGTAGGCAAGGGTAGCTTGGTTGATGGAAGCATTTTTCCATTGAACTAGCTGCATCTACACTGTGAGTTAGCTACATCGTTCAGGGCCATGTCAACCTGTGTAGATCAGGTTTACATGGCAACTCATAACATAAAAACATAGACTATAAGAATGGCCATACTGACTCAGACCAAAGGTCCATCTAGCCCAGTATTCTGTCTTCTGACAGTGGCCAAATGCCAGGTGCTTCAGAAGGAATGAACAAAACAGGTAATCGGGAAGTAGTGATCTATCCTGTCGCCTATTCCCAGCTTTTGGCAAACAGCAATCCCTGCCATCTAGCTAATAGCCGTTGATGGACCTATCTTCCATGAACTTATCCAGTTAACACCATTATAGTCTTGTCCTTCACATCCTGTGGCAAGGAGTTCCACAGGTTGACTGTGTTGTGTGAAGAAATACTTCCATTCATTCGTTTTAAACCTGTTGCCCATTAATTTCATTTGGTGGCCCTCTACTTCTTGTATTATGAGGAGTAAATAACACTTCCTTATTTGCTTTCTCCACACTAGTCATGATTTTATAGACCTCTATTATATCCCCCCTTAGTTGTCCCTTTTCCAAGCTGAAAAGTCCCAGTCTTATTAATCTCTCCACATATGAAAGCTTTTCTATATCCCTAATTATTGAGATAGGATGACAAGATCTGCACTCCGTATTTAAGATGTGGGTGTACCATGTATTTATAAAGAGGCAATATATTTTCTGTTTTACTTATCCCAGTAGTTTCCAACTTTTTCTCTGCGGTGGCACACCTCAAGCTCCAGG
The DNA here is from genome assembly GCA_007922155.1 of Mesoclemmys tuberculata. Lineage (NCBI taxonomy): Eukaryota > Metazoa > Chordata > Testudines > Chelidae > Mesoclemmys > Mesoclemmys tuberculata. The sequence goes on from ML675613.1 coordinate 50,866,926, forward strand.
GAATCTCTTCTCTCCACCCCCAGCTGGCAGCTGCAGGAGGCGAGCAAAGGGGCAGAGGAGCTAACCCATTGCTCACACAGGAGGAGAGGAGGGAAGAGCGGGAGACTGAACTCTGATTGGTTGCTTCGCCCCTGTAGGTGGTGCAGCAATGAGACAGATGGCCAATCAGCAGGTGGCTCCCCCCTTGTTCTCACATGTACTTTTTCAAAAATATTCCTCCGCCCACCTGTTTGGGCCTGACAGCACACCAGTTGGGAAACACTGATCTATCCTTTCCCTAATGATTCCCAATGTTCTGTTAGCTTTTTTGATGGCCTCTGCACTTTGTGTGAACGTTTTTTGGAGAACTATCCACAATGATTCCAAGATCTTTCTTGAGTTGTAACAGTTAATTTAGATCTCATCATTTTACATGTATAATTGGTATTATGTTTCTAGCATGCATTACTTTGCATTTATCAAAATAATTCAAGTAACTATTACTACTGTAGATGGTACAGTGATTATTTACAGTAGTATAAAATGTTCCAATACTTAAAAGTATGGCTTAGCTAGTTTTTCCCTGTAATTGTTTATTTGTAGATTACTTGTTACTATAGCAAAGCTGTGATATTGACAAACCAAGTTTATCAAGTAGATAGTTCATAGCCAATTTATGTTAGTGATACTTAGGAGGATAAGTTTTATTTATTATGCATCTTTGACTGCCTCATCCACACTCTGCCCACTCATCAGTTTTCTCTGGATCTCTTAATACTAAACCGTTGGAGCAGTTTCAGATAAAAGTTTTGTTTCATAACATAACATTTATGTAAAAAGAGTAACTTTGGCAGAAACTTAGCTTGCTTTTGATTAAGCCTTAAAAATAAAACACTGTGACTTAAGTTCTGTAGCCAAATTGTACAATGGCACTAATACAATGGAGAAAACACTGAAATTGAGACACTTCAATGAAACAAATACAATTATTTTGCAGTGAAGTCATAGCCTTGTGAGTTTTTTTTTTTTGAACAACACAGTCTCTTGGAATATAGATGTACTTCCAGTTTTATGACTTAATTACTGATTAAATAGGAGATGACGAGACTCAGAGGGAGCAAGATCTTATTAAATCACAAATAGCTTTATGAAAAAGGGAAGTGTAGATTTCATGTTTGGTAAAGTTTTCCCTGTTATGAAGGTCCCTCTCTAACTAAAGAATAATGGAAATTTAATGAACAAACAGATTTTTGTGGATGAGTTGCACAGCAATACTTCACAACTTTCTAATCTGCAATGTACCGAAGTGTCTGTTGAAAAACAATGGATTTCTCATGTAATGGATTATTATGCTTTGTAAATCCATAATGATTTTCAGATGTCACAGCAACACAAATAATATTTCTTTGTACCTAACCTAATTCAGTGGTTCTCAACCTATTATGTAACCTAAATATGTTATGTGGGCCACATCCAATACTACCTGTGAGGCCCTGAGGATTGTCACATGGACTGCAGCTGTGTGCTGATTGGGCCGCAAGTGGCCTGTGGAGCTGCAGGTTGAGAACCACTGACTGAATGTAATCATTTCACAGACAGAACTCATAATTAATGAGGACCACTATGACTTCTAAATGTTTGACTACTGTTTTCTAAGTCAGAACTCACAAATGGTAGTATCTAAATTCGTTTTGCTCCCTCCAGTTTTTCTACTATGTAGAGCAGTAAGTTGAGAGGGACACCGGGCACTTGTATGGAGTACAAAAGGCTTGAAAAATAGTTTATCTTCTGTTTATGTAGATTTATGAAGAATACGGCGCTCTCACCCTTTTACCTCATTTTGAGCAAGGAGGCTCCTATGTTGGGGCTATATTTTCATACTTACTTCCTACGTAAGCACTTCCACTAGGGAAACAGGAAGAGCCATGCACGGTTCTCCAGTTGAAATTTGCCTTATTGTGTTTTGGAACACTCAGCAGTGGCCTTCAGTTAAAGAAAATGAAGAATTTTCAGATTAATCTTACTTGAGAGGGGCAGTCTTATTGGCACTGATAAGAATTTTCTCATTTTGCAGAGGAATGGCTGCTTGTTGGCACCAAACAAGGGCATCTCCTTCTTTACAGGATCAGGAAGGACATAGGTGAGCTTGTACAAATAAAAACAAACTTTTGCGCAATAATATGCCAATGTTTCATTCTCAACTGTTTAGCGACTCTAAAAACACTGGTACATTTAGCATACTAAATAACGGACTTTGTAAACTATGGCTTACAAAATGTTTATATAGGGCCCCTGCAGTATGTACAGATCTTACCTTTCCTTTGCTTTTTGTCTGTTAACTATCTTACAGAGTTCACCGTGTGCTTTACAATGACCCTTTCTCATAAGATTTCACCCAAGCTTATACTAATATCTGAAATATAATGGTTTCCACATTTGTGTTCCACAATAAATTTGTGTAATATGCACGAATACAATGCCCTCCATGCATAAGCTTTAACAGAACGCATGTAATCTGCTGATAATCAGTAGTTAAGAGAATTAATGCATGCCTTCCCTTATTGAATAGATTAGATTGGCAAAGCAGTAAAGGGGCAATTTAATTAAAAGGAGAGGCCCACCAGCTTCATCAGTATACATCATAAAATTAACTCTGGTTCAGAATCTCAACATGCTAATCTAGACTGAAAAGTATTCCCCTCTCTTTCTTTTGAGGAAGTGTTCACTAGTGGCCCTTAGTCCATTCTGGTGAGGCCACAAAAAGCCCTTGTTGTACAGTAGAACATCAGTCACAAATACGAAAGTTACCAACTGATCAGTCAACCACACACCTCATTTGGAACCGGAAGTAAACAATCAGGCAGCAGCAGAGAGAAAAAAACCAAAAAACAAATACAGTACAGTATTTGTTAAATGTAAACTACTAAAACAAATAAAGGAAAAGTATAAAAAAAATAGACAAGGTAAGGAAACTGGTTCTGTGCTTGTTTAATTTAAATGAAGTTGTTTAAAAACAGCATTTTTCTTCTGCATAGTAAAGTTTTAAAGCCATATGTTCAGTTGTAAACTCTTGCTAGAACAATAACATTTGTTCTGAGTTACAAACATTTGTTACGAACAACATCTGTTCTTGAGGTGTTTTTAACTCTGAGGTTCTACTGTATTTAGAATGATGTCTGAGATGTAGATCCATTTAACATGAGTAATTTTATATCCAGTCAGTTATGTTGTAATGTGCAGAAAGCCATGTTATTAAATGTACTTTAACGTAATAGCCCATTAGATTGCAAAGGAAAAAGAGGTGGCACATCAGCCCCCAATTGCACCAGCTCTCAGAAAGATGCTATTTCTATTATAGGCACTTGCATTCCTAAACTTGAATTCCAGCTCATTTTTCTCAGCCTCCGTAGGCAGTCTGTTCCAATGAACGTGCTAGTGTTGAGTTGCTAGTGTCTTTTGTCTCACTTGGTAAATTTCTCCCCCTTTTTGCATCAATACCAGGAGAGGTTACGTCATCAGAAAGTGGCTGTAAGTTTGTATCCATAAAACTCCTTTTAAACCCTTGTAGTGAAGTGTTTTATTCTTTGTCAATCTTGCAGTGATGTGCTTCCTGGAGAATTCAGTTGCTGGCATTCGATTGGCTGGGATAAAAGGTGCTTTAGGGTCGTCTTCCTAGTTTGAGGTTTTTAAATATTTAGTTAAATTCCATTAGGATCTGAGATTCCAAGGCTAGGATTTAGCTAGTGGTGGGATCCGCAGATTTGCTGATTTCATGAAGTTAAACTACATTTTTGCAATCGCCAGCTGGATATATACGACAGCTTCAGCTCCCCTAAACTGGCTTGAGTAAAAGGAAGCACACGCTTCTTACAAGATATGCAATCTTCTGGCATTAGCTGCTTAATTTGATTTTTTTGCTATATTTTTTGGGACTTAGCAATAATAAATCTAAAGGCAACTGTAGTTTTATTTCATCTTTGTAATCTCTGCTTGGTAGGTTGCAACAGGTTTGAAGTGACACTAGAGAAATCCAACAAGAACTTCTCAAAAAAGATTCAGCAGGTAGGAAATGACATCTGTTGATGTTGAGGAAAATTGCCATTCTTTCCACTAAGCGGGTACAATGTGAAACACATTTGTCTGGAATCCCTAGAAGGCTTTTATTTACAGTAAACTTTGTTGGGAGTGGCACAGACTGGAGTAGCTGTGAGCTTGTCCCCAGTAGAGCAGAGGACTTGGAGTTAGGATTCCTGGATTCTCTTCCTGACTTACAGTATCACTATGTCCTCCAGCAAATCATCTAGCCACTCTGATTCAATATATTTGTATGATGGAGATAATATATTGCTATCTGATATGGTGAGAGAATTAGTGAAATAAAGCACTTAGATTCGTGGATGAAACATGCTATTAAAGTGCAAATATTGTTCCTGCTAGTAGAAGCTGGAATCTAGAGTATCTGTGTACTGACTTGCTGGCAGTTTTATTACCATTTTAATTTCTATAGATGTTAGCACATTGGCTATTTTGCTGCAGTAGAACACCTTGCCTTTTCATTGGAGAAGAACAGTAGTTTTTAAGAAATCATTTACATCCTTTTATTGGTAAGGCTCCAGAACATAGATCTCTAACAAGTTTTAACCATGTTGAGTTAAGCTTTGTCACTAGGAAAGGTTATAAACAATATATGTTAGCTAGCTTTATCAGACATTTCATGAGTATTAGTGCAGGATTGTACAGTAGCTGGAGGAATGCTGCATAGAAAGTAACTATAGCCTAATCTTAATTGCTTTCTGTGGGTAAATAAAATTATTTCCATAGCTCAATTAAATCTCTATCCAAGTCTTGTGGGGGGAGTGTGTGGCTTGTAGAGGAGTTGCTTTAATACAATTCTCTTTTCAGATTCATGTTGTTTCCCAATTTAAAATTCTGGTCAGTTTGTTAGGTAAGTGAAGAATGTTTGTTAGTATTACATTAATTCTTTTTTTGGTGCAATTACTTGGCTGAGCAGCATGACCTCCCTACATACACACTAGCAGTTTGCTGTACCAAGAAAAGTGAAGCATTTGCACTCATACTCTAGGCTTATTCATAAACAGTTTGCCACTTTCCTGGTTTGGGTGGTCCCTTCTGCACACCTGTCTAATGGTCTAGTTGTTGAAAAGTCATTGTGTCTAGAATTCAGTCCTCTAACGTTGCAGGGAAGTATTGTGCAGTATAGGTTAAGGAGGAGCTGGGCTGCTCTTAAAGCCAGTGAAGACATTTGGGGAACAGACCACTAAAGTTCAAATAACTTATGCAAGATTTGGATATTTTGAGTGCTGTATGTTGGGTGGATTTATTCTTGAATTATGATCTTCCTTGTCTCTTTTTACTTATGGTACATCTCCCTCCTTTTTGACCTCCAAGTCCCAGCTCTCCCGACTCCAGCATGTGTAGAATGCTGCTGCCTGCGTTCTCGTGCGTACAAAAACTTGACCACACCAGCTCCAACTTTCAGTTCTATTCACTACCCACTAATTTAAGGAGCTAGTTCAAAATGACATTTTTTATAAGAGCTTCCATCATGAACTTGCTGTGGCCTGCTTTCTCTTCTGTCCTACTCCCACTTCCTTTGCTTGTTTAGCACCCATTCTTGGTTCCTTCATGCAGTCTTGCCACACTTGGTGCGAGAGTCTTCTCTTCTGCAACCCGGAAACATTTTGTGTCCACCTCACTGATTGTTTTCAGATTGTTTGGAAAAAAAAAAAAAAGATCCTTTCTCCTTTCTGTCCTGAAACTCTTAATTTCTTTCACTAGTTTGGATCTGCTTTGTAAATATACTTAAATTTGTCGAGTGTCATGTGATAATTTGTGTGAATTTAAAATTATTTGCATTGTTTTAAATTTTTGAACAATAATTAGGAATTTTGTCTAAAACAGAAAATAACATTTATGTCCATGACCTGTTGACGTTTCAACAAATCACGACAGTCTCTAAGGCAAAGGGAGCATCTCTCTTCACCTGTGACTTACAGGTAGGTTAAGTACAGTTTACTCTGGAGAGTGTTCTGACAAAGCCTAACAAGGATTAACTTTCAAATTTCTCAGGATTTGGTATGTTAAATTAAAATGAAAATAACTTTGTATTGTGTGAGAAATTACTTGGGAGATATTGGGGGTTCAGCACTTACGAAAATCAGGCTGCTTATTCAAGTGCTTAATAATGGATTTAGAAAATTCAGGCAGCAAGTTTTAAAAATGTTGGCCTTGGTCTCTCCCTTTACTTCGTAAGAGTACATTTGGTTGTAGTTTCGGCCTTTCACCCATTAATTGGAGACTCAACTGAATTTTCATCCTAAGTGATGAGATTTTTAAAGGGTCTGTCTTCAAGTGCTTTTTGCATTTGGAAGCCATCCCTATCTTGGGACTTAAAATGGGGCTTACAAAGGTAATGGAACCAGCATTTGAGTGATTCTTTGAATTTTCACTTCACCATCTTTCTCTGAAGACTGTTTCTGGAAACAATAATATTAACCCAGAGTGTCTTGGGGAGTTAGACGCTAATGGATGATTCCGTCTGCATAGTGCTCCATAAGTATAAGGTGATCCTTAGTCCAGGTCCTACAGTCTTATAAAAATGATATCTTATTTCCCTGTAAATCAGTTAATCAGTTCACCTGTATTTTGGCCCCAGGCCTTGCACATAGCTAGAGGAGACTCAAGTTGATGATGTACTTCTAGTGCTTTGATTTACTCTTCAAAGGGAGCTTAGTCTCTGTAATTAGGCAAGCCCAGACTTCTGCCCAGTGATAAACCTTTTTTCATAGTTATTTAGTCTGGGCTTCTAGCATTAACATAGATCTAATGCTAAATCTTGTGAAACACATGATAATCCAAGTGTTAAAGTGTCTTGTTTATAATTGGGTTTACTTTTTGCATATGGATGTCTGACCTACTGTGTACTTACAAGTGCCTCTTGTCAGAAACCATTCTGAAAGACTAGGATACAAACACAGGCCCTAAGATTGTCTTTGTTCATTAGTATGATCATGTCCCCCTTTCTTTGAATCTCTTGTTCCCCACTTCGTCACATACATGTCAAGCTTCTTGTCATTTTAATGTCCTGCCTTCTGCCGAATCCACCTGCTTATCTATACTTACCTTTTTCCATGTTGTCACAATCATTTGCACTTCACCAATAATATTAGTTTCCACTTGCTGTCTGCATCTCCCACACTGCTGATATGTAAGCCACTGCCTTCGTCATATCCATATCCCTACCATGACTCTGTCAAGAAACTAATTAACTAATGATGAGGTGGAAGGGCAACTGGGGGACAGCAAATCACCACTGACCACTTAGAGAAGGAGAAAAGGGTATCATCAACTTCTGTATTGTTGATTAAAGGATCTTGGGAAAGACAGTGCCTTTCGTTGTTTGTACAGCACCTAGCATGTTGTGGAGGTTACAGGAAAAATAGTGGGTGTAGATGGCTGGATAGTGGGCAATGGGATATGGTAGCTTTCACCTCTTCAAATCTAGCTCAGGATAGTAGTGACCTGCATCGTTGCCATCTTGAAGGGTGTCTGGTGGACTGCATGAAAGGGGTTGGTGAGGCTTGTCCACTGGGAAATGGAACAGATGTTTTCATTACATAAACCACCATTATAATGGGCCATCTGCGAAAGTTCATCTATGCCTGTTCATTCAGTCTTGGGCCCATCTTTTTCTATATAGAGGCTGTCTTAAAATAAGATTGAGGTACAGTGGCAAGTGTGGGGAAGCTTGTACTGCTGCTACCCAATTCATTTCTGTTCTGTAGCTATAGAACTTCAGTCTTCAGGTAGCTTTCATTAACACCAGGATTCCTAATAAAATATCTGTTGTGGCCTATGTTTATCTTGCAGTAATTATTTCAGAATACATCCTGAAGAATCATTTGCCCTTATGCACACCTGAAATCAAGCTCAGCATCTTGGTTGACATCCACAGTGGGTTTTGCTCCGGGAGAAAATAGTATATGATGGCCCTTTGGGAGCATGAAAGTATGATCAGCTGTAATTTAGCACTTCCTTTGACCAGTTGTGCGATAGGGTTAGGATTAATGCACTATATTATTTTCCTTATTTTCTTTCTATGCTGATGCGTGTGAGGCTGTCTGTTTTCACAGCACTCTGATACAGGAGAGGAGGTGCTGAGGATGTGTGTGGCAGTGCGGAAGAAGCTACAGCTGTATTTCTGGAAGGACAGGGAGTTTTATGAGCTACAGGTGAGTTAAGCTGTATTTCTGGAAGGATAGGGAGTTCCATGAGCTACAGGTGAGTTAGTGGTGGGGGAACCACTAGACTGTATGAGAACCTTTGCCAGAATATAAACTTTTTTAATACTCCTGTTTAATCTGCAGTATAATAAAGAATTAATGCTAGCTTCTGCTTCCAGAGTGCACTTGATAATGCTGGTGCTGCTTGGTTTAATAAAGAAGCAGCAATTGAAAGTGAAATGCTGATACTGTTGAAATAGTGGATTGGGAGCTAGATAGGCACTAAAATCACGAGGAACCAAAAGACTGACTCCTCTCTTGAAGACTATGGGTAGTGGTAGAAATGTTCAACTTGCATACAGTTGTGATTGTCCTCTGCAGTCTAACTCTGTTGATCCAGTTTGAGGTCCAATTAAATAACTGTTCAGAAAGGTCACAATGTCTAGTTACAGAAGGTTCTGCTGCTGTGCAGAAAACTGGAATTGTGAATTGTAGCTGAATGCTATCATTCCCTGGCCAGGAAGGGTTGTGAGTGATTCTAAAGTAGACAGCATTTCTTAAATTGATGTAGCCCTTCCCTTTCCTGCAGCAAATACATTGTTAGTGAGAATTATTCAGTGAGCATACAAATATTTTGCAGTAAAACCTAATGTTTGAAGACCCTGCTAGCTACAGAACTGCAGTTGTAAAGAAACCTCTCCTACTGTGTAAGAGTGAAGAAAGTTACGTGAACATTATTACTTCATTGCCTCCCCCTGCAATCAAATACGAAACAAAGCTTCCAGACCACAGGTTAAGGCAGGGGAAGGCATAGTTATATCCTGAAGCAGCCAATGTGCCATATTTTCCTTTCATCCTTCAGGGGGACTTCAGCGTGCCAGATGTGCCCAAGTCTATGGCATGGTGTGAAAATTCTATCTGTGTGGGTTTCAAGAGGGACTATTATCTGATAAGGGTAAGAACAAGTCTTGGAACTGAGTATGTAAGGGGATGTTAATCATTTTAGGGACAGTGCATAGCTTGTTTCCAGGGAGGGAGGATTGAGTGTGAGAGCCACACTTTTATGATAAACTGTCTCATTTTTTTGACCTGCTGTCTTGTAATTTATACCTTCTTAAAGGCATGCATGTCCCTTTAAATTGCCCATTTTTCTGAAAATGTACTTGCTGTTGTTGCAAGTAGTGCCTAAGATTAGTATAACTGAATGAAATTAAAGAAGCACTTTTCAGTGGGTCAGCACTTTAACTGAGTTTCACAGATTCCCTTTTGTCTGGTATATTTACACATCAGCATAAGAAGGGAAAAATATTTTAGATATAATCTATTCAACAGGCTTTTTTAAAGTGAGGTTATTCAAGGGCAGGATAACTTCACCAGAACTACTTTAGCCCTTTAGCTGAAATTGAACACTTTCAATTTGAAAATATCCCTTTTAAATATCTAAATTCATCACTGTTAATTATTTCAGTTATCATTGCAGAGCTGAAATGAAATATAGTGCCTTCTATTCATTGGTTAATTTGACAAACATTAACAGTAGTCATAATTATTACCATTACTATTGTTTTCCATCCTTATAATTTTATTCTGATGATATAGGAAAATGGAATACATACTTATGATACTGTCCCTTGAATAGGGCCCATTGACGAGTGAAAGGGGAGTTCAAGGAAAATCCATAGTCTGCCACATGCTTTTACTGACAATAATATTATCATGTTATACAGACAGTACGCTTTGGTGGTTAAATAACAAGAGCATCCAGTTACAATAGTCTACCAGCAATAGGAAGAGGCTTCCTCAAATTAAGAGAGTAACACTAATTTGTTTTTACATTGAAATGCTAATAAGCAATATTTGGTTGCATACAAAAGATGACACAAATAGCCTTCACAATTACTTAAATTTTTTAGTGGATATTCTGAGACTTTATTCCAAAAAATGTGCCATAAAGTTTATGGCTTTTCATCAAATGGTCTTCTGCAGTTTTGCGATGACAGCTCCACAGTAAATGCTGAATGACTTATCTGCCCACCACCCCCTCTCTCACAGGTAGATGGAAAAGGGTCTATCAAAGAACTATTCCCCACAGGAAAGCAGCTTGAACCACTGGTGGCTCCCTTAGCAGATGGAAAAGTTGCTGTTGGTCAAGATGATCTAACGGTAGTACTTAACGAAGAAGGGATCTGTACTCAGAAATGTGCCTTGAATTGGACAGATATTCCTATAGCTATGGGTGAGAACTAGAAGTAGTTTCTTTCCTTGCTGTAACCCAACCAGGATTCGTTAGCCTTTTGTTCATTATGAATTGGAGCAGAATTAAGTTTACTAGCTTAATATATGAGGCTTTGGTTGTCACGCTGCTTTTATTATGATTGTCTGAGCACTAGATATAATGCCCTAGTGGTTATGCCAGTCCAGTTAGAACCAAGGGGCAGGAGTTATATTTCTATCTCTATTTCCTTGCTCTTGGCTTCTGCGCCTCAATTTCTTTATCAGTAGGATGGGGATAACCCTACCTTTGTAACTTGATTTGAGATCTACAGATAAAAGGTACTACATAAGTGCCAGTTGTTTTTTGTAATTTAAAACCTGGTTTTGGCTTTTATGAGCAGTTGAGGAATGCAGAATTTGCATGTGATACGAGAGAGAAGTGGCAAGGAAAATCAAGAAAATGATAGTAATCAAAGAATTGCTGTTAATTTCTAGCATTAAGATCCTTGATGGATTTGGGGGTGGGTGAGAAGTGCATAAATTACTGACTATTTCTGGAGGGAAGTTATGCTGTGAGGGTATACTGCAGAAATCAGTTTGATGCATGCTTGTTCCATCTCCCAAACAGAACATCAGCCTCCATACATCATTGCGGTGCTACCAAGGTATGTGGAGATTCGCACGTTTGAACCTCGGCTTCTGGTGCAGAGCATTGAGCTGCAAAGACCACGCTTCATCACCTCCGGAGGGTACAAGAGCACTTTTTCTCATCTCTCCCAACACCTGGTCTCTTTCCTCTTTGACAGCTTCTTCGTATTGTGCTCTTCTGTATTATGGGGAATGTAACTCTGGTAAATGAAGACCATGAGTCCCACAATCACATTGTCCCTTCTTTGACCTGTGGAGTCATTGGTTGTCAATAGCTCTGGCCAAAACCCCAATATTCTACCCCTCCTGCCTCTATACCATGCTGTGCTGATCTTAGAATTACGGGATAAGGGACATTGTTCTCTTGTGTGCTACTGCTTTCTTGGAACTAAATCCTCTGTACCTCTCTCAGCCCTCTTCGCTCTGCAGTGAAGTGCAGTGTCTGGTATAGACAAAATACTTGCATCCTCATTGCTTAGTTATGTAACCTGTTTTGATATACCCAAAATCACCAGGTAAAATTATAACTGCCCTCTTTTTGGTAGAAGGCAGCTGATAAGCTTGCACAAAACTTATTATGGGAATTAAAAAAAGTTTAACATGAGCAATGTGTCAGTGATTGTGGGGTGGGGGACTCGGGAGGCTCATGTTTTGAGCACAAAACTAGGAGGTAGAAAATCCTTAATTCTGGTCTGGCTTCCCCTGACCTTGTACTTAAACACTTTTTTTCTCAGTTTCCCCATCTGTAAAGTAAATGGTAATACTTGCCTACCTCCTGTGGATGTTGAGGATTAATTGGGTGTTTAAGTCTCTCTCAAGATGAAAAGTAAATATTATTCAAGCAGCATCACTTGACCTTGCTAATAGTAAATATGTATAAACTGATCCCTCATGGCTTTCCGAGGGCATGGTGGTAGTTCCCTTGCTGGCTAGGAGAATCTTTGATTTCTGTTTCAGGCTTGATTATTGGGGTGGCTGCGGTAGTGCCCTGATGACAAGCTACTTGTGGAGATGGAATACTGGGACCAAGGATTGTGAGGCATTTCACTGCTGCCTGCTCTTAGCATGTAGTAGTCCTGTCTGTCTATGCTGTGATCAGCTCCCTGAAACTACCATCAGCCTCTGAGAGCACAAACACTATCTTCCAGGCCTCTGCAGACCTCAGTCTCTCTGTACAGGTAGCAACAGGCACACAACAACTTCCACATTCTTGGAGCTTTCCCTGCAGTGGCCAGTTTCTGAGCCACTGAACGCTCAAAAATCACCAGGCCTACTATTCCCAAAAGAACAGTACACACCAGCTTCTAAGATACAGCTGAAGACCAGCAAATCGCTTACCACTACTACACTTAAATTTATTCTTGTTTTCATTATAAATAAATCTATGATCAAGGACTAGAGATTTAAGTAATGAGTAAGAATATTGGAAACAAATGGTTACATATAAAAAAAAATCATAACATGCTTTCTAGAGACTAATCTTAACTAACAAATTATTCTCTTGTTCAAACACGTTTTCTTTCAAAGAAGTCTGAAGTAAAAGCATTGTCCCTTCACTTCCTCAGTGAAGGGTGCCTGGGTATCCCTTTGTACTCCCAAATATACTCAAGAAAAACTTTGATATGCACCTCACGATTCTCTTCCCCTTCCGTTAGTTCTTTTCCAAATTTCTTTCTTCCAGTCCTTCGTTAGTATTCAGTTCAGACTGGTGATAGGGGATCCATTGTAATGAGACAATACTCAATTTACATGTAAACGGATAGGTGGATAGACATCTCCTGTCTAACAACTTTTTTTCCCCACCTTTGCTGGTGACTAATACCTTGATACAGGCTTTTAAAAACAATTTTCGGTATATAAACATAACTCCTTATGTCGTAGCTATACATGCATTTCCCAATGATATTGAAGACCAGTGAGACACTGGCTTTCATTTGAGACATCCTGTGACAACATTTGATGGACCAGAATGTACATGCCAGAATCCGGAGATTCCTGTAACCTCTCTGTACCCCTTTGTCAGTAGGCGTTAAGAGGCTTTTGGGCCACAAATACCTACTTTCAATGTTCCTCTGATGTATTGTGTAACACTGAATGGTTCCAAAAAAGAGTTCTTGTGCTTTCGTTAGATGAAAGGATTCTGGCTATGCCTTAAAATGCAAGTGGAAGTTAGTTTGAGGGTATGTCCTGTGCCGGAACTAAACTCATGGCTGGCCTTTGCCAGCTGACTTGGGTACAGGGGGATTGGGCTGAGGGGCTGTTTAATTGCCATTTAGATATTTGGGCTTGGACTGGAGCCCTGGTGCCAACCTGAGCTTGAATGTCTACATCTCAGTGAAACAGCCCCTTAGCCTAAGCCTTGTGAGCCTGACTCAGCTGGCATGGGCCAGCTGCAGGAATTCATAGTGGATGTACAGGATCTCTTTCAGTTTGCCCTCACTGCTTGTTGAGCAGGGAAAAGAGAACTTGAGTAACCATGTTGCTTTAGTATATCTGGTTAAGCCATACATGCGTTAACTGAAATTGACTGTTTTTGCAAGATACGAGATAGAGTTCCTGCCTCACTTGTGTATTTTGGTAACTGACCTTTCTCTTCCAATTGTAGCATGAATATTGTGTATGTGGCCAGCAATCATTTTGTTTGGCGTCTCCTTCCAGTCTCCATAGCAACCCAGATCCAGCAGCTCCTCCAAGACAAGCAGTTTGAATTGGCTCTGCAGTTGGCGGTAAATTGTCTTCTTTGGGGGCTTGGGTGGGATGCACTATTTGTATTGCTGGGTATAGAGGCATGGGCCAGTCTCTTTAGTCTGTTTGGTAGCTGCTGCCACTAAACACTGTTGCAAGCCCTGGGCCCTTAACCTCCATGATGTCACACAAACTCTAGTTCCTCTTGACTAACCTTTTAGTTATTTAACAACTCCCTACCTCCGGGCTCTATTCTGCTATCCAGTGCTGCCCATCTTTGATAAGCTGTCTGTTTTTAGAAGCTTGGGGATTTTAGGTCACCTGTTCAATCCTGGGTTTTTTCATTCTCTTCAATGAATTTCAAGCACAACAGTGTCCATGCCTTCTCACTGTCCTTTCTCTTTATATTTAAGCACAAGAATTCTTCCTATTATTCCTGGGTTTGTATTTGTGTAGGAAATGAAAGATGATTCAGATAGTGAAAAGCAACAACAGATTCATCACATTAAGAACCTCTATGCCTTCAACCTCTTCTGCCAGAAGCGCTTTGATGAATCCATGCAGGTTTTTGCCAAGCTTGGTACAGGTAACTTGGTGTAGCTTGGGGTGGAAGAATGTGGGTGAGGGGAGACTACAATAAAACTCACCAAAATTGGTGCTGGGCTTGATTTAGTTTGAGAACAAGTAGTGTGCAGCACAAGGATTAGTTTGTTGGTTAGATGCTGAAACCCCCACTACTCCACAAAAAGTGTTGCACCTTGGAATAGAAATGTAAGGGGCACCTGTAAGCTTGCCAGTTTCTTCACTCTTTGGTATGAGCACCAGCCACTGCTAAAAATCAATGAGCTGTTACCCTTTTTTCTGCTTGATAGATGTTTCATGGAATGGAATAAGAATGAAGTGAGTGAGTGTCGAAAGTTCCCCAAGTAGTCACTTTTTGGTTTAAGACGTGACTTTTAGTGAGTCTTAGGCACCTAAGTCACTTTTGGGAGTTAGGAGCTTTACAAAACTTTACTCCTGGGACCAGAGGAACAGATCAGGAGCCAGCAGTGTCCTAAATTCTAATCTAAGTAATGAATTTTGGAGTTTGTAATCTGAATGAAACTGCTACTCACTAGTAATGGGCACTGCTGGTCAGGTCTGTCTTTGTAATCTGTTCAGAAGCTCATTGGATTTATTACAATGGTTTCTTGTTCTTAGAAGCCTTTTGCTGCCAGCAGGATTAATTCACTGTCCTGCCATTGATCATCATTAATGTTGGGACTCTGCACTAAGCTTTAGTAACAGAATGAATATTACAGGTCAGGGTGAGGCATGAATTTGAGTTCTATTCCCAGCTTTGACTATCTCCCTCTTGCCTCACTTAACTTCTGCTTCCATTTCCTCATGTGTGAAATGGGAATACTTGATTATGTATTTAATAGTGTAGGGACAATTATTTGCAAAACACCATGAAGATGTAACTACTAAGTGTTGTGGGCTTGTCTATGATCAATTTCACTAATCAGCAAGAAGCTGTATAAGACTGGTATCTTGAAAACAAGATGTTATGAAAATTACAAATACTGGTTGTTCTTTGCTTAGATCCCACGCATGTGATGGGTCTGTATCCTGACCTGCTGCCCACTGATTACAGGAAACAGTTGCAGTATCCCAACCCTCTGCCGGTTCTCTCTGGGGTTGAACTGGAAAAAGCACATTTAGCACTCATAGACTACCTAACTCAGGTATATGCTGTTAATACCTACCTCTAGGAAATTTGGCTTCTGGTGCCCAACCCTGCCCTGGTGACTGCAATAAGGGGCATTGTGTGTCAGGGAGATGGGTCAGAAGAATACAGTACTGGATTTGGAGCATACCCCAAATGTATCTGGTAGCTATGCTTTTCCTCTTACTGGCTCCCGCTAACTATTGTACTGTTCTCTCACCACCCTTGAAGCCTTCTGCATAATGGACTGAATGGGTAGCTTGTGTGTCTACTTATTTTTGCTGAATCATAATTAAACTTCTGTATTGATTTAAAGAAATTGGAAAGCAGTTTAATGCCTCTAGTTTTCTTTTAAAAAGTCTCAATTCATGCTAGCTATTTCAAGGGTTTCCTTCATTTTTTTCTTAACGGTACAACATCCAAATGTGAAACTAGCATTTTTCTCAGTTTATTAATATATATGAACATTATGTACCTTTTATTACAGCCAACAAGTACGAATTATTAAAAAAAAAAAAAACGAAAACCAACACATTGAATCTTTCGGGGGAGCCAAAAATAAATGGTTCAGTGTGGGTCTGAAAAATGTTGTTGAATATTTGTGTAACATAAGACTAAAGCAATAGATGAGAGAGCTGTTAAGTCAGTCCTCTGACTAAGAGTTAAATTAATGCTGCAAAGATCATCTGTTTTCTTGAGCACTTGGAAAGAGGTTGGGCTGAGAGTTCAGTTGCAATAGAATGAAGTTATGGGGCGGCTATGAGATCTTTGGGTAGATACAATTGTGTATTCCACTTAGTTGTATCAGTGCACTGGAGCTGCAGAATCTTGCCTACTTGTACCTATAGAGAGAGAGTGGCGCTCATGCTTTGTGGCTCTAACCCCTCCCCTGGCTATATTAAGCACCTGACCGGCCTTAGTTCCTTCTTACTGCCTGTGGCTGGAGTTGGAGCTCTGTGTGATCCCTAACCTCACAACCTCTGTTTCTTAGTGACTTTTTTAGTTGTATATCGTTAATTAGTACCCTTAGTATAGTCTCAGTTGGCTTTAGTTTAAGTATTTTCCCTGGTGATGCTGTCACCAGGGTTTAAATGTGGTCTGTCATGTGGGGCAGCAGACCCCAGCAATGATCTCCACACACAGTGCTTGATGTGCTTAGGTGAGGTGCACATCAAGGAGCGGTGTTCGATTTGCATGTTGTTCATGTGACGGACTCAGGTGGGCAGGGATCTTCATCTGAAACAGCACTTACTCAAACACACCATGTTCTGGAGCTAGTGCCTCTCAGAAGAGAGGAGGAGTCGTTTCCCATCCAGTGTGCCAAGGAAAAGGTCTCACAAGACCAGCCAAGCCTGCTCCAGGTTGTGTGAACATAAGAACGGCCCTATTGGGTCTGACCAATGTATCCTGTCTTTTGACAGTGGCCAATGTCAGGTGCTTCGGAGGGAAAGAACAGAACAGGTAATCAAGTGATCCATTTGATTGCCCATTCCTAGCTTCTGGCAAACAGCAATGCCTGCCTATCTGGCTAATGGCCATTGATGGACCGATCCTCCATGAACTTACCTAGTTTTTTTTTTAACCCTGTTATAATCTTGGCCTTCACAACATCCTCTGGCAAGGAGTTCCACAGGTTGATTGTGCATTGTGTGAAGAAATACTTCCTTTTGTTCATTTTAAACCTGCTGCCTATTAATTTCCTTTGGTGACCCTTAGTTCTTGTGTTTATGAGAAGGACTAAATAACACTTCCTTATTTACTTTCTCCACACCAGTCATGATTTTATAGACCTTTACCATATCACCCCTTAGTTATCTCTTTTCTAAGATGAAAAGTCCTAGTCTTATTAATCTCTCCTCAGTTTGGGCTGTGCCATCCAGTTCCTTCCATTCTTTCCCTCCCCATCCCTCTTCAGGGATCCCTCTCATGAGATACGGCTCCTCAAGCAGGTCCAGTCTCTCCTGGCTTGAGAAGTGGTGAAGAAGATTCTGCCAGAATGCAGGGTCAGGACTTCTATTCCTGGTACGCTCTGGTGCCCAAATCCAAGGGAGAGGTAAGACCCATCCTCAACCTTTGTGGCCTCAACAAATATCAGATACACGAAGTTCTGAATGTTTGCTACTGACTGTCTTCCCCGCATTGTCTCAGAATGACTGGTTTGCTGATCTGGACCTTCAGGATACCTACTTTCTGATTCTGCTGAGCCACAGAAAGTTCCTTTGATTTGTCAATGTGGACTTGTGTTTTCAGTGTGTGATGCTTCCCTTTAGCTTCTCTTCTGCCCCTCAGGTTTTTACTAAATGCATGGTCATGGTGATGGCGTACCTCAGGAGGAAAGGAATCCACATTTTCCCACATCCGGATGACTGGTTAACCAGGGGTAGATCCAAAGAGGAAATCCTTTCTTCCTTCAGTACTACACTATGCTAGCTTGATTGTCTGGGAGTCATCCTAAATGCCAGGAAGTCATCTTTGGTACTCAGAAAATCGAGTTCATTGGGGTCCTAATAGACTGTAAGTTTGAGATCGTTTTTGCTGACTGACCATTTTCAGGTGATTTGCCACCTCTGCTTCAGTCTATGATCTCAGCCTTTCGTGACAGTTTGTATGTTCCTGAGGCTCTTGGGCCATGTGTCTGCTTGCCTGTAGATAGCCCAAGTTGCAAGGTTGTGTCTTCATCCCCTTCAAAAGTGGCTCAGGACAGCTTATTGTCTGATTCTTCATCCTTGGGACAGATAGGTCCATCTCCTTCCACTGGTCCTGGACTTTTGTCAGGGCATTCTCTTTGTCCGCCCTTTACCAACAGGATTGTCACTGATGCTTCTCTGATGCGCTGGGGAGTGCATCTGGGTTTGCTGAAAGTTCCAGGTCTGTGATTGGAGCAGGAATCCACTGCCTATCAATGTGTTGTTGCTTTGGGCCATCTACAATGCATGTCATGCTTTTCTGAACCGTATCGGGCTCAGTAATTCACATAAATGATGGTGGTATTGTCAATATTCTGTGCATAGAGAAGGGGGAGCATACTCCAGGATGCTCTGCCAAGAGGCAGTCAGGTTTTGGCAGTTCTGCATCAAGGAGAACATTGGGATAGCTGACCACTTATTCGGGGTCCAGAATCATTTTGCCAACCATCTCAGCAGGAATCCTTCACTGAATCACGAGTGGTCCCTGAAGACAAGCGTAGTCAGTTGTCTTGTGTGTGTGTTTCTCTGTGCTGTCCAAGCTTTGCACAGATAACTGGTTCAGCAAACCTCGATGGTTAAATGTTGAAGGCTGGAATGTCATTGTCTCAGTAATGCTGTTCAGCCCGCTCATCCCACAGGTCATCCTCAAGCTGAAGGTGGACCAGGCCACGCTTATCCTCGTAGCCCCGACGTGATCAAGGCAGTGCCGGTTCTCCGACTTTTTTGCACTGTCAGCCTCTCATACCCCTTCCTCCCCATTCTGCCCTACTCACAGGATCATGGTTGCACCTCACATTCTGTGCTCTGCTCCCTGCATCTCATGGCTCAGCTGCTTTATGGCTGAATGAGGAAAAAGTGTGTATTCAGCAGCTGTTCAACAGGTCCTCCTTAACAGAAGAAAGACCTCCACCAGAATGATCTGTTTGGCAAAATGGAAGCAGTTTTTGATGTGGTTGGCCTCAGAATTCAACTTACTATGTCTCGTTTAGGAGCCAGCTTGGTGTACTTGTTGCACCTTCGGTCATCAGGCCTTGTGCTTAGTGTGTTGAGAGTACATTTGGCATCGATATCAGCAATTTATCTTCCCACTCAGGAAAGATTGGTCTTTTCCAGTGCCATGGTAACAAGGTTCTTAAAAGGACTTCATCTCCATCCTCTGGTCTGAGATCATGTTCCTCTTTCTCTGTGGGACCTTAATATGGTCCTAGCAGCTTTA
Source organism: Mesoclemmys tuberculata (assembly GCA_007922155.1). Classification (NCBI taxonomy): domain Eukaryota; kingdom Metazoa; phylum Chordata; order Testudines; family Chelidae; genus Mesoclemmys; species Mesoclemmys tuberculata. The sequence continues at coordinate 50,886,306 of ML675613.1, forward strand.
ATGGGACCTCCATTTGAGCCACAGGCATCTTGCCCCTTTCTGTTTTGGTGTTGGAAGGCTGTGTTCCTGGTAGCAGTTAACATCTGCAAGGAGAGTCTGTTAGTTGCAGGCTCTGATGGTAGAGCTTACTTATACTCAGTTCTCTGAGGACAAAAAGTGACTGTATGACCACACCCAAAATTTTGTCTAAAGTGGTTTCTCATTTTCATTTGAGCCAGGCAGTATATTTAACTCTATTCTTCCTCAACTGCATTCATCTCCGGAGGAGCAGCATCTTGAAACAGATATCGGGTGATGTCTGGTCTTTTGTCTGGACAAGACTAAATCGTTTTATGCTTCCCTTCATCTATTTGTGTCTTACGCAGATTGTATGGCAGGGCAAGCAGTGTGAAGAGACTAATTCTGAATAGGTAACATCCTGTATCAAGGCTTCTTCACATTAAATAGCTTCAGCTGTGCCTTCTCAGTGGGTGCGAGCTTATTCTATGAGAGCACAAGCAACATTGGTAGCGTTCCTCAGTTACGTCTTGCAAGTCAGTTTCATGGATGTCCATACATTTATGAACCATTACTACATCTTCCAGAGTGGATGCAAGTGTTGGGAGGGCGATTCTTGATTAGGTAGACTCTGAGACCAGCTCTTGGGGTGGGTGCTACTTGTGAGGCAACTCCGTGGAATATGTGGCTGCATCTACTCGAAGAAGAAACGGTTACTTACTGTAACTAGTTCTTTGAAATGTGATGCAGACATGCATTCTGCGATCCATTCTCCATCCCCTCTGCCTTGGACTGTAGTCTTTGGGTGTTTGGCATGAAGGAACTGAGGGTGATTGGGGGAGTGCTGCCTCATATAGTCGGGGGTGTGCCTATGGCCACAAAGTGCGAGTGCTGCCTTTCTGCAGGTATTACTAGGCAAAATCCTCAAGCACATGTGCATCCAGTGCACCGGAGGTGAAGTGGAATAGACATCTGCATCACATCTCAAAGAACCACAGTTGTGGTAACTGTTATGATTTTATAGATGGTCAGCATGCATTTTAGCAGCTCAGTATAATCACAAATTCTGCATTATAATTGGACGAGGACCCAGACCACAAAATTGGCGTTCCTAGTACATAGTGTAAAATTTGAACATACTGTAAACAACTTTAGTTAATATCTAAAAAGCCTAATTACACAGTGACTTATAGGGCCAAGCAATTTTGCTAAAAATAGTATACAAGAACTTTAGCTAATGTAGAATCAAGGAAGCTATACCAGCTGAGAATTTGGCTGGTTTCTATAAGGTAGTTATAATTCTAACAAACTTTGATACAGTCTACTTTTCTAGATTTAAATGATTAAAAGTAGTAACTAAATATTACTTTTTCTATTTATGGATTTATTCTTGATTGTTTGAGACATGCTGGCCTATTTAATTAAGGACAGATAGTGAAAGATACCACCAAAAGAATTTGGAAATTGGAGATTTTTCTTTAACAAATTCCAAGTCTTAAATTTAAGTAGAACTTGGTTAATGTAGATTAACAGTAGGCTTGTCAGATTAATTGGGGGTGTAAAATGAGTATGTACTGGGGACTGCTCCAGCCATGGTGTGATACCATGGAAGGTAAAATTAGTAGAGGCTGTTGAGTTATTAGTTACCTGGCATAAACTGGGAAGGAGTGAAGGCAGGTTATTCCCAAGAAGTGATCATCTGTTTTGTGATGCTTTTCCTCTGGCCACCAGAAAACAAATCTATTGACCAGCAGGTTACGCTACAGTTGACACTTACTAACCCAGGCTTTTCTTGGGAAAAAGGGTTGGCAGAGTGAGCGGAAATGGATGGTGACAGAAAATTGTTTGGGGAGGCACGTTAGCTCTGGACACTTGTTCCAGTTTTATGTATTTTAGTAATTAAATCTTTTAAATGCGCCCAGTTATGGATCGGCACATCCTGAATCTAAATTGAGATACTTATGGAGGGATAGCTGATGGGTGTATGTATTGGATTATAATTAAGAGGGTTTAAATTGGCCTGTTTTTTCTCCTTTGGAACGGTGTTAAATCTCAGTCTGCTTCTGCAGAAAAGAAGTCAGCTGGTAAAGAAGTTAAATGACTCAGACCACCAGTCCAGCACTTCACCCCTCATGGAAGGAACACCCACCATCAAATCCAAAAAAAAGCTGCTCCAGATCATTGACACCACCTTGCTCAAGTGTTACCTCCATGTGAGTTCCCTGCCTACCCCTGTGAGCCTCTAAAAAGTAAACTATCTGGAGTTTGGGGTGGGGAAAATTGGAAAATAGGATAAGGAATAGTTTCCTTTCAGGTTTTGACATGAACCTCTCTCACTTCATGGACCAAAATGCTTTGTGGAACTTAATTTCATCTCATCTGCCTTCGTTAGCAGCAGATAGCTTCACAGAACTTGGCAAGCTTATCTGTTTACTTCTAAGGATTTGCGAGGCTGCTTTCCTTAAAAAGAGGAATGTTCTCTTTTGAAGTACAGAGAAATACATACATATTTGTAAACGTTTGTCTCTTGTTGTGCTTAACTAGATGGAGAGAGTTGTCAAGACCTTTATTCCTTATGTTTCTCAACAGCTGGCCTCCACCATAGTGAGGGGAGAAGTGCTGCTATATGGACCACTGGCTACTTGCTCTCTCATTGAACACCAAAGTTAAACTGCATGTAAAATGGACAGAGTAGAGGACTCCCTTTTAAATGTTAAAATCCCACTTCTTATGCCATAATGGATATTTTCTCTTTTCTGGGTCTCTTCCCCCTCCTGTGTTCTTGATAAGTGTTGGACACTGAGCCTGAACGTGTACAGTTCATGAATGTGAAACCTCTGAACGCCCTTCCCTTGCTTGCAGACAAATGTAGCACTGGTAGCACCATTGCTACGTCTGGAGAACAATCATTGCCACATAGAAGAGAGTGAGCATGTACTGAAGAAGGCACACAAGTACAGTGAGCTGATAATACTGTATGAGAAGAAAGGGCTACATGAGAAAGGTAAGTGAGGCGGGAAGAGGCGGTGAATAGAATGTACACTTCTGCTGTATATCTTAACTCATGTCTTGCTGATAGGAGTCTGCTTAACCATTCTATTTCAGAATGGCCCACCCCTTGTAGCAGTCTCTTGATTAAATCATTATTTGACTTAAGTATTTTCCCTGTTGTTTGCCTAAGGCCCGGTCCACACTTACCTTTGCGATTCGGCGGCAGTCGACGGGAGATATGCAAGTGACGTAAATCGCTTGCGTATCTCCCATTGACTTTGCAGCGTCTCCTCTGCGCAGACCACTCAGTCGATCCAGAGCAATCGATGTGACGGCGGCGAATTTGCCGCTGTCAGTGTAGACCCAGCCTAAGATAAGTCATTGCCAAGATCTTCTTTTGTTGAAAAAAGTTGGCATGTAAAATTCCTTTTCCTGTTCTGCTGCAATGGTTAGGCAAATGGGGAGCACATGTTACTGTTCTGCTCACCCAGGAGCAAGGGTTCTCAATGAACTCAGGAAGCTGCTTTCTAAATTTAAGGATAATCTCCATGGAATTTACTTTTCTTCTACTAAAAGCTCTTCAGGTGCTAGTGGATCAGTCAAAGAAAGCCAACTCGCCTTTGAAGGGCCATGAAAGGACAGTGCAGTATCTACAGCATTTGGGTGAGTGCAGACTGGGGGTAGATGGGAATCTCTCTTTTAAGGAGATGTCTCTAACTCTCATTGCTTTGACTTGGCATGCCACTTTACTCTTTTGTGTGAATTTTCATAAATTGCAGAAATGCCAACTATCCCTAATTTTCTGTAATCCCCCCAATTTGTGTATATAATTACAAAATTGTGGAAGCATGCATTTTCTTGTATGCATAACATTAAAAGTGTATGTGCATGTGCGCACATTATTCACTCACCAGCACTTGGGTCAGACGAACACTGCAAATAGTGCTGTGACTGCAGGAAGCACTTGGCTCCACTGCCCTTGTGGTGTACTGAGGGTCTGATAGGAAGCAAGCCTTTGCAATTTTGAATGGGTTGAGGCACTGCTGGATTATGGTAATGCGCTCTAGGTACCTAAATGCGCAAGTGGGGGTCTGTGTAGTGCAGTTCGGGTATGACACACAGCATGAGGCTTTGGGCAGTGAATCCGCTCCCCAAACCCTCTGACAATTGCTGTGGCTTGCTTTCTGGCTGACCCTTACTGCACAGTCTGGGAGAGAAGCTTGAGAGACAGAAGTAGTTAGTGGAGGAGGAAGAAAGGCAACATGACAGGACGATCATCCTGGGAAGGAGTTCCAGGCCTCGGCTGGCCAAGGTAATTAAGGCCCCTAGGTGGTGCAAGAGGGCAGCTTTGTTAGGGCCAATCCTCCCCGTCTCCCTGTTTGAGGGCGGAACACAACTGTGTGGTGCAGCCCTTGGCCATAGATGGGGGTGGAGGGAGAGGTCCCTGTTTCTAGGATGGCAGGGGGAGAAAGCAGTCGTGGCTATGCAAAGGAAAGAACCCCATACACACATGCATGCCTCTGAGGGGGCGTTGTCCCCTCAAGAAAATTCTGGTGGCAAGCCTCAGGATTGTGCCATGGGGGGGAGCAGCAGACATGATTGACTTTGACTTGTTTTTTTGTTTTTTTTTGGCTATACTGCAGTGACTTGCCCGAAAATTCGCCAGCTACAACTATTAATCAAAGTGGCTGTTGTGGGTGATTAAAAATGAGTGAGGATATGGCCAGTATCATGATCTGACCTGGGCATTGCTATTGATGTTTGTTGTTACTTAATGTCACTTCAATTTGTATTACTGTTTGTTACTCTAATGTGCACAGAAGTGCTTCTAAAATGCACCATGCGTGTTTAGGCACTACCCCAGACTCCCCTCTGTATTTGGCTTCCCTAAATTTGGCACTGGTCCAGCAATTTACCTAATTCCGCGCTAATTTTTTGATAAACATCCCTAAGACTCAGAGCAAGGTTGGCATCTCAGAAAGTTCAGATCATTATGACCATCTAGTCTGATCTTGTGTATAGCACAGGCCATAGGAGTCCAGGAAATAATTCCTGTTTAAAGTAGAGCATATCTTTTAGAACAACATCCAATCTTCATTTAAAAATTTCCAGTGATGGAGACTCCACCACAGCCCTTGGTAAGTTGTTCCAATAGGTAATTACGCAAGTGGTTTTTTTTTTTTTGAAAAAGCATCCTGTTTGTCTAAATTTGTGTCACGTCAGTTTCCAGTCATTGGATCTCATTTTTCACCTTTGTCTGCTGGAGTGAAGAGCCCTCTGTTATCAAATTTTTCTTCACCTTATAGATACTTGTAGAATGTGATCAAGTCGCCCCATAATCTTCTGTTTGATAAGCTAGATAAAACTCCTTTCTTTCACTATAAGGCATGTTTTTCAATTCTTTAATTACTATTTTCTGATTTCACTATTTCTCTGAACCCTTGTCAGTTTCTCAACATCCTTACTGAATTACAGACACCAGAACTGGCCACACAATTCTAGTAATGGTAACACCAGTATCAAAACCAGAGGTGATATAAATCCTCTATTCCAACTTGATATTTTCCTATTTTTTAAACCAAAAATTGCATTTATATTTTTGGTCATGGCTTTGCACTTGGGAGCTTATGTGCAGCAGTTAACCACCATTATTTCTCTCCCTCCCCCCCAGTCTCTCTTGGAGTCACTCCATTCTGTAAATATGGCAGCATTCTTAGTTCATTGATATATAACTTTATATCTGGCCATATTGAAAAGCATATTGTTTACTTGTTTACCAAGCAGTCCAGATCACTCGAACAGTCATCTTCGTTATTTATCATTCTTCCCCCACACCCTATTTCTGGGTCATTTGCAAACTATCATTAATAATTGTGTTCTTCCAAGTCATTGATTAAAATGTTATATACTTTAAGGCCAAGAACCGATACCTGCAGGACCACATTAGAAGCAATGATTCCCCATTTCCAATTACATTTTGAGATCTGTCAGACAATGTTTAGTATGTGGCATGTTGATGTTGTATCATTCTAATTTCTTAATCAAAATGTCATGTGGTACCAGTCAGATGCCTTACAGAAGTTTGATTACATCCCTACTATTACCTTTGTGAACCAAACTTGCAATTTCATCCAAAAAAAAAAAAAAAAGTCAAGTTTGGTTGCCAGGATCTATTTTCCATAAAACCATGTTGATTGGCATTAATTATATTATTCTCCCTTAATGCTATACTATTGTTTCATGTCCACCATTCCATTATCTTGCCCAGGATTGATGTGTCTGAGATCTTTATTTACCTGTTTACTATGTTTACCTGTTTTCTCTTTTTTTTTTTTTTAATATAAATATGGCCATAGCACACTAGGCTTCTTCCAATCTCCAGTATTATGAGACTATTGAAAATCAACACTGACAGTCCAGAAGGCTCACTGGTTAGCTCTTTTAATCTGTCTTTAACAAGTTTAACTTTAGTAGATGCTGTTTAACATCCACTTTAGCTGCTGTTGGAATGGAAAATATTTAATCCTCATCATATGATATGAATACTTCATTCTGGTTTTTCCCAAATACGTGACAAATATTAATTGAAAACTTGTGCTTTTTGTGCATTACTGACATCTCTCATAGACCAATATCATTGTTTGGATTCCTTTTGTTGTTAATATACTTACAAAACAAAAAACACCAACCCGCATCTCTCCCCCTTCCCACCTCCTCCCATTGTCCTTAACTCTGCTGGTCATAAATTTCTCTGTGTCCTTTTGCTTCTCTTATTAACATAAATTAGAAACTAGAAATTATAGAAGATTAATTGATTTCATCTTCCCCTTTGTCCCATGTTATATTTCAGTTTTTATAGCTGGCTTTCAATTCCCTAGTTAAGCTAGGTTGTTTTTATGAATTTTTTGAGATTGTGGGGCTCTTCTTTTAATGTCCAGTAAAATATTCTTAAACAATTCCCTATTATCATTCATATTTTTTTTGGTTAAACTTTCTCCCAGCTGATTTAGCTTGCTTTCTTTTTCCTTCGGTAGCTTTGTGAAACTGGTCCTTCTAAAACACCATGAGTGAGTGCGTGTGAGTGTGTTACCTGTTGGGATTTTATGTCTACCTATAACAAAAGTAATCCAGTCATGATCACTGGCACCTAAGCAAGCACTAATTTTAAGTTCTGTGACTAATTCTTCTTTCTGTCAAGATGAGGTCTAATTCAGAATTTCACTGTGTTGGATACACTACGTGTTGAGTTAGGAAATTGTCATCTATAATATTTAGAAATTCAAAAGACAATTTTAGTACTGACAGTGTGAGATCTTCAGCGTATGTCACTCAGACTGAACTCCCCTATGATAATGCAGCTTTTTTCCTACACATTATAGGTAGATAGCTAGAAATCAGTCATCCTATTCTTTAGTATGATTTGGTGGTATGTGGCAGACACCATCAGATACCCCTTTTTTGTTCTTTATCTGTTTGTACTTTATCCATAAACATTCACGATATTAGCTTCTAAGTTGTCAGTGACTCAGAAGCAAGTAATGCCATTTTTGGCCATGCCGTTTCCACTTCCCCTCTCCTTTTGCCCACTGCAGCCTAAACACGTTATAGCCATTGATTTTAATGTTCCAGTCATGAAAATCTTCCCACCAGGTTTCAGTAATACTAACAAGATAGAAATACGTTCATAAATCAGAAACACAAACTACTCTTTATTGCCCAAGCGCTTAGTGTTGATGCATACACAGTTACAGAATTTCTTTTCACATTCCTTAGTGCCTTGATTGATTTTGTTCTGAATGAATAAATGCATGTGATCACCACCCTCCCTTTTTGTTAGTTTAAATCAAGGTTTAACTAGTTTAACTAGCCTAGTTAGTTTGTACCCAAGAAGACATTGGCTCCCCTTTTTTGGAGATGGAGGCCATCCATACTTCAGTCTTCTCTCCTTCTAAAAGGTGGATCATTGTTCTGCAAAAACTATAGTCTTTACCGCTTATCTAGTCAGTGGTTCACTTCCAGAATCTTCTGTCTTCCTTCACACTACCTAGTTATCTCTCCCACAGCTGACTTACTTTAACAGGGGCAGTGTTGAGGTAAAAATCATATTTAAAAAGTACATAGTCATTATATATGACAAATAACATTTTTAGAGTAGTCAAAAAAAAAAAAAAAAAAAAAAAACACCAAACAACCCAAAACTTTGCTGATCAAGCTATGTAATAGAAAGAGCAAATGAAAATAGACTGTTTCACTTTCAGATTTTCTTGTCCTAATACAGTGCTGCAGTGTTCAGGTTGCAAACACATTGGGGTGATATTGGGCTTACTGAAAACAATTTTTATATAAGTGTGTTAAAACTTTCTTTAAAACAAATTTTGGGACAAACCTAACCTGAAAGTATCCCTTTAAAGGACAATCCGTCCAAAATTAGTCAGTTAAACCATTTAAAAGGAGAGCAAGTTATCCCTTACCCTTGCCATGGAGTTTCCATGCCAGTATTATTGGTGATGTGACATTTGATTATTTTTTATAAAAAACTCTTTAACCTGTTGCTGTGAAACACACTTAAATAGCAAAGGGGGAAGCTGACTATGCTGGGGACTATATGGTGAAACTGAGTGTGCACAAAGTCAACTAGAAAATGAAGACACTCTCTCTCTCTTCCCATTGTATAAAGCTAGGTGTTAGGAGTTAAATCGAACCTTTAGGAAGTGATTAAGTTGCCTGTCTCTAAGTTGTGATTGTTTAAGTCTAATGGCTGACTTGATTTCAAGTGGGAGCTAGAGTCACTGAATAGCAAATTGTGGCCTTACTACTGAATTTGCTCTTTATAATTCAAGCTGTTTTTTTCTTAAATGAAGCTTCTAGCACCTCTGACCATAAAAATACTTCACTATGTAAAACACTGCATGTGCAGGAGCCGGTAATTCGGATAGTGGTGAGTGTTACTACATAGGTTCTTGTTCCAGGCACAGAAAACTTGAACTTGGTGTTCCTCTATTCCACCTGGGTGCTCAGAGACTTTCCTGAAGATGGATTGAAGGTAAGGGTGCTACATGAGAAGTATCCTATATCTGGCTATTGATGTCATTAATATAGCAGCAGTTACTTGTCCTTGTCCTCAGAAGCCTGGGTAGAGATGGGCGTCCAGTTATTACTATTGAACTCCAGTGCAATCACAGTTTTTCATTTTTATTCAGTGCACAAAATATGGAACCTTATCCATTTGGTAATGGAGGGAGGGAATGCATGCCTGTGTGTTTCCTTATGTAGCCTTCTGCATGAAGATGAGCATGTGGAAATGATTTCACTACAACTAGAGCTTCTCATCATGCAGGTCCATCTGCACAGAGGACTTTGCTGTAAAGAGCAATAGGGGCCTAATGTAATGTTACTGTTAATGATGTATTGTGTAGTTGTACATAGTTTCATAGAGTGTATTTAAATACCAAATATAACTTACTATCCTGTCTTTCATTCCTTCTCTGCTGTAGCCTCTAGTGATAGAACGCAAGTTTAAGGGCCCACACTCCATTAGAAGTGGGCACTTTTTAGTAGGCAACGTATGTGATACATAGGGTAGCAACAGAGAAGGAGTGTTGCAGCTCATTCCAGATATGAAGCAGTGTCAAATGGGTAAATTTGGTGTCTTATTTTTTAGAGAGCTCCCACACTTGATTTGAGGGTTTGTGTTGCATTACCTCTGACTTCTGTGCCTCGGAAAAATGAGACTACACTAGATATATAAAAATCAGTCCTCTGTTTTGCAGATATTTACAGAAGATCTTCCTGAAGTAGAATTGCTGCCTCGAGACAAAGTGCTCAACTTCTTGATAGAAAGTTTTAAAAGCCTGGCTATCCCTTACCTGGTAAGAACTTAATTTAACAGCACTATTTTCAGTATAACACATTTATTTATCAAGCTTCTGCTTTCGAGAGTGTTAGAATCTGGAATACTTGTAAAGAATACGAACTTCAGCCTGAGGTGAAATAAACAAAATATACATTTGTTAGGATGTGAAGCTGAGTGGGACTCAGAAGCCATTTTTGTCATTCCTAAGTGTTATTCAGTGGAGGAAAGTGTGAAATTATTGGTGATAGACTCTACTGAATCTACTTTCTGAAGGAAGAGGAAGCATTTTTTTGGTCAACTCTTGAACTGTGTTTATGTTCATAGGAGCACATCATCCATGTTTGGGAGGAGACTGGCTCAGAATTCCACAATTGTCTGATCCAGCTGTACTGTGAGAGGGTACAGGGATTAATGAAGGAGTATCTCAGCTCTTTCCCTGCAGGTACTTCTAACCATGCTCTACCTCGCCTTGCAACAGGCAATGACATAAGAAGGGGAGGTTGCAGAGCACACTGCCAAGACATTGTCTTAGGGCTTGTCTTCACTGCAGTGCTAAATCAATCTAAGTTAAGCTAATTAAGTTAGGTAAGTAGGGTAACTTAAGTCGCTGTACATTAGATTGACTTGTGATGGTGTCCCCACAATGCTATATCGACAGGAAATGCTCTCGCATCAACATAGCTTCCACCTCTCGTTTAGGTGGATTACAGATGTCGACGGGAGAGCACTCTCCCACTGACTGAACACATCTTCACCAGACCCACTAAATTGATGCTGCTGCATCGATGGCAATGGCACTAATTTTAGCTCAGTAATGAGGACAAGCCCTTAGAAGGCTCTTTGAAATGTGGGGGTGGGACAGACCCCAACTGGTCATCTAGTTCATCCCCAATGCTGAGGCAGGACCAAATATACCTAGACCATCCCTGGCAGGTGTTTGTCTAACCTCTTCTTCTTAAAAACCTCCAAGGACGTGGATTCCACAGCCTCTTTTGGAGGCCTGTTTCAGTGCTTACCTATTCTTATGGCTAAACAGTTTTCCTACTGTTTAACCTAAATCTTCCTTACCTCAGGTCAAGGCCATTACTTCTTGTCCTGCCTTCAGTGGACATGGAGAACAGTTACAGCCTTCCTCTTTATAACAGACCTTAACATACTTGAAGACTTTTTCAGGGTCTCCCTCAGTTCGCCCAGGTTTTCTAAACTTTTTTGTCCTCCTCTGGACTCTCCAATTTACCTATATCATTCTTAGTGTGGGACCAATTCTCCAATTTATCTAGGTCCTTTTGAATTCTAATCCTGTCCTCCAAAATGCTTTCAATCCTTCCCATCTCTGTCTCATTCACAGGTTTTATAAGCACACTCTCCACTCTGTTGTTCATGTTGTTAATGATTTAAATTAAAATATAGATTCTCTGTTAGTGCACATCTTAGGGAAAGCAGCACAGCATGCTTCCAATGTGAGATGAAATTTGAAGTTATGTGGAGCTTAGTGGCTTTTGTGTTAAAAGAAATTCTAGGCTGGGATAACATGAAATATTTTTTTCATGGTTATGTGGAGTTGACTACCCTTCCCTGAATTCTGAGGTTTGAGAAAGAGGTTCTCAGTTTCATTACTAGTCTTATTTGCCTCATTGTCAAGTGGCCAAAAAAGGAGACCACATGCATTTTTTGCTGCACATGGTCCCCAATGCATGGGGCATCATAAACAAAATTTGACTTGTGTCAGAATAATTTGGTGAAAATGTTGTCTGCCTGTTCCCTGATGTTACTGTGTGAGAACCCCTGTGACACTCACTCTGACAGTTTTCCCCCTTCGCACAGATAAAATTGCAGTACCTGCTGGAGAGGAGGAAGGGGAGCTGGGGGAGTATCGGAGAAAGTTGCTCCAGTTTCTTGAGATTTCTAACTGCTATGAACCTAGTCGCCTCATCAGTGATTTCCCCTTTGATGGTGAGTGCTAGTCATGTTCTAGCTTCCTTTAGCCTGAGACTGATTAAGTTTCATGTTGCATAGCAACATCTTTCTGTGCTCTCTTTCCTTTTTACAAAATTGTGGTAACTAGAAAGGGAAAAGAAAGATTAGGCCAGTAATTGCCAACCATTGTTGCATGCGCCAGTGTTGGCTGTTCAGGCTACGTAATTGTACAGTGGGATTCCCCTCTGGGTCTGTGGTGGGCTAAGATGAGTTGCTGCCTGACTTCCCTTTTAAGTGTATACTGTAACATGTAGATGAGCTTGGATTGCACCTGACTAACATTGGCCTTTGAAGCATCCTAAGCTCGTTGCTAAGCATCCCAAGCATGTTCAATAAAAAAGGTGGTAGAGGGAACTGGCAGATACAGTTCCAGGAGCCAGTAAAGTGATGCTCTTTGAAATGGTTAGACACCACTGATAGGTGATCTAGTTAATAGTCTCTGACTTTCTGTTCATTTCTCAATTTATATTTTTCTCCTGCTTTTCACTGCTGTTCCTTGGTCTGCTGTTGTAGTGGAGCTTGAATGTTCCCTTTTCTGTGGCAAGTACTGATTATTCCTTTATGATGTTCTCCTCAGGCCTCCTAGAAGAACGTGCCCTGCTGTTGGGTCGTATGGGGAAGCATGAACAAGCCCTCATTATTTATGTCCACATTCTGAAGGATACCAAAATGGCTGAAATGTGAGCCTCTCCCTTAATGTCCATTTTTTGCAAGTTTTTTTTTTTTTTAAATAGCTTCTCCAACCATTCCTTGTTCATGTCTCTGTGGTGGGGCGTGGTTGTTAAGTGTTATATGTGCATTTAGAAGATAAGCTTTGTAACCTCTGAAGAGCTTACTATCTGAATAGACAAGACAGGCACAGGCTGCGGGAAAGAATATAACACAGCAGAGTGAGCAATGTCCTGGTGGCAAATGTCATGTTAGTTCCATGTTTTTTGGCAGCAGGCAGGAGAGGGGTTGGTTTGGAAGAGCGGATAAGCCACGTGGAAAGAAAGGGGAAGACTGGGGGAGGGTCAGGGGAGGAGAGAATAAAAGGGGCAGGTATGGAGTGAAGCTCAGGTTAAGACATGGGGGATGTGGGAGGGCTGGAGCAAACGGACAATCAGCTCAGGGCAGAGAGAGTCCAGTCAACACAGTAGAAAGGTCTCTGAATGATAGGAGGTCCCTGCTTTAGATGCTTTTGTAACTGGTCCGGGGGGTGGAGTTGCTTGCTATTTCCTCTGCAGTTTTTTCTGTGGGTCTCATGGTGATGGAGCGGTCCCCATTTGAGTCCAGGTGATGCTATGAAAGGCTGTGGCCCAGCTGGAGCCCCATTTTTTACCCTTTTCCCCACCCCTGTGCAGTAGTCCCTGTTTTGGCTGCTTCTGCAGCTGCTCCTACTAGCTGGAATCTATGGCCGTTTCCTCTCTGCAGTATCTTATGTACTTTTGAACAGATTCAAAGCATTTGGGTGAAAATACAGGTAACGGGCACCTACATATTGGCAGTTGTGCTTCAAAGGATTTCTTTGTAGCTAGGCATGGGGCCTGCTAAGCCTAACTTTTTGTATGCCTCTTCAGGTAACACCTATTGGAAGGCGTTCACCCTAGTGTGCAGTGATCAGGCACCTCTTTCTTATATTTTAAATTTTGTTACCATTCGTTGGCCTGTTATCCCAGGATATATCCCTTTATTTCCTTGGCTGCATTGATAGTCAGCCTAAAACAAGTTTATCAGACTTCATTTTTGTTTATACCCCAGAACTAAATTCATTGTCTATTTAACATTTAAATATCTTGGACTGAGACAGATATTTTTAAGAAGTCTAAAATCTCCCATTTTCACCAGTATTACATAGTACAGAATGAAAAGTGTCCCTTGTAAATGTTCTGCTCTAGTTTCAGTATTGGAGCTACAATTACTTGTTCTGTATTGCTGAAGCTGTCCAAATTGTTAATACTTATAGCTTCTCTGGGTTTACTGGATTGCAAGACAGTTCCCACATTTCATTCATTTCACTTCTTTGTAGGCACTGTCATAAACACTATGACAGAAGCAAAGATGGCAACAAAGATGTGAGTAGCTTTGTCCATATTCTTGCTGTTGATCCGAGTGATGTCATAATTATTGTCTCCATATTTAGCCAATTTAAAATGGACCTATGTTGTGCAAATTTGCTTAGAACTGCTCAAGGAGGCAGGGTCCTCCCTACCATCTTCCAGTATTGAGGAACTTGTATGTTTGTCACAACTTCTCTCCTGTTTGGAATGTTACTGGGCTGTAGGAAATAGTTGAACTTCTTTTTCATTGGCCAACAATTCTGTTTTTACAAGTAGGAATAGAATTCAGCTCTGTTCGTCTTGGCTGCATTGGTACTGCTAAGAGGAGTAAAAAGTACTAAAACTTGCTTTAGTGACTCAAGAGGACATATGAGTCTGAACGCATGCAGCAGAGCTATAGAGAAAGGAGGTGCAGCTTCTCATATCTACTTTTAAAACTTATTGTATGCTGAAAGCTTGAAAATTATACACACAGTTATTCAGGAGACAAGCTGCTGGAGGCTAATAGCTTTTAAGACCATATCAAATCCCTACTTACAAGGTTAGCCCAGTAGTAGTTCAGTGGTGTCCATTTGATATGCTTCATTCTTCATTGTGTTTGTGTGAAACAGGTGTATCTGTCTCTGCTCCGGATCTATCTCTCTCCACCTAGTGTTCATTGCCTGGGGCCAATCAAAATGGAACTGTCAGAGCCTCAAGCCAATCTCCAGGCTGCCCTGCAGGTTTTAGAATTGCACCACAGCAAATTAGATACTACTAAGGTAAGGATTCCTCCTTTTGTAGGTGGTGGTGTGGATAGTTGCTGTTTCTTGAATGAGAATGAAAGCCACAGGAGTTAAGGTGGAGTCTGGAAGCAGATCGTAAAAGTACCTGGATAAAAATGAATGTCTCAGTCCCATTTCTTTTTGTTTTCCTGCCATACCCCTTGGTCTTTCTTGCAACTTGTCCTTGTCCTTTTTAGGCCATAAACCTGCTCCCAGCAAATACTCAAATTAGTGAGATTCGAATCTTCCTAGAAAAAGTCCTTGAAGAAAATGCCCAGAAGAAGCGATTCAACCAAGTACTCAAGAATCTTCTCCATGCAGAATTCCTGAGGGTATGTACCCACCTCTTTCATCCTTGTTTATCCAGTTGGATTTTCAAAAGTTCTGTTAAATGGAAAGACTGTTAAAAATTGAGCTCTTTTTTATGGTATAGGAAACTTGCCCTCTAGATGGTGTGATAGTGTAGCCAAGATTATTAAATGCACACTAATCAGCAAATCACAACTCGTGCATTTCAGGAGATAGTGGAAATTAAAAGTAGTTAAAAATGCTGTCCTTCTGTCTATTTAAACTAGAAAGGTGGCTCAGGTGTAACATTGCACTGCTTACTATGTTTCTGTTTTCCTACAGGTGCAGGAGGAGCGGATTTTGCATCAGCAGGTGAAGTGTATCATCACAGAGGAGAAAGTATGCACTGTATGTAAAAAGAAGATAGGAAATAGGTGAGCAATACAGAACATTCCTCCTAAAGAGGCTTGTGGTGCAGAAACAAATATTAGTTTGGCTTATTCTTGCAGAGAAGTCAGGATGTGTAATTCCAGGAGCATACAACTGAGGGAAAACTTTCAGAAGCGCATAATGAATTGGAAACTATTAATAGCAGAGTGGCTGAAAAATGGCCAAACCTCTTGATGCCTATGGCAAAAAGATGAACTGCAAAAATAACTTCTCTTGGATTTTCATGCCTCCAGCACACACACAATAAAGCAATTTCAAGTTTCATGAGGCTTTTCTTCCAAGATTGATGGAGCAACTAGTTAGTGTTCTGACATCACCCAAGATGTTAACTGCAGAATTCTGTGCAGAGTGGCTGGTAACCACTAGAAAAAGTTGTTTTCCATCCGGGAATCTGAAAACTTTGTGAACAATGGAACATTTGGGTCCATGTGCAGTGGCCCTCACTGGGGTTGCACAAGGCTTCTTTATGTAAGTTTTTGTAGGTTCTCTCAGCTTTGAAAGTATGTATATAATATAAAGGCTTTGTAAACCTGAAACCTTAGGTGTGGTGATGGCTTTGTGCCTCCGAAAGCAACCTGCACCTTACGTGCTAATGATATTAATGCATCTGAGTAGCAGCAATGTTTTTATTGGTGTCAAGACTTGCAGCAATTTCTTTTTCCTCCCATCATTTCCATCCCTGAAGTTTTCAGGAAGAAATCATAGGTTTGTATGATGTGGAGCAGAGACTTTGATATTTCCTTCCATTACTCCGTTCAGTTTGTCAGCTCCAAACTAAATCTTATATCACCTAATAACCTTTAGCTGTTGTTACTGGTCATGGGAATCAACCCCATCTCTAAGACATGACTGAGATTTAGAATCTGGTGGGGAATAGGTCTCTCTCTGCCTGCTGCTTTAATGAGCACAGTTAGCTGTCTCTGAGAGCATTGAATTATTGGTTTGTATTGATCCAGTTTTCCCTGTTAAGTATGGTGTTCCTGAAGTCCTAGGTGAAGGTAGGGTCAGTGTGTACTGTGAGCTTCATTTTGGTCAAGCTGGATCAAGCCAGACTTAGAAAAGTGATTGTTAAAATGGTATTATGTGGTTCCATGCTTGTATAGCAATTACTTTCAGATCAGACTTGCTCAGCTAAGTAGTGTTTTTGAATTGCACTTACGCAGAGTCCAGCTAAGTTTTTTGCCTGGGACATCTCCAATAAAACTGATGCTACAATTGAAACTTAGGCTGCGTCTACGCTGATGGTGACAAATTCGCAGCTGTCAGATCGATTGCTCTGGATCGACTGAGCGGTCTGTGTAGACCTGCTCAGTCGATCCAGCAATCGACGCAGGAAAACCACCCCGGTAAGTGGTGCAGCGCAGTGTGGACCGTGCACGGAGCAGATGCAGCAAAGTCGACGGGAGAGATGCAAGTGATTTAATGTCACTTGCGTCTCTCCCGTCGACTGCTGCCGAATCCGGAAGGTAAGTGTAGACTGGGCCACAGACAGGAATTCTCTTCATTAAGAAGGTAGCAGTGTTATTTAGTCACTTTTCTAACCATAACAAAAATCAAGCTTGTATAGTGAAGGGGGAGACCTGGGTATTGATTATACTGACATTTGATCTTGTGTGCTATTCTGTTTCTTCACAGTGCATTTGCCCGATACCCTAATGCAGTAGTTGTCCATTACTTCTGCTCCAAAGAAGTCAGTGCGGCAGATACCTGAAACTTGTTGCTATGCGTTAAATGGACTGCACTAGCCACAACACTTGTGTGAAATACAGAAGTGAAGACTTTTTTTAGGCCAAGTTGATGCCTCTGGAATTTTCTGAGGCATGTTGCTAGGACCATCTTACAAATGGCTTGTACCCAGCATCTCTGAACTGACTACACCTACAACCTGGCAGTGTACTGACTTATTAGAAGATTGACCTTTTTAACTGTTACATTGCTAGCAACTATATTATACCTCTTAACACTGCAAGATGAAGAAGAATGGAAATTGACCAGCAATGAGCTTCTATTGTGCTCCAAGCTTTGCAGGCTAGTTTTCAAACACTTCTTTGGTGTTTACCAATGAGGGCATGTTTTAAAGTAAAAATTGTCTATTAAGGTGAAAATTTGTTGATCTGATCTTGTTTGTGGTTCGTTGTAATATTCCTCAAAAAAGAAAATCCTTGAAAGTCACTGCAGCTGTATTAACATTGCATTGAGATCGACTTGAATCCACCAAGGAGGTGGGGAGGCAGGGAGGAAGGGGAGAGGCTCTTGTGCCGGGTACTTGAACAACTGTATTTAACTTCACCTTTCTCCCAGTATTGGGAATAACTAGATGTTGACCAAAGGAACTTTTATCTTTGATGCCTAGAGTGCTTGCCACCTCACCTTCTGATATACAGAAGTTCCACAGGAGCTAGTCACAATGGTAGGCTTCACTGGTAAACATTTATTTTTCCTTTTTGACTTTAGTTTGTCAGAGGTATGTAAATGTGAAGTAACTCACATACTGTTTGCACTGTGTACAGTCATTCCCGGCACGAGTGGAAGCTTTGAGAAGCAGCAGTGAAGACCTGAAGAAGGGAAGCTCTCACTTGCACTTGTACCAAAAAGAGCACCCCCTTAAAGTAACCCTTTTGAAGGGGACTGAAATGTATCTCTTGCTTGACTTTCTAGAGCACATTTGAGATCACTGTGTATGTAAATAGTTCTTCAGTCTATAGTTCACCCTCCGGCATCTAAGGAAAATATAGTCTGCATTTCAATGTCAATATATGAGTGCTTAGGATCAGCTCCCTTCAGCCCAGGCTGCTGTTGGTATTTTTAATTTTTACTTTGGCCTGAGCAGTCTAAATACACAAAACTGGATACAGTATATATCTTTATAGGCTGTAATATTTTTCTCTAATTTATTTTTCCATGAACTTTCATCTATAGCAAAGTTGATATAAGGGTACTTGCGCATTCACTTACTGTACAAAGAATTTGGGAGCAATAGCACGTGTTTCAGAATAATTGAATGTGGTAATAACATCCCAGTTTAGCCAAACTTTCATAATTAAATATTAAATGACATGGAGCATGACACACAATTATCATACACGTTTTCCTTTTAAAATCTATCAGACTCTTCAAACAAGGAGTTGAGAATATAAAGTTTAAAAGCAAAAACCCATCTGCCCACAGTGTAATTGAATTTCACTAACTTTTTACGTGTTTACTTAAGCCTTTTATTTGAACACTTTTATCAACAGGGCTTCTGTAGGATAGAAATGATCCTATCTCACCTTCATTACTTGTGGCAGACTCTGCATATACCATGCCCATGGTTATATAGCCTATTTCTTCTGACATCTAGGTCTTGCTTCAAGGTCATGGCTGCTGCTCCTTAGATGTCTTGGGTAGTATCACTGGTGGTGTCTTTCTGTAGAGGTTAAAGGGAGTTCCTGTGCTGAGAGAGAGACTTTTTTTAACCTTCTGTTTGAACAAGAGAACCTAACACATTTGTATCAATTTGCACATATTCTGTATAGTGTTTATATACTAAGTCAGATACAAGAGAGAGATGTTTTGGGAGTTGTGTTTACAGATCAGTGACCGTGAAAGAAGGGTATCTTATCAAGGCCCTACAGTTTTGTATACAGAAGTCAAGACTTTCTTATATCGATAAGGGGAATAGTCTGAATTACCTATCTGCTACCAATAAATCTGCACTCTCTCAGTTGGGTGTCTGTAGCATACCCTTCTTTCACAGTGACTCTTATGTGCCTCTGTTCAGCTCTTTTCGCATACCTTTGCCGAGATGTTGTCTGTATAGCAATTCTCCTGTCTGTTCTCATACCATGGTTTGGATTTACTAACCGTAGGGAGGTTTTGTTTAAAGCAATGTATTGTAATAAACATGGTGAACCATTGTATTCATTTATTGTTTGGATGATAGTAACTAACTGAGCTACTCTGGATTTACAGGTGATTTCTTCCTTTGCTCCTATAAGGGTCAGTGACATCAAGCTGAAGTCCCCAGTATTACTCCTATTTACCTGCTATTAGTCTTCAGGCGTCATGTCGTGTTACTGAAAATAATGCAAGTGGCACCATCCTGTTTTTAAAAAGTTGGGCCACGGCCTCTCTCTCTATATTGGTTCCTGAACTTGAGCATCATCTAGAGCCAGAGGACTCTGCTATGCACTTGGATGTTTTAAAGCTCATATTTTCCATCCTTGGTTTTTGAATGATCCTTTGAAAGTTGTTCCCATTCAAGTGACATGTCAGACATTCATAACTTAACTACTGAAGTGGTTTTTCTTTGAGCAAGACTTTATATTTTTAGCTTTTGCTGAGCGCTACAAAACAGTTTAAGAACATTGGATCCAGAGGCTTAACTCTGATTTCCCAAGATCCCACAAGAAATTGCAGCAGAGTCAGAACCCGGCTATTCTCACTTCCCCATTCCAATGCCTTAACCCCAAGACTATTCTTCCCTGCTCTTCCTTAATATTGATTTCATTAATGCTATTTTTACATTAAATGGACAATATTATTGTGGTGTAACGTTTTTACAGGTGAACATCTGTCAAGGCATTGGGAGAGAAAAATAGATCTCAACCGTTAGCAAATGTAAAAAGTGTGCTCTGAGAAACTTTTCTGTGTCTCCATGTTTTGTATAGAGTTGAGCACACTGGTGTTTAAACTTGAGTGTCCCTTGTAATCTTACGACTTCATAGGACTGTCCACATAGAGTCCAGTCTTGGTTCTCATGTGCCCCAGGCACTTGAGATTGGGTTCTTTTGGCCAGCAGTGTCTGTTGTGGCCACACCTGCACCCTATGTGTCCTCATATGTCCATCATTTCCCTTTTACTGCTCTGGCCCTAAGATAAGATGGAACCTGTAAAGTGTTCACTGTGCACACTGCCGATTTACTCACCTTGTATATAGTAATGTAGTTAGTATAGCTGGTGATAAAGTTATTTTTTGTGCCTGGGGCCAAATAGATTTCATGTACATAGGTAAGTTTTAAGTTAACCCAGATGCCTTCTAGAATCATGGCAAAAGCTAAGTAGCTAGGCCTTAAGACCTGTCCCTTTCATATGCTTTGACGGCCATTAATGACAGGTACAACATCTCTCCTTTCTCTCCAGGCATACCAGAGAGCTGAGGCCAAAACTTTTCCTCCTACAAAAGCAGATGCAACCCTTTCTCAGGAGAGCTACAACCAGGTTTCAGTCAAAGGATCAGTCTCTCTGGGTCAATGAACTATGATTCCACTCCAAGCACCCAGTCTGTATCCACTCAGGCCCCATTTATCCATTATTATATGGGTGTCTGTCTGACAGGCAGAAAAGAGCACCAAGCTAAACATGAGCCCAGACGCAAGCAAGAGACAGAAGGATCGCCACCTGCATAACACGTCTCAGGCTCCTGCATCTAAGGGCAATAACCATGAAAAGGTCTGTTCCAGCACTGACAGCGACGGGAGCTTACAGGGTACCCTTTAAATGAGCGGATCACCCTGTGCTAGTACTGACTCATCTCTGCTGAGAGCATGTTGTAGTCCCAGTGCTTTGAGTTGATCCTGACCCCTCTCCAGTACCCGCTGCCGTGGTACTCTCTTGGCACTGAAACCTTGTACAGCAATGAAGGACTTACTGATGGGCCTAAGTGAAAACTAAGAGGTGATTGCCAAATCCCCAGCCTTGGAGGCACCAACACACCAGGCTAGAGAGGCATATCCTGTACTGACCTCAATACAAAAACAGCATAGCTGATAGGCCTGCCCCTTGCTTAGAGGACGTGTGCTTTTTCCTCCTCTTCTGCCGATCACAGCTGAGAATCTATACATCTACCACTCCCTTACTGGGAATGAGGAAGTGTTTCTAGGAAAGTCCATGAGAGGTAGTGAAGGCCTAGATTTCATAGGGAACAC
Source organism: Mesoclemmys tuberculata (assembly GCA_007922155.1). NCBI lineage: Eukaryota > Metazoa > Chordata > Testudines > Chelidae > Mesoclemmys > Mesoclemmys tuberculata. The sequence goes on from ML675613.1 coordinate 50,907,571, forward strand.
CATATCTGGTATCTCTATATGCTCCCACCCCCATTACTCTGGATCGTGTGCTGTGGTATTACTGGGCCTCCTGGGATGTATGAAATTATTCCAGGAAGCCTGCTTCTACCGTTTCCAGGGCTAAGTCACTTCCTCAAAGAAAAGTCAAGCCACCTAAGACAAGTGTGTTGTGCTCCAATCATAACTATTTCAGAGGCAGGAAGAGTGAAGAGAAACCGCTACCAGGAGAGACCCTGTTGGACTAGCCACCACCTCCCTTGATGAAACTGTGACGCTATGTACATCAGACTCAGCTGATGAGTTTAAGGTATTCCAGGACCTGAATCTGATTAAATGAATGGTGGAAATCCATTGCACACATTAATATATTGGTTGAAGCTGGCTGTGGGCCTTATAAAATGCACTGGTGGGTCATATGTTGGGCACCCTTACTCTAAGTCCTGTGATTTGTGCCAAAAGCAGAAAAAGACTATAGGTCTCAAAAAAGCCTCATTGCAACTATTACCTGTAATTGGAGAAGCATTCCAAAGGGTTGCCATGGACGTTATTGGTACAATCCTTAAGCCATCCAAAAATGGGGAAAATATATATTGACAGAAGTTAACTTTGCTATCGGATACCTAGTGGCAGTGACCTTAGATAACACAGAAGCATAAACAGTGGCATTATTTACTTTCCATATTTACTAGGGTGGGTTTTGCAAAGTAAATATTGTCAGATTGTGAGTCATATTTCATGTCCCTCATATTCTCTCAATTGTGGAAAAGGATGGGGTAAAACCATGAAAGCCTGGCTCATTCTCCAGAAACATATGAGCTTGTTGAAACACTTAGTACATGCTAATAATGTATGTATTCAAGAATGCAAGGAACTGAGGCATGCTATGCTTTACCTATTGTTTGCTTACAAAGAGGTACCTCAAGAATTGACAGCATTTGTCTTGTTTAATCTCTTTATGTGGAAGGAAGGTGAGAAGCCCCCTAGATCTGGTCAGAGATTTGTTTTAAAGTAATGTTGACTCAGAAGGGGAACAGTGACTTAACTATAAATTAAGTTCAGGGCAGATCTAAAATGCATTATGGAGCTGGAACAGCATAACCTTGAAAAAAAGCCAAGCTGTATAAAAAGTGTGATATGACCAAAAAAAAAAAAAAAAGAGCCTTTGATGTAGGTGATGTGGTTCTGGTATGAACCCCTTAAAAAAACCAACAAAACATAAAATGCAGAACTCCTGGAAGGGTCCCTTTTGAAGTGATAACGAGACTAAATGAAGTCACTTACAAAATACAGAAACCCTATGTCAAGGCTTATCCCAAATCACAGGGAGGCTATAGTAAACATGATATGCTGTGCAGGTAAGGACCACAAAGTATTGCCTCTCCTTGACATAATATCTGAGAATAAGGGGCGGGGAGGGTGAAACCTCTTTAGAGAGCATTAATTTAAGTGAATAGTTAATCCCATTCAACAGAAGGAAGTGATTGTTGTATTACAAAGTAAAAAAGGTGTTTTCTAACAAGTGTAGTCAAATTAACCTGAGAACACATGACATTTACAGCAGTGGGGTACATCCAGTAACTAGCAGAGCTTACAGAACAACAGGTATAATGAGGTAATGGATCAAGGGGGAGATGCAAAGCATGCTAGACATGGGAATTGTAGCAGTCTCAGACAGCACCTGGGCTTCCCCAGTTGTCCTAGTCCCAACGAAAGACTACCATAAGTTTTTGTTTGGATTATAGAAGAAGTAATGCTGTTACATTCCCAGATGCTTACCCTATGCCTTTCTGTGGATGGTATGTTAAATATTTAGCCCTGCTAAATGTATCTAACTACAAAGAATTAAACCAAGGGATACTACCAAATTCCTTTGGGCCTGAGTCACAGGAAAAGACTGCATTCATTACCAATTTCAGACTTTTTGAGTTTAAGGTACTTGTGATGCTTTGGGGTTAAACCCAGACTAGTAATAGGTTGTCACCACCTGCCCTGGAACTGTGGATTCCTTAAATGTTATGCTGCTGTGGCTCACAGCCCTGACACCATCAGCCCGCCTACAAGCATGTAGGTCACACCCTGGCTTTCACCACCCAGTTACTTTTTGCAGTGACCCACTCCTGCATTTCCCCAGAACTGTATGCCTCTGTAGTGTCCCGACCTCTCCTAGAGCACTCTCAGAAGTTGTTTGTTGCTCCTTTAAAGAGTCCATATAATGCAGTTCATTGATTTAACTGGTGTGTGACAAACACTCTTGTTTTAATCACAGCACTGAATTGGTTTATAGTAAAAGTAAAACAAGTTTATTAAACAAAAAGTCATAGGTTTAAGTGATGAGTATAAGGAATAAAAATAGGAACTTTGAAGACTAAAATGTGCTTTTTGACAAGTTACAATCTTTGCCTAAGCAGGTTTCTTATTTAAACTTAGTTCCAAGAAGCTCCTACCCCCTTAGTTGTAGGGCCCAACATTCTGTCATTTCAAGAGCCCTGGCCTCTTGAATCCCCCAGGTGTGTCTTTTTGCTTCCCTTATATCACCCCATAGTTCATTGTCTTGTTTTAAGAGTCGGGAAGGTTTCCTGTTGTTCTTTTCATCCCCCTCCTGATTTGTATGCAAATGGAGATTTTTTGTTTTGATTCCACATTGTTTAATTTATATCAGAGACAGGTAGTTAGCTTCCTTCTGTCCTGTTTGGGGGAGAACCTTTTCTCCCTATGTTGGACAGACTTTACAGCATAGTATCAGTGAGTATCCGTAATTCCTCACAGTGTGTTAATACATGCATTTTGCAACTATATTAATCACTAGTGTCTCTCAGGTTTCATAAAAGACCTTACTCGATACACTTTTATAATACAGTAATATTGCATACAGGCAGTTGATTCAGTAGCTTATTATTTGTGGTTCAGACCCCTTATCTTTAGGTCAGTAAATCTTTTAAATGTGTTCTCAGATAGTTCCTTTTCTCCTGCTGGGAAGAGATGCCATGCAGCCTGGTGAAGGCTTCATGATGGTTCCTCCCCTTGGTAGCTTGAATGGCTTTGTTTACCTTTTTATATAAATGAATTTCCAATGTCCGACTTACATTCAAGCAGGTGCAACCACATTCTTTTGCCTAGGGTGTGGTACCTTGTATCCTGCCTGCCCCACATTTTAAGACGACAATTTCAGTATGTTTGTAATGTTGCATGTGTTACCTCTACATACACCATGTAATAATATTAATGATCAGTTAGTTATTAATTTTTCAGTGAGATATTACACGTCACCTGTTGGGTATATATCGTGATATATATATATTGAGTATGTCAGGCCTGACCAGGGTTGCTGACACAGGATGACCAATGGGCCTCTGTGTCAGTGGTATTCAGATTAATGAATATGGGACCTACATTCCAGAGGCTGGTCAACCAGGTATTACATGGGTTTTAGGACTTTGCTCTCAGCTACATAGATGATATTGCTACATTTAGTGGCACCTGGGAAGAACACAGAACATGCAGGGAAGGTATTGTAACGACTCAGGAAGGCAGGCCTATGCTGCAATAAACAAAAACAAAAATAACCCAGTGTCAGTGAGCATCAGAGCCCAGGTCAATGACCCAGACTTACAGAGTCATGCTTCAGAACTAAAACTAGCAGCACAGACACACCCACTCAGGCTGGAGCTGAGGTTCTGAGAACCCACCTTCCTCACCACGTTTCAGAGCCTGGGCTCCAGCCCGAGTGGGAACATCTACCCTGCTATTTTTAGCCCCAAAACGCAAGTCTGTCAATTGACTCGGGCTCTGAGATGTGCTGCTGCGTTTTTTGTTTGGTTTTGTTTGCAATGTAGACACGCCCACATTCGATGTGTCAAAGCAAAGATCCCTTACCTGGGGCCCAAATCCACCTAGATCCTTTGAAAGTGGCTCTATTGTGAATTGGCCTTTTCCTACAACTAAAAATGAGAAATCTTTGATAGGTCTGGCAACTATTATTGAAAGTTTGTGGGAGCTTTCGGTGATATTGTTGCTGCTATCACAAGTCTGTGCCAGAAAACTAACTGGAAGAAGTGCTTGGGTCAGACCCCTCTCTAAAGGGTTGTGATACAATGTAACAAATTTTATCAAAGAAACCCATTTTGTCTTGTCCCGATTTTAAGAAAATGTTTGAATTCTGTATTGATGCATCTAACACAGGTCTCAGAGCCATATTGATGCAAACGGGGAGATAAAAAATACCCAATTGCATTTTTGATCAAGACATTAGTGAGAGACAAATAGAATTACTCTGCCATAAAAAAAAGTGTTATGCTGTAAAACAACCCAGACCCTACCTATTCAATAGATAGTTCAGGATGTTAACAGGTAGGAAGTCCGATTAGGTGCTCAGGAGGGTCCATTCTGGCCTTGAAGTCTGAGTCATGAGATATGGCTACAGACTGGTTATGAATCTGTATTGCTATGTATAGAAATGTGTGTGTATAGAAAACTGTGCTCATAATCTGTACTAAAACTTCAGGTATACCTTGCAGCAGAGCTGTGAGCAGCTAAGTGGAGAGGGATACATAAAACTGGCTTAAAGTAAACTATCCATTGTCAGTCAAGGATGGACCATTAGATTAACGGGGAGAGGGAATTTCCCCTCTCTGAATAATCATGAGTCATGATGGACTGAGAAGGGGGGGAAATTAACAAAAAGGAAAAGAAAAAAGGAAAAGAAATTTTATATAATGTGAAAGTGTAAAACCAAAGATTACATTTTTGCCTGTTTTCTGTGTATCTTTTCGGTTTGCTTTCCCTTACTATTTCATCTTTGAATCTGTGATTTTTCTTTTAACTCAACTCTTTTCTTATTTTTATCCCAAATAGGTCTTTGGTGTGCAAACTTTATAGCATGTGTGTGCCAAGATGAACTGGGTGGCTTCCTTCACATCAATCAGATATGAAAAATCTGAATGTCTTGTAGTTAAGAACTTGGGACAGGAAGGACTGTTGGTGTCACCCTGCAAGGAGTAACTCGGCTGGTGAGAGCCAACGTGAGACATTATGCTTGTGGGCAGGCTAGTGGTGCCAAGGAATTGTACCATAGCTGCACAACACAAAGGCCCCCTCACTTGTCTGGGTGGGCCCCAAAATGTCACAGAGGTCTTAGTCAGTGTCAATTGGTTATGAATGTTATCATAAGACATAAGAAGGGACCTCAAGAGGTCTTCTAGTCCAGTCCCCTGCACTCAAGGGAGGACTAAGTGTTATCTAGACCATCCCTGACAGGTGATTGTCTAACCTCCTAAAGCCTATCCACTATCTATGCCTGACAGGAAGTTTTTCCTAATGTTCAACCAAAATTTAACCTTACTGCAATTTAAGCCTATTGCTTCTTGTTCTATCCTGAGAGGTTAAGGAGAACAATTTATCTCCCTCTTCCTTATAACAACCTTTTATGTACTTGAAAATTATTATGTCCTTCCCACCCTCCAGTCTTCTCTTCTCCAGACTAAACAAACCCAATTTTTTCAGTCTTTTTCCTCATAGGTCATTTTTTCTAGACCTTTAATTGTTTTGTTGCTTTCCTCTGAACTTTCTCCAATTTGTCCACATCTTTCCTGAAATGTGTTGCCCAGAACTGGACACACTACTCCAGTTGAGGCTGTATCATCACAGGGTAAAGTAGAAGAATTACTTCTCATGTCTTGCTCACAACACTCCTGCTAATACATCTCAGAATGATGTTTGCTTTTTTTGCAACTGTGTTATACTGTTGACTCATTCAACTTGTGATCCACTATGACCCCTCTCTCCCCAAATCCCTTTCTGCAGTACTGCTTCCTAGGCAATCATTTCCCATTTTGTATGTGTGCTGACTGGTCCTTCCTAAGTGGAGAACTAAGCACTTGTCCTTTTTGAATTTCATCCTCTTAAGACCATTTCTCCAGTTTGTCTAGATCACTTTGAATTTTAATCCTATCCACCAAAGCACTTGCAATCCCTCCCAATTTGGTATCATTGTAATGGCAAATCATTTACATACAAAGTCAACAGGAGATTGTGATATCAACAGGAAAAACAAGCCATTGGGGTTCTACTATCTTTGGGGATAGACAGTGAACTTTGGGTATGTAAGTAGAAGGCAAGGAGGCATCCCCTTATGCTGCATCTTCAAACTGATTTGGAAGTGAAATTACACTCATGAAAATGGGATCACAACCAGGCTTGGCTGGAAACGCTGCAAAACTGGTTGAGGTAAACTTATTTAGACTAGAGTTTAGCATATTAAGTTTAGTCTTTAGTTTAGGGTTATACTTTTGCTTTAGATATAATCTGCTGTTCCTATTGTCCTTATTCACTATTCCTTGAATCTTAATCTTTGAGGATAAACTTACCATTTTCACAAAAAACATACCTCAGTGCTGTGGTGTTGACAGATACGATTGTTTGGGTGGCTAACAGGCTGTTGGGGTGAGGCAGCTGACACATAGTCAAGCACAAACCAGTCTCTCTTGCTGGAGGCAAAGAAGGATGACTCAGTCCCAAGGACCATTACAGTCACAGCATGCCAGACTTCACCTGCATGCCATGCAGTGGCAGATGAAATCAGCATGCCTACCCAGCAGACTTCACATGGACATGGTGGCTACAGTAGAAGTGCTTTCACTAAGCTGATGGAAAGAGACTCTCTTCAGGGGAGCCATGGAATACCCTTTACTACTCCTCTACCTACCAAGATTGTGACGGATGCTCACTAAGGGATAGGAGGTTCATCTAGGGTGTCTTCAGATTCTGGGCTTATGTTTTCTTTAGGAAGCTCACTCCACATAAACATTCTAGAGCTCAGGGCCATTCTCCTGGCATGCAAGGCATTCCTGCCTCCTCTCCAGAGATCCCCAGCACAAATTCTGACAAACACCACAGGAATGCTTTGTCAACAGGCAAGGAGCACCTTGATCACCAGTAATTGTTGATGATTCCTTGCTAATTTTCCCGAAAGTTGGGAATTCTAACTCTGGTAAGCCAAATTCTCCTTGCATTTCAAATTGGAAAATTGTCTTTCCTGTTCTAAACTGCTGTTTAGTATTGCTGAGTGTTCCACCCTAAAGGTGGCTGAGTTTTAGGGGTAGTCTACATTAAGAACATTTTCAAAACATTTCTCACCATTGCAAATATTAGTTCAGCTCCACGGGTGTTGGCAATATTGAAAGCTTTGATTTAGATGGGCTGCCAGCAAGTTTAACAGTGTGAGTGGGATTTCATGACAGTGTTCAGAACACTGGCAACAGCCAGCAACCCATTTACTCTGGGGTTCCCTATTTGCCAATGCTTTAGGGTTGAATCACTGTTAGCAAAACTGGGAAATGTTCTATATTGCCCTAGACGGTCCCTGTGATAATCAGGATCCATGCACTGCAAAAAGAGAACAAAAGGTTTAACTCCCCCAAAATGAGCAGTTAAGCCATCTGTGTGGGTGACGCTAAAGTTGCACTAGTTACAATTTTCTACACACACCCACATACTCCACCACCACCACCACAGTCTATACATGTATCTTATCATGACTATCAAGTTCAGAACATTACCAACTTTCACAAAAGACCTTACTCACCACATTTTAAAGTACCATACAGTAATACAGTATGCAATCAGGCAGAGAGAAGCTACCTTCCAAGCCAGTTGTTTACACAAAACTGGCTTCAAGTACCCATGCATTGTCCAGCTCAGGAAAAGACAATGATAGACATTGAAACAACTTGAAAATAAACCCCCAGTTTTGGAAAACTCAGGAAGGAGGGAGTTTTCCCCACTTCGAATATCTATAATGGTTGGAAAACAAACAAACCAACCTTCAAATGCTTTTAAATGGATAAGGTTTTGAACTGAAGAGCATCCAGAAACTCAGGACTGGTCTACACTAGAAAATTAGATCGATCCAGCTACATTTCTCAGGCATCTGAAAAATCCACACCCCCGAGCATCATAGGTAAGCTGACCTAAGTATCCATGTCGACAGTGCTAGGTCAACGAAAAAATTCTTCCATCTACCTCTCTCAGAGAGGTGGATTATCCAAGCTGATGGGAGGACCTCTCTCGTCAGCATAGGTAATGTCTACACTGAAGCAGCGTTAAGTGTAGACAAGCCCTGAGGGACAGCATCTAGACAGGAAGCTGTCCTTGAAATGCTGGATTCCCCCCTACCGGTAGGAGGTATTGTGGGAGACTATTCAAAGGCAATAGATATTTACGGATATTATCTAATATAGAAGTGTAAAACCTGAGGTTGCATCTGTATATTTATTTTCTGTGTAACTTTTCTGTTCGCCTTTCCTCTCTATTTTGTCTTTAAAGCTGTGTTTTCTATTTAGATTAATATTAATATTAAACTAATATTAATAGTAAACTAATATTACCCCAAACAAGTCTCTGGTGTGCAAACTATCTGGAGTGGGGGGCCAAAGTAAATGGATAAGTGGGGGGCTAGTTTCACTCCTTTGGGGTGAGGAACCAGAGGGAAAAAGTCAGTGTGTCCAGTAGTTACGAATTTGGGAGGCGGGGGGTGGAAGATTTGGAGAGACGTGGGACTGGAAAGACTGTTGGTGTCACCCTGCAAAGCGTAACTAGGCTGGTGAGAGCCAGGGTGAGACCTTATCTTTATGGGCAGACTACTGGTGTCAGGGGGGCTCTGAGCCATATCTGCACCGCACCCAACATAACTGAAGGTTACAGGAGAGGCAGTGACCAAACCCCTTATCACTCTGGGTAGTCCCCCAGATGTCATAGTTCCTCAATGACCCCTCCACATATGTTTAATTTCAAGACCCTGTTGGGACCTTTTTGAGTGAAAGGGGCGATAGAAATGTAAGAGCACTTCAATAAAATTCATGGAGGGGGCCGGATGAAGGGGTCTCGGAATGTAAAGAAAAAAGCAAACTTTGTCATTTAAACAAAAGTAGATGCCTTCACAATAAAATACTAGTTGTAAGTGCGGTTTGTAATAACCAATGGAGAGAGAGTGCTTCTTTCCTGTCCCTGTGTTGGCTTGGTGCCTGAGACACTAACAATTTACCATGTCAGGCTAAGTCAGTTTAAACACCATTTCACACACCATAGCGTGTCTCTATTAGGGTGTAATTGGATTGATTTTAGTTTTCTAATTAGCAAGATTTCTGATATAGACAAGGCCTAAAATGACATCTTCATCATTGCCAGTGCAGTAGTATTTAAGGATAGAGAGGAATCAGATTAGTGAATTTTCAGTCCAGTGCAGGGATTTTAGTATAAGGAGGGTGGCGCTACTCTAAACTCCAAGTTCTGACGTGTAACCACAAAAATGTTTTTGGAAACTCACCTCCCCCCTCCCTTTATATTATTTCTGTTCACAATAGAATGTTTCGAATCTTAGATTAAAACATGAGTGTGGAGGAGGGAGTCACCATCAAGGATGATGAAAGATGGGTTAAACCAATAGATGAATTGCAATCAATATTCACAGTTGCTGTGTATGTATAGTTCCTGTGTAATATGTATCCTCATACGATAATGTGAAAGGGCAGAAAGGATTTTGCCATAAATTTCTCTAAATTAAAAGAGGAGCTAGAAATAATCCAGCTTTGTTGTAAGTCTCTCATTTTAGTAGGACTATTTGGTGTGAGTAAGGGTGACAGGATAAGGTCCTGTTAATTTAAAGAAGAAACAAAATGTCTAAGAATAGCCAAAATGTCATAAGTTGCAACAAAGTGGGAAACGCCACTATCTTTGGAGGTTGTATAAACTTCGAACCCTGCAGACAGGTTCAACAGCGCAGGTCGGAGCTGCTGGTGTATGTATTGCTGAAGGCAGGTGTTAGCTATAGGATTCTGTAGTCCATCGGCTGACCGCAGGCCAAATCCAGACTGCCAGATACATTTGAACGGACCCTGAAAATCTTTTTATTTACTTGTTGTTTGTTGTTTTTTCTGGTTTCTGACAAAAAATAGACTCCCCTTGCTGTAGGGCTTTGTGTGGCATTTCAGTAATACAACAAAATTCCTCTTCTTACATTCTTATGTCTTTCCAAATTTATTTATTTATTTATTTCAGTTTTAGGTTTGATCATGAACAATCTCTTGTTTGTGGTAGTTGTGCAGGATTGGACTTTATGTAGGAATCACCACTTTTGGACTTACTGTGGCTGCAACATAGTAAAACATGGGGCAGAGTCCTTTTTAGACATCTATTTTGGGAGAGTGTTTATCTGGCAAAGCAATTTCATGCCAGTATCTCTGTCCCTCATGCTCAAGTATGTTACCTGCACCAAATATCTTATCTGGTCCCCACCCACCCAAGAATTCTAACATTTCACATATGCAAGCATTCCTTGAAACACCCTCTCCAGTAATAGCTTGTTGTAATGCTACTTGTTTGTTACAGCTACTGCAAATCCTTTCCTGATGTGGCTGGATTTGCTCTTTTCAAAGCCATGGTGCTAATTGATCAGACTTCCATTATTCTTTTATTTTTCAGATGTGTGTTCCTCAATTTGTCCT